>VDFB02000015.1:128801628-129387241 GCA_007258455.2 Sequoia sempervirens | reverse complement strand
TTCTTATAACGCTTTTTATAAATTTCTAATATTTTAAATATTAAAAAACATCTAAATTTTTAACATTGCCCTCGATGTTTTAATTTTGCTAACAATTATATTAATTTTTAATATTCTTCAATATTAAAATTTATGATATTTGAAATCGCTTTACACTTTTTCCAAAAATATTCAAGCCAAAGACTTTTATAAATTTTTACTACTTTTTAATTAAAAAAATATAAAAAAATTTAAACTCTGTCAAAATTGGAGAGGAATTTGGCGAATGGCTAAATTGGAGGAGTGTTAAATTTATCTAGCGGAGTGCTACACTTGGTAGAGTTCTAAACTAGTTGGCAAACATATATATTTGACGGACCGCTAACTTTGGTGGTAGTTCCGCTAAATTTGGTGGATTTTTTTTTGAAGAGTTTTCACCCCCTTTCCATTGATGCATTGATTTTTCAAGGCCAACTTTGAAAGCTCATAACTTAGGCTCCCGACCTCCAAATTCAGTGCAATTTTTTTTGCTTTTGGCTAATTCTTCGCGCTCTATGCATTGGTGAAGAAAATTTCAGATTTTGGTGCATGTATTTTTTAGAAATTTCTAATTCTCGGGAGGACTCATCGTCGTTCTCATTTTGCAAACTTCAAAGTTGTATAGCTTTTGCATATGACCTCAGATCGAATTGATTCTTTTTTTGAAAGTGCATGATTTTTTGTGTACTTCGTATTGGTGTTGTTTTTTTGATGTGATATTGTACCAAATGTATACTTTCAGCACATGCTCCTTTCTTGAGGATTTGTAAAAGCATTGAAATCCATAAATCTGTAACTGCACTGAATATAAAGTGCCAAATCATTTTTTTTCTAGGGGGGTTTTTTGATTGAGTAAAGAAGGGGGGTCTCTTGTTGTCTTTGTGCTTGAACATCTCTCATACTTTGTGCTATGTTTTTCCTTCACAATGGGTACATTTAAGTTTCCATTGTTAACGCCATACAACTACAACACATGGCATCAAAATGCATGGAATTCCTTAATGCAACTAGGATATACTCCTTATGTTGAGAAGAAGGTAAATGAACCCACAAATGATAAGGAAAAACTACTCTGAATGTTTGAACATACAAAAGCTCTTGGTTGTCTAAGGAGTTTAGTTTCTCTTGATATAATGTTTCAAATTTAAGAATGTAAAGATTCACATGATGCATGGGACAAATTAAAAACTCTCTATGGTACAATTGATGAAGTTCGTGGTTATCAAATTGACAATGAACTAATTAGTCTTGATCCAATTTTTTTTGACAACATCCAGGATTATGTAACAAAGGTCAATGACCTTAAAGCACAATGTAAATCATGTGGCTTATAGAAGAAATACATTCAACTTGTCTATAAGACTCTAAACAAACTTGGATCTGAATTTGTAGCTTTTGTTTCTAGCTTTCATACTCATAGGTTGGCAATGGGATCCACATTCACTACACCTTTTGCTTCATTTTCTAAAATGTTGATGCAAGAACAAGGTAAGTTTCTATCAATGGGTCTTCTTAAGCCTTCACACTCACAAGATTTGATGGTTGGTCAACCAAATCATCGAAAAGAATCAAGGAAACTTGACAACTAACAAAAGAAGTTCAAGAAGAAGTAACAAAGAGATCAAGCACAATCATTTTCAACAACAAAAGTTTACTCCAACTCCTTTTCAAAGGATAATTTTTTGTAGAGAAGGGGGATTCGCTACTCACGAGTTCTCTTCATTCAGAGAGCCTCATAGGGCAAACTGCCCTAAACTACCTCAAGGAATAGCACGAGAGTTCTAGAATCAAAAAGAGTAGGTCACGAAGATTTCTTGGACAAACTAATAAGCTCTCAGCCAAAGGACGACAATGCGGGATACAAACGACAGTGTGGCGCACTAGCATCCCAGAGACGCGTTACTGTCTCGTACGAACCAGAAAGTGAGAATATCATAGAAAATGACAAAGTGACTACTTCTATTCTAATTGCTAAGGACTTCTAGAATATAAGAAAGTAACAAAAAGTGATAGAACTGAAATAGAGTGAAGTAGAAATGATAGAGACAAGGAGAAGAAAGGAAAGAAGATGCTCACAACAATCTAAGTAATGAAGCCTCCAAGAAATGAATGTCTTCAAAACCTACATGTGTAATATTTGGAGAAAGTGTTGGGGCTGTATACGGGTTTGCCTTAGTCAAACCCCCGTTTTAGTGTTCTCACCTCCACGGATAGCTAGATAGATAGAGAGAAATGGAACAAAATGAATAAAGTGTGTGGTAAAAGCAAAACCTACTTCAAGAGTAGAACCCTCACCACCAAGTATGAGTGATAAAAGCAATCCCCACTCGAGGAGGAGAACATGTATCACAAAAGAGGTGATAAAATCAATCCCCACTTGAGGAGGAGAACCCGTATCACAAAGTATGAATGTGATTGATAGGGTCCATATGGAATCCTAGGATGCTCACAAGTATGAGATAAGGGAGATGGAACTACAAGGCTTAAGGAATCCAAATGAAGAGAGCAATAGAGTTGCAAGGGCCAAGAGTGTTGTTGTAATGAGCTTGTGAAAGCTTGAGAGTGTTGCAAAGAGTAGTACCAAGTAGTGGAAGAGGAGGCTAGAAGTTGGAATGAAGTTAGAGTGAAGCTACAAGCACTTGGAAGAATGGAGCTAGAGAGATTCTAAGAGACAAATGAATTGAAATAATAGCATTTAATAAGGGAAAATAAGCTTCTTCATCTGTTACAAGGCAATCCGAACTGTTACCATCGACCAAAGGAGGTGACAAGTGGAAAACATGCATGGAAATAGTTGTTTGAACGTTGAAATGTCACAAGATGTTGGCGTGGTGCACAGACGTCTGCGCGACGTGCTAGTGTTTGGACATGTCACGCTACAAAACAACATCAACGGGAAAAATAGAAGGTTTGGTGCAAAGTGGACGCATAAGGGTAGCTGCTAAAAAGGGGTCTGGAGCATCCTGAAAAGGGAAAAAAGCTAATGCAGGGGCTAAAATGAGCCTACTCAAGTGCTAAGGGAGTGGACACTAAAGTGGATATAAGAATGTATGTAAAATTGCAAGGGGTGCAATTTTACGACTATACATTTTCAAAAGAAGGAAAGGCCAACTTGTAGCTATTGCAAGAAACCTGGTCATGAGGAACATTCTTGTCATAAGAAGCAAATTGATGAGTCAAAGCATCTTCTTAAAAAGAACAACATTAATTTTCCTTCGTTTCTTGCTCAACAATCCTCTACTCCTTCCAAATCAGGTAAAGGGAAAGCACATGCACTTGTTGCTATTACCGATTCTTCAAAAGAGTGGATTCTTGACTCAGGTGCATCACATCATATGGGTTCTATTAAAGAACAATTTTCTTTGTTGGAGACTTGTTCTATGCCCCACATTCTCATAGGGGATGATTCTTCAGTAGATGTAATTGGGAAGGGTTCAATTGATATTGACAACGGTACATTTGAGGATGTCCTCTATGTGCCTAATCTATCAACCAACCTTCTCTTTTTCTACCAAATCACTCAGAATGGTAAGAAAGTTGAATTCACTCCAGATTCTATCAACATCCAGAATCTTGAAGACAATGCACTCCTTGTAGTTGGTAAGGCCAATCATGAGTCTCGCTTGTATGCTTTCTCTCATTTTGTACCCGATTCACATTCAACTGGATTGCTCACCCATTCAAATGTTGTGAGCAAACTATGGCATGAGTGGTTTGGCCATCTCAACTACCGCTATCTTCAACAACTGATCAACAAACAAAATATGGTCACAGGTCTTCCTCAAATCAATTTTTCAGATGGTGTATGTTCAAGTTGTGCCTTGGGCAAACATCCTAAGGAGAATTTTGACAAAGGGAAGGCTTGGAGGGCTTCATAAGTCCTTGAATTGGTTCATAGTGACTTGGTGGGTCCTTTTCCATCATTATCTTTTAGTAAGGCTTGCTATTTGCTCACCTTCATTGATGACTATTCCAGATACACATGGGTCTACGTCCTTTGAAACAAAGGAGAAGTCTTTGATAGATTTCAAGAGTTTAAGGTTCGTGTTGAGAAGCAATCTGGAAAGTGTGTCAAAATTCTCTGCACAGATAATGGCAGAGAATATGTGAACCACCGATTTGAGCAATTTTGTACTCTTGAAGGGATTGATCTTCAACATACTGTTGCCTACACACCATAACAAAATGGTGTAGCTGAGAGGAAAAATAAGTCACTGAAAGAGATGGTTTGTTGCATGATCCACGCTCGCTCCCTTGCCCCTGCATATTGGGAAAAAGCTATCAGTTGTGATGCTCACATCTAGAATAGAGTTCCACATAAGGCATTAAAAGGCATCACTCCCTTTGAAGCTTAGTGTGGTCGGAAACCTTTTCTAGGGCACTTTAGAGTTTTTGGCTCCCCAACATGAGCACATATTCCTTCAGAGAAGCGCAAGGCCTTGGAACCTCAGAGTCAGCCTTGTATCTTTGTTGGTTACCCTGATGGTGTCAAAGGATATTAGCTTATGGATCCTACAACACATAAAATCTTCATTGAGCGTAGTGTGCATTTTGAGGAAAGCTCTTCTAGCTCATCCTCTACTCTTCCTTCCTCTGCAATGGATTTAGAGGATTCTGACATCGGGGATTTTCCTCAAGCTTCTTCTAGCCATCGAGTTGATCATGATATTTCATCTTCCTCTCTAGAGAGTTCAAAATCTCCTCTTCCATCCCCTACCATGCCCGTTGGGCTCATCAAACACACTATTCTGCAAGCGATCTTGTTGGCGTTCCTTCAAATACAAGGAGGACTCGATCACAACATCGCGACATTCCACATTCCTACATTGCCACAACTTCAGATCCACAATCGTTTTGTGAAGCTTCTGGTATTGTTGAGTGGGATTCCACAATGGAGGAAGAGTACAACTCTTTAATGCAGAATAAAACATGGGATCTTGTTCCACTTCCTAAGGGAAGAAAACTTGTTCGGTGTAAGTGGATCTATCAAACCAAATTTGTAGCAGATGGCTCGGTTGACAAATATAAAGCATGACTTGTGGCCAAAGGTTTCTCTCAAGTACCAAGTATTGAATACACTAATACCTTTGCCCCTATTGCCAAAATGAACTCCATTCACTCGCTACTTGCTATTTTTGCAACTCATGGTTGGGTTGTACATTAGATGGATGTGAACAGTGCATTTCTTCACGGAGATCTACATGAAGAAATTTACATGGAGCAGCCACAAGGATTCATTCAAGATTCTTCATTGGTTTGTAAATTAAGGAAGTCTCTCTATGGCCTCAAATAGGCTCCACGAGCTTGGTATGCCAAAATGGACTCCTTTCTTCTCTCCATTGGGTTCTCTAGATGCCACTAAGATCTGAATGTCTACATCTTGTTGTAGGAAGGTGCTCTTCTCTTCTTGGCTCTCTATGTTGATGACTTGATTGTCACTAGGAGCACTTCATCCATCATGTTGACTATTAAGATTGATTTGCATGATAGATTTTCCATAACTGACTTGGGTCTCTTGCACTACTTTCTTAGGATCGAGATCACACAGACCTCTTCTAGGATTTCACTTGTACAACCCAAGTATGCTCTTGATCTTTTGTCACATTTTCATATGGCTAATTGTAAGCCTGCACTAACTCCCTTTCTGTCTGCAATTAAGCTTGAGGCAAAATTTTCCACACCACTAGTTGATGCTACTTTGTATTGTCAACTTGTTGGTAGCCTCATCTACTTGACTCATACTCACCCCGACATTTCCTTTGTAGTTGGCAATGTTTCACACTTCATGATAGAACCACATGAGCTTCATTGGAAAGCTTCCAAACGTATCTTGCACTACATCCAAGGCACTCATCGGTATGGGATTCACTATACAGTAGGCACAAGTTTAGACTTACTTGGATACACAAATTTTGATTGGGCTAGTGATATTGATGATCACAAGTCCACATATGACTATATTTTTCACTATGGTTCTAGCCCCATTTGTTGGTAGAGAAAGAAGCAACATGCCATTGCTCTTTCTTCAATTGAGGCTGAGTATTAGAAGGTTGTCAATGATGCCACTGAGGCTATTTTTCTTCAGAATATCCTCACTGAACTTGGTATCACCTTTCAAAAGCCATCATTTATCTATTATGATAACCAGAGTGCCATCCAGATCTTGAAGAACCTGATCCATCATCAACGAACGAAACACATCAAGATCCATATACATTTTCTTCAGGAGCCGATTCAGGAGCAAGTCATTGATTTGTAATATTGTCCTATAGCAGATCAAGTTGTAGATATCTTCACCAAACCCTTCACTAAGAGAAACTATGTTCATCTTTGGTCTCTTGGGGTGAGACAAATCTCTTCTAGGGGTCACTTAGACCTTCCTCATTCACCCTCTCATGGAAGGAGTTTTTCCCACCGGTTTTCTCCTCTTTATCATTGAGAGGTTATTATGTACATGGGTACCTCATTAGGCCTAGTAGCCAGGACCCATATTTGCATCTTTGCAGTGTATACTTCTCCCTAATTTATACTTAAGGGGGGGTGTTAGTGTGAAAGGGGTACTTTATCTAACTAGTTCATTCTTAGCTAGTTCTCCACTAAATTCCTCTTCACACTAGCTTAACTTTACATAGGGATAAGGTGGTTGAGCCTTTAATGACATGAGTTGTCACACCTCATAGGATGCCAACACTTGTCATAATATGGTTGCATTTATCTCTCCCCTTGGCCTATATAACCAAGGAATTTCCTTTGTTTAATCTCAATTCTCAAGTTGAATATAGCTTTGCATTCTTAAGAAGAATACAATTTATTCCTCCTCATTTTTCTGGTTTTGCTTTCCTTTAATCATTAGATTCCTGGGTAGGCTAGTTAGTGAATCTCACAATACTTTTAGAGGTTCGTTGAATTTTTATGGTTCATGTTTTCCTAGGTCAACACCTAGAAAAGGATCAACTTTACAATCATGTCAATGATAAAAAAAAATAACAAGATTTAGTGATGCAAAAACTCTAAAATGAATATGCAAATCTAGATTGTTTTAGTGTACTTATGGAAGTGTTCTTAAAACACTCCTGAATGTGAATGATTAAGATAAAATGATATTGTATGATGAAGATAATTAAATATCTTTAAATATAATGATATATTAATAAATCATGAAAATGAGTGCTTTATGGGAAAAGGAAAGAATTAATAAAAAATTGAATTTGAATTTTGAAATTTCAAGGGTCAAAATTGTGACCCCAAGATTGATCTTGTGGTCACATATTTGACCTAGGAAATTGAAATGATAAGATAAGGTAACTAACGAATATTTGAGGATGGGCGCATGAATACACATAATAAATACATATAATTAAGGTAAATATATCAAAATGTGTGTATATATATGGATAAGGATAATATAAATATACATGAATGTATGTAAGTAGATGAGTAATAGAATTTTGAGGATTATTGCATGAATAAACATAATAAATACATATAATTAAGGTGAATATATAAAAAATGATGACTTTCAGTGAATGAGCTATGCTAGGGTTTTTTGTTTTTGCAGTCATCCTTAGCTCTCCTTGAGTCATACCGTGACTTAGGCGTAGGATTTTCCTTTGCTTTGCATGGCAGCATTTACTACAACTTTTAGTTGTTTTATTATGCCTTCAGCCGACTCCAACCCAGTAGTTCTTGTTGGTGTTAGCGGTTCAATGAATCTACATAAAGACTCCTCCAAACAAGCGACCCCAAAAAATTGTTTAGAAGATGTTCCACGAGGTAAGTATTTTGATTCCCCTATAGATGTGGTGCTTCCCATCCCATAATTTGATACTGCATGTCATTGGTTATAGAAACATACTCTTGTAGGTTACTTTGTTGGGAGGACTCCCCCTGAAAGTGTGCTAAAAAGACTATGTCCATAAAAGTTGGGTCCCTCATAAGGTTTGCCTTGATATGGTCTAGAATTTGACCAAAGGTTTTTTTCTTTTTCGTTTGTGGAATTAGTCATGTTTAGGCAATCTTGAACCATGGTCCTTGATATGTCTAATCTTCTTTGCTTGTTTTTCAACCTTGAACCCAAAATTTTTCTGTCTTCGAGGATAGGAATGGGTCCCAGCTTGGATTGAGTTTCCTAGCTTTCCTTTGTCATGCTTGCACTTTTTGTACCATATAGCTTCATCATTGGGGAAAGTTATTTGTGTTGAACCTGGTCGGTTCTTTCAAGCTCACCCTCAAAAGCGAGTATGTGTTGAAGTGGACCTTTCACAAGATTTGAAAGAGTCCATAGATATTCAAATTGGAAATTTTTGGCATTCCTAGAAGGTCATTTATTTTAATCTGCCTAATACTTTATATCAGTGCCAATCTATCCATCACAAGATCAGAGATTACCCTCTTGTTGCCCCTCACACTCCATCTATGCCATGGGAAGCTGATAAGCCTCATTTGGTAGAAAACCTAGCCATCAAATGGGGCTTATTAGAAGATAAGTGGTCAATGGCTACAAATTAGTAGAATAAGTCCAATGGCATCACGATGACTTTCAAGGTACCTAAGCCTTCAGTTAAAAGTTCAAACCCTTTTGTGAAGTGGAAAGAAGCTGCTACACCATCCCAAATTAGCCAAGGCCCTCCATGACACCTCAACCTACTATGTATCCTCCCATTATGGGAACTCATAGGAGGTCACACAACCCTTCTAGGGCTCTTGAAGAGGGCGAATTTGTTTTAGAAAAGTGAAGGTTTTCCTCTCCTCCGCTTCAATTGGGTTCAGTGCCACCAGAGTTTTTGAAGAATTGTTTTTTCTCAGTGGAAGAGTTGAACTCCAATGACATGATCGAGTCCCATACATGAATTTTCTCTCTCGAAATGTGCAAGGTCTGACAGACCTCTCTAGGAAGTATTTTGTTAAGGATAGTCTTAAGAAGTAAACTAGCATTAATGTTTTGTACCTACAAGAAGTGAAAGTCGTTGGTTTTTTGTTATCTTTTATTTGCCGAGTTATTTGGCCAGCAAGCAAAATGTTTTCCACCGATCATGTTGGTGGACATGGCGGGCTAGTCACCCTTTTGTTCCCACATTGGCATGATTGTGTCATGGATCATGGGTCTGACCCCACACACCAACTCATCTAGATTCTTCTAAACATTGATAATCATTCCTTTGGGATTATTAATGTTTATGCCTCAATGTTGTTGTCAAAGGATCTCTTCTCTAGCATTGGATTGAAAACTCTCTACCAATTACCACTTGGGTCCTTTGTGGCGATTTTAATATGGTTGACGTGGCATACAAAAAATAAGGTACTCTACCATTTAGATGGATAGATAGTGAGAGAGAAGCTTTATTTTACATGCACAATAACAAGTCTTTTTTACCCCAATATGGGTCGTCGCCATTCTCATTCTTTATGGCACACTTGGAGAAATTTTTGAGCTAGGTCTAACAAAATAGTTAAGTGTCTTGATCGTGTTATGATCTCTGCTCAATCTTTATTTTCCTTTTCCAGCTAGCCCCCTCTTTCAATTATGTCATTAGTGGATGTGACCCTGTCAGACCACTTTCCTATCCATTTTTGTATTGAATGGAAAGTGGGGCCACCTCATGCCAACAAGTCTCAATTTTTTCCGAATACATCTTTGCTAAGTCATCATCCCATGTTGGCCCACATTGAAACTATCTAGAATCTTGAATGTAGACCTACCTATTCTATGGTTTGGATTAGGTGGTGGAATGATGCCATTACCCTCATTGTGAGGTTTCTTTGCATTTATGGGTACGAGCTGGCCATTTTCCATTGGCGATCTTATGAGGCCAACACTTCAGATATACAAAAGGCCACTAAAACCTTAGCTAGTAACCCCTTTTCCTCAGCCTTGCAATCTAGAGTAGCAAAGCTAAGACATCAAAAACAAGTTGATGATTATTATGTTGTGAGAGGTGCACAAATCAAAGCCAAACTTCACTGGCTTAAAATTGGGGATCCTGCCTCGAAAGAGTTTTTTCTTGCTCTTTGTGCTAGGCACAATTCGTATGGCATCAAACGAAGCATAGAAGGCAATCATTTGCTCACATATTTGTCATTATCCAAGCTTTTGTTAGGCATTATGAAAAAGTTTTCACAGCCTAAGATTACACTCTAGAGCATGCCAATGCTCTCCAAGAATGCCTCAGATTTGTGCCTAATGAACTCTCCTGTGCTCAGAAGGCCTTCTGTGAGCAATTGCTCACCATTGAAGATCTCAAGGAGGCTGTGAGCACTATGGCTAATGAAAAAGCTCTAGAAATTGATGGTTTGCCTTGTGAATTTTATAAATCCCTTTGGGACTGTGTGGGAGAAGCCCTTCATAAGGTCTATTTAGAAGCCTTTCATTCTAAATACCTCAGCCAACTTATTAACAAACGCAACATAAAATTCATACCTAATTCTAGTGATCCTAAAGATATTTGCAATTGGCAGCCCATCACGCTCCTCAATGTCTCCTACAAAATCATTACTAAAGCCCTTACCTTGAAAATTTTCCACCTTCTCCCTCAAGTTGTTCGCCTTGAGCAGATTGGGTTCATTAAATCCATATTCATTTTGGATAACATCATTGCAGTTTGGGAAGGTATGGAGTGGCTAGGTGCTCACATCAAAAAGCAATTTTTTTGAAGATTGATTTTGCTAAAGCTTATGACTGCATTGAATGGCCTTTTATTCTTGTTATGCTTTCTACAATAGGCTTTGGTACCCATTTTATTCAATCTATGAACATGCTTTTTATTTATGCTTCTACTTGCATTACCATCAATGGCCGACAATCCCAATCCTTTGGATTATTTTGCTCCATTCGCTAGGGTTTCCCTCTGGATCCTTCTCTGTATGTCCTTGTTGAAGGTGTTGGTTATCTCATGGCTCACCCTATCTCCCGCAGGCTTGTCCAGGGGATTACCCTTCCCAACTCATTGACTCAACTTATCAATGGCCATTTTTTGATGATTTTGTCCTTACTCTATTGGAAGCAGAGGATAATGTCAAAGATTCCCTCAAATTTCTTGAGACCTTTTGCTTTGCCTCTGGTTCTTCTATGTAGTGGTATAAAACTCAATGCTCTCATCAATCCATTCTTCCTAGTCCTCTCTAGATCCATCAATAAGGTTGCAAGTGGATTGCTTGCAGGTAAATATTCAGGTTTCTTAGCATTCCATTTACTTTCCAGTCTTCCTCTTTAGACTTATGGCAAGTAGTCCTTTCTCACATTGAGCAGAAACTGGATTTTTGAATCACTAAGCCGCTCTCGTTGGTTGGCAAGTATAGGTGTGCTCTAAAATTCTGGTAGCAACTCATGTTTACTACTCTTCCTGTTGGAACCCTTCTAAGGCCTACACAAAGCTTGAAAAGTTGCTCAAAGACTTCCTTTGGGCCTCTTTTGAGACTCACAAAGGGTTTCACCATGTTGCCTGGGAGTTTTGTTGTCTCCCTAGAGAGTCTGGTGGGCTTGACATTTTGGCCACTCAAAGGCAATGGATTGCTCTCTACACCAAGTGGATCATATGTGCCCTCATTAGCAATGATACTTGGAAGATTCTTCTCAGGCATTATATTTCCATGAGATATCCAATTCACAAACTGGCTTGGAAAGGGATTGGTTTATGTACCCTTCTCATTATGAAGGAGCCTGTTCAAATTGAAGGAACCTTTGTTTCCAAAAGCATTTGGCATGCTTGGGAGGATTTCAACCCATGGCTCACTTGGAATGGAATTGGTTTTAAATATGGTTTATCTTTTAATCAACAAAATATCTAGTGTTCCCCTTTGTTCACCAATCTAGGTCATCCTTTGGCCAAGTTTCCCTAGCTTAAGGCTCTCAGATTTCATAAGAAGGGTATTCAATCTCCTCAAGACTTGTTTTCTAGACCCATGATGAACCTCATGTCATGGGAAGATTTCAAAGCCAAATTTGGCTTACAAAATCATGATCGGGAAACTTTTGAAGGGCTAGTTAATTCCATTCTAGTTGACATGCTTCATAAAGTTGGTATCTATTTTTCCAAGCCTTGGTGGAAAGATTAGAAGTGGGGTCCAAACACCCCTTTCAAAAACTACAAACCCCAACTTGGCTACCAATGGCTTTATCCTCATCTTTCGATGGTTAGCAATTTGAACTAGAGGTGGAATCTTCAATCCCCAGTGTTTGTTTGGTGTCGTGGATTTACTATTATGTGGATTGCTATTGTTGAGCCCAAGCTTGCCCACTTTTCTTGGTGTATTCTTTTCCAAGTCTCACCTATGGGATCTCAACTTATCCACATGGGGGTTCATGACCCTCATTTTCCTTTTTATGGGCAACTTGAGTCTTTCAAGCACCTCTTTTGGTTCTACTCCAGAAATCAACAGTTGTGGAATTGGATTCATGACTTCTTCCAACCCTTCTAGCCTAAGCCTTTCTTCTGGCATATGGTATTGCTAGGCGATGGGCCTCATCTTCCTCATAAGTATAGCCAAATTTGGAACACTTCAGGGTGTAAATCCTCTTCAGTATTTGGAAAGATAGAAACTCTTACATTTTTGCTCATAGCCAGATTGATAAACATGTATCGCTTTATTTTAAAGCTACTATATGTTCTAATTTGTTATTGTAGATTCAAGTGCAAGCTAAAAAAGTTACACTTGAGGTGGCTCACCTTTAGGAGCTCCTGGACCACTAGAGGAATTCACCTTCCATGGTTTCTTGTGTGCCTCCCTCTCCCACTTCCCCTCGGGGCGACTTGCCTTCACGAAGCCAATGTCAGAGCAAGAGTGGCTCTACTAGGGACTCTCAAGCTCATCCCTATTCACAAGCCCCTCATTGTAGTAGCCCGCATCCTCGCAGGAATTTTCCCTCCCTGCCTCATTGGGCTAACTTGGGGTGGCCTTCTGGAGGTGGCAGTGGTGCTTCTAGCTGGCCCTCTGGCAAAGCTTCTGATGGAGCTTTTGGTTGGCCAACTGATACTTCCAAATGGTTTTCATGACTGGATCTGGTGATTTCTCCCTCTCAAATAAAATATAAAGAAAAAGATAACAATGGTTAGGACCCCCTGACATCACTTCGAACCCCGTTGATGTATGGGGTAGGTCAAATGATAGGGATCTGCCTCCCTCTGTTGGAACTAATATGGCTACTTAGCAGCATTTTATTGTTTTTTCATGCTTTCTGCTATCTAGGTGATGCCCATGTGACTCTTCGGGGTGTGCCTTCTTACCACCCAAACTCTTTTTGTGAACATGTGTAATATTTATCTTTAATTAATAGATTATGATGCCTATTCATCAAAAAATATCAAAAATATGTGTGTATATGGATAAGGATAATATAAATATACATGAATATATGTAAATAGATGTCTAATAATTGTTGGAACATGTTTATCGGTGTGCCAAAAGATTGACTTGTTAACACCTGATACAAACACCAGAGATAAATGGATCCATGGGAGGTGATTAGTCCATGTCCCGAATCTGAAGGGAGATGTTGGTGATTAGTCCAACAATCCCCCTCCCTCAACATCACCTGAGGGGATTTGAACCCGCGACCACGAATTTGATACCATTTGTTGGAACACATTTGTCGTTGTGCCAAAAGATCATCTTGTAATGCCCAATACAAACACCAAAGATAAACAAATCCACAAGAGGTGGCTAGTCCATGTCCCAAATCCAAATGGTGACGTTGATTAGTCCAACAATAACATGGGAAAGAAGTCTGACTCCACACAATATTATGTAACCATTCACCAATATGTCAATGTGTTGGGCCACTCTCAAAATAACATAATACTAAATGAAACTTAACATATGTGTGTAAATTTCACCATTACAATAAGATTTTATTCAAATTATTTTAGAAAAAAATAAGCAACTAATAATTTTTTATTTTTTATTACTTATTTCAAACAATTGCCAAATTTAAATCATTTTATTTTATTATTTTAATAAAATTTTAAAATAAATAAAGGGTAGGAAAATAAAATGTATAATTATTTGTAATTAAAAAGTGCATAACAAGCTTGGAATTTGATGGTTTGTGTGATCATTTATTAAAATTTTAGACCATATATTATAATTTTAAAATTTATTAGATCGTATAGTTTGACATGCTATATTTTTATATTAGTGTATATATAATATTTTAAATTATTCGTAAAGCGTAAAAAATATTATAAGTAAATTTAATATTTTAATTCATTTTTTTTTAGCAAATTGATGTCATGGGGACAAATCCCTATATATTATATCAAAGAAAAAAATAAATACAACTTTGTAGAGGCCTAAAATTAGCCAAGACTGAAGAAAAGGGTTCTCAAACCCTTAATGACCTCTTGAAGTCACTCAAACTATGTAGGAGAGAACATATTATTATGGGACATGAAAAATGTATGTCTCCATGTTATTTCTTGTAAGCCCTTCCCTCATCAATGTGATGGCATGTTTGATGTTTTATTTCTTCTATTTTGTCGCAATGCAGATAATGTCTCCCACTAGGTCCATTTTTGGGTCTTTGCTCAACGTTGGCAAGGCATTGATGGCCTCCACCTAATACTTAGAATTTACAAAGTTATCCACCACCTTTCCCACTTATTTGAAGTTTCGAGAGGTCCTCACAAATTTATACAATAATTTCTCAGCATTGTGGATGTGAGCCTAATTTAAGTGTTTTTTGTTGATGACTACATTTATGGCCTCCTCTTCCAACTTCGACTTCACCTTGAATAACTCCTCCATTTGCCTCCTTGATATTTGCTCGAGAGAAATCACAAGGAACATTAAGTATTGCTAATAATATTCTGTTTATATATATATATATATATATATATATCATTTTATAATAGCTTATTATAAAAATAAATATTAATTTAGAATATTTTAAAAGCTAGAATATAAATGTTTTTACTTTTTAGAATATTTTTAATAATATTATCTTGAACATTTATTAATATGAATTTAAAAACTTGTTGTGAATTGTAGAGTAAATTTAATATTTCTGCATTTATTACTAATAGTTACATTGTTATATATTAATATATATAATTTTATAATATTTATGAGAAAAATATAGATTAATTTAGAATATTTTCACATATAGAATAGAATTGTTTATAATTTTTTAGAATATTTTTAACAAGACTATCTTGAATATTTTTTAATATGAATTTAGAAATCAAATGTAAATTGTTATAGTATTTTTTTATTCTATTAATAAGTGTTTTCTTTATCTTTTATAAAGAATAATATTACACATATTCACAAAAAAAGGTGGGTGGATATAAAATCACACCTCTATTGTCTATTTGGGGCTAATGCTCAAATCATAAAATATTAAAAAATAAACCGCTAAGTGGCAACAATAATAGTAGAGGGGTACGATGTGGGTCTCGATCACTCAGTTCACCTCATGTATTAGCAAGGTCTAGAGTATCCATGGGAGGGTACCAACCCTCATCATCTTCATCTTTATCTTATTCTTCACAGCCTGGTAAAATTGCAAGAGTGAACTAAGGAAATTTGTAAGAATCAACCTAGCTTAGAAGCTCCACTAGAAGACCACTAGAAGTTCCCCCAATAGGATTTAGAGAGGAAAAACATCAAGCAAGTCATGACCATCCCTGTTGCTCACAATCTCCTCTAGTAGTGGAAGGAGAAGCCTATGAATGAGAAAGAAAAGGTTTAGTCCTCATTGGTTCCCATGAGGAGGTGAGTTGTCATGAGAGGAGGAGGTAGATGTGGGAACTTTGGCCGCAACACAAGGGGCAATTACCCCAGTGGTCAATAAGCACCTATAAGTGAGCCACTTCCAATGCAACTTTATTGGTTTGCACCTAGATTTGTAATAACACATTATAACAAGTAACTACTTTCAAAAAAAGTGAAATATGTTGATCAACAAAATAATTAGCAAAAATTGCATTATTTTTCTTTTCATATGCTGAAGAGAAACTCCACATTAAAATTATGCCAAATTTGGTTGAATTTTTCAGGGATACAAGGACAATCTCTAAAAAATAATCATATGTTGGGAGGAGTGATGAAAAGGCCGATGATGATCCAAGGATCAAGGCCTATGATGAATTCCTTGCCGATGATGCGTTTGTGCAAAACAAAGGAATTCAAAGGGTTTATTATTCAGTAGAGAAGCAAAGAAATAAAAGAGAGGTTTGAACAAGCTAAAGATGGTATGGACCCATATCAACAAGAAGAGGCAGAAAAGGCAGAGGAAGAAAAGATCATGCATGAGATTGCAGCCATTGCTCCTGTAGAAGCCAACAAAATTGTTGAATAAAGTGGGATAATGTTGCTTCCTGGATGTACCCTCACCTCAGCTATTGCACTTGATGCAATAAGAAGATATCCACAGGCCTTTGTATCTGAGGAGCATTTTGATAATCGGGTGTTTGGGTCTGGGTATAGTCCAAAATTGCACACTCTTGAAATTTGGTCTATGGCACCCAACACTAGTAAACATGAGGTTGACAGGCCTATAGAAGAAGTTATTGGTACAATGGTGGTGAAAAGGGCTGCAGATATAACTCCTGTTCAACCAACAAATTTTTTTGTACATGTTGCAATGCTCAGTGTTGATACAACACAAATCTCTCTTAAGAAATATGATGCCTTATTGAAGGATTACAACAAAGATCTGGATGAGATTAATAAAATGGGATCCATTGTTAAGGTTAGCCAGTCAATAAGAGCATTGTCATCACCTTCTTCTTCAGATGTGTCTACACAAGACAAGGAAACATTGGCATTGAGGATTTATAGTTTGAAAAAGGAATTGGAAACAAAAAAGTACAACACGAAGAAGGCCAAGATAAAAAATAGTTAAAGTGGCCAAGGACATCTTTGAAGATGTAATAAAACATAGGGTAACAAAGTTGGTGAATAGAGCTGATAATGTATGGGCTGCGTACAAGAATATCCATGAGGCCAACATCAAATATTTGTAGGTTCAAAAGGCTTTCCAAACTGAGTGGAGCAAATGGAGCACCAGGGTGGGAACACTAAAGGAAATGATATCTCAGATGAAAGAAGACCCTGAAGCCCCTACTAACCTTCCTGATTTGCTAAAGGCAATTGATCTTGTTAATGAGATAACAACTTTCCATGGAAAGTTAGGAATGCAACTCCAAAAAAAATTAAGGATGTTTAGAGAAATGGAAGGGAATAGTATGCCTAAGATTTTGAATGATAAGGGAGAAATAAAGGAGTTTGATAAGTGGAAAGATGAGTTAGTAGATTTTCTCCCTTAGGCTAAGATGTTGCTAAATGTTACTGATTATTCCATGTTGAATCCTAACATTGATAATATGACTGGTGTTGAAGTAAGAATGGACATTTTCATTAAAGAAGCCAGAGCTTTAATTAATGCAAGATATAATCAGCACGATGCCAAGATACATAAGTTTTTGGATGAAAAGTGGCCAACTGAGGATGAGTATAACACATGGCTGGAAAATTTTACAGATTGAGCTTATGTTATGAAAGTTGATGACAAACATGGTGAATAACAGATGAGAGAAAACAATACATAGCCTGGAACTAGTACAGATTAGGATTTTGCTAAAGTATTGCAAAATATTATTTTATCCCCAACATTAAGATTGATGACAAAGGGTGCTGACATGGACGGGTCTATTTTCTCTCTTTTAATTTATTTTCTTGTTTCAATTTTTTGCCAACTGGACATGCACATGGAGAACAATTTTGGCTTGTGAAGAAGATAGTTGATGTTGTTACAATGAATGAAGGATACCCTTTGGAAGGTGGGTAAAATATTCTTCAACAAATGAAAATGCATTTTGTCTTATATGCTTTCCCCCTATTATTCAAAGATGCAAATATAACTGCTTGGGGAATTTTGAAATTAAAATGCAAATGTGTTTCAAATGTAAAATGTGATTGAAATTGTAATTTGGCCCAAAGCTTGTTGCTCCCATGTTTCTATAAATAGGAATTCATGGCCAATTACACCGGTCTTTTGATGGTTAAGCATTCAAGCTCATGTAAGAGAAATTTTGTAAATTCAAGCACAAAGGAATAGTATAGTTCTGAGTCTTAGGTGTGAATTCTAGCTTGTAATAGGCATAATAGTTTTACAACAACAAATGGCATATGAATAAAAATTGAAAATTCTGGAATGCTTTCTCTCCCATGTATTTTGTTACACAAATCATGAATAGAATGATCAATGATCATTTATTTTTCTTCAATAGCTTTGGTTGAATGTATGGTTTTATTTCTACTTTAGTTCAAAGAACTAATTAAATGCTTTGATGAAATCATAGATCTGTGTAGTGGAGTATTAGGATTACTAAGCAGTTTGTGTTCTGGATATATCGAGTTGTGTATTGCAAAGCAATATAACAATAGTCTTCAAATGTTGGATTCAATTGTTGATGTATTATAGTTTATTACAAATATGAGTCCATAACCCATGGATAAGGCACTGTTTTATTAGTTTGGTCATCTTTGAAGTAATTTGAGTCAATCTTACCTGTCTAAGAACAAATTCTTATTGAAAATCACTTATACATTATAAATTGTTGCAAAGTTGTATGAGATCTACCCATTCCTTGATTTTAGATAATAGTTTGTTAAAGGATCAACCAAATTCTTGAAGAATTGTGCCTATTTGCAGTCAATAGAAATGTATCTGTTAATTACAATGTTGGTAATTTGGAACAAGAGTATCAATTCCAACATTGTTAGGATCACCCTCCTGGGTTTCACAGAGCTTGAAGTGTAGAGGTCAAGCCTAGCAAGCTTGTACCTGTTCGTTGGCCAATCCTTACCTTTGTTGATTACTGAATTATGTAAAATTCATAGGTATGTAGTGAGATTAAGTTTGGTTCTAAAAAATAACCAATAGATTGGTGACTTTTCTAGGGACATTACTAGTCCAACGTCTCTAGGTTAGATCTAGTACATTTAGAGTCAAGTATTTTATTATTCTTCATTGATTGGAGAGCAATTTGTTAAAATTTTCATCACATAAGTCAAGTCCAATTTTATGCATCAAATTTTGGTTCAATCCTCCATCTTGTGTCGGGTTATGTTCAAAGTCTTCTTTGGGATTGCAAGTGCAACTTCAAAGTGTAATCAATTTCTATTTCCTAGTATCCTGGGTGGTGACTCTAAAGTCTCTTATGACAATGCAAGATTAAATTCCCCAAGAGAAATTGAGAGGGAGAATTTTGAGAGGAAATTTGACACCATGAGGAAGACCAGAAGCTACATGAAGAAGCATCTTGAGCAGAAGTTGGAGTCTGAGCTTTCAAAGGACAAGCAACCAACCTGGATAAAGAAAAATGTTGAATCAAGTAAGTCTAATTAATTTCCTATTGATGCATCTCCTACTTTACATAATGATGTAAATAATGTAAATGTTCATGAAGAAGCACATAAAGTTGAGGTTCCTAATGTAAATGAAGTGAGTTTTCCCATTGAGGAAGTTTTTGAGAATGAACTTGATGTGTCAAGAGAGGAGGATAGGTGGGAATTCTAGGAAAAGGGTAAGAAGTTCTCAGATCCTTCAACTCCTGGAGTTGGATCTGTCTTTAGTGATGGTAATTTTAATCCAAAGGGTGAATCCCCTAGTGTAGCCCTACACCATTCCCATGAAGGAGAACCAATTAATCTTACCTTCTATACTCCTGAGCCAAGTGAGTCTGGAGATGTCCTAAAAGATGAAGAGGATATAGATGGAGATATGCAAGCCCTCGAAGAGGAAGAGCTCGGGCTTAAGGAAGAAGAAGAATGTAGACTTAGGGAATTGAGGGAGAAACAAGCAAAGTATTTGAGGGAGAAGTAGGATAGAGTTAAAGCTAAAATGCTTGAAAGAGACACTCAGAAGAAAAGAATTGAGAAGATGAAAGAAGTTGCAAAGCATAAGGTAATTTCTGAAAGTACTTCTAAGCCTACTACTAAGGCAACTCCTAACCCTCCTAAGGTAACCATCCCAATGGGAACCTCTACTGCAAGTACTTATACTACATTTTTTGCATCCACTAAAACCTCATATCCATTTGTTGTTGCTAAGCAATCACAACCTGTAGATCATGGGAAGAAGCTGCTTGAACCACATAAGAAAACTATTTTTAACACCAAAATCACTACAAATGCAAATGCTTCATCCACTAATACATCCACCAAGAATGTTCAGAACAATTCCATTTCATCTAATGCACCACCTGACCCTGAGATATCGAGATTGCAACTAGAAAATGAGAAGCTGCATTAGAAATTGAAAAAAATTGAAATTGAGGCCGATAATGCAAAGATGGCAAAAAAGATCTCTTTCCTTAAGATATCTATATGTGATCTAGTAGCTTCAAGCTCTGGACATACTAATCCTGAGCCCAATAAGACCAATTCAAATGAAAATACTCCTAGTGGAGGTGGTGGCTGAGATCAGGGTGGTGGTGGTGGAGGAAATAATAAATATAAAAACACCTGCTCTGAAGAAGGTGACAAAAGCAATGGTAGTAGAAAGAAGACTGGAGGTGGTGGTAATAATAGAGATGGAGAGGGTAAGGGAAACAAACAATCTAGTAAGTAAGGAGATGATCATCCTAGAAATAATCATTGAGAATGAACTGCTAGGAGGCCAATGCAAGTGGAAAGATATTAGCAGTTATGCTTTACTGGAATTCTTGGTTATCCTAACCAATTCCCCGAGGATATCAAACCTTCTCTAGTTAAATTCTTTGGCAACAATGCCTTAAGTGGTGAGGACCACCTCAAAGTATTTGCTAATGTCATGGATGATTTTGAAGTAGAAGTTGAGGATGTGATGATGAAACTTCATGCAATCACTCACTGAGGATGCCAGAGTATGGTATATAGGTTTACCTACTGAGAGTATTGGCTCTTGGGAGGAGTTCAAGAGGCTATTCAGAGAGCAGTATGGTGATAAAACTGATTCAAGGTTTTTTAAAAATCAGTTTAATACTCTTGCTAAAGGCTCAAATGATGTTGTAGCTGATTTCAATGTGAGGTTTCAAAAGGCCATGAAACGGTTACCCCCTCATTTACAATTAAATGATAGTGTATTCCTGGTGAATTATTGCAATGCCTTTGATGCAAAGATGAGCTATCGCCTATTGGATAAAAATCCTCAGACATTAAGAGAAGCTTTTAAGATGGCAATCCATATTGGCAGTTCAGTAGAGCAACTGGTAAGGTTGGGAGAAGGGATGATGTAAAAATCCTCAAAAATCCAAAGAGAGAGGATAAAAACTTTGGTGCTCAAGGAGGTTCACTTGAGGACAAGATTGACAATGTTGCAAATTATATGAAGGATATCAATTATAGACTTGCTAAGCAAGAAAAAGGTTTGTCAAATGAAAAGTCCAACTATCACAAGAATGAGATACCTTCTCGGCTGCAAGACCATCCATATAACAAAAATTGGCATAATGGGAAGCCCATTCCTAACAATCAAAAGAATTCTCAAAACAAGGTTCCTCTGGATCCTTTAGAGAAAAACTCAGTCAATTTTGTTGATGAGACACCTTGGAGTATTGTCTGCCAATTACCACATGTTTCTCAGACATGTTTAGTGGCAAGGAAATTTGAGGAAGAACAGGCTCAATCAGATGACTATGAGCCAATGGAAGAAAATGATGTTGAAATCATTGTGCTTATGCATAGATTTGATTTTGCTGATGAGGATTTTTCTTCAGAGGATGAGTCACAGGAACTTGATGTTGATTGCCAAAGACAAAAGTCAGATTCATATAATAAGCAGATTTTCCTCGATGAAGATGAGGAGATTGAGGATAATATTTGTGCTATGGAATTGGAGGAAGAGGATGTGTCTTTAAGAATACCTTCTGATGAATAGTATAAGCAAATGACTGCAACATTGGTGGAACAAGCCAGGAATACTCACAATCTAAGAAGCAGGGTTGTTAATTGTTATCAAGGCAAGCCTGGTATCATGTTCATAAAGGAACAAAGTGCAAAGAAGTAGGGGACTAAATCAGAAGAATTGGCCAAGTTTAAGAAGGAAGAGGCCAAAGCCAAAGAAAGTAAGGGACGAAGAATTTGGGCCAAAAAAGATACCACGAAAAAGAAGGCTGGTGAAGTCACTTCTCATATTATGAAAGACAAAACTAAAAATTCAAATACTAATTTAAAATAGAAAATGGGGAAGAAAGAGACTGAGAAGAAGTCTGAGAAAAAAAAGATTTAAGGGGAGGAAAAGAGTGTAATTCCTTATGAATTGTGAAAGTACAATCTAGTTGATATGTTTCAACTGTTGTCTCAAGTGAAGGTGATTGTCCCTCTAATGGAAATGATGAGAATTGATGAACACAAGTAGAAGGTAGTGGCCCTTATTAATGGCACCACTAAGTCCTGTGAAGATAAAATGATGTTTACTCAGCCCCAAGTGAGTGGGAATCAAGTTACTAAAGAAACAATAGAAGGATACATTGGTGAAAATCCTCAAATTTATTTGGGAAGTACCATTACAACATGCCCAGATAACATTGACCCCTTCTATGTGACTTTAATTGTTGATGGTAAGCTGCTAAGGAATTGCTTGATTGATTCGAGGACTTCATTAAACATTATGCCAATAGTTATAATGAAGGAAATGGGTCTAAAAATAAATTGTGCATATGGAAAATGCTATGCCATGGACTCAAGAGAGATCCCAGTTATTGGTGTCATTAATGACGTTCCATATAGACTAGCTACTTTGCTTGATAAGGAGTTTTTTATGAGTATAGTTGTGGTGGATATCCCACCAAGCTATGGTATGTTGTTGTCAATAAAGTGGAATGCCTCCATGGGAGGTAGCATGCAATATGACATGTTCTATGCAACTTTTCCAGTTGAGGGAAAGGATGTCAAACTTGTGATGGAGCCAAGAGCTTCACATATAATTGAGTTTGCTAAGGAAGCAGATAGGATCCATTTTGTTGACACTAGCATGGATAACTTTAGAATTGAAGAATTACAAACAAAGGAATAAAAACAACCTGCACCTTTGGAGAAAGAAGTGTTGCAGTAGGCTAGCAACAATGACTTGAGTATGCGTTTTGATGGAGCTTGTTCAAAAGAAGGAGCTGGTGTAGGGGTCCTACTTATTTCTCCTCATGGTAAGGCCTTCAAGTTTTCATTTCAATGGAAATTTTCTTGCACAAATAATGTAGTAGAATATGAGGCCCTACTACTAGGTTTGAGGTTAGCTGAAAAACATGGTATCAAGAAGTTGAGAGTCATTGGAGACTTAGAACTAGTGGTTTCTTAGGTTAGAGGAAAGTATGCATCAAAGAATACTAGATTGAGGTAGTATAGGAATGTTGTTTGGGATTCTATTGATATTTTGATGCATTTGGAATTGATTGGTTTGACAGGGGCAACAACAGAGCAGTAGACCTACTTGCTAACATTTCCCTCTTACCAAATGATGTTACATTTGCTGGCATTTCAAAGGTTGAAGTGCAAATTAGACCCTCAGTTCCTGGAAATATCAAGAATTGTAAAGTTTTTAATGATGATGATGATATCTTGAAGTTTTTGCAATGTATTGATGGATATGAGGGTTAAGAAATTGATTTTGCTGCCTTTGTGGAAAAAGTGGATGGAAAAGAGGCTATATTTGGGAATGAAATTATCTAGTTGAAAACTAACAAGATTCCCAAAGGACTAGTAGCATTGAAGAGGGTATTTGATGGCCTTGATAGAAGTAATGCTAAGAAAACAACTACTGACAAAGAGGACTTGGAGGAAGTTAATCTCATAATAGAAAATGCTCCCAAGAAGGTGTACATTGGGAATAAGATGAAACCTAAGATTAGAGAAATGTTGAATGCCTTATTGAGAAAATATAGAGATGTGTATGCACTATCTTATGATGATTTGAAAGCTTACAGAGAAGATTTATTTCAACATGAAATACCTTTGAAGTCGGATGCCAAGCCTTTCAGACAAAAGCAAAGGCCAATTAATCCCATTTTGCAACCTAAAATGTAGGAAGAACTTATAAAGTTGAGGGATGTTGGGATTATCAAGCCTATCAGGCATTCTACTTGGGTTTCGAACCTTGTTCTAGTCAGAAAGGAAAATGGTGACATTATACTTTGTGTAGACTTCAAAATTTTTAATGTGTCATCATTAAAGGATAATTATCCTTTTCCAAACATGGAAGCCATGTTACAAAAGGTAACTGGCTGTGAATTATTTTCTATGATCGATGGATTTTCAAGTTACAATCAAGTGGTGGTTAAAGAATCTGAGTAGTATGTTGATGGGTGTTTTTGCACCTCCTCAACATAGGTAGCACACAAGTGCACTACCTCTCTTGAAAGGAAACTCCCTACAAATAAGTTGCAGAAAATTACCCCAAGGTTTCTTAGGTGTCATGTCATGACTTGCAAAAACAACTCAGTGGATTTATGTGATTTGCAGGTAATCACAAGGGGCATGAACGATTGTTAAGTTGGAAGGATATTGGATCTTCAAATGGAGTTTCTAAGATTTCAAGAGTAATGTGCAATTGCTACAAGTTCAGAACAATAGTCTAAACTCCATATTCAACATCAGATTTGGCTTTACAATGATGCTAGAACTTTGACTAAACTACTATTTCAAAGAAAAGTCAAAAGGGGAAAGGGAGGTAAGAGTTCCTAGACCTGCAACTACCAATGAACAGTGATAATGGAGGATGCTACAGTGGACAACCTTCCTATAACTGAGTTCCACTTAATTAAAACACATAGTATCATGAAACTAGTGCTATCTTCTAAGGTTTGCAGATTTTTCAGTTGTTCATTTACCATAAAGCATAAATGAAAGATGAAACTTAAGTGCAACAATGAATTTATGTTTAGACTAGCTTTACACTATTGTTTACCATCAATAACCAGCAAAAAGCATGAACATGGAAAGCATCAACACAATAGCATTCTTCAATATCAATAGACAACATCAATTAAACTACTAAAACTACTCAAAGCACTTAGAAAAACAAACTAAAGCAATCTAATCTATCAAATTTGAGAAGATGAATCATGCAACATGTGAGAAACTCAAGAATCCACCAAAAGCAATGAAATTCTATTAAAATTTCTACAACATGTCATTACAACAACTCAACTCTCTCTCTGAAAATGAGAGGATACCCCCTATTTATAGTTTTCCAAAGCCAAAATGAATGGCTAGGATTGATTCACATTGTATGGATCAGATTCATTACAAGCTAGGGTTTCACCTACCCCCAAAATTTACTAATATAAATACATCTTTGCCTTTTTCCTTATTTTGTCATGTAGTGCTTTGACACTGTAGCACTTTCATCCTGTAGTGGCTTGCTCTTTGGCTGCAACTATACATTTAGGAACTCATCATCTATTATAGGCTTTCCCTCATTCTTCTGAATAGTGGCATACTCCAAAAATTTACCAATCAATGCCTAAAGTTTATCCCATTCTAGGATATCAGATTGAAGAACCTAGAAGGTCAACTTCTTAGACCTGCTAGTGATCATCTCCTAGTTCTTTGTGCACTTTGGTGTGGCCTTGATCACCTGTTCTAACTTAGCGAAGGCTCTGATAGAAAAATCCATGAAGTCTCGCATTAGTACATCTACTGCCCCTTGTTCCATCTTCTTATGTAAGTATGGTCTGATATTTTCTAGGACCAGTTCTACAACGAGCATATCATAATATGTCATCAGCTTTAAGTACTCCTCGCCATCCGTCCTGTGATCTTTGACCCATTCAAGGTCAAGCTCAACTTCATGCAATACTCTTTCTAGGATGTCTCTTTTGTGGTCCAGACCCATCTTCCATATCTCTACCAGCCAATGATCATCCTTGGCAAGGGCCGGCTCCTTCTCCCATGTCTTTTTGGGCATCTTAAGAATGGCATTGAGCTTGGGATACGCAATCCTATGCAACTCAGTGAAGCGATGAAAAATCCTTTATGTGCCCTTTAATTTCTCTGCACTTCCCAGAATTTATTGGCCGTCCAGACAGCATGGCCTATGCCCATATCACCATTATATAACACTTGCCTAAAGCAATCTACAGTAACCTTGGTCTAGTTTTTCATCTTCTCCATCTGGGTGAGCTTGTCTTGGGAGAGAAGCTGGGGTGCGGAAGATGCAGTTGGAGCTTCCTCAGTAGATTTCCATTGTTGGATGTAAGCGGTGAGGTCTGCTACTTGTCATTTTAGCTCTTCCTTGGAAGATTGATCCTTATTCATCTATTGGACGATTGTCGCCATTGATCCTTGGAGATGGTCAATCTTTTGTTCTCTTGTGGCGAGACCCAAGTCAATGGTGGAAATATTGTAACTGGCCTCCTCTCCGTTGTCCGTCACTGGGGTGGCAATTTGCACGGTCCTTGATCCAGATGCATCAACTGTGATGTTGGAATGGACTCTCAACTTCTTCTCTTTCCTTGTCTTTGTTTGTTCTCGCATCAAGATAGCCTCAAGTCTAGTCTTTGGATCAATGAGGATAGGGGATTTCTTCTATAGCTACTTCTACAGCCAATCGGGCATTTGAGACTCCCCTTTTGGTGATTCATGATCACCTTCCACTCTTTGTTCAAGTTGGAGCTGCTTCTCCTCATGACTTGGGGCTTCTTTATCTATTCTTTCTTCTTCTCCATCTGAGTCCTGAATCAATAAAGCCTTTTCTCTATCTAGCTCAGTGGTGGCTATTTTATCCTTAGTGAAACCCTCTATTTGTGGTGCCCCTTCCACTTCTTGTTTGAGCTCTACGTGATGTTCTAGTTCAAGGATCTTTTTAGGCTCAACTTCTTCTTCAGGCTTGCATTTATTTTCTTCTTTTGTTTCAACCTCTTTCTCTTCTTCTTATTTCTCAGGAGGTATCTCATCTTTCTAAATGGGGCCTTTGTCCTACCCAACCATTGGATGCTCTTATGGCTTTTCCATATTATCATCAGTGACGTCCTTTTCCTTGGACGACTTCTTTTCTAGTTCAACCTCTTCTCTAGCATCTTTGAGCTATTGGGAAAACTCCTCTTCTAATTCTTGATTTGAGGTCTCGATTATATATCTTTCATTGAGTGCCTTCGTGTCCTCCTTCGAAGACTGTGACTCTTCATCCTTATATTCTACTTCATCTATGGTCACATTCATCCCACCTTCAGGGTGATCATAGTAATCATCCTTAAAAGGATCTTCAGATTCCTTAGCTATTCCCTTGGCAACCTCTCTTTGACGTCTCTCCATTTATTTTGATATCTACATTGTACCCTCCATTTTTGGTGGCTCTATTAGAGGAAGGAAGGGGAGGTCAGCAATAACCTAAGCCATTGCAACTTGTACAACAGGATTCATCAACACCCTAGAGAGTTCAATGGTTATCTTTTGCATATGCCTTGCAAAGGCATAATGGTTGTGGTAGTTGAGGGGATTGTAGCGGAGGGAGACAACAAGGAGGATGATAATGGAGAGGTTGTGGTAGAGGAGGAATCCCACACCAGAATTGGGGTTGTTATCGAGGTGGAAGCAAGGTTGACAGAGATGTCCATAGCGGGCAGAGATGAGATGGGAAATGCCTGAAATGCGAGAGGCAGAGTAGTAGCAACAATGGCAGCACTAGTAGGAGCAGAGGCAGTAGGTGATGACTGTGGGTGCTCAGCCTCTTCCTCCCCTTCATGTTGCAGGTCTTCTTCAATAGCTGACATCCCAATAAATCCTCCCGACTTCTTTGCCTTTTTAGAAGATTCCTCTTTTGTAGCCTTCTTGGAGTATACTTTAGGCTTGGGTTGTTGTCCTGATACTTCCTTTCTTTTTCTTGATTGTGTTGTCGAAGGAGATTTTGGGGTTTCCTCTATTGGAGCGGCAGCTGCCCCACTGTCGGTCTCACTCTCGAGTTCATCCTCGAGCTCACCATATGTCAGTGTAACTCCTTGCAAATTGAGTTGAGTGATTTGGGCATCAACCTATTGCCTAGTTATGTTTTCCACTAGCTTGGTTATAATATCGAGATCATTGACCTCCTCCTCATTCTAGTCTATCAGTGGTAGTGGTAGGTTAGCCACAACATCAAACCTTGGATCCAGAATGGTGTCTTCCTCTTCCACAACCTGGTCGGGCACTGGGAACAGATTGATTGATTTCATAAACTAAGCGGTCATACGCATGTAGTGCCTCATGCGCACCTCCTTATCGTCTTGGTAATTAGTCCAAAAGTCTTCAATATGGGGAAGATGGGCGTATGGTTTTTTGAAAAACTTCTTTAGTTTGCCATAGGGATCCATCTTGGGTCTGGCCGTGTGGAGGTCCAAATTATACTCCACTATTTTCTTCTTTGAGTATTTTGTGTATTGGGCCACAGGAATAGCGTACATGCCCTGACCAAAGGTGAGAGGGTAGGGAATTCCTACCCGATGTTTATCGCTCAGTAGAGTGTGAGCATTATGTAGTTTTCAGGAGACTTCTAGTATGATCATCTGGTCATTAGGGTACCGGTGCAGCTTGTAAGGCGTTTCAGAGAAGCCTTATGTTCCAATGTAAGTAAATTTTAGGAACTGTATAAACAAATACCTGAATCTATGGATAAACGCACAAGCACTATACAAAACTCTTCTTTCGAAATCCGCTCCAAGAAGTCTTATAATCTTCCCAATAAAAGCATCATTTACTCTGTGATACTCCTTGAAGTTTTGGTATTGTAGCTGTGGGTACCTATCATACACCTTCAATTCCCTTCCTGGAGTTTGACTCTGAGCAACAAATAGGCCTTTGTAAGGGAACGACTCTGCCAGGAGGTACACCAAGTAGGAGGTCATATAAAACTGTGATGTCTTCTTCATGGCCATGAACTAGTTATGCAAATTGTCACTGATCATTTTAGCCCAATGGAATTTTGTTTTTCCCTAGATAATTTCCTCAATGAAATAGAACATCCACTCTTGGAAGTAGGCAGCAGTGGGAATACCCATCAACCGACTCAACAAGGTCACCAAGTCATGATAATCTTCATAGAAATCACTTCGGAACAGCTCCTGGGGCACCTTAGCGGCATTTCCCCTCTTTTCTTTCAACCAATGTTGGTTGATTAGCTTTTTGCATCCCAAGGGGTTGGCCTTCCATGTGTTTTCAGCGTACTCCTTTTATGTCTCTTTCATAGGGTCGAATGTAGGAATATGAAATATTTTGCCTATGAACTTGGCAGACAAATCTGCCTACACTCTACCCTCATTGTCAATGATTTTCCTATTACCCCCATGGTAAGCTTCTCTACATTCCATCACTAATTTTGAGGCCACAAGAGCAGAAGGAAAGCCAACTGCCTTGGCTAAGCCACTCTTTCAGATTTTTCTGGTATTGTCGATGGTTGGGTTGATTATGAACCTTTTCCAAAATTCATCTATGTCTATGTGCCTGAGGTTGGTATCTGAGACTGTGTCCCAACCAGAGGTGACTCTGGAGGTGATCTCTACCCCTTGGAATTGATATTTCATTTGGTCCTTGTCTTCTTTTTCCCTCGATACCTTAGCTGACATCTTCCCCTTTTCCTTC
Source organism: Sequoia sempervirens (assembly GCA_007258455.2). Classification (NCBI taxonomy): domain Eukaryota; kingdom Viridiplantae; phylum Streptophyta; class Pinopsida; order Cupressales; family Cupressaceae; genus Sequoia; species Sequoia sempervirens. Next base: position 129,357,697 of record VDFB02000015.1, on the reverse strand, counting down.
TTTGTGGACGCTCCCAATGGTCCTATAGTCGATTCCATAAATCTTGCAAACAAATATGTGGTAAGCATATTCATATAAAAAGCAAGAGAAGCGTTAGTAAAATCCTACAAAAACGAAGGTCAGATCAAATAAATCATCAGCAAAGATCATAAAATTCATTAAAACTCATCGTTTAATGATCATTTAGGTCTGTTAAGGGAATGCGGGCCCAAGGATGCAGGTTTCCCTAGGCTGGTAGTCATCAGGAACAATTCAGGATGAAACAGCGTTGGGGCCATGACGGCCCGTAGGCGGCCACCCACGTCCAAGTCTCTGCATTTGAAGCTCAAGGGTTCATCAAGGTGTTGAGGCATTTGGAGCATTGGGCAGTCGACCATGAAGTCCTTAGGAGCATTTGATTGATCGTTTGCTAGCGCGGGCATAAGGCATGCAGAGGTAGGGTACATCAAGGCTGTTTATGGCTCTGTCATTCAACAACAACATTTAGGAGGAGGAAACTCGCAAAGGGAATCCCGCAAGGTGGGACCCATAGGCGATTTAGATGGCTTAGGTTCAATCCTTATGGCTTGGTCACTTGGGAACTTGTGGGTAGGGAGTTGTGGAAAGCCGCCACCAGATAGGTGTTCAGGGATGATGGGGACAAGACGGTGTCCCGCAGCAGGAGACCCGCATTAGCGGGTCCTTAAAGCATCCTAGCAAGATGTCATTCATTTCAAGAAGGCTGGACGACAGAGAAGAGCTTGGGTTCCACCATGTGGAGGGCAGGTGGAGAATGGTCATTCATAAACAATAGTCACATGACAGTGGGTCGTAGAGGAATACCCGCAAGGTGCTTTACTTAGTCACTTCACCAAAATCTTGAGGGGAAATGGCAAGGTCGGGTTCTGCAAGGCGGACAGATGTGGGTCATCGGTCGTTTCAAAAATAGTGGTGAGAACGGGGCGGTCTATGGATGAACTCCCGCAAGGCTCACCTCGCAAAGGGGTTTAGATTTAGTGTTTTCTTCAGACGGGTCTCAACTGAAAGGGACTCCACGGGGTCTGTAGTGTGGGAAGGTGAATTGACTCGGTCACGAATGAAGGGCATTAAAATGACGGCGATGAGGCGACAAAAGCTCACAAAGCATGGCCCGCAAAGGAAACTTCGGTGTTTAAAAGTTAGGCAGACACGACCTTGTTGGGACCCGCAAGGTGGAGTGTCGATGTTGGATAGCCATTTGGGAATGATGAAGGCAGCTTGGAGTCTCACCATAGGAAACCAGCATGTGGAAGTCCATAAGAGCGGACCCATAAGGTCCCACAAATTCTCAATTTTAACTTAGTTTTCTCTAGCTTCGACAGTGACGACGAAGGCCTCGAGTTTCACACTTGAAGTTTTAAGATTCTGATCAGCAACAAAGAGGGTTTTGCAAGCCGTAAGGGCATGAACACTCTAGTGAAGAACGACGGGCAGAGGTTGAAGTTCTCAGGGTCCTAAGGGGCTGATTTTGAATGATTTTTAAGGTTTTTCTGAGGTGGGTTTTTTTGCGGAGTTCAATGTTTTAACTGGCCACCTAAAGGAGTTTGATGACAAAAATACCTATAGATCCTGAAGCAAAGAGTAGAGGAAACACTTGAAATCACCTGGAAGGTTGCGCGGGTGCAAATGCAGCGGCGGTAGGCTGGAGCTCTGACAAATTCTCTGACTTACAGGATGAAAATGACAGGTCGAAAGACCTATTTATAGGAAATTTGGCATTAATGGTCCACATTAATTGCTTGTACGATGAATGTCGGGGTAGCTGGGTGCAGTTTTCAAAAGTGTCAGTGGCGGGAAGGTCGAAGCCTGCAGTGTGAACAGAACCCAGGTGATCACCTCTTGATGGATGCACAAAGGGGGTAGCGATGAAGGACGCAGGGCCCGCCATGCGGGCAGACGTCATGGGTTGGCCACCGATGGAATGATGAAATTAAGGCAGAAACCCGCACAGGGAAACCTACAGTAGGAGAAAGATGCCAACTTTGAAAACTAAGGGAAAACTGCCAACAGAACTCCACAAAAGTGAAGGACTTAGAAATTTCTTGGGTGGTGAACTTTGGTCAACTCAAGATGATAACTTTAGGACTCCTTGACCACTTGGAACTCAAAACGAGGGCATGCAAAACAAGGCAAAGGAAAAAAGTGACCAGATGAAGGCGAAAAAGAGAGAGAGGGTCCTCATTTCGAATGGGGCATGTGTGTTATAGGCACAACATAGTATAAGACAACTTTCACTACTCCATGGAGCACTTATATCTATGTTAGGATTCCATTTGGATTAAAAAATGTAGGGGCTACTTTCAGAGAGCCATGGATGTGGCATTTGTTGATTTCATAGACATATTTCTAGCAGTGTATCAAGATGACCTGACTGCATACAATGAGAAAGAGGAAGATTATTGTATGCATCTGGAGAAAGTGTTCAAGAAAGCACTTGAGTGTGGGATTTCTTCAAATTCTAAAAAATGTGTGTTCAGAGTGAAGGAGGGTAAGCTACTGGGTCACACTGTGTCTAAGGATAGGATAAGGATTGATCCTAAGAGAGTAGTTGCAATAAACAAGAATCCACAACCAAAAAATGCAAAAGGTATCCAATCATTTTTTGGTCAAATCAATTTCTTGAGAAGGTTTGTCACTAATTTTGCTAATATCAGAAGACCTGTCTCTAATATGTTAAAGAAGGGAGAAAAGGTGGTTTGAAGTGAGGAGCCTAGTCAAGCATTCAAGAGCATAAAGTAGGCTATCAAAGAGGCTCCAGTTTTGAAGTCTCCTGGTTTTTCTAAACCAATGCATATTTTCTCTTTTGCTTCTTTCCATACTATTGCTTTTGTGTTGTTGCAGAAAAATGATGAAGGATTTGAACAACCTATTGCATTCTTTAGTAAGTATTTACAGGCCACAAAACTTAAATATGATATGACTAAGAAGCAAGCATATGCTTTAATCAAGGCTATAAAGAATTTAAAACCTACTTAATGGGAGCTACAGTCATAGCCTTTGTACCAAGTGTTGTAGTGAAGGACATCTTCACTCAACAAGAAATTAAAGGTAGGAGGTGCAGATGGATCAACAGGATCCAAGAGTTCAACATTGATGTGCAAAGTACCGAGTTAGTTAGAGGATAAGGTTTGACAAAGCTAATGGCTGAGACTAACTTGGAGGAAAATAAAATAAATCAAGTGGAATGTGTTGACGTTGCACCTATCTGTGATATGCAAACATGTGGCTGGTACAAAAGGATTGTTTAGTATTTACAAACTTTGCAATGCCCTGCAGATATGGTTGATAATGAAAAGAGAACATTAAAGTTGCATACCATTAAGTATGTTATTATTGATAACAAACTATGGTGGAGGAGCCCAGATAGCGTGTTGCTCAAGTGTGTGGATGGAAAGCAGGCATTAGAGCTTTTGCAAGAATTGCACAATGGAGTGTGTGGCAGCCATTACATGGCTAAGACAATTGCTCATAAGATCTTAAGGGCAGTAGTGGCTCACTATTTTCAAAGATTCCCACATGTTTGTTAAGACTTGTGATGTGTGCCAGAGATTTGTAGGAAAGTTGAAGTTCTCAGGGAGTTTTCCACTCAAACCTATTTTTGTTCAGGCCCCTTTCCAATAATGGGGTATAGACTTCATTGGTGAAATATCATAAAAGTCTAGTGGGGGGCATTCATGGATACTTGTTGCAATTGATTATTTTAAAAAGTGGGTGGAAGAAATTCCCACAGAGAAGGAAACAAGTAAAGTTGTGATAGAATTCCTGATGAACAACATTCTAATTAGATTCGGAGTTCCAGAGAAGATCATTTATGATAATGCTATGTATTTCAGGTCAAAAGAGTTTAAGGATTTTTGTGAAAAACATGGCATACATATCTCTTATTCTTCACCTTACCATCCTCAAGGGAATGGTCAGGTTGAATCTAGCAACAAGATCCTAATGAAGATCATTAAAATAGTGATTGAAAAGAATAAGAAGGTCTGGGACTCGAAGTTGAAGCTTGCATTGTGGGCTAATAGGGTTACTATAAATAATGCTACTAGACATTCACCATTTGGTTTAGTCTATGGTTTGGATGCTAGAATTCCTCAAAATAATCTGCTAAAGATGTACAAGTTTGTACAGGAGTATGATGAGAATATCTATGATGATATGCAAAAAAGGATTGATAACCTTACACAACTAGATGAAACTAGAAGAGAAGCTCATGACAAGAATGCGAAAATGCAATTGCAAGTTAAGCACTTGCATGACAAGAAAGCTTCTCCCAGAAAATTTGAAGTTGGAAGTATTGTGTTGATGTGGAATGCAAGGGATTAGGATAAGGGAAAGCATGGAAAATTTGAGGCACTATGGCTAGGCCCTTATCTAGTATCCAACACACATAGAGAGGATTCTTACTTCCTTCAGAGCTTAATAGGTGAACTTCTTGAACTGTCAGTACATGGACAGTTCTTGAAGCTATATTTCTCTTGAAATATGTTCTTTTCCATGTATGTTGTATAGTCCTATAAATTTTGTATATATGTTGGTTTACTTTGGTCTAGTTCTCTCACCTTGTTCGGGAAAGTCCTTGTTGTTTGGTGTCCATGTGCTTACTTTGCTTCAACCATGAGATCTGGAATCTCTCCATGCTTGTGAGAGGCATGCGTCCCCAATCGGAGCCACTAGTAGAACCTTCAATGTTTTATGTTCCACTGGTCTAAAAATGCTTTGTCTTTGGTATCCTCTTGGTCTGTCAAAGGGTTAGGGTTTAGGGTTTTAGGTGGGGAGTTATTTTTACTCAGAAGATTTTCTCCTTGGTTTAAACCCTTGGTCTTTTGTTCTAATCCTTTGTTGACCTGTTGTTGCCCATTTTCGATCAGTTTAAAACAACTTGTGTCATTTAAGTTCATGAAATGAACGACCCCTTGTGGTTATGGTTCCCCGTTACCAGTCGCTTAATTTTTCTCATATGTGTTGGTCTGAGAAAATCCTTCGTTTTATAAGGTTGATAATTCGGCCTTGTTTTTCCTTTACATCCTTCGCATGAAATGTTACTAAGTCTTTTAAGGCTTTATCTTACGTTGTCCTAGGTAGTCCCCTTTTTAAAACAACATATAAGCACGTGCATAATTGAATCACTTAATTTCTCATTCATCACCTTCAATATTTCTCATCGGTGATTACCTTTACACCGTGGGTTTCCAATTAGCAATGCGTGATGAATTCATCCTCTTTTGTATCGCTCATCACAGATAGAGTTTAAACTTTAAGTTTCAAAGTAGCGATGAGCGAAGTAAGTGATTTCCTTTGTATCATTGGTTGTTTCGCTATCGCTAATTTCTTATGAATTCTAAGTCTTGAATTAGCGATATGTCATAACCTTTAAAGTTCTTTGTAATTCCTTTCATCACTCATCATGGATAGCTATGCACTTATCTTTTCTAAAGTAGCAATGAGCGATGAGGTCTTTTGTTCTAATGTTCCACCGCTGATTTGAATTACTATTGTAGACGATGTTTCTTGTGCCCTTGATTTTGAAATAGGTACACGTGGATTGATCTTGTTCCATCGCCACTTCTCTCCCATCACTAATATAATCTGGATATTGAGATATGGATTCATGATGCGCGATGTGAGATGGATATAGTCAAAGGAGGACCTTGATCCAACAGTCGAGATCTTATTGTGTGGATGTTCACATCACTGATAGTATTCTTGAAAGAAGAAACACATCCGCGATGAGCGAGAGACTGTTAAGTCCATTGCCCATCGTGCCACTTTAAACTATTGCGGATTTGTTAGAAGGAGCACGAACCAAATTAGTGATGAGCGATGGCTACCAAATAAAAGGTGACTAAGGAAAGTAAAGGACTACGTGGTAGCATCTGGAGGGCATCGCTAAAAGCAAAAAAGAAAAGAAGTGAGTTGAAAGGAGAGCCATTGATATGTTTTAAAATGAAATGATCAAACGACCGTGATTTAAACTCAAACAACTAAGTGTCATCTCACTCGCGTGATATTTCTATCAACCATTAATGGTGATATGCTTTATCTCCTAGCCATAAAGAAGGTAGTTGGATTATTTATTCACACAATTGTAATCATTCAAGAGCAGAACAACTAATTGAGTTCGAGGAAATGACGTGAAGGGCTCCAAAAAATAGCTGCATAAGGCAATAACAACAAACTCTATCCGAGTAAGCAAATAATCAAACTTTATGTGTTAATTGCATTTGTATACGTCTAAAAATGGTCATGATTAAGCTTGTTAAATTAATTAAATATGATTTATTTAATTAATTCCCCTAAAGTCATCTACATATAAATAAATTTAATTATATCGTTCATCTTCTAAATTCTTCTATCTTAAATTAAATAAATAATTTAATTACTAACATTTCCACCTTTCGCTTGATTAAATTAAATAAATTTTTATAATTTATTTATATTTAATTATCATAGTATTCTAAAGTTAAAATATTTTGAATATTTAAATATTGGAATATTTTCTTCATCTCATCTTTTATCTTTCGCTTGATTAAATTAAATAATTTTTTATAATTTATTTATATTTAATTATCATTTGGTTCTAAAGTTTGAATATTTTGAATATTCGAATAATGGAATATTCCCTCCATCCCATAATCAATTTAAAATATTAAATATTTTATTTAATATTTCCTCACCCTATTTTCATTTTTAAACATAATTAAATATGAGATATTTAATTATGTGGGTTTCCATTTTCATCTCCACTTCTAAATTAAATAAATATAATTTATTTAATTTCTAACTCATGCTAACTCACCCTTCCAAATTCTTGACTCGCGCTTCGGAATGGAAGTTTCCCTTCAAAACTCAATGACGAAAATCAAAGAAAAAGGGAAACCTTCCATTCTTCTCTCCACTTTCAAAGATCTCCCGCCGTCCGTTCGAACAAGCTTAATCCAGACCGTCGATCGATTCAGCCAATCAAATATGTCTGAAAACTCTATAAAAGCCCGTGCAAATCTAAGCTTTTGGTTACACTACGCATAATCATTCACATTTTACACGCATGCACTCGCACAGCCATACTAGCATCTCAGCATAGTTTTTGCATTTAGCATATTATGCATGTTTTAATCTCGTTCTTTAGCTGTCATTTTGTTGAGCATTGGTCTGCTGATCTGAGAGAAATTTGATGCAACGAAACACTGGAGATAGAGGAAGATAAGACGATTTCAAGAAAGCTGTCACGGTTTGCGTATATTTCTATTTCTTTTTCAGCTCTCTAATATAATGTTTTATTAATATGTGTTTGATTTTCATTTAATTTGATCCAATATTTCACACACACATAAAATGGCGCCCACCGTGGGGCTCGAACCCATGAAATTAACATTTTCTACAAGTTTTTGTTGACAGTTTCCGCATTCTAGAATCAGCTTTCGGGAAAATTCTAACGTTTAGGCGCATTCGAAATTTCCTGATGCGCATACGGGGTTTTTAACTTTTTGTATTGCAGGATTTTGGAGCGCATCCCGTAGCTGTTTAGGCACATCCCGTAACTGTTCCAGTGCATATTGTGACTGTTTAGGCACATTTAGTTTCTGTTTACGCGCATATAGAATCATTCTTTGGCATACACAAGAACTATTTTAAAGCATTTTAATCTTTCTTACCGCGCATATTGCATCTATTTATGCGCATATTACATCTGTTTCGGCGCATATATCTTTTTGCACATATAGCTTCTGTTCGGGCGCATATAGACTGTAACCAAAAACACAGAATTCTGAGTCTGACGCCTTCCGCAGACAAAATTCTTTTTCTTTTTTTTGAATTTTAAAATGAAGCAATCCTAGGGTAGCCACATTTGAATAAAATGAAGCAATCTAGGATAGTCACCAAACAATGAATTTTTGTAGTTAAAATTGAACAATCTGTTTTTGGTGAAGTAATATCTTCACCTAGATTAGATCATTGTGATTTGGAATTTAAAAAGAACATCTGCTTGCTTTGACTGTGGCAATAGGTCTATGCTCTCCCCTTAACTGGGTGATCAGAATACCAGACTTGCCTTTTTAATTTTCATGCAATTTTAATGTTTCAATTACATCCTTTAGAGAGCCTGCTGTAGTGGGAAAAAGTACTCACCCTACGGGAACGACTCAAGTGGGTTCAAGCCAAAGCCAGGCTATTCTGCCCCACTATAAAATTTAAAGCAAATCTGGAGAAACCCTCTTTTGTCGGTAGTGTGCAAGATAACCATCCCCAAAGCCTTTGTTCTAAAGGTTGGGAGGTCTCCTGAGGGAGTTTATTATTGCCGCACCAAACGGAAATCCTTACTACGAACCTAGTGTAGTGGCCAACTGAGTCAATTTCCAAACATTCTAATAATCACAGTGTAAGGGGAGGGAAGAATCTGCCCCCAAGACACTCACCATATAACTGCCAAGGACCGTTTGCTCAGGGGATCTGATATCCACTTCCGTAACTCTGAGTACACGCCTAGAAAAGACAAAAACACGGGTGCCCCTTCGGGGGTGACACGACTGTGTGAGTCGACGCAGTTCTAAGATGTGGGTTGTTGGTTACTAGAATGACCTACTTGAGCATTTAAGAGTGAGTATGTCTGAATTGTTTTTCATGTGCAAAACCTGTGAAAACATTTGATGAAAAACATTTTTCAAACACTTCATGTTAGTATAGGGCTTTAAGAACAAACTATTTTCAAAAATGTTTGTTGTGTATTCCATTACATTAATTCAGATAAAGAGATCATCCAAAAGGAACATGAAGAACAACAACTGAAATCCACTTAAGAAATTTTCATTTCATTGATTCAAAAACATTCCCAACACTTTTCCCATGCTTAGAGATTGGAAGTCAACAAAGTTTCTCAAGAAATCATTGTCTAAGAGAATCAAAATACCCAAGAAACCGTTAGGATACAAGAAAACACTGCAAAAGAGAAAATTCTTGTACAAAAGTTGACAAGTCTTACTTCACTATCGAGGATTTCTTCACAGATATCAGGATTTTGTTAGAGGATTCACTGATGAATATGTTGTAGATCCCTTAGATTCTCGAGCTATTATCAGAGATTAGCTCTATCACAATGGCATAATCATAACCAACCTCTTGAATTTGACAACATACCACAACCTTCTATAGAATATCGTTCACACCCCAGCCATGTTCTGCAAAGATCTTGAGAGAATTTCTTTAAAAATGAAGATCAAAATATTTTAGAGTGCACCTTTCAAAACAACTTTCTAATTTTTGGTTCAACTTCCCCAAACAAGATTCTAAAATCCTTCATCAATTGGAAGCCACAATCAATAAGTTAGGAGCATCCTTGATCATATCATAAGATTCCATATCTTATCGGATCAAGATATCATCACCATCGCACTTATCAAAACAAGGATCTAAGTTTAGAAGAATTTCTCAAAATCATATGCCTATCTCCACAAGATCTCAACACAATAAACTGAAGGATACAATCCAAAAAGAAAGTCATATCCAAAACACTCAAGAAGAAGGAGAAAGCAGTAATCCCCTTTTCAGCATAAATCAAAATCCACTTTTCAACAACAACATGGACAATAGAGAAGAAAATCCTTTTCATAATTACATAGATAAGAACCAGGGGGATAGTGATGAGGAACATCTTAGAGAGGCTGAACAAGATCCAAATTTCATAAAGCCATTGAAAAGATCTTGCAGCGAGATAAGGAAAAGTATTTTTGCTATCTAGCCGAACAGGGGGCTAAATTGCCTCATGACTTTGACACTAAAAACTTGAAAAATAAACCTGAAGAGACACCCCTTTTAGATCTTAGTGCCTTGACCCAACAAATCAAGGCACTTCAAGGACAAGTTAGAGAGTTACAAGGGGGAACAACCACAAAGAAATACACTCTGAAGGACATATGTCCTTATCCTTTTGATAAAAGTCTTAACATGATTCCTTTTCCTAAGCATTGTGAAATGCCAAAATTTGATCGCTATAATGGGAAAACGGATCCAATTGATCACGTTAGAGACTTCAGGAACATGACATTGGAATTCGCTCACGAAGATACTTACTTGATGCGACTGTTTCCTAGGAGCCTTGGAGTACATTCTATGGAATGGTTATCTAAAATCACACCTCCCGTTAGAACATTTGAAGAATTGATCAACCTATTCAAAGCACAATATACCTATAACATACAACACCAGATCACCATGATAGATATTTGTAAAGTTGCACAAAAACCTGGTGAATCTTTCATTACATTTCTTCAGAGATGGAGAAGAATGTTTGCCAGATATCCATGGCCTTTCCTCAAAAAAGAAAAGATGGTTACTTTCATCAACAGTCTAAATTCAGAAATGAGCTATCACTTGAACTTACATTGTCCTTCTTCTTTTGAGAAAATGATTGAAGATGCCTTAACCATTGAAAATGCTTTGGTCAAAAGAGGGATAATAAAGCATGACAAAGAAAATCCCAGCTCATCAACCATCACAATAATCAGGACAAATCCAAATTCTGGACTCGCAACAAAAATATGGTGAATGATGGTGTTGTTGATGCAAATCATGCCTCAACCAAGCCATTTTTCCTCAGCACTCCAAACACTCGCAACAACAATGTCAACTCAATTGCAAATCACAGAAATAATCCTCCTCCTCCGAGGAACAATACAAATCAAAACTCTACTCCTCATCAAGGAATTCCCAACAACCAGAGTTATTGAGGAACCAATAACAATCACAATTCCTTAGGGAACACCTCAAATTCAAATCCACGGAATTTTTCATTCTTCTCAAATAAGAACTTGCTCCGTGGGTCCAATCATGAGAATCGCATTTAGAAGGGTTGAGTAGCCAAAAATGTCCATTGCACCTCCTTAAAATTTATAGACCGATTGCTAGGCCTCCATCATGGAATGGGGCATATTTATTGATTATCATCGATGTAAAGGTCATCGTACAAACAACTACCAAGCCTTGAAGAATGCCATTCAAGACTTGATCGACAATGACATTATCACAATAGAAGGAAATCAACAAACCAATGCAGACCACCAAGCATTCCTCTGATCATTGCACAACTATCAAAGGTTCTGGGAATGCTACGGCACGTCTTGAATAATATCCGTGATAGATCATATAATCAACCATCTCATATGATGGCCGAGTAAATGTCATTCAAGATCCACAACAAAGAAGATTGGAATATGAAATTAACGGCAACAAAGGCGCCAAGCTAAAGAGTTGTTTTAAAAGCCTCTTGAAAACCGTTTGAACTCACCTCAACATCGATATGATTTAGTCCAATACAACTTGAGAAAACCCCGCTCGAATTTCTATTCTTAGACTGTTGAAGAATTTCATAACCAGCCCATAAAAAGAAATTCTTGAAAATCCTCGTTGAGCTAATGTATCGCTGAAGCTGGATGTGGTCCGTTTCAAAGCCATGGTGGGACATTTGTCATCCTCACCATACGCATAATTCTTGACAGATGGTTTCCATAACTCTTCCATATTTAAATATCATTGTGCTTAGAAGTCATGGTTCACAAGTTTCATATCAGACGAGTTCTAGTAGATGGAGGTTCCTGGTTTGAACATTTGTACCATGAAGTTGGTTAAAGCTTTAGGATTTTCTGAAGACTCCATTGATTTCAGACAAAAGATTACCATAAAAGCTTATGATGGCTGGTGAAAACTCCGGGAATCTCAATGTCGCTATTGAGTAGACACTACATTATAAAAGAATACTTTAAATCCAGTCTTGGACCGTGATCTTGCATAACATCTCTTACATTTGGTCATGTCATGGATCCACGAAATACAAAGCTATCCATCAACCCTATCATCAATGTCTTGGAACTCACTTTGCATGAAAGCGGACGAAATCGACACAGGCGTCGTTCATCATTCAGAGGCGGCATTGACTCATTCGAATGGGTCCCCACTCAGGTAGAGCTCAGCTGCAGGAACTCTGGGGCGTGCGGTGGTCAGGTGAGCCAGATGGACGGAAAAGGATGAGGAGATTCGGAATAAGGTGGGACAGGAGAATGGCATCCTCTTTGTCTTGCAATTTACCTACATCTTGCCACCGCAAGTCCTGGGAGCGACATCTATCGGGAACATCAAATGTCCGGCATCAACATCAAAACAGAGCACCCGTGGAAGCTAGTCACGAGTTGTGGACAATTCATCCGAAAAGTCCCAGCGGAAATCCACAGGGATCACGGAAGTTACAAAGCTGGCTCTATAAAGATGAAGATGAAGCAGTCTCTAATGTCAAACTACCCACAGACAAATATGGAAAAGGGTATTCAATCATGCCGAAGATGGGCTATGATGAAGGTCCTATCAAAAAAAGGAAGGAAGGAGTAGTTGAACCCATTCACCTCTGCGGACTCGCTACAAAAGAGAAAACTGGATTGGGTTATGATACTCACCCCAAAGAAAGCACATCCAAACAACTACATGGCACTGTCTTCACATTGCAAGAAAGCTCAAATTCACGAGAAGCATGTTTGACAACAGTTCAGAACTTCTTGGATAACAATTCTTACACAGACTCTGCTGAATATGAATGGGACACCATTTACAATGATGAGTTCTGGAGGGACAAAGAGGTTGATGTAATACACTAGTATGCCCCAACTCAAATTGAAGGAGAAGGTTCAGGGTCCCAACCACAAGAATCTGAACCACAAATCGACTATGATTCTAGTGATACTGAGTCGGATCTAAACGAACAAGATTATCATGAGGACAGTATCATCATTGACCCACCTCATATCTCGGATCCTACCGACCACTCCGTCATGACCTTAACCATAGCCGATTTCACACAACCTGACGATCCTATATCTTTAATATATCCTGATCTCATTGATTGGGATTCAATTGAACCTATCGATATACCTATATTTCCAAGTGATGAAGCTATTGTAACTTCCTTTCTGCGGATGATGTGAATGATTGTTCCACCAGCAATTTTAGACACAAATTTTTTGATCAGGAGAGTGTCAAGTCTCCCAGCTGCAAAAGTAAAAACAAAAAAGAAAGATCTAATGGTGAAAACCAGAATCTGGCAGTATTAGATCAAACAAAAGATAAAATAAAGAGTGTATCCGATGGTGAAAACCTCTTTGAGGCACCAGACGATGGGAATCTTGACACTCTCCTGGAGCATTACCATGAGCGATCGCCTATTCTGATTGAGCCTACAAATGTTGTCAATCTTGAGACTTCCGACAAACCAAGGATCCTACAGTTAGCTGCATCAATGACAGAGAAAGAAATACCATAGTTCATGGAATTCCTGAAAGCAAATCAAGTAAATTTTGCATGGTCTTACATTGACATTCCTGGTCTTGATCCTGATCTTATCATGCATCACTTGTCCATCAAACCAGGGACCAAGCTAGTGAAACAAAAACTCAAAAAGATGCACCCTCATGTTGCATTATTGGTTAAGGAAGAACTAAGAAAACTCCTTGATGTGGGATTCATACGACCAATCGATTATGCAGAATGGATCTCCAACAGTGTTCCTATATCCAAGCCAGATAAAACTGTCAGAATATGTACAGATTTCAGAGATCTCAATAAAGCATGTCCCAAGGATGATTTCCCACTACCAAATATCGACACCATAGTTGATCTAACAGCTGGCCATGCCATGTATTCATTAATGGATGGTTTCTCTGGCTACCACCAAATCAGATTGCACGAGGCGGAGAAAGCAGCTCACATGTTAGGTAGTAAGACTTATTGTTGGAACATTATGCCCTTTGATCGAGAGAATCAGGGGCTACTTACCGAAAACCATGAGCTACAATCTTTCATGACGCTGATGCGTATCTTCGGAAGATTATGTGGATGACACTATTGGAAAAAATCATACGCAGAGAAGGGTATCATAAAATATTATCAAAATATTTTGCAAAGATTAGAAGTTCAAGTTGTATTTTAGAAATATGTTTTTGGGGTCAAATGCGGAAAACTCTTGGGTATTTGAGGAAAAAAGGCGACTGGAAGTAGATCATAAAAGTACAAGCAATTATGGAAATGCCTCCATAGAAGAACATCGATGGAGTTGAGAGATCTGCTGCCAAAGGGGCGGCTTCAATCACATCACGAAGGTTCATTGCACAATTAGTAGATAAAAGTTTACCTTTCACACATCTACTGCATAAAAATGTTCCTTTCAAGTGGGATGACAAATGTGAATTGGCTTTTCAGCAAATCAAATAGTATTTAATGACTCCACCAGTTCTCATACCACCAAATTCAGACAAACCACTCATTTTATACATTGTCGCAACATAAACATCTCTTGGGGAACTGCTAGCACAAGAAGACTCTACAGGAAAGGAACGTGCAATCTACTACATCAGTAGAACACTAACAAGTCATGAGCTCAACTACACTTCTATTGAGAAGGCTTGTCTGGCAGTAGTCTTTGCTTCACAAAAGTTTCGACATTACATGCTGACCCATACAATCAATTTGGTTTCAAAAATTGATCCACTCAAGTATTTGTTAAGCAAGGCATCATTGACAGGAAGATTAGCCAAATGGGTAATGATTTTGAGTGAGTTTGATATCCATTATGTTGATCGCAAAGCAATCAAAGGACAAGTTATCGTTGATCAACTAGCTGAAGCACCATTACAAGCAGATCATCCTTTACACATTGAATTCCCGGATGCTGATGTCTTTACTGCAGAATCTAAACAACCATGGTCTCGATATTTTGATGGTTCTTTTACTCAACATGGATCGGGGGCAGGAATACTTTTCATCACCCCTCAAGGACACACCATTCCTAGATCATATCGGCTAATATTTCCATGCACCAACAACATAGCCGAATATGAAGCATTAATCACCGGACTCAAAATAGCACTGGAATGGAGAATTACAGAATTACATGTGTATGGTGATTCACAGCTGGTCATTTATCATATCAATAATGACTATCAAACCAAAGATGAGAAACTATTACCATATAAAAAGATGGTTGATGACTTCAAGAAATACTTTGTGGACATCAAATTTACACAAATTTCAAGGCTTGATAATAAAGCAGCTGACGCCATGGCTACGATCGCATCATTGTTACAACTCCCAGAAACTCAAAATCGTTATGAATTTCTGGTGGAACAATCATTTACACCTGCTTATGATACCCCTGAAAGCCAAATCATTTGCCACTTGGTAGGATCTGATTCGCCTTGGTACGAAAAAATTTATGCCTATCTCAAAGATTATATCTTACCACCCGATTTATCTCGTAACCAAAAACGTAACTTTATCCGCCAATCCGCTCGTTACACTCTTATCGCTGACACCCTGTATCGTCGTGGTCTTGATGGTACTTTACTCTGATGTCTTGAACGTGAGGAATCTGACAAAGCTTTACAAGAAGTTCATGGTGGCATCCGTGGTACTCATTAAGTGGGTGACCTTATCAAAAATTGATTAGAATGGGTTGAAATGCGGCCTACAATGGAGAGGATCATTCACTTTTGTGAAAACATGTTCAAAATGTCAGATTCATGGAAATCTCATTCATGCTCCTGCATAAGAACTTCAACCATTCACACCAACCTAGCCATTTTCTCAATGGGGGTTAGATCTAGTGGGCAAGATTCATCCTTCTTCATCAAATGGACATAAATTCATCATCACAGCAACAGAGTATTTTACCAAGTGGATTGAGGCAGTCCCTCTTACTAAAGTCACCGGCAAACAAATATCATCATTCATACTTAACTATATTATTTGCCGGTATGGCATTCCCAACTCCATTATTACAGATAATGGACGTCCATTCAAAAATTAGGATGTTGATGAACTTTGTGAGAGATTTCACATACAACATAGATATTCAACACCTTACTATCCACAAGGGAATGGCCAAGCAGAGGCCTCAAATAAAACAATCTTGAAAATTTTGAAAAAGACTGTGAATGATTCAGGGAAGGATTGGCACGTTCAACTCAATCCCGCCTTGTGGGCCTACAAAACCAGTGTTCGCACGCCAACAAGAGCAACATCATTTGCCCTTGTCTATGGAGCAGAGGCTATACTACCTTTAGAAGTTGAGATTCCCTCACTTAGAGTATCATTGAAAGGCCTCACAACAGACGATGAATACAGAGTTTCTCAACTCCAAGAGCTTGAACTTCTAGATGAGAAGAGACAAAGAGCAGCTGATAATCTAAAAGCATATCAACAAATGATGTCTCGCAGCTATAACCACAAAGTAAAGCCAAGTACCTTTCAGGTAGGTGATCTTGTTCTGAAAGAGAACCCACGCAATCAACAAGACAGAGAGAAGAAAGGAAAGTTCAAACCAAATTGGCTAGGTCCTTATGTGGTTATCGTAGTCTATGGTTTAAGAGCTTACAAGTTATCAACGCTAGAAGGGGACCTATTTGACGAGCCTATCAACAACATGCACCTGAAAAAGTATTATGTAAGGCAGTTATCATCATCAAAAAAAGTCCTGAAGAAATACAAAAAAAAAAAATCAGAAAAAGTCCTTAAAAAAATCCTAAACATCAGAAAAAGTCCTGAAAAAATGGTTACCTTGGTGAAAACCTGGCAAACAGGCATCTTGGTAGCACAAAAAAAAAAAAAGAAAAGAAAAGAAAAATTTCATAGGGTGAAAACCTGGCAACAGGCAGTCTATTGACGAGAAAAATGCAATAAAAACAAATAGTGAAAATCTAGCAAACAGATGCTATTTGTCACTCTCCATCTATTAGTTCATGTTCTGCACTTAACTTTTCAACATTCTTTTCATGCATCTTTTCCATCATCTTAGGGCCACACCAGCATCATGCTATCATCATTTGCCTTGAGCGATAACGTCTTATTATGGCTTGATTTTCGTACATATTCATTACAGCAAGTTATGTTGATACCAAGGACAAATATGGGCATACTGGGGGCAATCAACTTTCAACAGTGAGACAATGACATCGAAGCCAATCATGCAAAACAAAATAATTAAACCAAAACATCCAATCATTAATCTATATCACAATAGCTTTCAGTTGTGTACTTTACCATGACTCATATCTGGATGATCTCTAATCTGAATAATGTTTGGAAACACAATCTTTCATTTTTGAACAATGGTTGTTTGATTTTTGATATCATTTCTCTGGAGCACACTCGATGATGCACTGAACTAGAGTGGCGAGGAAAGAGGATGATTTTTCTTTGTCTATTGTCTTGAGGTTAATCATTCATCTGTTGCAAATATGTCACGAGACATGATTTTCCAAAGTTTATCATTGATGACAGTTCCAAATTTGCATCAGATGGTGGTTAGTCTTTGTCTGTTCATGCAAGCAATGCTCAGGTCATCTCGGTTCAATTATACTTAAATGCTTGTGTTCACTTGCTATATCAAAAATCATGAAAGTTGTACTCAGGTCATCATTGGTGCTAATTTCCCCTTTGATGCTTGTACACACTTCCAACATTTTCAAATGCTCTATGATGATTTATGCAGGCTCAACAAAATGGTCGGTTTCATTTAGTTGCATTTCATTTTAGGTCATTGTACATAATTGCATATTGGATTTGCATCAAGAGTTTTTGAAAGGTCAATGGCTGTCACTTTTCCTTGGACTATTTGTGGAGGACAATGCAAACATTTGTACCATTATTACTTCATCTTCATTATCATTTCATCATTTCATATTAGTTTCATATCATTTCATCATTTCATATTAGTTTCATATCATTTTATCATTTCATATTAGTTTTGTTATCATTTCATTCATTATTAGTTTCATTGACATTTCATCATTTCATTCATTACCATTATTACCATCTTATCATCGCATTTCCATTTATCATTAGCATTCATTACATTTGTCATCCATTCATCATTATCATTACCATTTACATCATTGCATTACCATTATCATTCATTACATTTGTCATCCATTCATCATTATCATTACCATTTACATCATTGCATTACCATTATCATTCATTACATTTATCATCCATTTATCATTATCATTCATTACATTTATCATTATCATTCATTACATTTATCATCCATTTATCATTAGCATTCATTACATTTGTCATCCATTCATCATTATCATTACCATTTACATCATTGCATTACCATTATCATTCATTACATTTATCATCCATTTATCATTAGCATTCATTACATTTGTCATCCATTTATCATTATCATTCATTACATTTATTATCCATTTATCATTATCATTCATCACATTTATCATTCATTTATTTATTATCATTCATTACATTGCATATCATATCATTTAACAATTTCATCTCATTATCATCTATCCATTTAACATTTCATTCCATACCATTTCATTTCTCATTTTATCATTTCATTTCATTATAATCTCCTTTATCATTTCATTTATCCATTCATTCTAATTACCAATCATTATATCACACATCATTTTATCATGCATCACTATTTATTCATCTCAATCTCATAGCAGCATTTACATCATTTTACATCATATCATATCATTTTATCATACATATCATTTCACATCACAGTATATCATAATGAATATCATGAACACAACATTCATTTCTCATCTTTTATCTGCACTGAAAAATCCAAAAATAATAAATGCACATCATAAGTAATCCATCTGCATGACATCATTAGTACACATCATCAAATCATAATAAAACATCATAATTAAACCATCCTGCATATCATGTTAATCATCAAATCATTTAAATGCATAACAAAATCCATCACATATTGAAATAAATGCATATCATATGATCATATCATAAATGCATGTCAACTCATCATCAAAATAATCGCCACTGCATATCATCTCTCATAAAAAATGATACAAATGTCCAACTGTCCAATGAAACTAAAATGTCTAAAGAGAAATACAAGAGATATGATCATAAATGGCATATACATGCTCTCAAAATAATATACATCACAACTCTAGCTGGTCGATGTTCCTGATGGTGTTGGTCTGGAAGGAGGTGGTCTGCCACTGGTACCTGCATCTGGGTCCTGCCGAGGCCCCGTCACTCCCCTGCTCTGGGTGTGTGTCCTAGATCTGCTCCTCGTCCTGCTATGGGACCGCGGGTATGGCTCTCTGCGATCCAGAGGACACAGCTCCTCGTATCTGACTCTGTAGTACTCAGCCTCCCTGGCCATCTCCATGCCCTTTGCAATGGCATCCCGCAGTGACGCACTCTCTACAGTGCCCATCAGCCTCTGAGCCACGCCCTCAGCCTCTACTGCCTGTCACCTGAATGCATCCCTCTCTGTTGTCACTTGGGCTAACTGTGGGCCTGGGGCAGGTACCTATGCCTATGCTTGTGCCAGCTGCGCCTGAAGCTGTACAATGAAACTTTGTGACTATGTCAACTGACTCTGCTGACCCTGTAATGTCTGCACCTGGGCCTGGAGTGTAGCAATTTGTCCCTGCTGAGATGAGGATGCTATCTGGATCACTGTCCATCGTCTTATCCCTGTCCTCGGTCGTCGTATAATCTGGACACCCCTCAGGATATCCAGCCCCGACCTCCCCAGCACATGTCCTCTCTCCCCGCCATCATCTCCATCGTCATCATCTGAGCTCTCCTCATCTCCGCTCTCTCCCTCCTCTCCTCTGACTACTCCCTGCTCACCAACAGCCACATCCTCCTATCTCACTACCCCTGGTTGTGGTGCTACCAAAATTGGTGCTCGCTCATCAGGACTGGTGAACCGAGGAAAGGGATGCATGTGAAAATATGCAGAGTACTCATCAGACATGCCTGCATCCACAATGTCTCGCCTGTCCGCCCATACCTCAGGTGCTAATGCCATAAACTCTGTATATGCAGCCTGATAAGAAATACACGGCCCCCATCTGACCTCATCTTTGCTCCGGGTGTAGTGTGCAACCCTCTGCGACATCCCCTGTGTAAACCCAAACTGCCTCTATACCTGTAATGCCAAAAACCTCTCCAAAATGAAGGGAGTCCTCCCTATCAGGAACTGTGGAATACATACATACGACATCTCGATGCCATCTGTTGCCCATGGCTCACAATCAAGATACGGTCACCATATCACCATATCCATGTCATCTAGCAATCGCCTCCAGTAATCTACCTTGCCCAGCTTGGGTTGGGTATGGAACATCGCATACATATAGATATAGGGCCTACCTGGTGGACTAACTCTGGGGCACGCTGGTCTCGTCACAGCAAAGTGCTCCCATGCCCAGATCTATAGCACTATAACCCTGCACGACAAACTGGAGGAACCCCTGTATACCACCTGATGCAAATCGTGATAGAGATGTGCTAGCATGCAACTACCCCATGCATATCTCCTCGGCTGTAGCAACATCTGCTCTAGAATCCTGCCCCATCCCACTGATAATCCCTTTGCCCGGCGATCCAGATAAAGGAAACCTCCAATGAATGCACCTAAAACTGCCGGCAAGGCAGGATATCCGTGAAAGTCTGCCCATGGTACCCAGTACCCAGCTATGTGTGTATCTCCGTACACTCTCCTCAAAGCATCCGTCCCCCCAGCTCCTTGTGATCATAATACACAAGGGCTCCAACCACGGGGATACCTAAGATCCTATACACATCCTCAGGAGTCACTGTCACCTCACCGGTCGGCATGTGAAAGGTGTTGTGATCCGAATTCCATCGCTCTGCAAGTGTCGTCAACAATCCTCTTTTGACCCTAATCGGCGGCATCGCCAACAAGGATCCCAAACCGCAGGTATCAATCAACGCTCTGTCAATAGGTGTCAACTCAGGGATCCTCCCCCACCCCTAGAATTCTGGTCATTTGGCTCGTAAAATGCTATATCCACCCACCCGCCTCTGCTCCCTCCTTCAGTCCCTCTGGAATTGGCTGGCAATGGCACTAATGAAGGGCCTGGGATCGCCCATCTATCTATATAGGGGCTTTCTATATGTAATTACGCTTGCCTGCCTTCGGACTTGACACGAAGTCTTTCACTAGAGAGTAAGTGCCCATAGAATTTTAGGGGCCATAGCCTACTATTCTAAGGGGAGGGGCTCGGCCCATCCTATTATTATTGTTTTGAGTTTGGGAAGATATATAGCGAAGGAAGGTATTCTAGGGAATTCTTCGGAAGGGGCCCCTTCCTATCCCTACCCTTGGGGCATAGCTAGGTAGGTGGGATGCATGCCTACTGAGCCTGGCATGCTCATAAGTCAGGTTAAGTAATGGCCAGGTAGGCTAGGCCTAGCATGAGGAAGGTGGTTGCCCTGGTATGCAGCATAGATAGAAGGGTAGTTGCTATGCTCTCTAATTCGCCCAGGTAGGCATCCATCATAAGAGAGTCGACTATGTGCGAAGGTCTGCCCCACCCATCCTGGTTGATAGTGCGAAGGTCTGCCCAGCCTGGTAGGTTAGCATGCCCATCCTGGTATGCATAGATAGGTGTGCCCTGGTATGCATAGATAGATAGTGCGAAGGTCTGCCCCACCTGGTTGGTAGTGCCAAGGCCCTGGTATGCCGCCCAGCCTGGTACGCTAGGGTAGGCATCCCTGCCCAGGCTAGGTGTTTCTCTAATTCGCTAGGGTAGGCATCATAATTACGTCTATAAGGTCGTGTGAAGGTCTGCCCCAGCCGCCCATCCCGGTATGCTAGGGTAGGCATTCCTTCCTGGTATGCTTATATCCGCCACTATTATTAGCGGAGGAGGGGCACTACTACACTACCCTTCGGTCGGGGAGCGAGATATTCTTAGACGTACCTTATCCGGCGGGCCCCTCCTATAAGTCAAATACCATGATGGACCTTGACCCGGCGGGTACCTTTACTTATTTATCGCGGCAACTCTCTCCTCCCACCACTAGCCATACGAATAGTAGGGGCCGGGCCTAATTTGAGTTGTGGAGGCACGTCTCGCTTTCGTTCTGGAGCGTGGCTAGGCAACCATCGTTATGCTATGATATGAATTGCTTGTCAACTAATAGAGGGTGGGCGTTTGTTGGTTGGCTATGCTGAATGCCTGCCGCCTGATGGGTGGGATTGGGGATTGTGCTGGATTCATTATTGGGAGGAGGGGCTAGGATTGTGCCTTGCCTGCTTGGTGCTATCCCACCCTACTCTACCATTCCCCCCCACCCCGGGGTGGTCTGAGGGAGGATAGGTATATAGCTGGCTGGGTTGTGTCAATTGGTTGGGATAACGCTTATGGATCGAATCAATTGCTTGAGCGCAGTGAGTGCCGGGTTTGCAGATGCTACAAATGCCTTCCCACTCCCAAGGAAGTCAAACTACGCCTTCCTACTCATAGACAGAATGACCAGCAGCTACGCCTTACCACCAAATGCATATTACTTACGAGCATGCCTACCAGGCATACCAAGCGCACCCCACCTACCATCCATGCTACAGGCTAGGCATACCACCTAGGATGGGGAAGGAATCAAGGGCCTTAAGAAGGTAGGGCAGTGGTTGGGTAGGTGAGGTTCCCTAGCAGGCAGGGTAGGCTATGTTCCCCGGCAAGGTAGCAGGGTAGGCGAGGTTCCCTAGCAAGGTGGCAGGGTAGGCGGAGGTATGTTCCCTAGCGTAGGTGCCGGTACTATGCCTTATCTTTCCTTAGGTGGAGGTTCCCTAGCAAGGAAGGTAGGTGTCGGTACAATGCCTATCCCGTTGCTTAGGAGGTCTGCTGAGCCTACCTATTCTCTAGCCCCAGAATATATATCAGTCAGCTTGAGTGAAATGCCAGTCTGATTCGGGTTCTAATCTATAAGGCCCCTACTCGCCTTCATGAACATAGATAGATAGAATGCTAGCCTGCTTTCAAGTCGGTAACTAACCCCCTACGTGTTTGGTAGACTGGCAGATGCGGGTTCTGACCAGCAAGCCTTTCACCCCAAGCCTGATGGACAAGACAGATTGAGCCTGATGGACAGATTGAGCTTCTCGCCAAAGAACCCCTACTGGCCGAGTGAGTTCTATTCTCACCCGGGGCATTATGGGGTATGAAAGCATGCACCCTGACTCATCCCGTAACAGGAGGTCGGTGGGGGGATGAAACGCGTTGAGCTCAAGCAAGCCAGCAAGCAAGATTTACCTCGCTAACTCCACAGATCAAGATCCAGCCAACCTGACAGAACCCCTCTCACCACTAATTGGAGGGAGGAGGGGGGGCGGGCCCAATTCCCGTAGTTGTGTCTGGGGAGTGGGAATCTCATATCTAAGAGACTTTCAACAATAGCCAACCACCCCATAGCCCCTAAAATTCTATGGTAGGGGCCCTCCCACCCTCTATAGTTGTTCGAGGTTAGACCCTTATAGGACAGGCTTTACGAGAATGCCAGGGAGATAAGGAAGGAGACAGCATGTTAGCAACTTGCCTACCTTCTAGCTCTTCTATGTTACTAATGTTCTTTTTTTTTCTTTTAAGGAGAGTTGGCCTCCGGACTTGCCACTCTATCAAAGACCCATCCTAGCACTTGCCATCTCCCAGGTTCTTGCCGGTAAGGATATTTTAGCGATTGGAAGGAGAATCCTAGCATAAGACTCTTGCCCTACTCTAGTTCTTGCCTTATGAGCTTGCCTTACTCTTACTTACTCTAGTTATTTACTTGCCTTACTCTTACTTACTCACTTTGACTTACTCTTCTAATGGTTATTTCTTCATTCAATTCTTCATGTCCCTAGCGACGAAAGATTACCTCACCCGGGAGCCCTATCGGCGTCAGGTGAGTGATAAATCCCTTGATGTAAGCCAGCACTTTATTTGGTCAACTTTATTGCGCCCTACAATTCTATGGGCGCACGCAACTATAGAAAGTTGCCTTTCATGCGGTTTTATACTTTGCTAGAAGAGCTTGCCTTATGACTTTCCTTGCGTAGTTGAGTCCCATCGTAACACTTGCCTTATGACTTGCCTTACCCTAAGTATGACTTGCCTTATGTGCCGCCTTACTTGCCTGACATTTCGCCTTACGTGCCGCCTTACTTTCCTGACGTTTCACTAACTATTGCCTGTAGTTTCACTATCTAGAATTCTAGCTAGCCCCGGTGAAGGAATCTGCGGGTTTCCATCCTTGTTCTCGAAAAACCGCCCTACAATTCTATGGGGATATTGGTTAGGGAACTAATAAACTAACGCCCCTACAATTCTATGGGCTTCCATCCAACTACCTGGGGGTGAAGGATGGAGTTAGGCAACAACCGTTATTGCCTGTTAGGGCGACGAGCTTCAATTGAGCGAAGTGGCCCCGGTGGCCCAGGGAATCATAGCCCATCCTTCAACATTGTTGTGAGGGAGGATGGGGCTAAACTATCTCTGTCCAGCTAAAGTATCTCTGTCCAGCTAAACTATCTCTGTCCAGTTTGGTTAATGGTTTAGGTGGTTGGGTTGTAAAGTGAAGATTGGTCGGTGCCCCGTAGCAGTGTATTGCTCTAATCCCAACGGTAATGTATTATATCCCAACGGTAATGTATTATAGTTGTCTACTCCGTCCAGCTTGCCTTCCATCCATTTGATTGTCCAACTAGTCAGCCATCCAAACAATGAATGACTATCCCGCCCATCCATTCACCCCCAGGTAGTTCCTCTGGGAATTCAAGTTGCTAATCTCTCAGAAAAAAGTTGGATTGCTTTCCTGCTTTGTCCATCCAGCCCCCCTACAATTCTATGGGCAGCCTTCGGCACCGACCATATTGGAACAACTATATGGGGGGGTGGGATGGTGGGGAGGGTAGGGTTGGACCGACCCAAAGGTGAATAGGTCGGTCCAACCCCACCATCCCATTCACCAACTCTATAGCCTCACACCCCCCCTGGGTGGGTGGCCCTTCAAATAGTAGGGGGGAGGTGGCCTCCCACGAATAGAATCTACCGGGGGGGCCCGACTACCAGAGAACCACTATAGTAGGTTCGGGTGGGTGGGAAATTATAGTTCCGGAATGGCTGATTCCCCCCGACGCACCCGCCCTACGCCCGGTGGGGCCCTAACTTCTTACTTGCAAGGATGGTTCGGTTGAACGAGCTAGTTGACCGTGGGCCACTTACACCCCCAGATGGCCTATCGATTAAGTTGTTGATTCTATACTGAACTCCTTTCCGGGCGCCTGCTAATCCTATTGCCCCCCACCGACCCCTATAGTTGAGGGACCCTGATGCCCCAGCCTAAGATTAGAGGATGGGCGGTTGTTCAATGAAAGCCTCCTCGGATAGATAGAAACAAAGCTTGCCTGGGTGGGAGGGCTCCGGTAGAATTCAATTACTGAAATGTACAACTATAGTAACTCGTTGAGATCCCTGCTTCCATCTCCTCTTTCTCGGGTCGTTAGGTGACATTTTAGAGGATGGGAGTTGCCATCCCTCACCCCCGGTAGCTCCTCCCGGCCATCCTATATTTGTTTCATGTCCGTGTAGGCGGGTGGTCTCTTTGAGGTTACGGTATTCCCTGATGGAGGGATGAACAATAATACCACTATCCGAGTTACTTCCTGTGGGGAATCGAGTTCTCTGACGGTCTCTCCCTCCGACTTTCTTTCTTTCACTTTCTTTCTTTCCTGTCCTACCTACTCCATCAACTACTTTATCCTTTCCTAATGGGACGACTATCCTCTATTGCCTACAGGGACTCGTTTCCATCACGGAGTTACTTCCTTCTCTCCATCCCCCACCTTTCCTTATTTAGTTCAGTATAAAATCTAAGGACTTGCCCGGGGTGGGGCCTAGGAGGATATAGTCGAATGGAAGTGACTAACCTGAACAACCGCTTGCCACCCTTCACCCCCGGTGTCTCAACTTTCGGGGCTCCTACCCACACCCCCTCATATAGCTAGATTTCTTGAACCGGCGAGAGGGAGAACTATATTCTTCGAGAAAGGTCATAACCTCCTAACTAAATATAGTTCAAGGAGAGTGGGGTTAACCCTCAGAAGGCCATCCAGCCACCAAGAAAGAAAGGACGTTTCTCAGACATCTTTGAGCATTGCAACTTCTCGAGAGGGGATAAGCAGGGGTGGGTGGGAGGCTATAGAGTTGTTAGGCCAATCCAACTGGAAAGAAACCAATTCCTTAGCATTACTCCTCGCTCGATCGGCCATCTGGTTGAATAACTACTATCTATGCAACTGCCTCGTCAAAGCGAGAATTGGAGGAAGGCAACTGGCTAAAATATTTCTGGCGTGCGGCTGTCATCGTCCGCTGTCTTTCTCGGATGGGCCCCTACCCTACTATTAATTGTTAACTCATTACTTCCTTCCTAATTTACCTTCTGAAGGATGGCCATGTTACGCATATAATCTATCCGGTCTATCTAGAAAGCATAGTTCAAATTCTCTACGTAACATCGGAGGAGATAACATTTCCCCATAGGGCCGCCGAACAATCGATATTCAGGAGATTAGTTACAATCCTTCTGTGGCTACTCTAGCAGTGAAGCAGGTGAAAAGGATGGCAAAATTTAGGAGGACCTATAGTTTTCTCCAGCCCGGGGGTGTGGGTAAGCCGGTGGGAGGGAGTTCAAGAAAGTCTTCTCCGTGTAAATGGGAGTTCAGCCCAGGTTTGAAGGCTGAGCGAGAGTTAAAGAAAGTCAATGAACTAGTTCAACTGGTAACAATCCAACTATAGGATAGCTGGGCCTTCTTTACTCCCTCGTTAATTCAGTATGAAAGGAGGATGGTCCAGTTCTCACACATAAACACTATCCCGGCCTCGTTTCTCAACAATAAAGCCGGATGTCTTGCCTCGGTCGGGGTACTCAATCAAAAATGGATGAGGGAGCAGATTAGGAGCAACTTGCCTACCATAAAATTTGAGGGGCTATGGGCGATTGGATGAGGGAGCAGCAGATAGATCGAGGAGAGTATTCATCTTTCTCACCTAGTTTCATTCTTCGGGTGAAGGTAGCCGCCCTGAGGAAGGGAGTTAAAGAAAGTATTCTCCGTCCGAAGGGACCCCGGGAGTTGCTTATACCACCCTCACCCTCTAGCCGTTGGATGGAAGCTCGTCGCCTCCCCATAGAATTGTAGGGCGGTTACCCGATAACAAGGATGGGGATGGAAGCCCATAGAATTGTAGGGGCTCACTTACCTGAGAATCCTATAGTGACCTTACCGGAAGCTCATCGCCCTAATAGTTGAACAAGGATGGAAGCTCGAACTACCCGCCACCGGATGGACTACCTAATGGATGGAAACCCGTCTCAAAAGCTTTTAGCCAGTTATATTGTGCCGGTTCATTACATCAAAGTTTGTCTACCCTTACCTGAACTGAACTTCCCCCTACGGGCTCGATCTCGATCTCTGCTAATCCTATTGCCCCCCACCCACCCCTTCGATAGTTGTCCTCTAATCTTAGGCTAGGCTGGCATCCTCTAATCGCTGGATTGAATCCCCGATGAACCGGAACTTAGGAGGAAGAGAAAGACTATGACGTTACCCCTCCCCCTCACTATGCTATGACGTTACCCCTCCCCCGGCCCTATGGGGCAAGATACCGGAGAAAGCAAGAAAGTTGGGGCAAACGAGCCCATTTATTTTGACCGGGAGGTCTAGGCCATGCGACGACGTGTTAGAGGTTAGGGGCCCCAGGCAATAGAGTTCAACTACAGCTATGTGGGGTCCGACCAATCAAAACTACAACTCCTTCATTCACCACCGGTCCTTCCTTTCAACCATCCAGCTTGCCAGGGATAGAGGTTGATTGAACCTAAGGCCTGCCTTCGACAGCCGACCATATTGGCCATAAAATAGTAGGGGAATGGGGGGTGGGGGCGTGGGGTTGGGGTGCTGTTGAGCCTGCCGTTATAGAACTATCCCGACCTCGGTGGCCATGTTACGTATATAGCCTTCCTTCCGACGGGCTAGTTAATTCTCTTCCTTCCTCCACAAACCCCACCACAAATCCCACCGACCTGGCCCCCTTGGTAGATTCTATTCATGGGAGGCCACCTCCCCCCTACTATTTGAAGGGCCACCCACCTAGGGGGTGGGAGGCTATAGAGTTGGTGAATGGGATGGTGGGGTTGGACCGACCTAAGGCGAGTATGGTCGGTCCTGCACGCTCTATAGCCTCCCACCCCCCGGTCCCGAAGGGATGGGTGGGAGGCCCCCGGAGGTAGATTATAGTTAGTTGGGCCTGCCGAAGGCAAGGGGTGGCCCTACTATTCTAAGGCGGGAGCGGTAGATTATAGTTAGATGGCCTGCCTTCGGCAGCCGGGAACAACTATAGTTGGGGGGGCTGCCGAAGGTAGGCAACAACTATAGAAGGTGGGTGGGGGTGGTGGGTGCCGAAGGCATGCCTTGGGTGGGCATGTTACGTATAGAATCAATTGAAGTTTCAAAGAAAACTGCCCCAGATTAATCATCTTGCTAGGGTAATTATAGAAGTCAGTTGCCAAATTCTAGTAGCAACATAGTGGGGCTAAAGGCGGGCGGAACGGAACGAACAGTTTAAGGCTCGAGCAAACCATTCATCAAGAGAATTTTGTTATGGAGGGCCTCAGAATTCACGTTTTAAGACCGGGCTGACCAGGGCATCGATCACGGTGAAACGCACGCCGGGCCCACTCATTCCATTCTCTCTTGAGCCAGCCAACGATTGATGTAGGAGGTGGTGGGTGGGAGCCCTATTGATAGTAAGGCCCGGGCCGAGATTGCCCTATTCACCCTATCCGGCTGAAGAGCAACATGTGCTTGAATAAGCCGCGCTGCAAATGCCTGTTGGGGATACCTGCACTGCACCACTCCTAGCGGCGTTCCATTATTCATCCTTGACGGCGGAAGGGAAAGGCCAACACTTCCCCACACCCCAACTCGATAACACATCACGTTTGCCTTCCGGAAGAACCACTGATGAACCGCCTTTCATTCTTATTTCATGCTTGTTCTAGTTCTAGCCAAAGTGATCCCACAGAGTAGAGAAATAGATAGGGGCTTTCTCGCGTTGACATCTCTATTGAATAATTTCCACTTGCTCTCACATCTGAGGTGAATAGTTGAGAATTTCTCCACAACGTGCATATACGGTTGTCTACTTAGACATATGTTGCTTACACAGAGGCTTTATTATGCAGAGGGTATATCCTTGTTCATGTTTTCATGCCCTAACCCCGCCCGACTTATTTCTCCATGCGGCTTATTTATCCGCACATAAGGATTGATAGATAGGTTTCAGGTGCTACATGATTTCTATTCCTAACAATTGTGGGTGCTACAGGATTTGTTTCTCTCTCCACTTCTCAAAATAGACATTCGGACATGAGCACGAATCGACATCACACCTCATATAGCGAGAACTTTCTCATGGTTTCGAAATCGACTAAGGATCCAACAGAGCGAGCTTATTTATCTGGGTTCGATAGTTCTGATTGAGCTCGGCATCATTCTCCATTAATCCCTCCCAGGTGCAGATCGATCAGTTTCAGCCCATCTCCCACCCCGACACCCCGCATCTATAGTAGGGGAACGTGCAGAACTAACTAAGCGAGTCGTTCCATTCCAGGTTGGTTTCTAGGTGGGGGTCTGGTCGAGTTTTCCCTTATCCATCCTATCACTCCTACTATATGAAGGAACCCTCGAGAAACTTGGATCGAATCGTGCGATCGATGCCATTGACCTTTGGGAAGAAGATATATGTGCCTATTGTCAATCCGGAGAGAAAGGCCCTTTCGTCAACCATCTGATCATTGAATCGATCAATTATTCTGAACGCTCGCGTTATTGGTCGATTATTCTTGAAGATGGCTCCAAGCGTCTGTTCCGGTAAAGAACCTATCGGCACTTGAGTGTGAAGTGGCTGAGCCAGAATAATCTCCCCATGGTCCCATAGATCTATAGGGCTTTCGCCTCTGGAAGTTTCCTCTCAATGCCCGCCGAGTTGACAAAGTTGGTTGGAGTTGACAAGGCTGGTTGGTTAGAATTCATTACTGCACTGGCATTCATCACCAGATCGGATTGGAATAGGCCTCTACGCGCCCCTCCCAGATCTATAGGCGCCCAGATAGATAATTCAGGGCTCTACTAGTATCTAGGGTTGGGGCCTTTACTCTACTCTACTCTAGATGGGGGAGACTCGTCCGATAGGACCAAGAGGGATCCCCGACTAAGGGTGAACTAAGGGATATCCACAGAGGGTGCCGACCCCCTATCTGAATTATGGGGCCTTTATGCTCGGGAGGCGGGACTCCCCCTATTATAGGCCTACTCTCCTCTCTATAGCCGGGCTGGGGGAGATATAGAGAAATGGGACTTGAGTACGCTCCGAGCCTGTCTATCTATATGGGGAGAACTAACTAGGCTAAAGAACTAGACATGATCAGTTCGTTGCATCTGTATTATATATGTGATATGAATGGATCATAGATGGATAGACTATAGATCGATCTGCATGAGTTGGTTGGTTATAAAGGGAAGAGAAGAGACCTATATCTGGCCGCCCCACCTTGCCCCCCCTTAGAATAGTAGGGCAAATGGGATGGTGGGGTTGGACTGACCCAACCCTGCTTCGGGACTGACCCATTCGCCCAACTCTATAGCCTCCCACCCTCTCACCCCAACAATAATCTACCTCCGTGCAGGTTCTCCCCACCCCTCCCCATATAGTTGTCGGTGGGCCCTTATAATATAGGGGGGTTGGTCCTGCATGCATGAAGGGCCCTCCAAGAAGAACCCCCTACGGGCTCCCACTTCTATAATCTACCTCCCTGCAAGGGGGGCCCGGTGGGGTTTGCGGTCCAACCCCACCCCCCCCTATATAGTTGTTCCATATGGTCGGTGCCGAAGGCTGTCTTAGGGCAGGTCGGTCCAACCCCACCATCCCATTCGAAATATAATGGGGGGGCGGGGGGTCAGGGGCCATAGAATTTTAGGGGCGGAGCGAATAGGCCGGGTCCCTACTATTCTAAGGAATCAGCTTGCTAGCCATCCTACGCTTCGAACTATAATGGGGGGCCGGGGTAGATTAATTGATGGTAGGATAGGTCTCCCTACTATTTTAAGGGGAGCCCATAGAATTGTAGGGATCAATTCATTAATGCGCTTGCTAGTTCTCGAGTAAGGAGATGAACAAATCAGCCGGGGGAATGGGTGGGATAAGTAGTCAGGGGAGGGAAAAGCGTGCTCAAAGCATTCTAATTGGGGCTACAAAAGTTCAAAATTTTTTTGGCCAAATTGTTGCCCTTCTATCCCAATCCTACAAGTAAATCCAACTCGTGCTCTCTAATATCGAGGTTTTTGAAAACCTCCTATTTTCATCACAATGGTACTTCATCAGAATCATATCAATCATTTAAACAACATCAATCAGACTCATATCTATCAGTGACCCACCTATATCAGTAACCTATATCAAGTGATCTATATCAGTGACCCATATCGGTGACTCATATCAATACATCAAATCAATGACCCATATCACACAATCAATCTTATCAATCAAATCAAATCAAATCTATCTAGTTGGATATCATCTCAAATCTGTTCTACAATCAATCATTATTTGTTTTCTATCGCAGAAAGCAAATTTATCAGAAATCATATCACTCATTTACTCTTTGTTTTCTATCTTAGGAAGCAAAGTTATCAATCATCATATTATTCTATCATTTTCTATCCATATCAACATGATGACACAACAATTTACCTATCTCTTGATCAAGGAAGCAAGACAAATCATCATTTTCATGTTACTATCATCAAAACATCAATTCTGCCTAGTTTACCATATGCGCCGTTCTTTTTACGGGATGCGCTAAATCTCGTATGCGCCGTTCTTTTTGCCCTATGCGCCTAAACAGATCCCCTATGAGCGTTTTCCCGTATGCGCCACTTTAATCACCGTATGCGCCGATATTTTTACTAGATGCGCGGTTTTGCTCTATGCGCGCCTGTTTTCCCTATAAGCGCTCTACCCCTAAAATTTTCTATCCTACCTATATGTGCGCTAGTTTCTACGGGATGCGCCTAACTGGTTTTATTCTGATTTATGCTCTATGCGTGTTTGTTTCTACCCTAAGCGGGCCTATTTTTTTTGAAAGCGCGTCAAAATTAATCTATATGCGCGCATACGTCATTGTAAAATTTAAAATCCACGGAAAAGCATGAAAATTTGATTCAAACAGAAAAATTTGAAAGCACAAGAGGATAGATCGACTCACCGGTGGTCCATACGCAACTGGCCTCTGATATCGGCGCTATCTCTCGAATCGGTGGCGATGATAGGGAATCTCCATGTCGCGATGTCACTATCACAGCTACAGTTTTCACTAAAGTCAAAAGTGCAAATGACTTGTCTTTTTCAACCTTTTTACCTTTTAAAGGTCAAACAAGGGTAAATTTGACTTTATTTTCAAAATGGACATTTCTTTTTCATCATCTGTCGTGAGCTAAACCACTCTCTCTTTCATTCGTGATTTATCTCCAGAGGGGGCATCATCAACAAAAATATCAAAAGCACATCAGGGGCAAAAATCTTATTTTCTTTGAAGCAATGCGTTCTACACATCACTTCAAAGAGGGGCAAAATGTATACGTCTAAAAATGGTCATGATTAAGCTTGTTAAATTAATTAAATATGATTTATTTAATTAATTCCCCTAAAGTCATCTACATATAAATAAATTTAATTATTTAATTATATCGTTCATCTTCTAAATTCTTCTATCTTAAATTAAATAAATAATTTAATTACTAACATTTCCACCTTTTGCTTGATTAAATTAAATAAATTTTTATAATTTATTTATATTTAATTATCATAGTATTCTAAAGTTTAAATATTTTGAATATTTAAATAATGGAATATCTTCATCTCATCTTTTATCTTTCGCTTGATTAAATTAAATAAATTTTTATAATTTATTTATATTTAATTATCATTTGGTTCTAAAGTTTGAATATTTTGAATATTCGAATAATGGAATATTCCCTCCATCCCATAATCAATTTAAAATATTAAATATTTTATTTAATATTTCCTCACCCTATTTTCATTTTTAAACATAATTAAATATGAGATATTTAATTATGTGGGTTTCCATTTTCATCTCCACTTCTAAATTAAATAAATATAATTTATTTAATTTCTAACTCGTGCTAACTCACCCTTCCAAATTCTTGACTCGCGCTTCGGAATGGAAGCTTCCCTTCGAAACTCAATGACGAAAATCAAAGAAAAAGGGAAACCTTCCATTCTTCTCTCCACTTTCAAAGATCTCCCGCCGTCCGTTCGAACAAGCTTAATCCGGACCGTCAATCGATTCAGCCAATCAAATCCGTCTGAAAACTCTATAAAAGCCCGTGCAAATCCAAGCTTTTGGTTACACTATGCATAATCATTCACATTTTACACGCATGCACTCGCACAGCCATACTAGCATCTCAGCATAGTTTTTGCATTTAGCATATTATGCATGTTTTAATCTCGTTCTTTAGCTGTCATTTTGTTGAGCATTGGTCTGCTGATCTGAGAGCAATTTGATGCAACGAAACACTGGAGATAGAGGAAGATAAGACGATTTCAAGAAAGCTATCATGGTTTGTGTATATTTCTATTTCTTTTTCAGCTTTTTGATATAATGTTTTATTAATATGTGTTTGATTTTCATTTAATTTGATCCAATATTTCACACACACAGCATTGAATTGAGTTGGTCTGGGTTAGTAAGAGGTCTAAGAATTCTGAGTGCTTAAGTTTTACTATGGTTTATCTATTGTGCATTTTTAGATTTGGGTTAAGTGAGAATTGCTTGAGGTCTACGAGGGTTTTCATTGTGCAACATTGTTTCTTGAATGTATAAACTAGTAGACCCTTCTGTGAATTGAATTTGCAAACTCTAGTTTTGATACACTGAGAAAATGAGTGAACCCAAACCTAGTGAGTCTAGCATCAGGCCTAAAAGAAAACCTAAGCAGAAGAAGGGTAAAGAGACCCAAGACCCAAGATGTTACATCAATGACTAAACCAAGTGCACCTGAAGCACCTAACCCTACGTTGAATGTCCCTACGGTATCTCCAAAGCCTAAGGGTGAGAAAAGAATCCATGCCAGATTCATGGAGAGTGCCTCTGAAGACATACAAGAGGGTGGGTCACAAATTGGCAAGAGACCTACTGGGTAGGATGTTGTAACAAGTAGATTAATTGACCTTGCTAGTGGAATTAGAGAACCAACTCAGCCACATAATGGATGGGAATTTTATATGCTTTCAATAGGATGTATGTTAGGCGACCAACTAGGTATCTATGGGGTATCAACCTTGGGAAGCTTGTTGTGCCTAATGTGTTTGTGGAAGTGGATGTAATGATGGAATTTCTAAGCATTATGATCCCAAGGACATGAAGATCAAGAGTGAGAATGGGACTCTGATCCTTGAAGTAACAAGGGATAAAATTATAGAGGTGTTCAATTTGAACCCTAATTATATAGTTAGCATTAGCAGTACAGATTTGTACAATGAGTATGAACATAATAGATTTACATACAAGAAGAATATGCTTGCAAGGCACAAAAAGGGCAATAAGGGAGGATTTGGTCCTAGGGACCTTGAGCCCTTCGAATGTGAAGAGTTTTTGAACTATTTCAAGAACACATATTATTGTTTAAATAAGGTTTTGGCTCATAGATTTGATGCTAGAATAGGCACTGACTTGTTGGTGATGGTGATAGACATATAGAACCTGAATTCAAACAGGGGTTTTGATTATGCTGCCTACATTGCAGAACAAATGCACAATGATTTGATAGTTTGAAGAAAGGGAATGTCCCTCTAGTTTTTCCACATTATTCTCTACTAATGCACATGCTTCTATTTGTGGGACAACAAAAATGGAAGAAGAAGTTGAAGTTGAGGTAAAAGGATAATGAGAATAATGACTTACCTGTCCAAATGTGGACATATATTTGGGACCAAAATTGTCCCCATTCAAACTATTTGTTATTTTGCAATGTCATTAGATATGGTATATTGCAAAGTTTGGGTGTTGCACCCATTTATAGATTGTCAAAATTAAACAGGGATATCATGCACCCTAAAGATGTGGAAGGAACAAAAGAAAATCACAATTGGGATGATTGGTTTCTACATTCAGAGTACACTTTGATTAGGGCCTATGGAGCTAAGGTGGCACCACACTATCTACCCTTGTATGTTTCTAATCGATTAGCATTCATGGAGCTGATGTGGCAGCTAGATTTTATGGACAAGGAGTTGTTTAGAACTCCTAGGAAAGGTTTTGTGGTGGTGCCACAATGTGCCTTTGCTTACTTCAAAGCCACTGCCAAAGAGGCCTATGAAAAATTAAGAATAATGGTGAATAACCTAAGGTTACCTATTGATGAGGTAAGGAGTTTTGACCCAGAGGGTTTTGTTAATGCAAAAAAGAAGAAGCAAGGGTCTATCTAGATTCTCCCACCAATTTCTATAGAAACTTGACAAATGATGGAGTGGTCATTTCAATAAAAAAAGGAATGGATTACTATATGTGACATTGAGGAAGATATCATCAAAAGAAATGCTTTCTATATAAGTCTATATGATGCAGTTGAGGACCCTTTTGAAAT
Source organism: Sequoia sempervirens (assembly GCA_007258455.2). Lineage (NCBI taxonomy): Eukaryota > Viridiplantae > Streptophyta > Pinopsida > Cupressales > Cupressaceae > Sequoia > Sequoia sempervirens. The sequence continues at coordinate 129,322,116 of VDFB02000015.1, read as the reverse complement.
GGATTTTACAACATTAAATGATTATCAAAGTGGAGAATTTAAGGCAAAGGTCAAGGAAGCTGTTGAGAGAGCACAAGCTCTCCTAGAGCCACAACCCCAGGCCATGAATGTTCTAGAGTAGCATGCAAAATTTCAAGGAGGGGATGTTGAAGTGATTGGGGAAGAACAAATGGTAGAGCATGTTCCTGGTGATGAAGAAGTGGAGAGAAGATTTCCCTCTCCTAAGATTAATGATGCTTTTGATTCAGATATCCCCCCAGACGGAATAGTTAAATGGGAGTATGATGAAAATGCCAATGATGATCCAAGGATCGAGGCTTGTGATGAATTCCTTGCTGATGATACATTTTTGCAAAAAAATGAATTCAAAGAGTTTATTATTCAATAGAGAATTAAAGAAATAAAAGAGAGGATTGAGCAAGCTAAAGCTGGTATGGACCCATCTCAACAAGAAGAGGCAGAAAAGGCAGAGGAACAAAATATCATAGCTGAGATTGCAACCATTGCTCTTGTAGAAGCCAAAAAAATTGTTGAAGAAAGTGGGATAATGTTGCTTCCTAGATGTACCATCACCTCAACTATTGCACTTGATGCAATAAGAAGATACCCACATGCCTCTGTATCTGAGGAGAATTTTGCTAATCGCATATTTGGGTCTAGGTATAGTCCAAAATTGCATACTCTTGAAATTTGGTCTATGGCACCCAACATTGGTAAACATGAGGTTGTTAGGCATGTAGAAGAAGTCATTGGTTCAATGGTGGTGAAAGAGCATCAGATATAACTCATGTTCAAGCAACAAAATTGACTGTATGTGTTACAATGCTCAGTGTTGATACAACATTGATCTCTCAAAAGAAATATGATTACTTATTGAAGGATTACAAAAAAGATTTGGATGAGATTAATAAAATGAGAGCCATTGTTCAAGCTAGCCAGTCAATGAGAGCATTTTCATCACCTTCCTCTTCATATGTGTCTACACAAGACAAAGAAACATTGGCATTGAGGATTCAGAGTTTGAAAAAGGAATTGGAAACAAAAAAGGACAAGACAAAGAAGGCCAAGATAGAAACAACTAAAATGGCCAATGACATCTTTGAAGATGTAATAAAACATAGGGTAAAAAAGTTGGTGAACAAAGTTGATGATGTATGGATTGCATACAAGAATATCCATGAGGCCAACATCAAATATTTGTGGGTTCAAAAGGCTTTCCAAACTGAGTGGAGCAAATGGAGCACCAGGGTGGAAACACTAAAGGAAATGATATCTTAGATGAAAGAAGACCTTGAAGCCCCTACTAACCTTCCTGATTTGCTAAAGGCAATTGATCTTGTTAATGAGATAACAACTTTCCATGGAAAGTTAAGAATGCAACTCCAAAAAAAATTAAGATTGTTTAGAGAAATGGAAGGGAATAGTATGCCTAACATTTTGAATGATAAGGGAGAAATAAAGGAGTTTGCTAAGTGGAAAGATGAGTTAGTAGATTTTCTCCCTTAAGCTAAGATGATGTTAAGTGTTACTGATTATTCCATGTTGAATCCCAACATTGATAATATGATTGGTGTTGAAGTAAGAATGGACATTTTCATTAAAGAAGCCAAAGCTTTAATTGATGCAAGATATAATCAACATGATGCAAAGATACAAAAGTTGTTGAATAAAAAATGACCAACTAAGGATGAGTATAACACATGGTTATAAAAGTTTATAGATTGAGCCTGTGTTATGAAAGTTGATGACAAACATGGTGAATAATGAATGGGAGAAAAAAATACATAGCTTGGAACTAGTACATATTAGGATTTTTCTAAAGTATTGCAAAATATTGTTTTCTCTCCAACATTAAGATTGATGACAAAGGGTGCTGACATGGATGTGTTTGTTTTCTCTCTTTTAATTGATTTTCTTGTTTAAAAGTTTTGCTTATTGGACATGCACGTGGAGAACAATTTTGGCTCGTGAAAAAGATAGTTGATGTTGTTACAATGAATGAAGTATGTTGTTTGGAAGGCAGGTAAAATCTTCTTCAACAAATGGAAATGCATTTTGTCTTATATGCTTTCCCCCTTTTTTTCAAAGATGCAAATATAATTGCTTGGGGAATTTTGAAATTAAAATGCAAATGTGTGTCAAATGTAAAATGTGATTGAAATTGTAATTTGGTCTTAAGCTTGTTGCTCCCATGTTTCTATAAATGGGAATTAAGGGCCAATTACATGGGTCTTTTGATGGTTAAGCATTCAAGCTCATGCAAGAGCAATTTTGTAAATTCAAGCACAAAGGAATAATATAGTTATGAGTCTTAGGTGTGAATTCTAGCTTGTAATTGGCATAATACTTTTACAACAACAGATGGAATATGAATGAAAATTGAAAATTTTGGAATGATTTCTCTCCCATGTATTTTGTTACACAAATCATGAATAGAATGATCAATGATCATTTATTTGTCTTCAATATCTTTGGTTGAATGTATGGTTTTGTTTCTTCTTTAGTTCAAAGAACTAATTAAATTATTTGATGAAATCATAGATCTATGTAGTGGAGTATTAGGATTACTAAGAAGTTTGTGTTCTGGATATATCGAGTTGTGTATTACAAAGTAATATAACAAGTCTTCAAATGTTGGATTCAATTGTTGATGTATTATAGTTTATTACAAATATGAGTCTGTCACCCATGGATAAAGCATTGTTCTATTAGTTTGGTCATCTTTGAATTAATTTGAGTCGGTCTTACCTATTAGAGAACAAATTCTTATTGAAAATCACTTATACATTATAAATTGTTGCAAAGTTATATGAGATCTACCCATTCCTTGCCTTTAGATAATAGTTTGTTAAAGGATCGGCCAAATTATTGAAGAATTATGTCTATTTGCAGCTAGTAGGAATGTATCTGTTAATTACAATGTTATTGGTAATTTGGCACAAGAGTATCAATTCCAACATTGTTAGGATCACCCTCTTAGGTTTCACAGAGCCCGAAGTGTAGAGGTCAAGCCTAGAAATCTTGTACCTATTCGTTGGCCAATACTTACCTTTGCTGATTACTGAATTATGTAAAATTCATAGGAATTTGGTGAGATTAAGTTTGGTTCTAAAAAATGACAAATAGGGAGAAAGGATTTGGCTAGAAGGGCTTGAAGAAGTCATGAATCTAGGTCTAGAGTTTCTAGGCTCTAGGACAAAAGCAAAAGAAATGCTTAAAAAATTGGCTACCCATAGAAAGGGTAATGAGGATCTTGGATGTCCAAACGAGATATTCTAGAGCCCATAGGAAGACCTTGGAAAAGAATACACTAGAAAAATAGGCCAATTTTAGTTCCAGAACTACTGACCAAATGGTGTGATAGTTGCATTGCCACATAAAAATCAATGATTGAAAATGTCAATTATGGTTTAAAATTGGCACCATGGACAAATGGGGAGAGAGCCAATGATATCCATGTCAAGGTTTATAGTTACATAAAGAAATGTTTGGAGCCCACTTCTAATATTTCCACTAAGGCTTGGAGGAATGGATTCCAATTTCTTGAACCATATCAATTAGAATTCCCCCCCATGAAGTATCAAAAATTTCTTGATACAGATTAGAAAGGTAAAAATTTAGCCTTAATTTCATTCCATGACATGATACCCATAAAATTTATGGAGAATAAATTTGGAAGACATTGAAATCCTTTCTTTTGAAATATCAAGGCCCACACCCAAAGCAATCTATAAAAAGGGTGACCTTGATCTTATAGAATGGGGGACCGCGAGATTTTTTCTGGTTGATAGAAATGCCATCATGGAAGCCTAAACCATTCCAAAAAATCTAGGATTTCATGGCTTACCAATCTCTCCAGATGCTCTTAGTAACAAAATTTATTTCTACATGAACTACGTTCTTCATGATGAGAAGGGTTTGAAAACCAATCTCCTTCCAAGCAAGTCATCTAGCAAGATGCCTATAGGAGATACAATGTCAAATCAGGATTTTCCAAGATTCATCTCCAATGAGGGAATGGATAATACATTTTGTACAAAGCACCAAACCTTACCACTATGTGGATAAAATCCTAAACCCTCCAAATTCATGAGGGAGGAAACAAAATTCTCATTAAGTGACCCGATAACCCTTGTGGTTCTCTAAGGAAACCCAAAGAAAATCATGGAGAATCTTTTCCAACTTCATGTAAGAGGCTCTAGAAAGAGCCCAACATGGATAATAATAGATGTGGGTGGCTGCAAGAATCTTGGAGTAGACTTGAAATTTCCCTACGAAAGAGGAGCTTTATGATCCAATATGCAAGCTTTTCTTTTTGGTTTTAGAAAAAAATTGTTGTTGTGAATTAGGTGTTCTACCTAACTAGCTTATGTGGGTCATTTCACATGTTTACTTAGGTCCAAGGGAATATTTCTAGAAGGTTCTTAGTTGTCATAAGATCTTATCTTATCTTTTTACATTTAGTTCTTGTGTCCTAATTCATTTAATATTTGTTGATTTAGTTGTCTCATGACATAGGATTTTGACACTTGTCATGTTCTTGTCTAATTCTATGTCTCACCTTGGCTATATAACTAAGGGTTCCTATGCGTAAATCAATAATCATACAATCGCAATTTATCATTTTCATCCTTTGATAGAATATAATTATTCTCTCATATTTGGTCTCTCCCGTGCTTTCATGAAGTTCCTAGATCTTGGGTGGCTATAATCTTCAGCCAAATCTTGCATGGTGTAGAGTATTTTATACCAACTCGTATATGGTATCAAATCTTGTGGTATTTTGAATGCCAAAGATAATATTGATAATATTTCATGGTAGATGGATGGGAGTTGTGGGGAAGAAGCTCGATAATGCAAGCTAGGGTGTGTCGGCCCTTTGCTCACCACCATTTTTTTTTTCTTTTTTTTTCTTTCTCTACAATCTATCCTTTGTGCTTATGTGGGTTGCTGTGATTGTGGGGTATTCAAGTTGAACACATGGGTGTTTGGAGATTATGTGTTCAAGAGTGGTTGATCGTGTTGTGGGAGTGTTTTAGAAGGAGTTGCATGGGGTTCGAGTGGTGGTATTGGCATGGGGAAGGAATTCGGGTCTACAAAGAGTGGTATCTTCCCCTTGATCAGTTTTATTTCTTGATTTATAATATTGATTGAAGGTTCGAGAGGATTTGATAAAATAACCTCTAAAATTTTGATGGGGGTAGACCCATTCCTGTCAATCCACTCTAAATTAATTAATTTTTTAAGCAATGCTTTAAATGAGGTGGGCTCATCATAGATCGGGGGTCCTTGGGCTCCGAAGGTAAATGGTTGTCTAGAGAGAAGTCTTTCTCACTCGATTTTAGTTATTCAATCAGAGTCGATTGCAAATGATGTTAACTATTTATGTAAGCATGCTTTAATTTGCAAGTTTATGGGGACTTGTGTATCCCTCACTTTCTTGGAATCATGGGCTCATCAAATTTTTAACCTAGAGGGAGATATAGAGGTTATACAAGTAGTCAAAAACTATTTCATGGTGGTTTTCTCATGCATGGCGGATTGAAATAAGGCTTATAAAGGGGTCCATACTTCTACAATCATGTGGGGTTGTTCATAAAACCCTAACATATAGGATTTAATCTAATAGAGGAGCTTTCTTCAAGGGTCTCGGTTTGGGTGAGGCTCCCCTAGCTGCCATTGGAGTTCTAGAGGAGTGATATTTTACACATGATTGTGTTGTTGCTAGGAAAACTGGTGGGTTTGTCTCAATAGAAACTAGATAAGAAGGTAATATTATATGCTTCTGTTTGTATTGAAATTGATTTAAATAACCCATTTCTAGATTTGATGGTAATTCAGGTTGGATCCACTTCATGGATTCAAATACTTGACTATGAAGCTCTCCCATTTCACTATTGAATCTATCATGAGTATGGACATTTGCAAAGGAAATTTTCTAAAATTAGCTCATTAGGGGTACCCGCCAATGGAGCTTCACCCAAGTTTCCTTCTTGTCCACCACCTTTGAATCATAAAGGAAAAGCCCCTATATAAGAGGGTAAAACTGATAAGGAAGGTTTTATCCCTATTAAGCCTCACAACAAGGGTAGAGGCATGAAGAGAACTCTCAAGGATAAACAGGGTGATGTGACTTATAATCGGTTTGAGGATTTGGAGGAAATTGTTCAACATGAGGAAAATCTAGGAAGGTTTCTCTCTAGATCGTATAATTTGGGGGTGGATAAACTAACCTCCAAAGAGGATGACAATCATAATAGTTTTGTGGCTGAGTGAATAAAAGCACAAATGGATACAAACCAAATTCAGGAGATCCCTAGAGAGTTAGCTCTTCCTAGGAAGAATGAGATGAGTGAAGGATCGAGCTTCACTTTGATTGAGAAGATGTCAAAAGTAGTGGCTCAAGATCCTAGAAAAGGTAATAAAGAGGTTCCTACATTGGGGTTGCAGTAAAAAAAATAAAAAAGGGCTCTCAGAGAAGTCTTCCACGTTGGGGAGGAAGAAATATAGGGATAAAATTAAATTAATGGGGGATAATTTGGTGGATTCAGGCTCAACCAAGACTATTGACTCCCATTTTTCTAACTCTCATAAATGATTTCTCTTCCTAGAATGCAAGGGGTTTGAACAACATCCCTAGACAAAAGGTTGTTTGGGAAATGATTAAGGCGCATTCTCCTGATATAATGTTCATCTAGGAATCTAAGTTGTCAATGGAAGGTATGTTTAAAAGGGCTTCCAATTTGTGGTGGAGAGGTCAATGCCAGTGTATTGGGGCATAGGATAGTGTTGGAGGAATTATCTATCTTTGGGACCTGCATAAGATCTCTCCTCTATCATGGATTTCTAGCAGAAAATCCTTATCCATGGCAGCCTCAAGATTTGAATCTAGTAAAGTCTTACTATTTACCAACCTCAATACTTTGACTTATTTCTCTGGTAAAAGTTGTCTTTGGGCTCATATTGGGTATGTGTGGTCCCTAGCTCCATTATACCCTTAGATTTTGGCTAGCAATTTCAATGCTATTACCATTTTGGAGGAAAAGAGGGGGGAGTTGATAGGCTTGATCCTTCCTCTTTAATTTTTAGAGATAGTATTGCATTACTAAATTTTATAGATATAAAACTAGGGAATGGTAGGTTTACATGGAGTAACAAGAGATGTGGTGAGGGTTACATCTCTAAGAGATTAGATAGGTTTTTAGTATCTAATTCTTTGACTGGCAGTAATTGGATTACCAATTCAAATATTCTAGAGTGGAGAGATCAAATCATTGGCCTATCAAATTATCTTATGAGAGAGTGGTGGAGAAAAGGCATGCTTGACCACAATACAACTATGCATTATTTTTCCAAGAGGCTTCAATTTGTAAAGTATCAGTTGAAGAAGTGGAATAGATAGACTTTTGGGAATATTTTTATAGAAAAATATGTGGCCCAACATCATTTGGACATCATCACCAGGAAGAATAGGGATCAAGGGCTCACCAAGGAATCCCTTAAAGAAGAAGTTGGAGCTTTGAAGGTATTGGTGGAATGGGAGCTACGAGAAGAGACTTTTTGGAAACAAAGTCTAGGATTGATTGGCTTCAAGTGGGAGATAGGAATACAACTTTCTTCTTCAACTCTGTTAGGGATAGAAGTCATGGTAATATGATATCTTCTTTGGTTTCTTCTCAAGGAGAGAAACTCACTTCCTTTGGGGATATCTCACAAGAAGTTATTCATTATTCTTCATCTTTGTACTATGATGACTCACCTACTGTAGAGGTGGAAGATAATCTTATTTTGGAGTATATTCCTTTTGTTGTGCCTAATAAAGTGAATGAGGTTCTTATTAGCACCATCCTTCTTGAGGATATTAAGGAAGTGGTATTCAAGATGAAGAAAGGGAAAGCCTTCAGCCCAAAATTTCTCCCAATAAAATTATGTCAAGAATTATGGGACATGATCAAATTTGATTTGTTGTATGTTGTGATAGAATTGCAGAGAAACAAGAAAATGTTGAGGGTAATGAATTCTACCTTCTTGGATCTTATCCCTAAGAGAGAAGAGGCTAACTCTCCAAATCAGTTCAATTCAATTTCCCTTTGTAATTTGGTTTATAAGATCATCTCTAAATTAATTGTGGAGAGACTCAATTGTGGCTAAACAAGGTTATTTTGGAAGAGAAAGGGGGTTATGTGGTAGGAAAAATATCTTAGATGGATTGGTCATTGTGACTAAGGCTATTCATTTCATAAATCTCTACAAGGTAAACACCATGTTCATCAAACTAGACATGGCCAAAGCTTATGATCGTGTGAAATGGGAATTTCTCCAAAAAGTTCTCATTACCTTCAAATTTGGAGAAGGATGGGTCAATTGGGTGATGAGATGTGTTATGTCTATGTTCTATTCAATGTTGATTAATAGTAAGCCTACTTCTCTTTTTGGCACCTCAGGGGGCCTTCGATAGGGTGACCCCCTATCACCTTATCTCTTTATTATTATGGTTGAGGGATTAGGAAGAATCTTGAAAGCTCATCTGAGATGAGGTCTTATTCAAGGATGGAACTGGGGAGATGACTTGCTTCCTCAAAGCCACTTATAGTTTGTGGATGGTACTGATTTATTGTGAGTTGTAAGAATCTAGAGAAGGAAGTAACTTCAAGTGTGCTTTGGATATCTATCTTTTTGCTTCAGGTCAAAAAATTGATGAAGCTAACTAATCTATCTTCTTTTTCAATACCCCCTCATTCTTTCTAGAATTGCATGAACTATGTTGGACAAGTTCTAAGAGTGTGTTGGCTATTGGACCTTCAAATGGTTGTATTTTTTCAAGGAGAGTTGTGTTATTAAAATGTGTAGTTCAACTGGACTCCTGATTTATAGGTGCATGGTGTAAGTTGCTCCCTTAAGTTTCATTAAGGATTTGGATGCTCTATCTAGACAATTCTTATGGGCTGGTAGTTTAGCTTCCTCAAAGTGGATTCTAGTTAAGTGGGAGGCCATATGTAGACCAAAATAGATGGGGGGGCATGGGTCTGTTGAAAATGGTACTTACTAGTCTGGGTGTACAATGGAATAGTCGGCGAAATAGTCTACAAAATGTCGAACTGTCATGCCACCTAGATCCAATAAAAAGGCATAATAATATGATCCTTATGACCAATCAAAAAATGGTCGTGCTACATGTTCTATAGATATTTGTGATCGTCAACCCATCTCATGCCTCTATATGGCCACCATCTAATTTGGTTAGCCTATAAGGTATCCATTTAATGTCTCCCAAATTGTAAATATCCATATCTCCATTGGAAAACAAGATCATACTAATGTGCCATTAAAATATTGTGTTCCCTCACCCACAGATATCTAAATGGTCATGTGCAAGTGATGTGAGAAAATACCCACACCTATAACAATGTATACGTAGTGAGGCTCGCGTACTCATAATGCATGAACCTTTCCAGCTTGTGGTACAAGTGTGCCAGTATGCTCTGGCCCCACACATAGACGGAGATCCACTCCTCCATCTCTATGATGGCGTGGACGAGGCCCCCGTGGAGGTGAGAGCCTTACCCATCCATGATCACCCATAGGGCAACTGTCACAACCATCGCCCTCCATACGAGGGGAATCGCTACACTACCCTGCTCAAACCAACATATGTAAGCATGGCTTGTCCCGTCACTAGGGTTAGTGCGCCCTGCATAGTAATAGATTCCCTCGAATCGATCTTGGGAAGAATGCATATCATCTAGAGCCACCCACCATCCATGAATGGGGAGGACGATAAAGTGGTAGACATCCTTCAGGATGACAGTCATCTCACTCATTAGAAGGTGGAATGTGGAGGTGGTCGAGTCCCGCCACTCTATCAGGGAAATTAACATGTGATCATGGTAGAGCATCTCTAGCATGGTGTAAGCATACCATAGGCCCATGTGACGAAGGTTCCCCACCTCGTCTAGGGACATGTGTTGTGCCTAGTCACGAATTAACTGTAGCACTTGTCTGCTGCCATTCTCTCTCATCTCGAGGTAGTCCTGTAAAACGAAAAAAGATTCAATTCAGATCTCTTTACATCTAAATTTTCTAACTTCTATGGCAAAATTTTTCTAATTGTGACCTTTGGGATGCAGGTGCACTGCACTTATGTCTGAGTTTCACCATTAAAGGTTGGTTGGATTCCAATGCATATGGTAGACTACAGTGCAAATGAAGGTCCCCAATGTGTAGGAGGGAAGCCAACACATGGGCGGGATGCCTGCGCTCCTCAAATTGAAAATAATGCTAAAGCACTTGTTATAAAATATAACAAAACAGGTTTTTCAGACTCACCTAATCGACTGGTTGCCCCTCCACCACTGCTTGCCATAGCTTCTTGATTCATGGGTCCTCAAATTCTCATCTACAAGGCATTTTGTTGGCTTTTCTCTCAACAAAGTCAATAAAACGCTTACAGTGAATAGTGAAAATGACCCTTCTAAGGGCCCACCCGAGTATATATAGGCCCCCTAGGGCCTATTTTTCCTAGCACTCATGGTCCCGTTGTTTTTCCTATTTTTACCCCACCAAGCTAGGGGAAAAATCAAGAGGTGTCATATACTCACTTCATCATATTTTTCTTCCGAACCATCAAATTTTTCTTGAGCATTCTTCTCATCTTGGTAGCTTCTGATTTTTGAGTTGACCTAAATTTGAGTTTTGCAAAACAAACTTTCACGTCAAATATTGTGGTTTCTCACTGAGCTCGATCACTGGGGGCATCGTTGGTACCTACCTGATTGACCTATGTGTCCTCTATAGTATCCTTTTTGGTGCACAAATCCATAAAATTTTAAATTTTTGTGTATGCTCTAAAGTTCTATTTTCTACTTTAGTGTAGTTGATTTTTCCAAACACCAGCTCACTAAAGTGGGGGCAAAATGTAATGTCATAAAATTGCACCTCGTGGAAATTTCACATTTGTGCATTTGACCCTTGAATTTATTGTGCCTAGTAACATTTATGAAAAGAACCTTATGAGTCAAAATTTCATGATTTCAACTTCATAAGGGCCAACGATGAAATGACAACAATCTACCACCTCATTTCTCACAAAATGATGAGTTGGATGCCTACGAGGTGCACTAGCATCCCTACATTTTTCTGAGTTTAAACAAGGAATCTTGGAATCTTTGACTCGTGATACATGTCTTTGTGGTTAAACTTTGAGAGTAGCAACCCTTCTCACCCATGTAGCTACTCAAAACTCATTATTTTATGCTATTCTCACATTCATTCTTACGTTCGATCTCTCTTCGATTCGAGATTTCTCTTCTTGCTTTTCTACTCTCTCAATCTTGTTTTCACAATGAAGCTCTATTGGACTGAAGTCCCTCCAAAAACCAAAGCTCTCTTGCAAGCACTCAATTGTGTGTCTATCAAGCCAAGAGGGGGCCACAAACTGTTGGTAATTCTCTCTTACTTCTTGTCTATTTGCAAATGGATTATCTATTGTGTCTTTGCTTCATGATACAGGTTCTCCTCCTTGAGCAGGGTTTTCTTTTATCACTTTTTCGTATATTTTATTATGTATCTACTTCTCACTATCTTTTTGGCTGTCCATGGAGGTGGGAACACCAAAATGGGGGTTTGACTGTGGTAAGGCCTGAAACTACCCCAACATTTTTCCTCGTTCACCTTATGTGTAGTTGCTCATGTACGGCTTGAAGGAAGGTTTAGATGCATAAGACTCTTTGTAAGTTGATCCTCTACCTTATAATTTATCAACATTTTCTTACTTTCTAGTAATTTAGTAGGTTAAAGAGACCTCAAATCTGAGATAGTTAGTAGATCCTTTGTATTTCTATCTAGAGGAAATAGTGCTATGTCCGTATAGGATGCCAACGTGCCTCTAGGACTTTAGTGCACCACACTAGCTTCCCACTCTTGTGTTGTCGTCCTTTAGTCAAGAGCTTATCCTTTTGTGATAGGAACCTCAGTGATATTCTTTCTCTATTCCTAAAGTTCTCTGTGTTACCATTTCTAATATTCTATCCTCAATCCTTTCTTTGCAATTTCTTCATTTAGTTAAATTGAGGTAGTTTAGGACAGTTCGTTCCTTGGGACTCTCTTGGAAATCAAGGGATTCGTGAGCAACAGATCCCCCTTCTCTACAAGGGGAGATGGAAACAAATAATTTATTGGATTTCATTGTAATGGCATCATTGAGAATGTGGAAATCTTTTAACTAAAAGTACAAATCCAATCCAAAGTTATCACAAATTTCTCCCTCGATGAGCTCACAGAATATTCAAATTTCCACTAGGCTTTATCAATGGTTTTTTGTATTTTTGTAACCAAAATTAATATCTCTTGATCCATGGAAATTTTACTTGGCTAGTGATCTATCACACAATAATCGTTAATGGTGGCAACAAGTTCAAATTTCTTCAATGAATGGTGTTTTAATAATTACTTATTTTAAATAAAATAACTAGTTATTATAGGAAAATAAAGAAAATAAAGTGGAAGAAAATTAAAAGAAAATAAAATGAATTAAGTTGTGGAAGTTCACAACCTAAAACAAAAATAATAATGTGTGTCATGAAAATTCACAACCCACAACTTAAATTATGAGGTTGTGAAAATTCAAAACCGACAACTCAAAAAGGTGGAGTTGTGAATGTAGCGTCATAAATTGTCACCCTTGACAATTTCACACTATGTTTTTCTCCCCCTTAATTTATTGGACCTATTTGAACCCCTAATCTCCTAAATTATGTATTTTGCGGCCCATTTTAAACAATTACCGACAAATTGCAAGTGAAAAATAAATGTATTTATCTAATACTTTTCCCCCAACACCTTAATTTTCAAAAAATAGGGTTGGGACACATACACCCAGGGTGAATTAGTCCCCCTATTTTGGCTCCAAATTCAAATATGTTGGTGTCAAAACTTTATTATTTGCAATTTAAGTGTCCAAAGTCGACTATCGGGATTTAATTTGCAAAAAAATAGAATAATTACATATAAATACCTAGTTATTGTATCATTTGAAGACTACATGAAAGAATCTAGCAAGAAGTGAACAATAGGAGCAAGAATTATTGTCAAGAGAATTATCAAGAAATTCAAGAGCAACATTTCAGAGATTCATTGCAACAATTCAAGATCCAAGCATTATTTCAAATCATATGTGAGTTTATGCATGTTGATGCTATCATTATTTGTGAATTAAGTCCTTCAAGTAATCCATTGAAGGGCACTGGTGAGTTGCCACACTTTTTGGATTCATCATTCCTTTGATCATTTATCCCTATCCCTCAAAATGATAGGTTTCCTATCGTCGACATTGCCATTGTGGAAGTGGAAACACTAACATGGGGTTTGAATAAGGCAAGCCCCTAAATGGCACAACCCTTCCTCTCTCTTTGAATGTGCAGGCTTCAAGTTTGAAGGAGATTGGAAGAATTTCGAAGATCAATTATCCATTGTTGCAATCAAAACCCTACACCCTGATAACTCATGAAAACTCACTTACAAAAATATTCGACAGTGATCCCATGAATTTGTAGGTGGAAATAGAAAGCTCTAATCTGGCACCAAAGGACTACAAAAATTGATATGAAATCCCTTTACAAGGACACATATTCCCTAGGTGAATTAGTCTTCCAAAAATAGGCTTAGTCTTATACCACAAGTGCATAGTGTCCTACTCTATCCATTTCAATTGTCTAAATTTATCTATGACTTTCTATGTTTACTATATTTGCATTGGAATAATAAATTATGTCATTAGCCTAGTCATTGCATTGCATTTCATTCCAAAATCCATTCCAAGTTTGGTCAAGGGAAATTTGACTCACCTTTTAGGTTGCAAGTCAGCCCTATATCTTGTCCAAATCCATCAAACCCCTTCTACCTTAAATCCTACATGAAATGTTTAGGAAAAGTACCTAAACCCTAGGGTCATTCACTTTTTCTATGTTTCATTTTGGTGAACCTAGCATGTTAACATTATATATACCTTCTAAAATCTAAAGAAATTCACCATAAATCTAGAGTTTTGCATTACATTACTTTTCATTATTTAATTAGGCATTCATTTTTGTATCATAAAAGACGTAAAAATTCAAAAAATTGCATACAATATTGCATCATAGGTTGCACTAGGATTAGTTTCAGTCATCTTAGGTCAGATATACATTCAGATTACATTCACAAAACTTGCATTAGGTCATTTAAAGTTGAAATCAAATATGAAATTGTTCATTGCATCCATTTAGGCATCTTCCATATAGTTTAAAAAGTGAATGCATTGTTTTGTTCAAAATTGCATCAACATCATCATTTTCAGAGTTTGGCATCTTAGAATCAATCAATTGTTGTATTTTAAATCTATAAATTGCATTCAAAATTATCATTTATTGTTCAAACATTTTCAACATTGTTATACACTTGCATTTTGAATTACATTGTCATAAATTGAGAAAATTCTAGAAGAATATTCACTATCAGACCTATCTGCACACATAATTAGAAGCCTTAAACATAATCATAAACAGTCAAACTTTCAATTTTTCAAAACCCTATCTAGGACACAGATGCCCTGGGTAGCTTTGTCCTGCCAAATTAAGCTCAAATTCATTGTGCAAAATCTTATCTCTAGTCTCTGCCCAGATTTGGCCTCAGTTTCTACATATCAATCTTGTAACTATTTGTTTTCCTAAAAACATTGCTAGCTTGATCCATAAGGAATAACATCATGTTCTCATTGCAAAAATCTTGTGTTGTTATAATTCATGTTATATTGTTTGATCTTGTTAAGCATTTCAAGTAATTTTTGATACAAGCATGTCAAAATGAGTTTATTTCTCCTTTTTTGTTATTTTTCATTGATCCCTCTCTCATTATCTCTCCTATATGAGAGATTAGCCTAGTGCAAGAGATTGCAATCATTGACAATTATGGCAATCATGTTTGTTCTTTTCCTGATACCTCACCTACTTGTGAAGAAGGTATATTGGTGTTAGAAGATCCAATCATTGAGCATCATGAGAATCTTGTTTGTTTCTCTCCCCTTACCTCTCCTACTTGGGAAGATATTGTTGGACAAGAGCATGAAATCATTAATACATTAATTTAAAAAGACAATAAGATGGATTGCATAGATGAAGATGCTAAGGTGACATTAGATCCCCCATCAATAGAAGATCATCAACAAGTAGTTAACTTTGTTGAGGTTATGAACACACAATTGGTTATTAGATCTCCTTTAGTTATTGGACCTCCTAAAATTCCACTAATTATTAGCTATCCTAAATCCCTTCTCATTATAGGACCTCCTAAACCTCATGGCCATATCCTAAACTTTTCAAAACAACTTAGTAGTAATCATGTGCTGCAACAACCAATTTATCACGCAGTTGCTCACACATATAACACTAGAAATAATAAGCAACCAAAACAAACGCCAACATCCATCCCATTACCTCAACCATACTTCCCACTTGCACCTAATATTCATCAAAGTGTAGTGGTAAGGAGTATGATATTGTAGATCAACTTCATAATACCCCAACTAAGATTTATGTGTGGGATTTGATTCAAACATCACCTATTTATCATGGCATGCTTCAAAATGCTTTGAAAAATTTGTTCTCCCTACTAGTGTGCAACTAGATGATGTGGCATCTTTACTTGAAAATATGAATTTAGCTAGTATGGACATTTCCTTTCATCAAAGTGAGTTACTCCCTTTGGAAACGCAAAAACAAAATGATGCCTTGATGATAATGGCTATTATTAACATGACTATGATTAGGCATACCCTTATTGACAATGGTTCAGCACTAAACATTTGTAGTGTTCATCTTTTGGATAAAATTGGAGTGGACAAACCTTAATCCAACCCAATGCTTTATCAATTAAATGTTTTAATAATGTGGGAAGACAAACGCTTGGTGTGATAACATTACCTGTTAAAGTTGGTAAGGTTGTATTACAAAAGTTCTCATCCATGTGCACCCCATGACATTTCATATAATCTTCTCTTGGGTAGACCATGAGTTCATGAGATGAAAGAGTGCCTTCAATGCTTCATCATTTGATGAAGTATGTACATACAACAATAAGGTTTACACAATAAAAGTTGATCCTAAATTTGAAAAATTATTTACAAATTGAAACAAGAATAGAGAGTCCTTTTAGAATATTGATACAAACTTCAAAAGTGGAACCTTTACAAATTGAAGACAAAGATGAGTTTCTTTCATCTATGACAAAGTTGTTGGATGATGATTGGGGATCATTATATTTCACACCTACATTCATAGGGTAATGCAAGATTACACAATCAAAATTAAAAAAGAAAAGAAAAAGAAGTCGCAATGATATCAACACAACCTATCACTAAATCATCAAAAACATCCAATTGCACATCTACATATGATGAAAGTGATTATGAAAAACCACCTTCTTTGAAATAAATAAAATCCATTTATGGAAGAGGTTATGAAATTTTGAAACAATTTGGCTATAATGGAAAAGGATGTGGTGTAAAAGAACAAGGCATCTATGTCCCGTAGAGCTTAACATGCAAGAAACAAAAATAGGTCTTGGTTATCATCCTTCAAAAATAACGAAAACATCAAAAGGACCTTCACTTAATCATGTAAGATTATCCAAAGGTAATTAGCATCAGTTGTTGCTCCTTGCCATGTGGTAGTTGTAGTATCACACAATACTCACTACCATGCATGGGGCTATAAACTAGTTTTATGCAATCATATTTTATATTGCAAGGAACAGTACATCATAATCCATTTTGGCTCACCTTTCTCCCTAAATTTGAGGGACAAGGGGTTAGATAGCCTTTTTTTAGGTGCATTCCTTCTAGCAAGGGATCCCTCTCTATCTCCTTAAAATTTTAGTGTAGCAAGTACACTAACATTTTAAGGGGGGGCATATAGTCCTTCACTCATCATTTTCATAAGAAATGGTCCCTTCTTAGTGATGATAACATACATCTCCTAGGAAGTGTGACCTTGTCAATTAAAGTGTGGCCTTCTCGATCTATGTTAGTGTCTCTTTTGTGGTGATATTATGCTTGATATCCCCTAAGGGTGTGACTTTTCTTGGCATAAGATGTTCCCCTTGGTGGTAATGCTATGGCTAGTATTACCTAAGGTGTGAGTCTTTTATTCCACAACTATTCCTCTCTTGGTGGCGATGTTATGTGTGATATTCCCTAAGGTGCGACCCTTCATGTATTGAGTAATGTCCCTTTGTCATTTTTGTAAATCACCTTTTGTGGTGGTGTTGTTTATAACACCCCTTAAGGTTTTGGCCTTATCTTTTTTTCATCTTATTAGATGTTTATGCACCTTCTTAGGTGAGTTGGTCATTTATGCGCCTTCTTAGGTGAGTATTTGTGCCTTCTTAAGTGAGTTTTTGTGCCTTCTAAGGAAAGTTTATGCACCTTCTTAGGTGAGTTCGCTATTTATGTGCCTTCTCAGGCGAGTCTTTGTGCCTTATTAGGCAGGTTTTTGTGCCTCCTTAGGTGAGTGTACACACCTTAGGTGAGACTTTGGAAAATTGGTTCATAGATTCAACATGATGCAACTTGTTGATTCATGGACACCCCTTTTAAATAACATGGCCGTCGAGAATAATGCACCTTGCTTGACATTAGGGCCATGTGTTTCATAAGTGTCTAGCATAGCACAACTTGCTAACCTTGTGGAACCCATCATATTGCATGGACACCTAGCATAACACAACTTGATAGCAAATAGATCCATGTGGCTCATGAATGATTTGGCATAACGTAGCTTTCTAGTCCTCATGGGAGCATTCTCTTGTCTAACACTTATTTGATGGATGACATTTGATATTTGGAACAATTTAAGATTGAGGTCTCTTTGCCTTATCAACTTGAATCCCTTTAGTACTAAACTTGTGTTTTGTTGTGTCTTTTTTATGTTTTCTTCATGTTTGCATCATGTTTGTGTTCTTTTTGTTCTCATTTATATGTTATGTTATATCATGTTTTCGTTGTATATGCGTCATGTTTTCGACATGTATGTTGTCTTGCTACATTTCATACATGTGCATATTCATTTGTGCTTATGTTGTCTTTCCATGGGATATTGGATCTTGGGGGCTTGTGCACTCCCCCTATATCCTTTTTCATCCTATCTCTTCAACATTTGGACAATCAGACCCCTCTTGACACATTTATTTTCTATTTTAGTGTGATTTTGAGCGTAAGTTCATACTCTCACTAAAGTGAGGGCTAAATGTAGCATTATAAATTGTCACCTTTGACAATTTCACACTATGTTAAATGCTTCCACTTAATTTATTGTACCTATTTGAACCCTTAATCTCCTAACTTATGCATTTTGTGGCTCATTTTTAACAATTATCAACAAATTGCAAGCGAAAAACAAATGCATTCATCTAATACTTTACCCCCGACACCTTAATTTTTAGAAAATAGGGTTGGAACACATACACCTAGGGAAAATTAGTCCCCCTATTTTGGCTCTAAATTCAAATATACATTGGTGTTGGCACTTTATTATTTTCAATTCAAAAGTCCAAAGTCGGCTATTAGGATTTAATTTGTGGGAAATTAGAATAATTGCATATAAATACCTAGTTATTGCATCATTTGTAGACTAAGTGAAAGAATCTAGCAAGAAGTGAGCATTAGGAGCAATAATTATAATTGTCAAGAGAAACATTTCAAAGATTCATTGCAGCAATTCAAGATCCAAGCATTATGTCAAATCATATATGATTTTATGCATGTTTATGTTATCATTGTTTGTGAAGGCTAACCCTTTTGTAGGTCTCCAAGCAATTCAAGAAAATCAAGAAAGCAAGATCCAAGCCTTGAGGAGATGTGTATGACTTCAGTCCTTCAAGGAAGCCATTGAAAGATGGTGAGTTGCAACACTTTGTGGATTCATCATTCCTTTTGTCATTTATCCCTATTCCTCAAAAGGATAGGTTTCCTATCATTGGCATTGCCATTGTGGAAGTGGAAACACTAATACGAGGTTTGACTAAGGCAAGCCCCTAGATGGCACAACCCTTCCTCACTCTTTGAATGTGCAAGTTTTAGGTTTGAAGGAGATTGGAAGAAGTTTGAATATCAATTATCCATTGTTGCAATAAAAACCCTACACCTTGACAACTCACAAAAACTCACATAAATATCCGGCAGTGATCTGACAAATTTGCAGGCAAAAATGGAAAGCTCTTATCTAGCACCAGAGGATTGGGAAAATAGATCTGAAATCCCTCTACAAGGACACATACGCCTTGGGTGAATTAGTCTTCCAAAACAGGCTTAGATTTATACCACAGATGCACAGTGTCATGCTCTATCCATTTCAAATGTTTGAATTTGTCTATGACTTTTTGTGTTTACTGTATTTGTTTCAGAACAGTAAATTGCATCATTAGCCTAGTCATTGCATTGCATTTCATTCCTAAATTTCCATTCCAAGTTTATTTAAGGACCAGTTGACTCACCTTTCAGGTTACAAGTCAGCCCTATATCTTGTCCAAATCCATCAAATCCCTATATCTCAAATCTCTAATGAAACATTTAGAAAAAGCACCTAAACCCTAGGGTCAAATCTTAGGGTTTCACTTTTTCTATGTTTAAGTAAAAAATCATCTCACATTAAGAAAATTTATGGGGTTGTGAAAATTCACAACCCATAATCATAACTGAGAAAATAAGGTGTTGAATTCCAAAACGTATTTGAAGCTTTCACTTGAAGTTGGCATTAAAAGGTTAGTTATCATGTGTGATTTCATGTGCTAGAATCCACCATGCACTTGCCATCTCACTTCATCTTTCATGCCAAATTTATGAAGATTGGAGGACATGTATTTGAATCAAGAAGCATAAAACTAGGTGAATGATGCAACATATGCATAGAAATTAACATGTTGAAAAGTCTATAGAAACTTTCAAGAAAATACAATTTTCAGGTGTAAAGTGAAATGCCACAGCCTGCATCATTATCTCCGAGCCTATGCTTGAGACACAGGGTTTTAAATATCCATTGAATGTGGGAAGAAAATGATTTGTTATAAAAAATTCTAGAAAGGAATACGTGCAAAATCAAGAAGCATATACACGGCACACTATTATTGTTGACAAAGTGCTTCATGTGATATTATCAAAGGATTTGTCGATAAGTCTCTAGAAATTTTCAGATGGATGGCACAACCTTTGTAAATCAACTCCATAGTCCACCATAAAGTCACGCCAAGGTGAGAGCTTTGAAATAAAATATTATCATCCACCAAAGTATTAAAGACAGATGATTTTATAGCCAAGAGATTTTGGAGAACATGCATGCAAATTATGGAAGCTTAGATAAGAGGTGCAAATTGTTTGAAACATGGGTTCATGGCACCATGATACCGGTGCCAAGGTGAGAGCTTTGGAACAAGGCATGAACATTCATCAAATATTGATTTAAATCTCTATTGCAGTCGCCATGATCCCAAGATATGCACAAAATTGATTTGTGGAAAGGCTTTAGAAAGTTTCAAACAAATGTTCTTGGCAAGCGTAAAGATAAATTCTACAAACTCTAATAACATTTTCTTTGCATGTACATACAAAACCATGTTGGTAGACCTGCATGCAAATGGAGAATCTCAGACAAGACAATATAGATTAACATCTACTGTCAGCCATGATGGGAGTGCTAATATGGAGATTATAAGGTCGATTAAAACCATGGATATGAGCGTGAATCTTGGACTGTAGACCTGCATGCAAAATATGGACATAAAGACAAGACGTGGGTAGCATTTGATTCTCTGGCAGACATAATGCAAAATGGAAAAAATAGATATTGAAAGGACGTGAGATTTGTTTGACAGAACACCTCAAAAAATTATTGAAAATATAATAGAAACTTTTAGATGCATGCAAATGGTAGGAGTTAAACTAAAAATTGCAACCTCCATTAGTATTTTCTCTATGCATGCCTAAACAATGGCTTTAGAATAGAGTATGATGTTTATCCAAGTACAATAGAATACGGTCTTCAATTGAAACGTCCCTCACCCCTACTCATATATTTTATGTGCATAGTCTAAAGCGGTGCAATGATGTTTGTAAAACATTATGGTCTCATGAATGCATATATGACAGAGTGCATATCTAGAAATATTTTTTATGTGAATAGTTTAAAAAAATTGAAAGCATTGCAAAGTATTAAGACTCTTTATGAGAAGAATTTTCAAAAACTTTGAAGGTAGATTCATCAAACAGCACCATTTTTATCTACAATCATGAAATACAAATATCAAGGATATGAATTCATGTCAGTGCTAAAGATTACACTTTCTGAGATCACAAACACAAAGTTGGGATATATCAGCCTACAATACTTTTGGAAGACTATGGAAGAGGGGAAAATATCACCATTGTCTCAGAAGATATTTGAAAGTGAATTGGCTCACGATGTTGGCTTTCTAATAGTAGTTCGATGTCCTGATCTAGTTTTAGAGTGCTTGAAAGGTTATAATCTTGAAACCAGAGAGGTCAAAACCATTGATGATAGGCCCTAGTGGCTAAGTTGGATAGCATTTCAATTGGAATTATTCTCATATTTGCCTTTCAAAGGCCAATTTACTAGTATAGACAAGGGAATTGCACAAACATACTTTTAAGAAGAAAAATGAGTATCTCAACAACGTGGCGAGAAATTAGTTACAAGTACCGAAAGGAGGTAAATCTCAGTTGTTAAAGGTTTTACATAGGTCATTCTTCATCAAAGAATTCTCCAATATGATTGTTCTACTTCACAGGTTGATGGGTTATGAGGATTCAAGCGAGTTCGAAAAATGGATGTATCTTTTCATAATCATCATATGTGCAACAAACTAGCTTATTGAATGGGGAGGTATTATTAGTGACAATTTACATTTAATCACTTGACTTGTTTTGAGGAGAATCACCATTTCTATATGAAATATATTATCTCTTTTACATAATTTTTAGTATGAAGACATAGCTTGATCTTAGAACCAAAGGTACATATGATAACATGACTCAAATATATATTTTTATCTACAACTCTAGTTGGATCAAATTTATAAGTACTCTAGGAGAGTGAATGATGCATTCACTATGTTGACAATAAGCAGACTTCAAGGGAATATAGGACTCAAGATATATTCAGAAGCAACTATTATCATCAAGAATTATGGTAGCTATTTCATCCAATTCTCAAAATTCACTTACATCTGAATAGGAGGGTATGACAAATATCCATACAAGATGTCCAAGTATGTAGATGATAATCATCTTGATTGAACTCTATAGGAAAATTGGAGTGGTTGACAACAAATACAACGAAAATAGGAAAATGGGAATCTCATTTCCTATTGGCCTTGGTCACTAGGTGAAATCACAATACTATGTCTCACTTTTTGGCCAAGATGGATATATTTATATCAACATTTTTAATTGAATCTTCATCTTCTGAGACCTATAGCGGATAAATCGATAAGAATTTGGAGATGATGCGAACTAGTGATTTGTGGAAATTTATGTATAGATTCTAAATATATATATATATATTTTTCTGAAATAAATTATGAATCTTTCAACATCTCCTTTAATAACTAGTTTTACATAAAAAATAATATTTTGAAAAATAACTTTTATGTCGTCCAACATAACTTTTTTTCTTATAAAGGATAACATTCTAATTTTTGAAATATAGATTCTCAACATCAATATCTAGGGCAATGATATTTTTTCATAATTTTTTGTCACATATTTTTTTAATTAATTTCTGAAGTCATTATAACTATAATTTGGACACACATGTGTGTTGTCAAACATAACTTGTGTATATATCAAAATCCAATTTTTTTTGGTGAAACAAGGACATCAATACCTAGGGAAAGGGTATTTTTTGAATTTTTTTTATAATGGTTTACTATTTTTCCATCTTTGCAGAATGAAGAGCTTGGTGTTCAGAGAAAAACCTATGTTCAGTAAAAATTGAAAATTAAATACAAGATAAAATAAAAATATATCAAAACTATACTTGTTGGAAAGCTTGTTTTGAGGGCTACGATCTTGCAAAATATCTTGTTGAGTTAAGTTCATATGAAGGTCCACCCCATAATTTGAAATTGAATTTTTTGAGGAAATTTTGATGCAAAAGCCAAAGCTGCTTAGCTAAGGCCCTTCGGTCGAAGGTACGTTCGAACAAAGATATTACCTTCGATCGAAGGCCTTATTGCTCAAAATAAAAACTATTAGAAAAAAGAGATCCCCTGGGGTAAGATTGACTTTCAACCCTTAGGTGAGTCAACCTTGAGATCTTGTTGTTTTCCTTATGACTTAGGACAGGGTAAATCAACCTAGAATGCACTTTTGGGAGATGAATGAAAAATACCAAATGAATGTAATTATGCAATGTAACACATGAAACCTCTAAATTAAACCTTAATTTGACATTATTCAGGAAGTTTTAATAGATCTGAGAAATATATGATTTTATGCACTTGTGATAAAAAGCCTATGTTGAATGTCCTCCTGGGACTCATTCGCCCAAGGGCGAATGGGTCTTGCTATAGGGGTTGAAAATTTGCTTTTACAGTCCTCTGGTTCTAGGTCTATACTCCTGATTCCTCAAGATTTCACAGTTGGGAATTCAGAATTAAATTGTTAAATTGAGTTTTCGTGGCCTGATGACAATGTTGACAACTTTTGCAATTTTTCTCTTTTGATAGATCTTCAATCCTTCTTCAACCTGAGATTTGCAAAACACACAAGAGGGGGAAATTGTTTGTTTTTGGTGAATGGGGGTTTGCCTTGGTTAAACCTCATTTTGGTAATTAAACCTTGAAATGAAACAATGAAACATGAAATGAATGATGAATGAATAATTGCTACGTTGCAACTCACCAAACCCTTGATTTGAGATCCTTGAAGGATTGGAACTTAATACATATCTCCAAAGTTTAGATCTTGGATGAAATGGCTTGATTGATTATGTGATCTTGATGCTTGAAATTTGACTTGAATGCTTGAAACCTACATCACAATGTTAGCTCCAAAAACATGCATGAATGAAGATAACTTTGACATGATGCTTGAGATCTTTAATGCTACTATGGATGCTTAATAAATCTACTCTTGAACACCTTTGACAATAATCTTAGCTTTTATGAAGTCTCTCAAAAAGTTCTAGGATTTGAATTGATAAAAAGACCTTGCTTTTATAGGTAATTTTTTAATTTCCCAAAAATTAAACATTACAAGCTAATAATTGAAATTGAATTTGGGATCATAAAAAGGCCACCAAAAACATATTTAAAATTTGAATTAAGCAACTAAATGGGACCCATTCACCCAAAGGCAAATGGGTCTTGACCTAAATTGCCAAGACCTATTCATTTTGAGGTGTTAAAATGATAATTGCATTAATTAAATATTGATTCCCCTTATAGAAATTGTAATTAATTAGGCTTGTAGATGCAAATTTAGGCCAATTAGAGGCTTAATTAAGTCCAATTAATTAAGGGACCCAAAAATTAGTGTGAAAATGTAAAAGAGTACATTTTCTGACACTATAGTATGATACATGTAATACTTGTATAAAGTTATGTTGTATGGAAATGAAAAGGGATAGATATAATATTAGAAGTAATATGTCATCACTATCTAGGAATTGATGTTATATGAATGCCTAAGTTGGTAGTTTAACCATGAGTGGAGAACCCACGTTCCCAGTCATTCATATTTCCTTGAAAGTAGGAGGATAGTTTATGCCTTGGGTTAGGATAAACCAAAGGTTGGGATTAATCTATTTGGTCGATTAGATCAATTTAAGCGTGTCATCAATTTATGGAATGGAATCTTGTTTTTATTATCTTGACGTCAAACCTAGTTAAAAGTTAATTAAGATCAATAAAGTTTCCAAGTTGAGTGAGGGGGTAGGTGAACATACGACACCACTTCATAGAAAGTGGAAAAAGTAAGTGCAGATGCCATTATGTACATGTTGTCAGTTCACTGCGACCTAAGATTGCATAGCTAGTAGGGAGTGTCATGCATGTTAGGCGAGTATCCAGTGTATGACAACACTAGTTATGTAGGACACAACACCATGCTCGTGTAAGCATTATACTAGAGGGTTCCATACCAATCTCTTTGTTGAAGGGTAGGGCCATTTTATTGGTTAGGAAGATGTGCGAGGGACTACATTAAGTCCATGGTAGGTGGAAAAACACTTGGGTGGTGCTCTCCCACATGTAGTTGGTAGCCGAAGCTTGTGAAACAAAAGAAGATGAAGGTTTGAGTTCCAAATGTGGACATCTTGACCATTATACTCTTGTACCATTAAGATCTTGAAGCTATGTTATGTAATTATGATTTTGAATCTAATGTAAATGTATATGAAAAAGACAAATTCATTACTTGGGATTAGGTATTGTTATTTCCTTCATGCAATGTAATATGGAATGGGTTTATTTTAAATAAATATGTTATTTAAAAGAAAATTTTTATTTCCATGTTTTGAGAACTCTAACTTTTCACATTCTGAGTTAAAACTTAGGTGAAATCAATAGGGTAAACTTTGGGTATGTTACAAAATGACACAAAATATACATGGAGAAACCTTTGTAGGAAAAAACTCCACACCCAAATAGATCCAATGTTTGTATTAATCTTCAAATGAGATACAATAATACAACACTCCTATATGAATTTTGGTAGAACTTCGTTCCAAAAGAGGGAAGACACCAATGCTAACTATGTTCAAAGTTGCTCTACATCTAAAGTAATACTAGCTCCAAGTGTAGAAATTTTAGTTTATTATATTAGATATCCTTTTATTAGCTCAGGATTTATTTGTAAGAGATTTTCCTAGGTAGCTCACTTTTTATTAATTAATTTAGGAATCGATAGAGTAGAAAGGTTAAGTTTTGTTTGTTTTTGTGCCTTATTTGATGCCATTGCACTTAGGATCTCTTTATTCATATCTTTCCATTACTTATATGAAAGAAAAACAAAAAAAAGTAACTTTAAGTTTTAGGTTTTTACAAGAGACTTTCCCATTAATGGCTTTCTTGGAAACTCTTTTGAGAAATTAGAGGTAAGCTCTAAGGAGGTATTGGGTTTTTATTTTTATTTTACAATGGATATAAATATTCTTAGACAAATAAATGGAAGCTATCACTAATTAATCAAATAACATTCGATTTAAACATTCATTCATTTACATGAAAAAATAAAATTTAATTATAATGAAAAGAAAATATTTTTTATGCTTGAAAATATGATATTCAAAACCTATTATGTTTGTTTATTATTTATGTTGAAATTCTAATAAAGATAAAAAAAAAATTTATTTTCATGAAAAAATTATAGCTCAACCAATTTAATAAATAGTATCTAATTATTTAATTATATTAGATTATATAGAGCAATTTGATTATTTTGATATAATTAATTAATTAATTAATGTTAATTAAGTTATTTAGTTAATTTAATCCATTTATTTATTAAAAATCAAAACAAAACAAGTTCATTTATTTTTATTTAAGTTTTTAATTAGATTAATTTATTTATTTCACTAAAAATAAAATAAAATAAAAGAAAAAAAACAAGAAAACAATCACAAATAAAATATTCAAATAATACGAAATAAACATTCAGGTCACTGAGCAGTCAAACAATCTAATCAATGCATTCAATAATCCATAAACAAATCATTCAAAATAAAATAGCATTTAAATATTTATTCAAATCAAATAACTCATTTAAACACGCACAAACCATTTTGACTTGATCTCACACATTCCCCAAATTGAGCCCTAATTTGGTTAGAGACATTGTGGGAGGCTCTACCTTCTCCCTTGTTTTTCTCCTTGAACAAATAGTTATTTTCGAAAATAATTGTCCACCCACAAAACATCATTTTTTAAGGAATTCAGAGAATTTCCAATTCAAACAACTCAAACGAACAATCAAGTCATCTCTTCATTCAACCAACTTTTGCCACATCCACAACAATAAACATTATCCCATTTGATAAGCATGAATGCATTTGAGTGCACCCATTTTGGTGTATAAAGAAATATAATCACACTTGTAGTTTAGATCAACAATGGAGAAATTGATAGAAATACTGTTGGAATTAAATTGATAAATGACATAATAATTAGTTGGATTTTATGAACTTAGATACAAAATTACATTAAATTAAGCGTCAAAATAATATATCTAAAGATAAAACTAAAATGACTATAAGACAAGTGAACAACTAACCTACATCATCAATAATAAATGTGGTTCCTTTATTATCAAATCACATCCTTTGACATAGACCTTATCTTTATATTATTGACTTAAATTCACCTAAAAATTATACATCTTAAAATTATTTCTATATCTATAAAATCCTTTCATTTTAAACAATAATTGTATTTAATACAAAATTATAAAATAAAATAAAATAATTTTTTAATATCTATAATGGGGCTATATATAAAAGCACTCTAACTTCTTTAGACCACATCATATTTATTTACGCTGAAGGTGTATCCAATGTGAAGATGACCAACCTAAAATGTTTAATTGATGGTTGACATGTTTCAATAGACCTTGCCTACGATCAAAGTGATCGTGGCCATTAATTTTTTTTCCCGCCAGTCTTTTATCTCATTTTTAATATTTAATACGACAATGTGGTTGTATTGCGCGCCCTTCATCCTATCGAAATGCAACTTGCATTTTATGGCGGCTACAACAACTTCATATTTATTATGGAAGGGTACATGCTCATAATTGGCGCAGATTTAATTATTCTGCAAGTTGGTGTGCCATCATTATGCAAGTTGTTCACCATCTTTACTACTGTGTCTAATCAAATTTAAACTATATGTGTAGGAATTACTTCGCAACCAAGAATATGATCACTATCTTCATTTATAAAGCCATTAAAACACTCCTGATAAGCCCCTAATTTCTATTCTTAATTAAACTAGGTATATACCTAGAAACATGTTAGTGAAAGTGGTACAACTTAATTTCCTTACATCGATGCAAATTTGAGGCAAAGTTTACATCACGATCAATTCCAACCAATCAAAAACCTTGTCAATAGTCATATTCTTGATTATGATTTACAAAGCCTACCTGCACTATATGGCTATGATGACTTCCTTCAAAGATCAAATGGAAAGCTATAATGCAGTACTAACCTTGGGAGATTCGCCCTGTCATTTAATGGAGAAAATAAACATTTACAAACATCTATGAGGAAGATTAAAGTCACCTCGTCCATAGAACCATGTGTGTTTGTGGATATTGCTGATCCCAGGTGGCCAAAGTAATCTTATCGCTCGACTTGAAGCCAACAAATGAGTCAAAAAAATGGAAAAATGGTTGTTTTTGTATGGTGATCTTCCGTTCTCACAAATGGGAAATAAAAGGTTGTTGAATCATCGTCTACCATGTTTTTTTTGCTCACAAAGTTAGCATTAATAAAAAACGGTGTTGGAAATAATCTGCATTTGTTGACTCTTTTTGATGTTTTGGTCATTATGTGGCATTCAATATGTTAATGTTGATTCATGAAGAGCAACACGAAGTTAGCAACAATTAGAGACGTTGTTGGATCATTTTTCAACGTTTGTTCTATGATAGAATTGTATAAACATTTTATTCGTTGAAACTTGTATTGACATCTTTCAATCATCTTTGTATCTCTAATTTGGATTGAATGAAATTCCAACCCTAATTTGACCTGTGAGCATTGATTTTTTCCTGATTATCTTAACCAGATGGAGCTTTTCTTAGGTTTCTAATTCGCCATGCATTTATCAGATTAGATTTAGGCTTTTCTACAATCCAATACCCTTTTCTTTTTCCTTATGTGATTAATATTGTTAATTTTGAGAAGGATGGTATATTGTCTATGTTTTTGGTTATAAGAAAACTATTCTTCGATATATTAGTTGGTGTTTCATTTTTATTTGTTTAAGGGACATTGGTCATGGTACCTGTCAATGTAAAGCCATGCCAAAAGACCAACTAGAGTCTTTGATGATGCACTCACTTTCATTTGATTTGATTTTGTATGCATTTACCTCTCCTAAGTGTAGGGTTAACACTTGTATTGATAGAGAACATGCCACTCCCAAAAGAAAATTTAGCCTAGAGAATTGAACTACTAGTAAATTTACATGTAGCAGCCCACAATTCATTTGGTAAATATTCTAATTCATGCCTTCCACTATCAATTATAGTTGGGGAAGGGAAATTTGAATTAGAAGTCAAATCTAGTACGAGTGAAACTATTATTGTTATATCCCATATCAAAATGGTATGTATTTTTTTAATTTCTGTTGAGTTTTCCTATAGTAGATTAAACTTAGCTCAGGCTATTTGCATATCCAACTAAAGTAAATTAGAATACCCTCAGGGCCACTTTTTATGATATTATGTTAAGGGAATCTGTTAGGATAAAATTTGAAGTGACGTGATTAAGAACTAGAGTCATTGGTGTAATGTTAAAGTATCTCTTGCTTTTGTATCATAATTTATTTATTTATTTTTTTCTCATAAGCATTACAAAAACCCTGTTTTGGTTCAATTTGTTCTAGTCTATCGAGTGATTGATAGTAATTTTGGAGATCTAGTCTTTGCCATTTGATCACTCTCTATGGGCGGATTTCCTTGTCTTTGTCATTATTTTATCTGTTGTTCGCATCATAGTGTCTGAGTCTCTACAATTTATGCGTCAGTTGGCTGGTGTGTTTAAGGTTTGGTAATTTGAAAGCTTGTGTTAGACCATTAAGTTATTTGAAGTTCCCTATCATATATTTAATCATTTTTTCTTCATTAATTTAATGTGTTTTTTATAAAATTATAAATCTTTTAAACATTTAAGCATCTAATTATAATATAATTTATGACACATTTTTCAGTTTCAACCAATCTACCTACACAATTTCAAAATTGTCATACAATTATTCGACGTACCCATTGCACACCAAAGTGCAATATACCATGCACACCATGGCCCATGGATATTTGTCGCCAGCCTATGTACACAAAACCTTAACGGTGAGCTCTTGTCTCCACAAGCTTAACTTTAACCGCAATGAAGACCCATGCAATCTATGCATCAGACCCGCCTAACTCAGTTTAGGAAACGTGGTTAGAAACAGTGGCCTCCAACCCAAGGTGTAAGATACGGTACAATCAATAGAGCAGAACCAATAAATTTGGCCACCACCAATATAGCCGGACTCGTTTTTGCCTCTGCGCCAGTGTTCATTGGACTTTGGTTGCAGGGCTTATAGCTCTTGTTCTTTAATATTACTCCTTTTTATTCTCATTAAGTCGAATTAAGAGTAAAAAACGATGGAAGAGGATTCTCCCGCGAAAGCTACAGAGGATGCGGGTTCGAATCCTGGGGTCACGACGGTCAGACAAAGGTATTAATTATCTTTAGCCACAACTTCTCTTTTGTTTCTCTGAGATCTAGGCCTTTATTCTTCGAATTATTCACTTCAGGCTTGCGTTTGCTTTTCTTGTTTTCAGGGTTTGGGTTTTGTAATTAAATCTAGGGTTTCGCTTGGATATGCATTTTATGTTGCTGTTGCAATGGTTCTGTGAGTTCCCAAGGATATTAGGGCTTCATGTTATTGCTTTTGTGCTAAGAATACCCCTTAAATTTTCAGGGCGTCAGTCCATAAGAAAAATCCGTGCTCGAAGCTGTAGTATTTATCTTTTCAGTTTTTTGGAAATCGAAATAAGTTTCAATTGGTCTAGCAACGCTCAGAAGCGCAAAGTCGCTATTCGAAATATACACTACCTAAAACGCTAAAGACAAAGGTGTGTAATACCATTCTCAGGCGTCTGGGAAATATTATACACTCACTTACTACATATTCTTAAAGTCTGTCTGGCCTAGAATTAACTTGAAAAATTAAAATTAGGCAAGACTAAGTTTATTACCATACTTTGTTACAAGGAAAATATACAAGGAGGTACAAATTTGAAGGAATATGTGACGGCTTATGGGAAACGTTATAGTTCTCTGGACTCGACATTGGCTCAACAGACCAAACTTGGGATCCAGTTCTAGGGAAAAATTTTAGAAAATCGAAAAGCTGTAAATTTAACCTATTTGATAAGTATTATTGTTAGCTTTTTTAACTGCCCAAAACAAAAACATGAATGACTGAGAAAATTTAATCATATTAATGCTATTGATAACATGCAAACTGCAAAATATCTCAGAATTATGGGTCAAAATTTTCTAATCACCTTGTTATGCATAGCTCATGTTTTCTCATGAGCAGTGGCGGATCAGAGAAACTTGCTGCTGAGCAAATGATAGCTTAGGATCAGCTAGATGTTTTAGGGTTTGTTATGTATAATTTTAATAAGCTGGTAAAAGCCTTTGTTAGTGTTAGTTAAAACTTTGTTTTGATCTCTTTTTCTTTGGGTATTTTAGTATGGGGCAATCAGCTTGGTTGAAGACCATAAATGCATTTGGTTATGTGTAGCTTACATATTGAAAATGACTTTTTAAGAGAAATACTTTTCTTAATTAAAATGCTGCCTTATGGAAGGTATTTGGGAGATACTGTTTTCAAGTCCTAGATTTTTAATTTTGGCTAGGTATTAAACACAACCATTTAGAAGCTCAAAAATTTATTTGGTTGTGTGAAGCCAGGTATTAAAAATATCTGTTTACTTACATGTACATTAATATCATATACATGAAACTATTTCTATGTTTATGCCTTTCCATTCAATCCATTGAAAGATCCATATATATCTATCTAATATATAGATAAATATGTACACGTCTTGATTGCACAAGAGAAATTGGACTTTTCGGTTTCCTTAACTGCAGTGTAAATTGTTAGAAATGTGCTTATTGTGTGGTTTAATTGTTTTCAATATTTTGTGTTACATTGGAATTTTGAAGGCCTTCTTTATAATTGCAGGAAGAAGAGAAAATGGGATCAACCTGCAGAGTCAGTTATATCTGCAGGATTGCCCATCACTGGAATGGTATCAGTTGCTGGAGCTGGAGCTTTACATGGTTTTGGGTTGCCAGGCATGGTGCCGTCACTTGCTGGGGTTATTCCATCAGGTGTGATGACGTTTCCTTTCATGTCAGCATCCCAGATTTCTCCAACGGTGTCTCTAGTTCAGCAGAATGCAGCAGCAATTGTACAGAAAATCAACCAGGTAACACAGCCTCAAGATGGATTTTAAAATTATCTTACTTACTTCAAATCACTTGCAGATTTGAGAAGTCAATATTCACAAGGTGTCTTTATGTTTGATCTGGACAACAGATTTTGCATCTTACGTGAGAGCATTAAGAATATATTTGGAGTTTACTTTGCTTCTTCCATTTTGGACTTCTTTGGTTCAAATTTAGTACCCCGTATATGATATGTGCATATCACTGTGGGCTTGCTTGTGCTGTTTTGTCTTTCCTTTTTTTCATGTTATGCTAAATCTGAAATCATTACTCTGTCTTTATGATTGACTGCAAGATGCTTTGTCAGAGGCTTGTGCTTGACAATATAATCATGGGAAAAGAAGTTGCTATGTTGACTGTGAAAGCTTTTCTTTTCTAGAGTGATATGGAAATGGCTGACTTAAAATTTATCAGCTTCTCTTCAATTTTTAATAATAATGTCTGTTTTTTGAATGACATTTTCTTGTGGTTGAAGGATTTGGCAACGAAAGGATTGTTGCCACAGCCAAAGATTCAAGATGAATTAATTGCGAGAGAAATTGTAATTAATGATGCAGATCCTACTGTTCGGTACAAACTCACCAAGCGTCAGACACAAGAAGAAGTATTCTAGCCTGTTATACTTTGCATTTCAGCTTCTGCAAGATCTAGACATGTTCATTCTAATGGATTTTTGTTTCTGATTTTAGACTGACATCGGATTGATACCACCATCATGTTTCTGTTGCAGATTCAAGCAAAGACTGGAGCTGTTGTTATAACAAGGCAAGAACTCCGGACATGACAACTTTGTATTGCTTAAAGTCCATTTTCACCTGTTTATATATTGGAACATGCTTTTATGTTGACATCTCTTTTTGTGGATTGCAATAATGCAGGGGTAAATACCGTCCACCTAATGGTCCCATTGAAAATGAAAAGCCTCTATATCTTCATATTTCTTCTGGAGCTCATGTAAGTGTATCCTCCCACCATCCTGACTATTTAGAAGCCTTAAAATCTTTATATCTTAAGATATTTAAAAGCTTGATGATTCACATTTATCTTATTTCTGTTGTCATTTTCTGTGAATTGCCAGTGCTTGTTAAGATGTTTGTATATTTCATCAGTTCTAAATGTTGATTAACTGTGCAAGAGGACAGAGACGTCAATTTTTTTCTGATGCTTAAAGTTCAACTTGCAGTTAAAAGACACGGCAGAGCGCATCAAAGCTGTTGATCTAGCTGCTGCCATGGTTGAAGAAATATTGAGACAAGGTCGGCAACCTCAGTCAGCCTCAACTTTGCTGTGTGCAGTCACAGGAGCTGGTGGATTGGTAAGGAGACTTTTTCAAGTATTTGTTGTAGAGTGGATGCATGGATCCTCAATGTTGCTCTTTTAAAGGTTAATTATAAATCTGCAATGCTTTAATTTGCTCTACCCTATAGCTGCATCAAGTGTCTATGGTAAAAATGACTTGGTGTTGATGTCAGGCAACTCCACCATTCAGCACAGCTGTATTTGTAGGTCTTGAGGCTGATCCGACCTTGAATCTTGTGAGCAGGATACGTGGCCCAAATGTAAGTCCCGGTGTTATCTTTGCTTGTTGCTTTTGATATCATTGCTCTCTAAGCTTCAAACTTATGCAAATGAAATTGTTATCTTTTTAAGGCTTTTTTTGGTCTTGTAGCTTGAATATGAGACTTGTGTTTCATGCTTCTGTTTAAGATAACAGAATCAAAGAGTCATAGTAATATGTTCTTGTTTAAATTCCACTCTTCAAATATCTATAGGTGGAGATTATGTTTTTGTTTGATTATATACTAGTAGTTATTTTAATTGTTAGTGATATATTCTACAAGGCATAAAGAATGACATAATTTATCCTGTTTGGATGATTGTGAATAGTTTATGAATTCTCTTACAGGTTAGAGGTTGCTTGTAGAAGTCAGTAATGTTTATTAAGATTGAAAGTTTTACTTTTCCTAGAGCTTTCCCTAACATCTCCACATCTTTGGAGAGATTCTTTCGTTGTGCTGCTGGGTTGGTGGTTGGGATTGAACATGCAGGACCAGTATATAAATCACATTATGAATGAAACAGGAGCGACTGTTGTCTTAAGAGGAAGAGGTTCTGGGAATTATGAAGGGCCGCTCAGTGAAGGTAAGATTTTCCCTAATTTGGCTCATTTTCAGGCAATAGCTAAATAAATTATAGTCTAATCCTCATTTTCATACAGAGTTCCAGCAACCATTGCATTTATTCATTTCTAGTGATAACGCAAAGAGCCTTGATGATGCAAAGTCCTTGGCAGACAATCTTCTGGAAACTGTACGTTCTGAATGTCTAAAGTCTAGGTAAGCACGTGGTAAAATTTTAATTATTTAAAGATGTTTTATGTAAAAACATCATATGCTATGTTTTTGAGATGCCTCAACTTGCATCTGCGTTGTAGATCTTAACAATGCACATGTATTGTGTTTGTTCAAGTTGAATTGCTTTGAGTTTAAAGTTTTTTATGCAGCTATCAGAGCATGTACACTGTATAATCGCCAAAAAAATGGTTCTGAATTCTCTATTAGTATAATTATTTGGATAGGGTCAAATTCATGGCAAGAGCAGACAGAGGGCATCAACTGACACAGCAGGCAAAATGATGTTGGGCTACGCCAAATGCATACAGTGTCTTGGATGTGTTGCATTTTAATTTGTACCTTGTAGTGCAACACAGTACAGAACAGACATGCATTGCAAATGCTCGTCAAATTAGAAGGGGAAGCTACTCGTAAATAAAAACTAACCTAATTTGAACAATATGTACTTGTTATTTACAGTTTGTACGCTATTTTTTGGGCTGTTAATGTTCATGCTGAATAAAAATCATTTTGGATTCATCCAGGGCGGAAGGCTAACATGCTTTTCAATTCAAGGCAAAAGATTTTCATGCTTTTTGACCAAAAGGAAACCCCTGCAATTACAATACACTTATGTTTTTCATCTAAAAGTAGAAATTGAGTAGTGCAAATACACGTAAGGAATAAGGATTGGATAGGTTAACACAACTCAAAATTGGAAAACTGAAAGAAAAACAACACATACAAAGCTACTATGGATGCGGTTCCCTAAACTTTTCAATACAAAACCTTCAATGTTTGGAAAACAATTCAATTTACACCCTTCGTACAAACAAGCAAGTTATTATGAATTAAAATGGTAATTGAATATAAGGCCTCAAGACCTAACTTGATCAACATTGGATACAAATCCCTCAATAATTATTAATCAATGCTTGATTGATAAAATCACATAAGACAGAGAATACTTCAACAAGTAGGCATGCAACTTATCTTTATTGCAAATGACACTTAATTTGTAAGGTTTTAAAAGACATAATATGATAATAAATAAAAAAGCTAATTGCAACTTCAAGTCATAATAATTGTTATTACAAAATTCCATCCTCTAGTTTTAAATATGAACTTAGGCAGTCTTCAGTTAAATTGCTGGTAGAGATTGTTACAAACTAACAGTAGAACTCACATCTCTTGCATGGAAAGAGATCAAAAAATACACTTATAGAAATAGACGATTTAAAAATAGTGCATCAGGCTAAAATTATAGACTGCTAAAAATAGCTCTAACTAAAAGGAGCCTTTGCAAAATACCATTTTCTTCTTTTTGAAAATGGTAACAAATAAAAATAATGAAAGTTTTTTTTTTTCCTTTTTTCTGAAAATATAAACATCAGGGTTCTATTACGGGTCCCCTACCCTAGATATAAATTTATGCAAACTATATGTAGGTCAAAATACTTTTCAAAAATTGATGCAAGGGTGATAGGCCTAGAGAGAAATAGAAGATAAGAACATATTGCCATTACACATAACACATTGACAACACAACAACTATCACAAATATTTTTTGGGAATTAAACCTACAAACCTAACTTAGGATAAAAAGCTTGTGTGAACAGCCTTAACAATTAGAGAAGGACATTAGAGTGGTACATGCAAAAAATAACATAAAACCAAAAACGTATTTCGAGCAATAATTTAAATTTAAACTAGGAAACAATTGCAAATGAAAACTTTCCTATCCTAAACTATCACAAACATCAAATAGAGCACACAATGAAGTTCAAACAAAGTAACAAAGAAAACTTACCGTAAACTCCATTGTCAAGTAGATTTGCTTCAATGATTGGAATGTGGATGTTCTTTTCACAAAAGTTAACTATTTTGATAGCATGTAGTTAGCATAAGATTGAATAATTATTTTGCACGGGAAATGTATGTTTACAGTTTTTTGGGAGGGAAGATGAAGGGTGGGAAACGAATGAGAGGTTTTTCTTAGGATTGAGGAGAGGAGGAAGGGTCATGATTGAATTTGTTTGAAATGAAAGGTTAAGATTGCATTTACGAAAAATAGAAATTTGTTGCAACCATAAGAATTTAGGAGGGAAATGCATATAGTGGCTCCTTTATTCTTGGAGATGGTGGAGGAAAAATAGCCTTAATTAAATAATGAACTTACTTAACTTTTTTAGCCATGTGAGGTGGAAAGAGGATAATTAAATAATAAGATTCTTTGATTAGGTGTGGGATACTTTAGGTGGGCAGGATTAACTAAATAATTTTATCATTTAGTTAATTTTGAGTAAGGATTACTAGGATAAATTTAAGTTTCTATAGGACGAACCTCTATTGATCATATGCTCTATTTGGAACCCCATTAGGCAACACTAGAATCAACTCTACCATTGTAGAAGACAACAAATCTGATTCCTCCGAATTGACTAGGACAATTGATGATTTTTGAAGGTTGACAAAGTTTAGCCACTAAATGTTTGATGACTATTCTCAAATCTTGGAATAAATCCAACAAAATTCCCATGTCCTTGCATAATATATTGAATACTTACGTAGAAACAACACGTACTACTATTGGAGATGCTAGGCTATAAGAAGAAACCATAAACAAAGAATCCACCTCCATTGTTTCCTCAGTTGTTGAAAAAGATAAAAGTTCTTCAATGCAACATTGGAGATGCTAATATTGAATACTTATGTTGAATATTGAATATAAAAATTCTTCAATATTGATGACTAATATTGAATACTTACGTAGAAACAACACGTACTACTATTGGAGATGCTAGGCTATAAGAAGAAACCATACGCAAAAAATCCACCTCCATTTTTTGCTCAGTTGTTGAAAAAGATAAAAGTTCTGCAATGCAACATGGCACATCCACATTAGGCTTGTATTTGTAACGCTATTTGGTCTTAAAATTGCCTTTACAAGCTTTAGTGTTTTGCACATTAGGGCAATATTTTTTTTCTTTAATGTAAAGTTGGATACACCCCTTTTGGTAGGGATCATGGTTAGAGTTGAAAGGTAGCTCTATATAAGTCAAAATCACCATAGCAATTCTTCTACAAGAGAGAGTAGCTACAAAAGCATAAACTAGAGGAAAAAGATGTGAGAAAATGAATTTGGTGCATTCATTCATTCATAACAAATGAATAATTACAAAAAGATATACATCCACATTTGCAAAAAAAGTGGAAAAACAATCTTATGATACATGTCACAAGATTGACAAACTAATAATAAAAACATAAATTGCAAATTAACTTGAGATAATGTGAAGATAATTTAATATCAACACCCCCCATAGTTATAACTTAGGGTTGTTACACATGCAAGCTAAAAGGAAAGATGGGCGTTCTTGTAGATTAGGTACCTATTTACAAACAAAGATCTCTCATAATAAGAGTAAAGGGGAAAAAATCAGTGGGAGAAAACCATTCTCCAAAAGAGAGAAAACAACAAGTATGTACAAGGGATGGATCACAAACAACCAAGTCCTTCACAAATACATAATGAATACCCCCCATAAGAGTGGATGAAAGATTTCTTGAATCCCCTCCAAGATGTAGCTCTTGTACCATTGATTAGTTCCAAAAGACAAAACAATTCTTTGCATGCAAACAATATTTCTCCCTTCTAGAATAAACATATCCATTGGTGAATGTAAAATCCATTCTCATCTGGATGAATAGGGAAAAATCCAATTGTGTGCCTCTAAATGCAACTTTGGTGTCCTCATGTTGAAAAAAGATGTTTTCCCCAAAATAGTTATTGAATGCCCAATTAGAAAAGAACCAAGTGAGGGAAAAGTTTGAAATGGATCTGCAAACACAAAAGATGTAGTGATGATGTCAATGCCATCAAAGAGGTAATGCAAATCCTTCAAAGTATCCTCCAAATAAAAAATGACTCCGCAAGCAAGGATGAAATGTCTAATAAATAAGAATCCCAATGAGGTGGATTTGGGAGATTGAAATTGTTCTATTGCAAATAATTGCTGAAGACTCAAAGAAGCAACATTAGACTTTGAAGTAGCAATAAGTGATGGGGATGGAATAGAGATCTCAATGCATGCCATCTTACTATATTGCTCACACCTAAATAAAGTGTTCACACAAAATTTTCGAGTGTGAACATCAAATATACAATTGTTGGATTAGAAGAATCTACCAATTTGATGCCATTGATAGTGCAAAGTTGTTTCAATTGATAAATTTTATCAAGTAGTTTTAGATCATCAAGTTCCTTTAGCATGCATTCATCTATCGTATGCCTTTTCTTTACATTGTAATCACATTTAACTTCCCATAAATTAGGAGACATGATACAACTAGCAAAAATGATTGTAGAATCAATGAAATTGAAATGAAGCCCACCCAAAAGATGGAATATCTCCAAGTGCCAAAATGCCCAAGTTATCAACTAGGTTGCGTAAAACTAACAAATTGAATAAAATATACTTGAAGCAAAATATAGAAAAATTACATGGATGGTTGAGAAGAGCTTGTCAACACCTTTCCAACACTTGTTCTATAACAACCCAATTCATGAACATCAAATATTATCACAATTTTTTGTTGTTATAAATTATAATATTAATCAAGTTTGTTAAGTGTTCACTCATTTGTATACTCAGACATCTATCTATACATGATAGGCATTCATCCATACAAGATAGGCATCCATTCATACGAGGTAGACATCCATCTATATGGGATAGGGATTACCCTATCCATTTGAGATAGGAATCTATTCAAATTGGATAGGCATCTATCCATATAAGATAGGTACATGCTTTGGCCAAAGACTTAGATTCATCAGGACCAAACGAATCTTGAGTTTGTCATTGAAGATTACACTTCACCATTGGAAGTGCAATGAATTCATTGTCTTTCAAGAGTGTACATATAAAAAAAATGGTTAGAGTACTGTCTTGAAATTTGGCCTAAAGTTTCAGATAGTTGAGTAAATCCATGCAAAATTTCTTTTTGGTACGACCATGAATTTGTTTTATCTCAAATTTACTTTAGAGCTTTACTTTTAAGTTTATTTGAGTGATTCATTTATCCTAGACATTTTCTATCATAAAAGTTCAATGCTCCAATTTTACAAATTGGATGTGGCACACCAATCAATGCAATAAAATGATTATATATTTTGTGACTACATACTCAAAAGATGTAGAATCACATTTACATAAGGAGTTATCTCATTCCACAAAATAATTCATTGAAATAATGTTATAGAATTCAACTTTTCCACTTCTAAAAATTGAGAAAAACCATAGATGTCCCTAATCCACCATTCATGTAATCAGGCAACAAATTTTTATTTTGAAAAAATATAATAAACTTAAAAAAATTCAAGAGTGCCCTTTTGCTGAAAAAATGCACATTTTTCAATTCAAAATTTCCAAATTTTGAGAAATATAGTTTTTGGAAAAAATTGCCATAACTTTAGCCTCAAAATGCAAATTTTCGAAAAAAGTAAATTATAAAATTAAGCTACAAATTTAAAACCTAAATCGTTCCTATAGGACGATCATATGACTCCACCTAATGTGGGAATGGTGGCTAAAGGAAAATATTTTATTTTAAATGCAAAATTTTATAAAGAATTAACTCTTTCCAAGTTTGCAACAATGGAGAAAATCATCCTAAAGAGTAACACACACATCCAAGTAACTGAGATCTATCCCAAGCATTTCCACTTCACGCATGAGCAATTCAAATCTAACATTAAACAATTCCATCCATAATTTCTCTCCAAATCATTTTTTTTGAAAAGGGAAGAGAAAGGGTTTTGAGCATGAAAAATGCAAAAAACTCTTCCTTTTTTCCTTTTATCATTTTCCTTACATTTGTTTCTTTTTCTAATTTCTATCTCTCTTTTCTATTTTCCTATTTGCTTTTTTTTCAATTATTCACTTTGGCCAACAATATATTTTCAATATAATTGAATAAATGAAATTGGTTTAATAAATTAATTTAAATTACTTTTTAACTAGCAAAATATTATTTCACTTATGCTAAATATTTCATTCGAAACAGTAATTAAATACAATTAATTTCTTCGACTGAAATATAATAATGTGACAAGCTTTTTCGTATTGAGGCATAAATGATATCTTTTTGACGTAAGCTTTAAATATTTGCATACATGGTAAACATGCATTTTGAGTTAAATTTTAATGCAATATAGAAGATAAATTAAACACAGGCAAAGGATTCAACCATTCTTTATGGGTTTTCACAATATATGGATTCTAGAATCGTCACCAATTCGGATTCAAGTTAACACAAGGATTCACAAAGGCTATGAAGGATGAGATAGGTAAAGGGAATCCATGGCAACTTTTCCACATACCAACCATTGGTCTAGCACCTATAAATTTCTTGCACATTCAGTTCAAACATCAGGAGCACCTGCTCGACATAATAATAGTCGAAGCAACATAATTCAACCAACGGAATATAAATCATAACATGATATCAGATCATCACATCTATTGTAAATCATATAATGCTGCAATGGCTTTGCTGTTCCTCCAAGAGATTGACTTGTTTTTTTTTTTTTTTTTTAAGACTGCAGGAATCGGGTAGCACTACCCCATATAAACTGCAGTGCGCCTGGTAAACTTTTTAATGTGATCGGCGGCGCTGGCGCGACACGCCCTTCGGTACCACGGGGGTGGGGGAGACTAGACCTCGTGACCAACCTCCTGCAACAGGAAAGATTTAGCCAACCGAGCTAGGGCCCCAACCCCCAAGAGGTTGACTTGTTAATGCCTAATACAAACACCAAATTTATACAAGATACATGGGGGGCGGTTAAGCCATGTCACGAATCCAGAGGGTGGCGTTGAACAACCAAGGGAATGAAGGCACCGACCTTCCAACCACCCCCCTCCAATGCGACTGCGAGATTCGAACCTGTGACCTCGCTTTGATACCATTTGTTGCAGTGGCTTTGTTGTTGCGCCAAAAGGTCGACCCGTTAATGCTTGATACAAATGCTAGATTTAGACAAGATCCACGGGAGGCGGTTAAGCCATGTCACGAATCTAGAGGGCGACACTCAACAACCGAGGGGATGAAGGCACCAACCTTCCAACACAAAATGCATAATCAACAATAACATATAATGTTTGAACATTGGAATGATCTTACATGCACGGGCACATCATGTGCATCCCATAATGCATAGTTGGAAACACAATGCCAAAATAAACCCTCTATGGAAACACTTCGATGGTCATACAAGCATCTCCACAAAAGTCATTCAGAATACACCATCAGGACACTCAGTGGCACAACAACCTCAATTATAGTACATGAATCACATAATTGATGATACATTAATAAGTCACTCAAAACAGCATGTATCAGCTGAATGAGAAAGCACACAAGGCAAACACAAGAGTGGGCATTACACAAAATATAACATATTTAGATGTAAGGTGTCATTGTATCTTTAGATTGCCGTTCAACATCAATGATATTAGATATAGCCCATGCTAGTCACCTAAGTCCACACCTTCTAACAAGGATAAATCCAAACAGTCAATGCTTTTATTTGCTAACGAGTTTGCTGTCATATTTTGCTCATGGTAACAATGAATATTATTTTTAAAGAGCATAAATCACATTTTGTGAGTCCCCTTCAATCTCAATAGTCCAATGGCCAACATATGAGCAAGACACAAACCAACAATAACTGCTTTCTATTCTGTAGAATCATTCAATTTGTGACCTTAAAAGTGAGAACCCCCTGCCAAAAACATACCAGCTCCACCTTTGATTAACTAGCTTGCACCCACTCAGCCCAAATTACCACAGGATGCATGATCAAGGTTTAGCTTCACACTTGCTTGTGGGACTCTCCAACTTTGTTTTCTTTCTATATTGTTATGAGCTCTTAAACCATGAATGGGCAACATGAGCAAGCTAAAAATAGACAATTGGACAGGTGGCTTTGGAGACAATTCTAATGAAACTTTTCCTTCGTTTAAGTCATGGCAACCCCTTTGAAGATGTCTGAAACTTTGGACACCCGCTTTGATGCATTATTCTGGAAATCTTTTTTCAGCAAATGTTAAAAGCTCCAAGTAGGCCTACATCAGGTGCGCAAACCACACAATGGAAAACTTCTTTGGAATGTAGAACTCGTTTTTCTTTATCTAGGTGCCAACCTATACATACAATTTGAACTTGAAAATGTTAACACTATTCTGCTATGTTCAATGTGCACTTGACAATCTAAATCTGTACTTTTGTCTTTGAACTTGTTTTCACTCACTTAGGTGTGCACTTGTATATACAAATTCAACTTTGATCTTGGAAATGCCTATTTCTTCACAGAGGTGCGCCCCTCACAATGCAAATTTAGTATTTGAAAAGTCACTTTCTTCGCCATATACCAGCATGCACCTCACAACATGATTGTGGCCTCTGTCAAAGAAATCTGCTATCTCCATATATAGGCCTGCACCTGTATACTCTGGGAAATTCATTTTTACTATTCTGTGCTTGCACTTGTGTATTGTTGCACATTTTTTGTTTTGATCCAGGTTTAACAGCAACACAAGCACATGCCAGGGCATCTCTGGATGTGTTTATTGCAAAATAATGTATTTTTTTGTATTCATGTGCATCTGCTCATGGTTGTGATGTTGACAAACAAAATTTGTTTTATAACCTATTATGATGGCCATGCGAGTCTTTGTAGGTGCCTGATCATTTGCTTTTTGAAATTTATCGACTCTTGTTCTTGGATGCATGTTTAGGTAAGTCATCTGCAAATTTATTGAACCCTAAACTCTAGTTTTTTTCTTGTTAAGTGCCTGTCTCCTTCCTATGTGTTTTGACTTGGAAACTCACTTTTCTATTCCGAGGCACATGCTCATGCATAATGGCATGACTTTTTAACATTTCAAACTTGTGTTTACCCTCAAAAGGGTGCACCTTCACTGTGCCATGTGATTTTCTAAATCTTGAAACCAACATTTTATCTTTCCCTTATGCAGAGATCCCTCACAACAGCCTTGTAAATGTTCAGAAATGTCAAAACTAGATGTCTACAAGCATGCTCTGTAAACATTTATGGTGGAAAACCTACTGCTTCTCTTGAAAGTAGTGATACTCAGACAAGTGCTGGGAACAATGCGTGTTGATAATTGCAATTAGAAATCGCTTCTTCAATGTTGATCCATAGTCATGAAAAATGATCACCTTGCCTTTATAGATCTACATAAACAATCTGGGATGGATCACATTGTATTATTTTTTGTTCGTATGTTGATGAAAATGCGTGCACTTGCTGCCCAAAATTGTAGCGTTGTTAAGGCAGCTGGATTGACTTTAACATGTTATTTCTGTTTGATTGAACATTTTTCTTCATCTCGCATATGCATTACAATGATTCTGAGAGCTCTGTTTATCAACCCTACTAAGATACAAAATAAAGACAACAAGAACAACATAATAGACTGTAATATGAATCTCAACTTGAAGAAATTAACAGACTTTATCATGAGGTTTGGCATCATAGGAAAAAAAAATTGTACAGGTACAACAAGATGATGGAAGTGTTAATTAAATTGAGTCATCAACCTCTACACATTCTGCTTCTCCTCCTCCGTTGCTAGCAGGAAGGTGTTGGTATCCTCAAACCCAACATTAATGGTGACTTTTTATACAAATCACAAAGCGCTAGGTGCCAGAGGGAATTAAAGACTTCCTGGCTCTTGGTTGCTCTGTTGAGTTGCATATGCAAGATAGCCTGAAGATCTGTGCCAGAATGATGGCATATGCCATCATATTCCAAGAATGCATGGAAAAACCTTAATGTTTGTGCATTGAATATATTAAAAGATTGCTTTAATTCCTCAGTTGTGCAAATTAGCATCCACCATGGCCAGTAAGCCATGGCAGATGTGTTGAGCTACAAAATAGAAGTGGAAGTAGGATTTGACTTGAAGGAGGGG
Source organism: Sequoia sempervirens (assembly GCA_007258455.2). NCBI lineage: Eukaryota > Viridiplantae > Streptophyta > Pinopsida > Cupressales > Cupressaceae > Sequoia > Sequoia sempervirens. The sequence goes on along the minus strand of VDFB02000015.1, from coordinate 129,277,500 downwards.
AAAATTTATGGACAGATTGATGTGCTCAATAACTGACACAATTCTGGAATGGAGGGTGTGAGCCCTTCTGCCACCTCTATAGTTCTATCTTCAATGGTTATGGGATGGTAAGTGGGCTCTAAGAGGACTGAGCTTAACTAACCCTTTTTATTAGAACAATCTCCTTAAGGTCTGTTCAGGCAAAGGGAGATGGATCCAGGATGATAGACTTTGCCAATAATTGAGATGCCAATGGTTGATGTTCCAGTTCCACTGTTTGTAGACGAAATGTTGAACAGATGCCATGTGTCTTAGGCTGTTGATTGCATGGATGACTGCCAGGTGGTGCACAAAGCATTGCAAGAGCATGTGTGGTGGTGCCTTGTGTCATAGTTGCCTATGTGGTAGCGTGAGATGGCACAAGCTGAAGAAGCTTATGTGTTAGCAGAGTTATAGTTAATCGTGCAAAGTTCCCCGAGGCTTGTGCAGTTGTTCTCTCATCACTTTTACTAATGGCTCTCTTTCATTTGGATGGGATTTGTGACAATTCTGACATTGAGGTCTGTCTAGTTAACTAGTTTATTTTAATTCCTTTGGAAGGTATAAGGCGTTACATATAAGAGGGTTTTGGGTGGATTATCATTTTGCTCTTTTAAATGGGTGTTGGCTTTCTTGGTTCCCTTCCTAAAATGACTTGCCATCTTGTAAGGAAAGGGATTTTCTGTCTTTATTATGTTATTTTCTATTTTCAACCAAGAAATTTTAATCATGTCCACATTCCCCAAAATAACAAAGGATCTTTTAATGACTTAAGCAAGGCCAAAACTTTGCTGTCTTTTCCTTTATGAACTAGTACTTTTCTTCTGTATAGATGAAATGACAAGGGTAATCATGGTTTTTAAACTTGGGCCTTTTGCATGGTGATAGCTTAAGTTGCCTGGTTTAAGTCTGGTTTAAGTCTCTGTTTGAATTCTGTGACAGTAAAATTTGAAAAAGAAATTGACAGTATAAAATAAAAGATTGAAGAGGAAAGGGATTTTCTGTTTGTTTTATCATTTATGTCATTTTCTATTTTTTCCCCAAAACATTACAGTCATGGACACACTCCCCAAAACAACAGAGGATCTTTCAAGAACTTCAACAATATCGGAATTTGCTGTCTTTTCTTTTATGAACTAGTGTTTTTCTTCAGTGTAGATACAATGACTAGGGTTAATCATGGTTTTTTGAACTTGGGCCTTTTGCATGGTGATAGCTTAAGGTGCCTGCTTTAAGTCATTGAATTCTGTGACAATAAAATTTGAAAAAGAAATTTGCAGTGTAAATTATAAGATTGAAAAGGAAAGGGAGTTTCTGTTTGTTTTATGTTATTTTCTACTTTTTCCCAAAACATCACAATCATGGTCACACTCCCCAAAACAATAAAGGAACTTTTAACATTGTTTACCTGGCCAAAGCATTGCTGTCTTGCTTTTATGATTAAGTGCTTTTCCTTAATGTAGACGAAATGCCTAGGTTTAGGGATGGTCTTTTGAACCTGGGCCTTTTACATAATGACAGCCTAAGTTGCCTGGTTTAAGTCTGTGTTTGAATTTTGTGACAATAAAATTTGAAAAAGAATATGCAGTAAAAATAGAAGATTGATCTTTCATTAAGTTTCAGCAAGAGTAGACTATTCTTTTATTTGCCATTTCTAAATGTAAATAATTTGCATTGATCTAATTCCCAGGGTGAACTGGGGGATGATCTTGCAGAGTAGTTAGTAATGCAGCAAGATCATACAATGCATTAAGGAAAATAGATATGCAAACCAAAATATATTCGGATGTAGAAGACTTATGTAAGATATGACACTGATATTCAAGAATGAACAGGATGGATATATAGAGAAGTAAGATGAGAATTTGCTATACCTCTTGTATTTTATAATTTTATAGAATGTACAAAGTAGGTATTTATACTAGTAGGCCATTAGCTGGGCTCCATAGATATGCTGACAAGTTTCATGCACATATGGCACACTCACCATGTGGATAGGGTGATGACTGATGTCAAATCCATATGGTGCCAATTATATTGCAGTAACATGTGGTGTAGGTGTTGCCATGTGTTAGATGTGTATGGTGCTAGTTGTACGATCACGTTATGTGGAGGTTGTGAAGTGGCATGTGGGTATGGTAGCATATCATGTGGATGAGAATGCCCCATGTGTTGTACACATATGGTCTGCTTGGGCACTGTGGTGTGCAAATATATGTAGGTTGCAATATGTGTGGACAATAATGTGCAATAGTGCATGAAAACTGTATGCAGATATACGGGGAAAATGGCGTGTGTGGGTGCATGAGCATTGTGCTGCACACATTGAGTGAAGTTGAGTGCGTAGATGATGTTGCTGAAGAAGGCTTGTGAAGCTGTGTTTGATCATACATATTTTGAATGAAGTATATTATAAAGTTATAAGTTATCCTTTAAAATCTTTTAAAATTGTATAAATTATGTATCTTAATAGTATTTTAAAGTTATGTAAGTGTTTAAAATTTACAGGTAAACTCAACCTAAAAAATACATATAACTAAGAAACTTATAACCATTACAATCTTTTTAAGTCATATTCACACCCTAAATTCATAATTGTTAGTGTAAATTATGGACCATTCAAAGCTACAGCTTAGGACTTATAATTTGTTAACAATTATTTTATCAAATGAACACTTAAAAAATACTAAAATTTATAAAATGTTTGAAAACTTAATGCTCCTGCAATCCCATTATGTAAAGGGAAATCTTCTGGAGAAATTGCAATTGATTTTCTGAATTCAACATTTTGGACCACTTTGTGGTCCATCATTAGAATAAATGATAAATTAACATAAGGGCTATTTATATAGATAACTAATATATGAGAAGAGGAAGAACCATTTCAAATGTTTTTACCTTTATAGATCTTATAGATTACCCCCAATATCAAATATGTGTGGAAAGATTTGTTATGGAACTTCATACTTATTGAACCACACTTTCCTATGGTGCTTCTCAATCATGTGCCGTATTTTGCCTATGCAAAATGTATATAGTCAACTTGGAGCCTGGATAATAGTTTATGTGATTACCCCATGTAAAGCACAGAGAACATGCTGTAATTGCTTTGGCATGTGTAGGATGGACATGATGTTGTGATGCATCTAGTGTTCAGAACTTGTAAATCATCTAATGGTCATTTCTCCTTTAATTAAATGGGGTTAGTTCTATGGTTCTCTGACCCTGTCATTGTATTGAAATCAGATTGCACGGTAGAAATATGCATGTGGTAAGCAGTATGCTATAGACCGGACCTGAGGAAATGGCCACATCAAAACCAACCCAAAAATTCTCATACAGAGCTACAGTCAGATACAATTAAACAGTGAGAAAAGTCCATATAAAGGCATCATGCCAAAAAGCACTAAGCAGCAAGAGTCTGTCTTATGCTATAAAAACATCAATTTTGAAAATGAAGATGCTACATCTGACCAGAAGGAGCTAAGACATTGAAACTTACTGTTGTGCAGGTAATAAACAAGGGGCTCCTTCAGGGCAGTAGCAAACATTCTTGACTTCACCAACGCCAGATCATTGCCATGAATTGCCACTGCCTTGAACTTGATCATCACCCATAGTCACCAGAGCTAAGTGCCCACCACCATCTGCTGCTCCAAAACAACCACTGCCACTTTAAAATATAGCAGCAAGAAAAGCATCCTGTTGTATCAACGTGCAGAGGGCATTAACCAAATTGGGGTAACCTGATTTGCATGCAAGGAGGTCTGCTGAGTGATTAAGGTTTTCCATGGAAGGTGCAGAAGGAGCCTGGCCTGGTAGAGGAGGAAGTTGGATATGTCCTGATGCCTGGTTTAAGTGCTTCATAAAAAACTGTGTTCCATGAATATCTTGTACCAGATGCCCCTTCTGTGAAAGAATTCCATGTGCTTGACCTGAAAACAATCTCTCTCATCCCCAAGACTAGCCATAAAAACATTCTGTTGCAAGTTTGAAAGATATAACACATTGTCATAGGCCATTGGGTGCTTGATGGCTTGGTTTAAATATTGAGAAAACAGATTATGAAGCTTATCACTGGTGTGCCATTAACCCCTTGAGTGCCATGTGATCAAGTATATTGAAGGCATGCAGCTATTCTCCTGTACTTATGACACACTTAACCTTGGAATCCATGAGAGCAGAACACTTAGTAAGAAAAAGCACATCAAAGGCTAAAGGCATTATTAATCACATTAATCATGGACTGGTGTGCAATTAACCCCTTGAGTGCCATGTGATCAAGTATATTGAAGGCATGCAGCTATTCTTCTGTACTTATGACACACTTAACCTTGGAATCCATGAGAGCAGAACACTTAGTAAGAAAAAGCACAGCAAAGGCTGAAGGCATTATTAATCACATTAATCATGGATAATCAACAATGCCTGTTAAGTAATCCCAGGAAAGGGATTTTGCGATGCTAAGTCAATGGAAAATCATGACTAGAAAGAATGTTGTGAGTTTGTTAGCCTCTTGAAACACATGAAGATGTTATGAAAGGAGGCAGCTGGATGGGTTTCATTAGCCTGTCTTTAATGTCCAATTACTCACCTTATGCCCACCAGGTCTTGGTTGGACTTAACTTATCATTAAAGTTTGGTTTAACTATAGCCCTGTTTACACGCATTTGACTTATTTGGTACCTTGCCCATTATCGGGAGGTAAATCATCATCTAAATATTAGTATTTGGTAGTATATTTTCTTCCATGGATTCCTGTTGTTGGATTGTAGTTCATTATCTGTGTTTGAGTATCTTAAGTATTTTTACTTATCAGTTTCTGTTTGTAGATAAAATTATTAAAATTATCTTTCCTTTTTCATTTTCAGGCCTCCAACATACCAGATTGCAGTGGCAGGTTCGAGTGCGACTCCTGGTATGCTGACTGCTCCTGTGCAGTCATCTATTCCCTCTTATCAAGTTCCTTCCTATGCTATCAGTTCTGTCAGTGTAGGACCTTATGCTGGTGTTTACCCACAAGCTGTAATGTCATACACACAAACACATGTACCCAACTTGCAGTCATTAGTTTCGGCAGATACACTTAGTCTAAGCTCATCAATTCCACAACCTGGGTCAGTCAACTCGGTAACCTTGATGGCAACAGAGATTAGCAAGTAAGCTTGCCCTTACCTCTCCAGATTCTAGTTTGGAAGAAAGCTGATTAGGTTTAATGGCAATGGATTCTTAGAATGAGTTGTGATTTTTACAGGTCATCATCTACAAGAGTTTATAATGCAGTTCCCCCACCTCAGCAGTTGATGTCTGAGACATTACTAACAAAAGCAAATACAGATAAAAGTGATGTAATGTCTGCCTTGGAATCCTCTTCTTCAAGTGCTGACATGGCAGTGGTAGCTTCTTCATCATCAAATGCATGTATAAGCTTGCTGGCAAACACATCCTCCAGTATTGCTACTATGCCAAACCTTGCAGGCACAGGGGCGTATGGAGCACTGGGAGCTTCTAGTAATACTCCTGCTAGTTATCCACAACTTCAGCAAAATCAACAAACACAATCTGTGCATATTTTAGCTGCATCTTCTGGAACAAGCTATAATGGGTATGGTGGCATATATCCCCAAGCTACACCATTGCAGCAGGTAGCCCTGGCTCTTCAAAGACCACCGCCTCCTGTTTCTGTGAAGTCTGGTTCTTTGAATTCGGCAAATGTACCAACGAAGGCGCAATCAAGTTATGCCAATGGACAAAACGAGAAGCAGCCTCCAAAGCGGAGAAAATTTCAGGAACTTCCAGTGGCACCGAAGCAGCCTTCACGAGACTATCAGGTGCGATAAGAATATCAAACTATTTTGCTATTGTTATGGTTGATGTCTGAGAAAACAGGATCATTGTATTCTTGATTCTGTGAGGTCAACAACTATAACAATAGCAATTTGGTCAACTGACTTTTATCAAGATTGTTATCTCTGTGTAGGTTCATTTAGAATATTGCTTGGTAGTCAGAAGCGGTAAGTGCAAAGGGTGAATATATTATCAACCCTCATTTTCCCGAGAAAAGATGGTGCATTCTTAATCTGGGAAGTTAAGTTATAGTATAAAAATTGCAAAATGGATCTGCACTTTGAAAGATTTACTATCTTTAAAGTTGATTTTCAAACTTTATATCTGTGTTTTATATACATAACAATAATATTTTTTGTTGATTTTTTTTGGGTTATGCTGATTGCTATTATATGTACCAGGTATTTTCTCTGACCTGCTATCGCGCTGACTCATGCGAACCCATCTATGTGGACCTTCATTTGCATGTTTCACAGGGTTGGAATTTGAAGCTACATACAAAAGGAAGCTGCAGGCGGAAGCATCAAGGCAGCTATTCGACCATTGTTTTTACCCACTAAATTGATTCTTTAGTTTTTTTGTTTGTCAGTTATTGGGAGGTCAAGTTCTTGAATGTGAGTTTGTTATGTATTTATTATCTTTTATGATTATTTGTTGTTTGTCACCAGTCTTCATTGTGTGTAAAACTTTGTCATACAAAGCTGTGATATTCCTTGTGATCTTTTTTAACTTTCCTCAAGGGCTTCAGAGTCAAAGACCTACTATGTTACTAGTCTTTTGTTTGGGAAAAATTCTGCTCAGTTTGCTTGGTTGCATGTGTACAGTGTGGAGAATTCTATTACTTGTCAAACTCTGCTTTTTTGAGGCAGCATCGCTTTTGCTGTTGGGAGTTATTTTTCTTTATTACTCCCTTCTAGTTGTTGTGCGTGTAGGAAACCTGCACTATACATGTTGGCTATTTTGAGTTCTGGTTAAATTGCTTCCAGCTCCTTCCATATACATGTTGGTTAAATTGCTTTTGCTGTTGGGAGTTATTTTTCTTTATTATGCCCTTTTAGTTGTTGTGCGTGTAGGAAACCTGCACTATACATGTTGGCTATTTTGAGTTCTGGTTAAATTGCTTCCAGCTCCTTCCATATTATGCTGTATCTACTGCATACAGATATGCTGTATTTGGATCTATTTGTTGGTTTTAATTCTATCACATGTCATGTCCATTGTTAGAACTAAATCTGTATCACTATTTTCACAAATAACTTGCTTTGACAAAACCTAACAATTAGCATCATACTGGATACATCTTTCTGTTTCATTTGTTATATGATTTGGATTATGTAAAGAGCTTTTACATTTGTAGTTTGTTATTATAGATTGAGATACAAGTTTATAAACCAATGTATCTGCTGGACTTTCAGAACTCACTGCAGGAAACAGAAATTTCTAACACAGGTGGTTTATCTAAAGAACCAAGTGTAAAGAAGCTTCAGTCCATGCCGCCTCCAAAGGGTTTTCCTATGGGACCACCTAAAGGCATGCCTCCAGCACCACTTTCAAAGAGTATGCCTCCGCCATCTTCAAAGTGTATGCCCCCACCACAAACAGTGACTACAGAGTTTATTTCAAAGTCGAACATTGAGGATTCATTCCAACATGGTATGATAACTCATAGGTTATATTTACATTTTTGTCTCTTTGACAAGCTGGGATTTATGTTTTGCCTCTTAATTGTGGTTTCAGAGACTAGTCTTAAACTTGTAGAATATGGAGAAGAGGACGAGGATGACTTGAGCACCCCTGGAACTACAATAGAAAATGGAACACCATATACAAATGGGAAACCGTTTTGGGCACCGTGATGTTTTGCATCTTATATCTAGTGAGAATTGAGAAATGTGATTGTAAAGCAAAAGTTTAGTTATATTTATGAGTTCAAGTTGGAGATTTTAATAGGGGTTTTAACAGGTCTAATTCTCCTTGAGCCAAGTCACTGATGAAATTGTATCATAAAGCAGTTTTGATGAATTTTACATCGAATAGGTAGATGTGACATCTAGTTGAGGTTGGCTGATTCCTGAGAGAATGTTAGGCATGGTGCTGTATAGTATGTACGATCAAATAATTATTGTTTTCAAAATTTGCAGTTTTCTTTTCTCAGGTTCTAGTTGTACTGAATTTTAAGCGAGAAAAATATCTATAAAAAAGGATGCCCGATGCCTTTTGTCATAGTATTTTCAGCTGGATATGGTTGAAATTCCACCTTAGATTATTAGATCATCTTTTGACTCAATTATTTAAAAGCAAATAAAATCAAGACTACTCTTTACAGAGAATCTCTATAACAAGCGAAAACCAAATTGATGTATGAGAGCCAATTGACCATGGAAGAATGATCAGGCAGCAAAAAGCTAACCATTGTTTCTTGGATTCTTTTCTTTTTTCTTTTTGGTGTGGCAACTTTTCTCAACTGGAGAAAATTCCTCCAGTAAAAATGATTTGTGTGGTTCCCTGATGTAGGGATAACAAGAATCTTCCCAAAGACCATCAGAGAAGTCTTCCTTCTCTCCGAGTAATTGACTTTTAATGTCTTTCAGTTGGAGATGAAGATTAAGGTTCCGCATGAAGATGAACTTAATTTAAAGTATTATGATGGATCTGCTTTTTTAAAACATTTTTTTAGATATTGCTTCTTGTTACTTGAAGCTTTTTAGGCCCTGCTTCCGGCCTCCTGTTTTGAGAACATTATAGATAATATTTTGCCTTTACATTCATAAGTATGGCAGACATGAGTAGCATTCCTGTTATTTCCTTCCAAGTTAAATTCATCATGTATTCTTACTTTATATGCTTTTCTATATGCATCAATTGCACTATTAACAGTGTTCTGCTAGAGATAAAATTTTCCAAGGTGTTTTCAACGGTTGCTATTTGAAGACGGATTGATGCATTATGTAAGAACATTCACTCTGCTAGCAAAACGTGGATATCATGACTGCGTTGTAGTCCCGAGCTTCCCAGAACAATGGGTTAGACGCAACAAAGTAAACTTCCAAAGCAGGTTAAACTTTTTTCTATACAAAAGTAGGTACCACAGATCAGCTAGCCATTTTTACAAGCACAAGTATGTGTCTAGAGAACCTGAGCTTCCTCAGAACTAAGAGCTAGCCATATTCCAAGGCTGAAACAATCTGGAGGGTTTGAAAAGCCACAATGAAAAAACTTACTCAAGCATGTTTTAAAAATGATCTGAAGTCTCTATCATAAGTCAGCAGTCATTTTTCAGGCATATTAGTAAGGAATCAAAATCTGATTAGCATTTTAGTAGTACAGGCAACAGCAGGTATCTTTATCAAATTTTGATGTGCTAACAGTCTATCTGAATGATGCTTACAAAATGGGCTGCAAAGATATTGTCTGAAAGTGCACAGAATATGAAATAGGGCAGAAATGGAGGCACCATCTTATATGAAAACCTTTAGCATTTTTACATTGCTGAGTTTTCCCAAGGGATTCTTTCAAGGTATTTTTATTGGTCTTGAGGTCCATGGGTGAAATCCTTCGACAAGCCTATTGGTTATATGAAAAACCTGACCAGACCAAGACAACTGGGAGAAATATGGGTCCAAGCAGAATCAGAAGCCAGAGGCTTTGGGTGGAGGTGTATAAGGGGTCGGGGCTATTTTTTGACAAACACTATCTGAGTAAAATCAAAAAAATATTGCCTTTGTCGTGGCTGTGTAATTCATTGATTTGTCATTTTAATGCCTTGCGACATGACAGGTTGTGCTTCATGACACCGAAAATATAAGTTTATCATATTTACTCTACTTTTAGCACGACCAAACATTTTTAGACATTCTCTTATTCAATTGATCCTAGCACTTTATTTGTGCAGTAGTTGAGCCTACTGCAAAATAATAGCACACGCAATTTATATTGGTAAAGGTTTATGAATGCTATGTTTTTCAAAGTAGGTGATCTGGGACATTGTTTATGGCTACGTTAGTCTGGTGGCATAATCTAAACAATGGTGAAGGTTTATGAATGCTATGTTTTTCAAAGTAGGTGATCTGCGGCATTGTTTATGGCTACGTTAGTCTGGTGGCATAATCTAAACAATGGAGGGTATGTGGAATGGTGGAATTGTAATTCTATATGATAGCGTTACTAACATTTCATAATTTAAATATGCAATTATCTATTAAAAAGTTCATTGTTGGGGCTAATGTTAAGAGGTGAGTATTTTAAAATTACTTATATTTAGCCTTCTGAAATGTTGAAGGCTGCAGTTTCTTTTTGTTGTTTGTCTTCCGTGGATGTCTTCTTGGGGCCGCCGTAAACACTCGAAAAAATTGTGCATTTTGGTTTTTTAAAAGCATATTTCCGCCTTGTATTTTTACAGAATCCTTGTTAATCTTAATGAAAACACGGTTTATTATTTATTCAAATTGATTATATTTGCAGAGATGAAAAATGCATCCCGAGTACCTTTTTGTGCTCATTTTAGGCGCGCTTTTACATATTGTCCTTGATATAGTAGTTGAGTGTTCAAATGTGGCACATTTCAATGTAAAGGTTGGCATTCAATCCAAACTTGATTTGACCGGGAGTCCCCAGTTCATAGTGGTTCAAACCCTCTCTATAATTTTGTTTTTTTAAGTTAAAAATAAAATGTTTTTTTGGGTTTGTAAGAGTGAAAAAATGAATGGGTTGACATGACAAGTCTAGTTATATTTAAGATCCCAGTAAGCAAATGTTTCTGTGGCAGCTACCCAGTAGGTCAATGGTTCTCTGGCAGTTAACACGTCTCCTGTGATGTCTCACTTGACAATATTATGTCCCTAGTGTTGCCTTCTGTTTTTCATGCTGTTCGGATTGAATTTTGTTTCCTTGTTCTGACGCATTTGCTGCAGTGAACTCATGGTCCTTGTTATAAGTTTGCATTTGTTGTTGTAGTTTATCATTAGCCGATACTATTGATCTGCTCGCTGCGGTATTCCAAGGTGTGACTGGGCGAATTATTTACTGATAAAGCAGTATATTTATGCAGAAGAGGCAACTTTTCCTAGTTTGTTTATGCGATTTTTTAAAAAACACGAGTATCCTTTCATTTTTTTTTTATTGTTTTTCAACTCGTCAACTTCAATCAAGATCCTGTGTTCGTTTAACCGATTGTGATTGCGCATTGCTTACAAATTCTTATTCCAAGCCATTTATAGAGTCCTTGAATTTGGATATCGGCAAGTAGTATGTTGCACCCATTTTCTTGTTTGACCATTTTGCCAATTGTTAAACCATTGTATACAAACATGATTGCCCAACTCTCTTTTGACCTTTTCTATCAACCTCATTATGTTGCACCCATTTTCTTGTTTGACCATTTTGCCAATTGTTAAACCATTGTATACAAACATGATTGCCCAACTCTCTTTTGACCTTTTCTAGCAACCTCATTTATCTTAGAGGTTGACTCACGGATAGCTAATCATAGAGAACTCGATTGCCAATTTCAAAATTTCCTCAATCTGCAATACTCCAACTTCAGGTTTGATATCTCTTTGATTTTTATTGTATTTAGATTTTATTTTGATGGTTTAGATTAAAATGCATTAAAAAAGATTGTACAGTTACCTATATGTTTGTTTATTTTTATAGCATTTGTTTGGGAAAAATTATGATAGGATTGTCTTTTTTGTTGTTTTTTTAATTTTAATTTTTTTTTTTGATATGTAAGCGTTTTTTTAGATTGGAGTTATGAATCAAGAGGCCACAAATTGGGGACTGCGGGTCAAGTCTGTGAGCACATTGGATCAGCAAAGGCAAAATGTTTGGGATCACAAGAGTCCAATGGAGACTTGAATCTTGGTGGCCACAACAATGTCACCACTTAAACATCACACTATGGGATGAACCCTTTCAACTTTTTAATTCTTATTTTTTATCATGTTTTTTAAACAAACAATTTTGAGTATCCTGAGAACTTTTATTTGATTTTTTTGATTGAAACATTCCTCGAGAACTTCCTTAGAGGACTTTTTTTCAGAAATCTCTGCAAATGCCATAGAGAGGTTCATGAAAGAAAAATTGGGAAAAGCTTTAGAGGATTTCACAATAGGAAGAAACGTCTTTCAATCTATCTAACAAAGAAATTAATTTGCTATATTGTAAAGTATTTGCATTTCATTTTATTAAGAAGAAAATACAAAGAAAGGAAATAATAATTGTGTATCATTTTACTCTATTAATGTTATTGGTTTAATTAATTACTTGACTTACATATTTAGATTAATTAATTCATTTCAAGCACAAAACAATTAAAAAAAACAAATAACACTAGAAAGCAAATAAAAATTACACTCCAAACGATAAGGCTTCCAAGTATTAAACATTTGTAGACAAGATAAACAAACAAATCACTTAAATCACACTAAGAAAACAAAAGGCAAACTGAAATTTGCACTTAACGTGTCTTGGGCTGCAACCAAACTTTGTGAGGGAGCTATTTGCAAAGGTTTCTCTTACTACATTTGCTTTTTTCCTTGATCTTCTTGATATTTTCGAAGATCAATCAACAACCATAACCATTTTGATAATCCCAAGAATTTCACTTTCTATTCAACCAACACCTCAATTATATATATATTTTACTACTGTCACATTTGTAAAGGTTTCTCTTACTATGTAGTTGCTTTTTTCTTTGAACTTTTTGATATTTTAGAAGACCGATCAACAACCATAACCATTTTGACAATACCAAGGATCGCTTTCTATTCAATTGACACCTCAACTATATACATTTACTACTATCACAACCACGAAAACAAAAACCAACCATAACATCTAATCACTTGTTCACCAAGATTGTTACTTTACCACCTCAACTATCCATACATTTAGTAATATCACAGTTGATTCAAAATCAACCAGAACATCTAGTTGCCTGTTCATCAAGACCTTCATGTTGCCTACTCTTACCTTAACCCCAACCATATGCATTCTATTCATCCAACCACATGATTTTTTTTTGTATCAATTTTTGTGCATACACAAATTAATGAACTCGATGTGAAATACCAATCCTTGTGATAATTCCCCCCTTTCCTCGTTGCCTCTTCTCCATCATTCCCTTTACTCATTTATTTTATTGTGCTTATAACACCCCCGAATATTATGATATTGCTATCAGGATTCAACCGTGTAGTTTCGAGTCAAACTCATTGACCCATGTTTCATGAGTAGTGGTTCAACAAGAACCCATCTCTCATGGTATCGAATGGTCCACTTAGCACTCATTGCATCTAGGTGATGCTCACAGGTGAAGCACGGTCCGAGAGGTCACCCATCCCAGACTGCTCCAGCTCAAGCGCGCTTAACCAGGGAGTTTTCTCCAAGGTTAAGCCCGCTTGAGTTGTTACCCCATTTTGCAAGTGTTGTGCCTTATGAACATAGTTGATAAGTATTTTTCACTGGTCCACCCATGTTTCATGAGTAGTAACAAGAAGGTATCGAATGGTCCACTTAGCACTCATTGCATCTAGGTGATGCTTGAGGTGTGGTCGTCCGGAGGTCACCCATCCCAGATTGCTCCAACTCGCGCAACCAGGGAGTTTTCTCCAAGGTTAAGCCCGCTTGAGTTGTTACCCCATTTGCAAAACCTTCAGCAAGTGTTGTGCCTTATGAACCACTCATAATAGAGCCCCTTTAGCTCATCAATTGATAAGTAGGAGGTATTTTTCCCCTTTATGTTGAGGTTTGAGAGACTCGAGGGGTGGGTTCCCCCTTTACAAGGAATTCAAATGCCATTATCATTAGGAATTGGGAATCAAATTCTCATGGTATTAATGAAGATTAACACCACAAACACTATCATAATTGAGAGCTCAAGGTGGCAAGATAGGCCTTAAGAGGTCCATACCTCAACACTTATTCCAAAACTTTCACCTCTGTAGCCCTTGTACATGCCTCATGGAATCCCAACAAGTTTGATGGCAAGGTATTCAAAATGAGTGGAATAGGTCTCACCGCTTATAAGGAGAGGGCTAGGTACATTGAGCAACATGTAGATCAACTCAATAGTGACAATGTAGGCTCATATTATTGCCATTTTTAACCTTGATATCATTGCATCTCTTAAAGTGCCTCACTTCGATTTGAGAAAAAGTAGGGGCATCATGTCCTTCACAATTTAAACATAACTAGAGTAAAAAAGAGCCATCCTCATAGTGGTAGCATTATGAATGATGATCAATGTAATGTAGTACATGACCATACCACCCTTGAGGCTCTCATTTTGCTACCTCGGTTTAGGGAATCATGAGTCATGAAATCCACAAGTAGTTTACCACTAGGTATACCCCTCAACATAATGGTGTAGTAGAGAGAAATAATAGATCAATTATGAACATTGATTTAACTTTTTTAACTTGAATAAATAGAAGTGACATATGTTTCAAATTTTGAAATGATATAAACCAATGAAATGTAGATTATTGAATGTATTAAATGTTTTTTTTTTAATTTTAAAGTTTCAATATAATTTTATAAAATTAACAATATATTTTAATTGTTGATAAAATGCTAAAAAATGAGGTTAAGTGGGACACAAAAAATTATATAGTATATTTCATTTTATTTTCTTCAATTTTTATTTTGTATTTATAACTTGAGACTTTAGTGTATGGATTGATTTTTTTTTCCCATTTTGATAAAATATATTTTTTAAAAATAATTTTGAAGGTTGCATGTATAAAACACAACTATTTCGATGGGATTCAACTTTTTTTCTTAACTATTTATCCAAAATAAAAAATATATCATCTCAACATTGAATTTTTCCTCTAGTGCATCATATTTTTTTATAAATTTTAAAAATCCATCTTAGTATTTTTTCTTTATGACAATTGACCTTATATTTTGGTGTTAATTATCCAATTCTAGTAAAAAGAAGAAAATATAAACAAGAGAGAGAGAGAGAGAGAGAGAGAGAGAGAGAGAGAGAGAGAGAGAGAGAGAGTACTTTATATTTCAAAAAGGAGATTTCTACATTTAAAATGAAATGTTAAATTGTGAGTGAGACTTATGAGAATATCATTTTTTAAAAATTGATCTTAAAGTGATGCTTCATATGTATTTAGTGGAAAATTCCTGTTGGAAAAGTTGTGGCCTATATTTAATTTAGCTAGAATGAATCCAACTAGAACATATATTTGATGGAAATATATTTTTAATTAGAAATACTTAAAATCATTTATGCTAATAAGTTTCCTAAAGTGGGACACAACTTTGAATTTTCACCTGAAGGTAATTGTTCTATTCTTCAACTAGTGCTTATCATGTTGGACCACTAAGAGTTAACTTACATGTGTTAAATAAGGATATTTTGAAGGAGGTTCAAAAACCTCCTTATAAATCTCATGAAGACCCTAGAATATGCTCTAAGAATCAATCAAGTCACCATTCATAATGGAAGGACATATGGATCACTGGAAGGTTGATTAGACTTGGCTAGAGAGACACAAAATGCAAACAATAATAATAACTACAACTCCTTTGCATTAAAATTTTAAAATACAAAAAAATTATGACAATTGATGGGGTTGTAGACACCCTAATGATTAAGAATAATAACAATATTGAAGGTGGTCGCAATGACAATGACAATTATAATAATAGTTATGGTGCTAACAACAATATTGGTAACAATACAAACAAGGAGGCTAAAATGCCCACATAATGACAAATGTTATTGATTATTCATAGTAGAAAAACTATTATCATCAAAATGCTCATCATCAAAACAACTATCTCTTTGAAAACAAGTTCAACCCTTATTGTAGGCCAAAAAGGGATTACGATCTTAAGAAGTATTGTGCCTTTCACAAGACTAAGGGTCATAATATAAAAACTTATTCGGAATTTAACAAGTTCATATGAAGGTTGCTTGAGGATAAAAAATAATTGGGTTCCTATTATCCCTCAAAATTCAAACCTAAGGATTTACCAATATGATTTTTTCGAACATGGGTGAGGAGGCCCAAACAAGAAGACACAAGCAAACCTATCATTAAGGTCCTTAAAGAGATAGGAAATCCCCTATCCATCGAGCCATACTTCTAGAGGTAATTGGAAGCAATATTTGAATCACATTACTCTTCCCTCAAAAGCTCAAATCAATGACGTTGACGTACACTTTAATTCTCCAAACTTGGATCTTATGGACCTAGTTTTATGCTTTGACATATAACAAATACCCTCAAAGAATAAGCTAACAAGAAGAGGAGATCCCACATTATATATCCAAGTGTGGCTTATGATAATTGCATAAAAAAGTAATGATAGATGATGAGGCCATTGTAAATTAGTCCCTTTCTCCTTGTTATAACAAATGGAATAAATGTTTTGTGGCTAAGTTTGACAATGTTCAGGACAAAAACAAAATTTTATGTGACAATTTTTTTAGCTGGGAGGATAAATTTCCGTTGATGATTAAGCCTTGGCATGCTGATTTCAACCATGCTTTTGAAACTTTTAGTAAGATCCCAATTTGGGTTCGGCTGCCTTACCTTCCCCTTCACCTGTGGTTTAACCCCCTTTTGGAGGAAGTGGGTGATGCCCTAGGTGATTTTTTGTTGGTAGATGATGCTACTTCTGACATACTTCATTCCACCTTTGCTCGTATTTTGGTTCAAATGGATGTTTCTAAAGGGCTGCCGACTGAGATTTTAATCAAAAATTCTAAGGGCTCTTGGGTCCAATCTTTGGACTATGAAGGGATTCCCTTTCGTTGTAGAAGATGTTTTAAAATAGGTCACGTTGTTGCACAACGTGGATTTGAGAGAAAAACATCGACTTCATGGTGGAAAGGCGCTTCTCAACAACATTATATGGTTGAGAAGAAAACTGAACAACATAAGAGCTTTTTCGAGGTGGTTGCACCAAAATCATAGGATCGTGAGACATCCCCTCCGGATGTCTCATTTGGTGGGGTTATTGAAGTTGAACATCATGTTGAAACCCCTAAAGATCGTGAGATTGGGTCTCTGAATGCCATTTCTTCTAGTGGCTTCTTTGATTCGTCAATGCCTGCACTAAAGAATAATGATGAAATTTCTGAGGCTGTAGTTGTAGGCATTCATCTTTAGGAAAATAGTGTGTTGGCTTGGCATGGTAAGGCAGTGCAAGTGGAAGAAGGCTAGATTACTGTTAAGGAAAAAAAAGCAAAATTCTCTAGGCCTTCTTTTGACATGACTCTTCGTTCCCACAAGAATAGTTCTAAATGTAAATCTTGACGGGTTTTGTTTGGGGGTAGGTGTTTGGTTGGTTGCTGGTTTTTTTTTTTGCAACCTTTTTTTGATTGTAAAGGGTTTCTGGTCCCTTCAAAACTTGTTTTTTCCACTATAAAAAACAAATGGAATAAATGGGCTATAGAAAAATGAGTTTCATCATTTGTAGATGCATTGCAAGGTTATGCCAAATTGAAAGCTTTGACAATTAGAAATATCATCCTCTCAGTCACTCTTGAATGGAAGAGATTCACACTTTTCCTATAATCCAAAAAATGAAAATTGTTCCATCCACCTTATTTTAGGAGGTTTGATTTTTACATTTGGGAAAGAGCAATGTTGTGAGTGAGGACCCTACACCCTTTGGTATGGTTAAGTTTGGTAAGGCTAAAAAGGTGGGGATACAATATATTATGAATTGCCTACTAATTAAGTGACGATTGTTATGCTTGCTCTATAAGTTAAGCCCAAAAGGAAGAAGTATTAGAAAAAAGAGAAACAAGAGAATTTTAAGCCCCAAAAGAGGCAAGGTTTCAAGAACATTGTTAGTATCTCAATGCTAGTGATTATATTCCCATTTACTACCCATTTTATTGGAACACATGCTTCCATTAGGATTGCAAATATCCCTATTGGTGGGATAAATGACATTTGCATGGTAAGAAAATCATGACCAAGAGATGTATGAGCTAGAATTTGAATCCTTCTCCCTCCCTAAAAACCTTGGAACCTTCACTTCGATAGGCTAGATGTAGCCTAGAAGCTAGTGTTAGGATTAAGATCCATTTACCTTGCAATCCTATGTAATATTCATGTGTTTCAAATAATTTTGGAATGTGTCCTTGGACACATAGGGTGTAATTGAAAAATTAATTTGTAATTTAGATTTATCAAAATATTGATATTAATTATTACATTCATGAAGAAGGTTGAGTTGGCGGTAGTGGTACAAACTTATTTCTTAAAACTCTCTAAACGTAGGGGTGGAAATTGAATAGTGGAGAATATTGAATATTATTGGTGGGTCCCATATGATTTAGGTGATGATTTTGGATGCCTACCTTGGGATATGGACCATTATGGAGTTACAAGTCAGAGATGCCATCTATTATTAGTAAAAAAGGTTATTTTTGCTACTCATGGTTCTTTGGGAGTTACATTTACTATTATTAGAAGTTCCTCTTTATTTTGGACATGCGATTTTTTTATTTTATTTTACCATGGTTTGATGGTACATCATATTGAAAAATATTTGTGGTATTCCTCTTTCATTTTTCTATAATTGGAGGCATGAGAGTAGTTTATTGAGATTGTTTTATAGGTACATAGGTACCATCAGAGAGTTGTTAGAGTTTAGAGTGTTAGTGTGTAGATGTATCTCTCCTTTGAAGATTAATACATACTCATTCTTTTTCTTGTGTGGACTTTTTTCCTAAAAGGGTTTCTCAACGTAAATCTTTTGTATATGGTTTGTTGATTTATCTCTTATTTGTAATAGTGTAATTTCACTTAATATTTATCATATGGTAATATTTGTTAATTTCACCTTGATAACCAACATTTGGTATTAGAGCTAATAGTTCTACATAAAGAGGGACACCTTTCTATTGAGGATTTGTTTTTATTGTAGTGAGAGATTTTATATTGTGTGGTTTTGCAGATTTAAAGATGGGATTGTAAACCATGGCTTGTACATTCCATATGGACATTGATAAATTTAATGATACCAAATATGATATGTAAAATTTGAGGATGGAAGGTCTCCTTGAAGAAAAAGATTAGTGGTAGGCTATTTCATAAGAAAAGAAGCTATTTGATATGTTTGATGAAGATTGGTCAAAATTAGACAAGGCATGACGAACCATATGATTATGCCTTGCAAATTTTCATCTTGAATGTTTCTAAGAAGGCCACCATGTACACAAGTTGTGGAAGATGATGGGTGATGCACATGAAACTAAAAGCCTTACAAATAAATCAGATATCAAAAGATAGTTATATTCATCGAAATTGAAAGGTGGCGATTCTATTGTAGAACATTTGAATATTTTTAATTTGATTTAAAGCGATCTTGGTTCTATAGATGTTAATTTGTAAGAGGAAGATAAATGAATCTTATTACTTGATACTTCAAAAAATCTAATTGTTGCCATTAGTGATAGTTGTGAATAGCCAAAAAATAAATAAAATATTATTTCTACTCTACTTTCAAAGGAAATGAGAAGAAAATTCATAAATGAAGGCTCAAAAGATAATTTGCATGTATAGGGAAGCTCCAATAAAAAAGGAAGGCCTAAAGGGGATGATAAAGAATGATATATTTAAGTCTAAAGGAAATTATAAACCCCAAAGAAGAGTAGAATAAAGTGTTAGTACTATGGCAAAAGAGGACATGTGAAGAAGAAACCCAAAAATAAGAAAAATAATTTAGATTCTTCCACGAACAACTTATCTAATGATGGTGATAATGATTCTTTATTTATTTCTACTAACAATATAAGTGATGATGGTTCTTCTTATTGATTTAGATTACTCCTACCATATGACTCCTCACAAGTTGTGGTTTTCTACATATACAACTTATGATGGAGGAGAAGTTTTCCTTGGAGACAATAGTACAAAGAGGATTGTTGATAAGGGGAATATAAAATTGTGTTTTAGTGATGGAATGATTAAAACTCTTGATTATTTTTTTCATATTCTAGGTCGTACAAGATATTTTCTTTCTATATCCATGTTAAATAATTTTAGAGTGCATGTGAGATTTGGCAAGTTTGGTTGTAGGTTAGAAAGAGTAGATTTGGTGATTGCTAGAGGATCTCATATTGTGACTCTTTTTAGGCTTAATTCCTCTAGCTTTTTGTAATTCTATCATGTAATTTGAATTGAAAACACATGTATGTTGTGACACCAACATTTGGTCACATAAGTGTAAAAGGTCTTAAGACCATTATTAATAAAAAAAATTATTTAATATTTTTCTATTATTTTGTTGGTAAAAACAATTTATGTGTGCATTTTGTGTTTAGAAAATAGAATAGATCTTCACTTCCTATTGGAAGAAATATAGCTAAGAAATTATTCTAAATCATTTATTTGGATGTGTTTGATCTAGTAGATGTTGGTTCTGTAAGTATTGATAATATGTTAACATTCATTGATGATATCTTTAGATACACCAAAATTTATTTTATTCTTTTTAAATATATTTTTTCCACTAAATTTAAGGAATCTAAAGCCATTTTCTATTGGGGAAAATGGCGTTGGCTCTGCGCGGCGACTGGTTGAGAGCTAGGGCCCGCGTGCCCTAGCTCTTCATTTTCTGCGTTCTGGCTGTGCTCAGCGGCGTCCGTGGTGGTGCAGTCTCAGGGGGGTGCATGCTTGTGGTCAGGGGTGCGTGGGTTGGACTGGGGTTCGGACGTTCTTTTGCTTGTGGGCAAACGTTGCTGCTGTGTTTTTTTCTGCGCTCGGTATTTCCTTGGCGGGTGTCTTCTGCGTTTTGAGATTGTGGATCTCGTGCCCGGTTTCTCTCCTTTTGGTGGGGTGTTGCTATTCGGTCCATGGAGACTCAGGGTTGTGTTTTGTCCAAGATTTCCTCTGGGGATTTGGAGATGGCAGAGCCGTCTTCTTCATTGCATGTAGGTGGAAAGGATCTGCTGGGTAAACCCCAGTCGGGAGATGGGGTCTTCTCCTCAAAAGGGATGCTTCGAATAAAAAAAGTAAATGGATGTTTGGAGAGATCCGAGGATCGTCCAGTTCTGGTTATTCAACCTGAGCAAGTGTCAGAGGATGTTGAATATTGGGGCAATCATGCTCTTATTTGTAAATTTTTGGGCCTTCGTTTATCTCTTCCTGTTTTGGATTCTTGGGCACGTAGGGTTTGGAACCCTGAAGGCGATATGGAGATTATTCTGGCATCCAATAACTATTTTTTGGTTGTCTTTTCAAGCATGTCCGACAGGAATAGGGCGTTCGAAGGAGGCCCTTATTTCTTTAACCAGGTAGGGCTTTTCATCAAACCTTGGCACATGGGATTCAACTCTGCTGAGGAGATCCCTTCGCGGGTTCCCGTGTGGGTTCGTTTGCCGAGGCTTCCTTTGGAATTCTGGAGGGAGGATATTCTTCACTCCATCTCATTGCTTCTTGGAAAACCTGTGGGATCGGCTTCCCAAACTCAAGATCGTAAGGTAATTTCTTTTGCTCGCATTTGTGTTGAAGTTGATTTAAATAATCCATTACCAGACTCTATGGAAATTCGTCTGGGATCTTCCTCTTGGATCCAACAGCTGGATTATGAAACCCTACCCTTTAGATGCCGAATTTGCCATGAATATGGACATTTACACCGCAAATGCCCTAGATTTAGACCCTCCCCCTTAGCTGCGTCTGGGCCTCCCAAGGGGGACAAGGGAAAGGCTCCAATGTCTAATGAACCTGTGGATAATGAGGGTTTTATTCCGGTTAAGTCCCATAACAAAGGCAAGGGCAGGAAGAGATCTTGGATGGATAGGCAGAACGAAGGCAACTTTAACAGGTTTGAGGTTCTTGATGATTTGAACCAGGAGGAGGGTATTCCAGTTGAGCTCTCTTCTGGGGCTAAGGGTCTGCAGGATGCTTAGGATGATGATGCAAGGAAAGAGGATCAAATTCTATCTCCAGAGGTTCATCAGAAGGATCAGAAGGCTATGGACTCTTCGGCTCATGCTCAGGATTTCGGGATTCTGCAGGAGTCACAGACTCTGAAGGACTCTGTTGCAGTGGTTCATGATCCCCTTGCTCCTAAGGGGGATTCAGATCCTGTGAGGGGTAATAAAGCTCCTCCTACATTAGGCTTACATCAGAAATCCTTTAAAAAGGGGCCTCTTGATAAACCGTCAAAGAGTGGAAGGAAGACTGATCAAGAGAAGGTTAAGCTTATGGGTGATACTTTGGTTGAGTCTGGGTCTGTGAAGCCCATTGATTCCCATTTCTCCCACCCCCATAAATGATTGTTTTATCTTGGAATGTAAGGAGGTTGAACAGCATCCCTAGACAAAAGGCTGTTCGCAGATTAATTGAATCTCAGTTACCGGATGTTGTCTTTATCCAGGAAACTAAGCTTACTATTGATGGGCTTGCTAATTGTGCTTCGCGTATCTGGCCTCAAGGCAATTGGCAGGGGGTAGGTGCTTTGAACAGTGCAGGGGGTGTGGCTTGCTTCTGGAACCCAAGGAAAGTTTCCCCCTTATGCTGGATGTCTAGTCGGTCTTCCATTTCTCTGATTGCTTCTAGTTTTGTCACTGGAGAAAGGTTTCTCTTATCCAATATTTATGCTCCTACGGATCTTTCAGGTAAGTTAAATCTCTGGGCTCACATTCGTTTCATCCGAGCCTTGGACCCGTTTCTCCCATGGATTATGGCTGGTGATTTTAATGCTGTTACTTGCTTAGATGAAAAACGTGGTGGGTTAGCCAGGTTAGACCCCTCTGCTAATCTTCTCAGGGATATGATTGGTTTCTTGAATCTCATTGATGTGAAGCCTTCCAATGGTGTCTTTACCTGGAATAATAGGAGATGTGGTGTGGAGGCTATCTCTGAAAGGCTTGATAGATTTCTTGTTTCCTGTTATTGGTTGAATAGTAGGTTGACGACCAGCTCTGAAATTCTTGATTGGAGGGGCTCTGATCATTGGCCCATAAAGCTTTCTGTCACTGCTTATGGTGTCACCAAAAATCCCTCCTTCAAATTCCAATTGATGTGGTTAAGAGATCCTTCTCTCCAGGAGCTTATGATGGATTGGTGGCATGAGGGGATGCCTGCTCATGGGACAGCCATGTTCACTTTTAGCAAGCGGCTTCAGCATGTGAAGTTCAGACTTAAGAGATGGAATAAACAATGTTTTGGGAACCTTCAAGCTCAGAAGATGGCTGCCCAGTCCAAGTTGGATACTATCACTCGTCAGATTCGGGACCAGGGGTTGACCTCTGCCCTCAGTATGGCTGAGTCCTTGGCTCTGAAGGGTTTAGAAGAGTGGGAACTTCGAGAAGAGATCTTCTGGAAGCAAAAATCTCGTATTGATTGGCTCCAGGAGGGGGACAGGAACACTGCTTTCTTTCATAATTCTGTGAAGGCTCGAAGACAAGGAAATTCTATCTCCTCCCTTGTTTCGCAGGATGGGGCTCAACTCTCGTCCTATGCTGATATTTCCAGGGAGGCAGTCAATTATTTTTCAAATCTCTTTTCTAGGGAGAATCTTGCTGCCCGGGCTGAGGAGCAGGCCATCATGGATTGTATTCCCCGCCTGGTCTCTTCTGAGATGAATGGGACTCTCTTATGTCCTATCTTGTTACCTGAGTTGGAGAAAGTGGTTTTTAATATGAAAAAAGGTAAGGCGCCTGGTCCAGATGGGTTTCCAATTGAGTTTTTTCAAGAATTCTGGGAAATTATAAAGTTTGATCTCCTTGAGGTGGTTCAGGAATCTCTTAGGAACAAACAGATGCTCAAGTCTATGAATTCTACCTTCTTGGCCCTCATACCTAAGTTGGAAGGAGCTAACCAGTTAGCTCAATTCAGGCCTATTGCGTTATGCAACGTTGTTTACAAGATCATCACCAAATTGATTGCGGAGAGACTCAAACCACTCCTTGGTTCTTTGATCTCGGCTGAGCAGGGTGGTTTTGTTGAAGGGAGACAAATTTTGGATGGGGTTGTTATAGCCATGGAAGCTGTTCATTCTATGGCTAACTCTAAGGAGAAGGCTATGTTTATTAAACTTGACATGTCTAAAGCTTATGATCGGGTGAGCTGGGAATTCTTACAGAAAACTCTCTTGGCTTTTGGCTTTGCTGAGGAATGGGTGAACTGGGTTCTTAGTTGTGTGACCTCTACCTCTTTCTCTGTTCTCATTAATGGGGAACCTTCAGATTTGTTTAGTGCCTCTCGGGGTCTCCGGCAAGGGGATCCTTTATCCCCTTACTTATTCATTATCATGGCTGAGGGTCTTGGTAGATTTATTAAATCTCAGGTGAGACAGGGTCTTATCCATGGTTGGCGCTGGGACAACCTTCTCCCTTCCTTCTCTCATCTTCAGTTTGTGGATGATACTGGGCTAATGGGCTTGGCTAGAATTAGCGAGGCGGTGAACTTCAGGAGAGCCTTAGACATCTATCTGAAGGCTTCTGGTCAGCATATTAATGATGATAAATCTTCCATTTACTTCTTTAATACTCCTCAGCTTATTCAGAACAGGATTGCTAGGATCCTTAGATTTCAGATCGGATCTCTTCCCCTGATGTACCTTGGGATCCCTTTGGCTTTGGGAGGACAGCGGAGAGATTATTGGCAGGGTATTTTGGATAAATTTCGAAGTAGAGTTAGCCATTGGACTCACCGATGGCTCTCTTCTGCTGGGAGAGTGATTCTTCTTAAGACTGTGGTGCAGTCTCTCCCCATTTATAGGTGTTGTGTGCAAGTTCCCCCGTCCACTTTTGTGCGGGAATTTGATGCTTTGTCTCGACAATTTCTATGGTCTGGCAACCTTCTCTCCTCGAAGTGGAGCTTGGTCAAGTGGGAGTCTGTGTGCAGGCCAAAGCATGCTGGGGGCCTTGGTCTTAGGTCTATGGCTCTGGTTGTCACTGCCTTGGCGGCCAAGCTGTACTGGAGGTGGTGTAACAATCTTGATCAGGATTGGGCTAAGATTCTAGCCCACAAGTATTTTCCTAATGCTGATTGCTTCGATGTGCCGCGTCTTCCTTTGTTGGGTAAAGGTTCTTGTATTTGGGACACCCTTAAGAAGGGGGCCCAGCTGATTAAGGAAGGCCTCTTTTGGATCTGTAATAGAGGCTCTGATGTTTTATTTTGGCAGGACTCTTGGGATGGCCACCCTCCCATTCTCTCTAGTTTTCCTCAGCTTCTGCCTCTTTTCCATATTTTTTCTGAGGCCGGTTGGATTAAGGTGGAGCATTTTAAAACTGTCAAGCGTATTGGGCAGGCGGTGGTGGCTTGCTGGAAGGACCCACAGGAATGGCCCATGGGTGGATCGGATGAGGATCGTGTTGTTCTTTCTAGAGTTTTGGAGGCTCGGCTTTGCAGCTCCCTTAATGGGAGGGATGTTCTGGCTTGGAACCCTAGTCCAAAAGGTAAATTTACTGTTGCCCGAGGCTATGCTATGTTGGACAGGAACTTATATGGTCCTACTGAAGTGCACTGGTGGAAGAAGGTTTGGGACAACTTCTCTTGGCCCAAATGCAATTTTTTCTTATGGTTGGTTGCCCAGGGGAAGTGCCTCACTTGGGAGAATATTCGCAAACGTGGCTTTCAGGGACCCTCTATTTGCCTTCTTTGTTCTCATAGTGAGGAGTGCACCTCCCACTTGTTTTTTCTCTGCCCTTACTCTAGGGAGTTATGGCACAGATGGTGGGAGGCTTGGCATCATGGGTGTATTCATGCTACATCCTTGATTGACTTCTGGGAAAGTTTGGGCAGACCACCAACAAAGACTCCTTTCCTTCAGGTGGCCTGGTCTATTGGGCCTATTTTCATTCTTTGGAACCTTTGGTTGGAGAGGAACCGTAGAGTTTTTTGTGGCTCCAATCTGGGAATTCTTCAATTGTGGCAAAAGATAATTAGCAGGCTTCAGGAGTCTATTTCGGCTAAGTGTGACAGGTCTGAAAATCTTGATTCTGGTGATCTTGATATTGTGCGGAACTTGAGTTTGGGGGATAGTAATCGGGGTTGTTTTGCTGGCAGAAGGCCCCGTCAGGTTCGGCAACGAGTTTGTCGTGATGGGAAGTGGATGCCTCCCCCGGTGGGGGTTCTAAAGATTAATATTGATGGTTCTTCTCGTGGGAACCCTGGTCATGCTGGTGTGGGGGGTATTGGTAGAGGTAATGATGGTGGTGTGGTTTTTGTCTTCTCTAGTTACAAAGGGCATCAGTCTAATAATCTGATGGAGGCCCTGGCTATTAAGATTGCTATTGAGCGTGGTTGCTCTTTAGGATGGAGGAGGATCATCTGTGAGTCGGATTCTCAGATTGTTGTGGATTTGCTGAACAATCAAAGGTGGGATGATGTTAGTTGGCAATTGGCTTCTGTGGGCAGACAGATTTTGAGTCTTGGCAGCTCCTTGGATTCTGTCTCCTTTTGTCATATCCCTAGAGAGTGGAACAAAGTTGCCGATTGTCTGGCGAAGTGGGCCTCTGAGAATGTGGATGGCTGGGATATCAGTGGAAAGGATGAGTTTTCTCCTAATTATCTTGAGACCCTTGAGAGGTTATTAGTGGAGGACATGAATAGGTAGTGTTGTTGCTGGTTGGTTTGGTGGTGGTCTGTTTTGGTGGGCCTTTGGCCTTTGCTTTGTACTATGATTCTGATTGAATAAAATTTTTACCCCTTTTTTTTTTTTAAAAAAAAGGAATCTAAAGCCTTAGTAAAAAATCAAACAAATTATAAGATAAGGGTGTTGAGATCTAACAATAGTGGGGAATATTGTTCTAGAGAATTTGATGAATTTTATAATCATACAAGTATTATTCGGTAGAAGAAAGCACCTTATACTCCCCCAAAAAATGGGGTAGGAGAAAGGATGAAATGAACCATAATGGAAAAAGCTAGAAGTATGCTAAGTGCTATGAAGCTAGATTGGTGCTTTTAGGAAGAGGTTGTAAGTACTGCTTGTTACTTGATTAATTGATCTTCTTATTAAGATCTTTTTGATTAAACTCCTTATGAAGTGTGGATAGGTGAAAAATACTTTGATTTTAGATTTAAGGATATTTGGTTGTGAGGCTCATGTTCACATGCCTTAGGAAAAGCGTTCTAAACAAGATTTGCAAGCTCAAAAATGCATTTCATTGATTACGGTGAGAATGATAAATATTATAAGCTTTGGAATCCTCTAAATCAAAAAAATAATTTTTGTGATAGATGTGATTTTCAGGGAGTTTAGAGATTATTTAGGTGAATCATAACCAAATGAAAAAATAATAAAAATATTGCACTTCGAAACAAAAATAGAAAATAAAGAAGATGCACGTGTGGAGTAGGATGAGCACATAGAAGAACAAGAGCCCATTACTCCTACCTTGAGAAGGTCAACATCAAAATAGAAACTAGTTGACATGTATAGCCCACTAGATTTTCATTGTGTATTTTCTTCATGAATTATTAATTATGAACCTAGATCTAGAATAGGGAGGTGCTCTCTTTAGAGGTGTTACCTGCATTTTTGACCTCACAAAAATTTATGATTTTCATGTCAAATGGATAAGCGTCATTGTGTATTGAACCTCTTTCTTAAAAATAATTTGAGTCAACATTCCTTTATCACAATGGTTTTTAGTTTTCCCCATGTCAAATTTCTTATCAAATTGAAGTCATTAATTCACACTTGTAGTCATGAAATGTTGGTGTTTCGTGTCATTCACATAACTTGACCTAAATTAGATGAAACGATTAAATCAAGAGATCCCCCATTTGAGATGAAATAATTTTTTTACAAGGATATTGCTGACTTCATTGAGCAGAGTGTGGTAATATGGATTTTTTAATTTTTTAAAATCCATCAAGCACTTTATAAAAACAATTAAAATGAAAGATTTTGAATGGTTGGAGAAAAATGGATTATCAAGAAAGTTTGTCAATTGATTACAAGTAATGTGGATAATTTTTAATAAAAAATATACTTCCAATTAAAATTTTAAAATTTATTATATTGATTGATTAGAGTCATTGTTATCATAAAGTTTAAATAAAGAGAGTTTCAAGGTTTTATTTTGGATTTCAGAGCTTTCATGAGGTTATGAAAATCCTTAAAAATTATGAAATTTATTTGATTTTAAAATTAAAGTGCTTGTAAAATGTTTTTATTAGTTCTATTACCACTTTCAAAATCCGTGTGGTTCTTAAAATCTTAAAAACTCTCAATGTGCTTTTTCAAAATAAATATTTTGAATGTAGTATGTGGGTGTCAAAATTTAAGTAAGGTTATAAAATCTCTATGATCTCGAGAAGTATTTTAGAACCCAAGTGGGAGCTCAAAACATGTTTTATAACTGTTCATTCTTTTTCTCTTTGCGAAAGCATCACACAAGTTGTTAGGAATCCATCAAAGCAAAATAAAGAAAAGGTTTTTGTCAAATGTTCATACTATAAATAAAGCAAAGTTGTTTCTAAGGATTTTGTAGTAGAGGATATTGGTATTGTGCTTAATGATATTTATATGGATTCACGAATAACATCTGTAAGAGTTGTTGCACTTCATGGTTTATGCATATGATGTCTAGTTTGTGGCTTGATATTGTAATAAGATTTTTGGATTAGAACTATGTTGCAATTTTTACATCAAAATTTTGGATCGTACTCTACGATCCATCATCAGGATGCAATGCAAATAGAGAGGGAGTATGATCCAAAATGCTGATGTAAAAATTGCAACATAGTTCTAATCCAAAAATCCTATTACAATATTGTCATGGATTGTGGAAGTTCTTCATGATTTTAATTGTGACTTGATTTTCTCTAATCTAGACAATCAAAAGAAAAGCTAGGTATGTGATCTTGATATGCTCAATTCTTTGTATACAAACACAACTAAAGTTGTATAGGGTAGCACAAATACAAATAAAGATGATTCACAAGTTTATGATGAGCAATGATTGTTTGGAACATTATTCAAGGAGTCTTCACATTTCACATATTTAAATTTTTTTATGTTAGTTGGGTGGTGTTTTGGTTCACAAATTCTACATCCATATCACCCCCTCTTTTGTAAGGGTACCTATTTCTCTTAGCCTATCAATGGGTTTTCATGATCATCCTTGAAATAGTTTGAGGTAGGGGTCCCCTATCATGTACATAGGTTAAGTATGAGTTTTTTAGGTCCATTTTGTTTGTCTCTTTTATTTTTGTCATGTACCCCTTGCTTTGTTAGTTTTTTGACTTTGTACCCAATGGATTTAAGGAATTTTCCTTGCTAGAGATTCTAGGTTCCTGCTACGTCCACAAGGTCCTTGTCCCAAGTTAGAGCCAACTATTACATTTTTGACATCATGTAATAATTTTTTTCACATCAAATAAATAAGCTTCACTATCTATTGAATCCCTTTGGAAAAGCTCATTTGAGTAAGTAATTCTTGATTGCAATGGTTTTGAGTTTTCCCTCATATCAAAATTTTCATCAAATTGAAGTCATCAATTCACACGTAGTCATGAAATGTTAGTGTTTTATGTCATTCACACAACTTGAACTAAAATAGCCAAAATGATTAAATCAAGAGATTTGTTTAAGATGGAAGAAAATAATTTTATATGGATTTTGGTGACTTTATTGAGCACACTATGGTAAGTTTTTAGGTCAAAAATACTTTTTCGTTTAGGAGATTTTAATTTTTCAAAATTTTGTCAGATAGTTTATGAAAATAAATAAACAAAGGTTTTTGAATGGCTAGAGAAAAATGGATTAATTAGGAAGTTCATAAAGTTATTAGAAGTAATATGGCCATTTTAAGCAAAAATATGCTTCTAATCAAAATTTATAATTTCTTGTGTTGATTAGCAAAAGTCATTGTTATTGTAAAGTTTAAATAAAAGGGAGTTTCAAGGTTTTATTTTAGAATTCAAAGCTTTCACAAGGTAATGAAACTTCTTACAACTCCCAAAATGTATTTGGTTCTAAAATTAAAGTGTTTGTTAGAGGTTTTTAGTGGTTCTATAACCACTTTTGAAACCCGATGTGGTCCTTACAACCTTAAAAACTCTTGATGTGATTTTTTAAGGAAAATATTTTGAATGTAGCATGTGGGTGTTGGAAGTTAAGCGAGGTTTTAAAACATCTATTGGTTCTCAACAAGGTTTTGAGAAACTTGTTGGAGCCCAACACATGTTTTGTAACTTTTTTCATTCTTTTTCTCTACATGAAAGCATGACAGGAGCTGTTAGGACATCCATCAAAGTAAAATAAAGTGAAGGTTTATGTCAGATGTGTACTTTTAGAAATACATTATAAGTGTATTAAAAATATGGAGGAATGAAATAGGCATTAGAGCTATTTGACTAAATGCCTCTAAGTTACCATCTTTTGGTCTCCATGATTAAAAGTATGCACTAAATGAATTTGTTGAAAAAGGCTTCAAAATTTGTAAGAAAATGCTACAATTAAAAAATCTGGAGTCATGGACAAAGCACAAATTGTGTGCCTCAAAGTGTTTCATAGAGATGTCTTCTCATGAAATATAACAATTATAGGATACACACAAGATTTTTTTTAATTAAAAATGGTGATAGAATCTTTCAAGAAATTACAAATGGCAAATGTGAACTTTAGTAATCTATCATCTACACATGACATTCACTAAAATAGGTAGTAGAGCAATGCTTTTTATTATCATAGTTAGAAATAGTTTGGTAGCCATGTATACAAAATGAAAAAATATTGACAAGTTGTTTGAAATCCTTAGCTAACCACCTCATAGAAAAATTATCACCTAGAATAAAATGATTAAATGATATGCATAACATGCATTGGTTAAATGAATTTTAGAAACTTTCAAGCATTGAAAATTCTCTAGGAAAAATATTTGCAGAAATATGGAAGCATAGGTGGGTAAGTGCAAAACGATGGGAGATCAAAAAGTGGCCACTCCACTTTTTGGTCTCAAAAAAGTGAAAATGCAAGCGTATTATAATGAAACGTGCTCATGTTATGTTTTACATTGAAATTTTTTCCTTCTCTTTCTCCTTCTCTACCAATGAAACTATATACATGAATATAAGTTGACTTTTACATATGGACATTTAATTTCTTATACTTTAAATTATATCTCATGTATATAATTTTAAGATGTTTGAGAGTGGTTTCAGATATCTAGGAGTTATAATGCAAATTATAGTTTTTGGAAGATCTTATAATTTTTAAGATAGTCAAATTTAAATAATCAGTAAGTTGTATCATCTTTCTCTCTCTATCTCACTAATTTTTTTATAAGGTGGGAGGGATAGAGGGTAGGAGAGAAAGAGAGGATGGAGATAGGGAGAGGTAGGTAAAGAGAGATAGATAGGTGGAAAGAGGTTGTGTGTGTGTGTGTGAGTGATGGAGGGATAGGTAGGTAGAGGGAGGGAGAGTAGAGATAGAGAGAAATAAAGAGGGAAGGAGGGAGAGAGAGGTGAGATAGAGAGAAATATCTAGAGAGGTAGGTAGAAAGAGGGAGAGGAGAGATAGAAAGAGGGGGAGGGAGGGAGAGAGTGGTGAGATAAAGAGAAGTAGAGAGAGCAAGCGAGAATTAGAAAGAGAGAGAGAGGGAGGAGGGAGGGAAGGAGAGGTAGAGAGGGATAGGTGAGAGAGAGGAGGGAGTGGCAAAGAGAGGGAGAGAGAATGGTGAGATAAAGAGAAGTGGAGAAGGAAGGAGAGAGAGAGAGAGAGAGAGAGAGAGAGAGAGATGCAGGGATTTTTGGAGGTCATAAATTTTGACTTGAACATTCGTTTGGGCTCAAATTTTATAGGGAGATGCGTTATGAGGATTTTTTTGGATTTTTGACTGACCATAACTTTGTTGGATCTTATTTCGACACTCTTTCGAGACCAAAATATTTCATCTGGGCTTGGATTTTTTAGATTTTGTTTTTTTATAAGGAGGTTTTTCCTATCATTGTAGAGTAGAGAGGAATAAGGAAACAATGTGGTTTTGAAGCGTCTTTTTATGGATTTGATTCAATATTAATAAAAATACTATGAATGGTTTGTTTGGTTGCATCAGAGAGAGAAGGATGGATACGTAGAGAGGTAGTTCTTGACTCAAGGGAGAGAGAGTCAAATAAAGGAATGAAGATAGTGAAAGAGAGAGGCCTAGAGTATAAGGGATAAATAATGAGTGAGCTAGAGAGAGAGAAAAATGATACAACTTGTAGATTATTGAAATTTGACCTCTTAATCATTGAAATTTGACGAAGTTTGAAAAATTATAAGATCTTCCAAAAAGTAGAATTTGCATTATAACTCCTCGAGATCCAAAACCACTCTCAAACATCCTAAAACTATATACATGAAATATAACTTAAAGTATAAGAAAGTAAATGTCCATATGTAAATGTCAACTTAAATGTTTATTTCATGTATATAGTTTCACTGATAGAGAAGGAGAAAGAGAAAGAGAGAAAAAAAGAGAGAATTTTTTTCAATGCAAAACATAATGTAAGCGCATTAATACATGCTCACATTTTGTGAAAGCATTCAAATAACGTGCTTGTGTTATAACACGCTTGCGCTTTATCTTGCTTTGGAAATTTCCAAGCCTTTGGCTTGGATTTTCCTTGGGCTTCCAACCCAAAGGCTTGGAGTGACTTTCTAATGTCCAAATACGTGCTTTTGCAAATTATGAAAAATTTGGCATAATCTCAAGCGTGCTCCCCATCAAGTTTGAATGTGTTTCAATATCAAGTCAAAAAGCACTATGATAATGTTAAGCTCTCTCTTAGCTATCTAACCATGTAATTTTTTTCATGTTTTGAGTATGTTAAGGTTTTCATCTTTAATTTCTTTTGTTGGTGTATTTGTTTTTTGTAAAAAACCAATGTTTAGCATTTTTCACTTTATTTTTTAACCGTTCATCAAAATTTCAAATAAATCACATTTTTAGAAACTAGAATCCATTCTACACATATTCAACTTTTTGATTTTCGATCAATTTTCAAATTTTTTAGGGAGGAGCATGCTCAAATTTTTATTTTTAAGGATGTGTCCACATTGAAAATTAGTAAAAAATCATATATTCATTAAAAAAATAGTAGAAAAATCAGGGATAAACTACATGGTGTTAACTAATTTCTCATTGAAGTGATTTTGAAATACTATTTTTTTTAACATTTTAGGGGGGCCACACAAGATGCTATGTTATGTTTTTTTGAAAAAAATAGGACCAATTTGTGTGGACCTCCTTTTTGAGCCCCTTAATCTCTACCATTAAAAAAAAGTAGTTTAGAAAGTAGATTAAGAGCACTGCAACTCTTGTTTTCATTGCATCTTAAAATTTTGAGTGTAACTAGATCTTCAATTTGTCATCCAAAAGTCAGTATTTCCTGATTTCAGGAAAAAAGTGGTCACTTAAGACCCCTTTTTGGTCCCCCATCTTTTTGCACCCACCCAAGTCAAGAACATCAAGTGTTTGACAGAAAGCCTCAAGGTGTCATTATCTCATAGATTAATGACCACGTGTTTTACATAGAACAATTAGTTAAAATGATTTTTTTTTTAAGTGAATGCACTTGGTAGGCATAGAGCCAAATTTCATGACCTCTCTTGCATAGACATGTTTAAAGGAATTGTATGGTCATCTAGTAAAACATAACAAAAGATGAGTCTTTGTTAGATATTATGGTTAAAGAGGCTCTAGTATTCCATATGCATTTATACCTTATGTGGCTCTATGTTATGAACCTGATAGGGAAGGTGTTATGAATGTTTCATTAAATCATCTAAGGGAATTCAACCAAAAGTAGATCCAAGGAGAATTATTTTAGTACAACCACACCAACCTTTCTTGTTTGACTACATTTTATAGTCCTATTTCAAAAGACTTATGAAGTGCAGCTAATGTTAATTTGTAGAATGTTGTTCTTTTTAGAATTGAGGTAAATATGACCACTAGGTAACTTCCAAACACACGTACAAGATTCATATAATATTCACTGTATGGATTATTGCTTGAACATGTTTTAAGGTGAAGAAAATGACTCTATTTCAAGAAAAATAGAATAAGTCTAATCAAAATAAAATTACTATTAATAATTATATTTTAAATAATTAGTTATAAAATAATAGTTATAAATAACTAGAAAGATAATGTAATAAGGATTCAATTTTGGAGTTTAGTTCTTAATAGTTTTTGGGGGAAGGATACTGGGTTTTCTCACCTTGTACATAAGAGAGAGTTCATGAGCTCTTCAATTTTGAGAAAATGAATAAAGAATAGTATGGCTAGCCTATGAGATAGGGCTTATTTTCTTTATGCTATTGATTATTTAGATGTTTAGTTGTAGCCCTTTCTTTGAATACTTTGTCTGTAAGAGACCTGATGTCTCTCAATCCCGTCTATTGACTGTGAATGCGAAATTTTGTTTGTTTTGTTTGTTTTTTTTGAGGTTTTTTGCAGTATAATGAAAGAATACGATTTGAAAGAAATGGAGTACAAATTTAAAGACATAAATTACAAATGCTAAATCAACTAATAGCTAGCAATGGCATTTGAATTTATTCTAATGAGTAAATGGATTACAATGCTGAATAGATAACAAATATCCAAAAAGGCAAGCAAATATAATATTTAAAGAACCTGATTTCTGTTTGCAGCCACGTATAGAAGTCATAGAATGTATGGCCAATTGAAATACAGACTCCTCCCTCCACCAGAAGGTTGTAGATACCTCCAAAGAGCTAGGCGTCCACTGTGGTGAGGTCAGAGTACAAAAAAGCAAGGCATTTTTTGTCCAGAGAAGAAGTACGACCTCTGCTGCAGCAAAGTATGACCTGTACCAACAACTATGAAGTCTGTACCACCTTGAATAATGTGCCAGATGAAGAACTAAACCAGCCGCTCAAGATATCACTTTTCCCCTAACGAATATTGAATCAAACCCTTAAGAATAACTTCACAATAGGCTCTGTAATACTCCTGAATGAAGCTATTCAACTGACAGGCAATAAATTAGCTGATATTTCACAACCTCTGAACTGCAATACACTGAAGATGGCTCATTCTCCAATGCAGTAGAAAACTAAAACCCTTGGCTTCATTCTTTGAAGAAGGAAATGGCTAAAATCGATTCTCATATGCATAAAAAATGAATTTCTTCCAAAGAAAACCTTATATCTCCTCAAGCAAGTTGATTTCCTTCAAAAAGCATCATTCAAATAAACTTTGAATTTCACTTTTAATTTTTCAATAGTTTGGGCGCCCCATTTAATTATAATAATTAATTGAAATATGGCCCCTTCTCCATGATGGTCGACCCCTTCATTAAGTCACTTAAGTTATAACATAAATTTACATTATAACTTTATAATATAAGCTTCAATTAAATTAATATTTATTTTGGAAAATAAATATTAATATCTCCCTCAATATAAGTCCAAATGACAAGCCGTCTGAAGCCGGATGATAAGTGATTGAATCTGCATATGACTAGACCATACTGCTAAAAATAGTAGGGTGCTCCACTGAGTGTCTCTACTTACTAAAAATAGTAAGTCAAGCAAATGATGTCCAGAGGACCCCGAACAAAAGCCAAACTGAATAATTCTGACAACTGAAGCCAAGCCATGCCTCAAGAAGACCCTCTATCCTCCATATTAGCCTACGAGGGCCACACAATAGGCTAATCTCAAGTACTAAGAGATGTCAATTGGAAGGGGACATTACAGTCCGCCCCTCCTGAAATTGCTTATCCTCAAGCAATCTCAACTTAGGATGCTGCAAAATCTCCTCACTCTCCCACGTAGCATCCTCCACTAGAAAATCTCTCCACTTCACCAGATATTTCCTGATGGTCCTCCTGCGTAGTTGTCTCTCCCTATACTCTAGGATAGACTCAGGTACTAAAATAAACTTTCCCTCATCATCTAAGGGAGGCAATACTGCTGAAGGTACCACACAATGTCCTAACGCCTTCTTGAGGCGTGACACATGAAAAAAATTATGGACCTTACTATCTACTGGAAGCTCTAGCTCATAAGCCACCTCTCCAACATGCCTGACAATCCTGAAAGGACCATAGTACCATGGCTTGAGCTTCTTTGATCCACTCTTCTTGAGAGTAGACTATCGGTAGGGCTGCAACATGAGATAGACCATGTCTCCCACCTCAAAAGATCTCTCGGTCCTCCTCTGATCTGCATACTGCTTCTGCTGATTTTGTGCCTTAGCAATATTCTCCTTAAGAGCCCTCATAATGTCCTGGCTCTCCTGCAATAAGTCTCCAACACTAGGCACTCTACTGTCACTCAATAGCAAATCAAGAAAACTAGGCGCCTCATACCCATACAACGCCATGAACGGGGAGATTTGAATGGTCATGTGGTAAGTGGTATTGTAACAATACTCACATAAGTATATCCACTTAACCCACACCTTTTGCTGCCCGACTATGTAATTCTTGAGGTAGCCTTCCACCCATTTGTTCACTATCTCTGTCTGACCATTGGTTTGCGGGTGGTAATTGGTGCTCGATGTAAGCTCGGTCCCACAAAGTCTGAACACCTCTTGCCAAAAATGACTCAGGAACCGACTATCCCTGTCACTAACTATACTTTGAGGCAACCCATGTAATATGAAAACCTCATGGAAAAATACCTCTACTACCTGTGTAGCTGTGTAAGTAGTGGTGATTGAAAAGAAGTGGGCATACTTCGTCAGCTGATCCACAACTACATATATACAATCATGTCCTTGGGCTTTAGGAAAGCCTGTAATAAAATCCATCGATAGGAATTCCCACTTCCTATCAGGAATCAAAAGTGGCTACAAAAACCCTGCCTGATATGTGTTCCCCTGCTTGTTCTGTTGACAAACAGGGCACTCTCGCACATACTGAAGAACATCTGCCTTAAGACCCTTCCATGTAAATCTTTCCCAAACCTGTCTGTATGTCTTAAAGTACCCAGGATGTCCTGCTGTAGGGACATCATGGAAAGCTCACATAATGGTGTTCCTCATTTCTGACCTTGGGATCAAGAAAATCCTATTCTTGTAAATGATCAACTCATTTACCAGTGTGTACCTCGTGTCCACAATAGATCCCTCAACAATACTAGATGCCCATGTATCCTTGGCATACTCTGCCACAATTAAG
The DNA here is from genome assembly GCA_007258455.2 of Sequoia sempervirens. Lineage (NCBI taxonomy): Eukaryota > Viridiplantae > Streptophyta > Pinopsida > Cupressales > Cupressaceae > Sequoia > Sequoia sempervirens. The sequence goes on along the minus strand of VDFB02000015.1, from coordinate 129,240,541 downwards.
TGCTTCCAATCCTTTGCAATATGTACCATAGAACTCAGATGAGGCTGACATGAAAGAGCGTTAGCAACAACATTCTGTGTACCTTTGACATAGGTGATGTCAAAGTCATATGCCTGTAACTTACTCACCCACTTTTGTTGACGATCATTCAAATCTCACTGTCCTAGGAAATACCTCAAGCTATTATGATTAGTTTTAATACAAAACTTACTGCCCACTAAATATTGCCTAAATTTGGCCAAAGCATGCATTATGGCTAGCATTTCCTTATCATATATACTGTAAACCCTCTCTGGTCCTCTGAGCTTCCCGCTCTCATAAGAAATCAGGTGCTTGTCCTGCATAAGCACCGCTCCAATTCCCTCACTAGAAGCATCGCACTGAAGCTTGAAAGGCTTCATAAAATCTGGCAGTGCCAACACTGGACATGTAGTCATAAGCTCCTTGAACCTCACAAAACACTTTTGTGCCTTAGGAGTCCAAATGAATGCACCTTTTTTCAACAAATCCGTCATAGGTGCTGCATGGCGTGAATATCCACTGACAAATCTGCAATAAAAACCACATAACCCAAGAAATTTTTGCAGCTGTGTAAGGTTCTTAGGAGTAGGCCAATCTATGATAGCACAGATCTTCTCAGGATCCATCCGCACTCCCTCTGTACTGATAATATGTCCTAAGGATAACAACTCAGTGATCCCCAAATCACACTTGGATTCCTTGGCATACAAGGAATCCCTATCCAAAATGCTGAGTACTATATCCAAATGAGCCAAGTGCTCCTGCCATGTCCCGCTGTAGACCAATATATCATCAAAGAAGACAAGTACATATCTCCTCAACTGTGAGTGGAAGACCCTATTCATGGTGGACTGGAATGTCGCTTGAGCATTGGTTAGCCCAAATGGCATAACCACAAGCTCAAAGTTTCCACAATGACAGCAAAATGCGGTCTTCTCAAAATCCTGCTCACGAACCCTAATCTGCTAATATCCTAATCTCAAGTCTATCTTCGAGAAGTAACAGGCACCATGGATCTCATCAATAAGCTCATCTATATGGGGTATGGGATATCTATTTTTAATAGTCCTCTTATTTAGGACCCTGTAATTTATGCACATACGAAGAGTACAATCTTTCTTCTTCACTAGTACAACTGAAGAAGCAAATGGCAACTTACTCAGCCGAATGTGACCCATAGCAAGCAACTCCTTGATAGTCTTTTCTATCTCATCCTTAAGCCGCTTTGGGTGCTGGTAAGGAGTAATCATGATGGGATTGGTGCCCTCCTCAAGCTCTATGATGTGCTCAATACCCCTGTCTGGAGGTCTTCTTGGTGGAATATCACTGAAAACCTTCCCATGCTTAATTCTCAACTGCTGAATGCCAGGATGATACTCGGTCTTATGCTATCCCTCCTATGTAGGCATCAAAGTACACTCGATGGCCCACTCAACCATGTCATGACGCATAAGTCTCTCCATCCATCTAAAGGAAATAGTCCTAATGTTACTGTCTTAGATGGCCTTCAGTATATGAGTCTTACCATCCACCTTGAACCAAATCTCCATGTCTTTAAGGCGAAGTATAACTTCCTCAAGAGAATGAAGCCACTTCATGCCCAATACTATATCAATATCGCCCATATTCACCACATAATAATCAGCCTTGAATTCATAATTATTCAGGCGCAAAGGAAGATCCTTAATCATACGGTCACACTTGAGAGTGTAACCATCAACCACCTTGACCCGAATGCCCTCAAACTCTTCGGTTATGAGCCCACACCTCTCCACAAATCTGGCATCAATAAAATTATGGGTGGCACCTATGTCTAAAAGGGTGATAACCTTTTGACCAGCCAAAACTCCACAAAGTCTGAAAGATCCCTCCTGCTGTATGCTAGACAACCGTGCCTCCTGGAGCTGGATCTCTGACTCTTCCTCCACCTTAGGCTCTGAAGCCTCTGACTTTGACTCAGAACTCTCTTGCTGTCTGAAATTTTTAGATTCTGAATCCTCATAATAAGCCCACATAACTCTATTGGCCTTACCCTTAGGCCACAAAGGACAATCATGGTTAGCATCATAGGGACCCTTGCAGTAGAAGCAAAGCTTCTTCCTACACAAATCATTAAGAGTCTCATGGTCCAAGGGTGCTACTGATTTTCCCTTTGAATCACTCTTAAAATCAGATTTCTCTTTATTTTTATTGAATCCCTTGTTTTCCTTAAATGAAGAAGTATTCCTGGAATTGAACTTGCTAGATGGAGCTGCAAGTTCCATGCTGCGTGCCTTTTTCATCGCTTCCTGTAGTGAGAGAGGATCAAATGCTTTGATCCATCCTCTCATTGGCTCCAACAATCCCTCCACGAAGAGCACAACTAGATGCCTCTCTAATATGTTGGGAACCATCACTGATAACCATTGGAAGTCTCCTATGTAAGCCTCCAAGCTACCAACTTGTCTCAACTGGGCCAAATCTCTAAAGTAAGTCTTAGGATCCTTCTTGTCAAACTGTTCCACCAATCTATCCACGAACTCCTGGTAAGTGGTGATACAGTCATACTGAAGTGTCACCATCCCATGATGCCACCAGTCATAAGCTGCCCCCTCAAGATGCAAAGTAGCATATCTAATAGCATCCTCCTCAGCCATGGGACATAATGTAAGGAAGGTATCCAGCTTATTGATCCAAGCCTGTGCTGTAACCTTACTGCTGACATCAAACATAGCTAAAGTGAGCTTGTTTGTGGCATGCTTCAGGTCACTATTATGATGTCTAGGCCTCCTATCCTTCCTGTTCCTGTAATGCTCTCTCCTCTGTGTGAGAAACTTGTCAAAAGTAAGTCTCTCTCTGACCTCTGGGGTCAATAACTCCCACTCATCGTTCACTGCCATAAGAATATTAGCGAACACTTCCTCAGGCTCCTCATCTACAATAGCCCCATCAGGCTCCTGTCTCACAAAAGTTAGGTGGGTAGGCCTATCTACTGTCCGTGAAATAGTCCTAGGTATCCTTCATGAACCTGCATCACTCCTGTCTTCATCACGACGTGGTGATGGTCTCCTAGGTGAACCCATCCTTTGTATAACCATGGTCAACTACTATAATACATCAGCTACATGATGCTGACCTGTCCGTAAATCTCTAATAGTCTGTCTAACCTCTGCATCTTCCTCCTGAGGATCTCGAGGAATCTCTGTTCTATCACCCATGGTACCCTGCTGCTTGTTCAATTCCTGTTCCCTGTCAAACAAAGCTCTCCTATGAGTATAATATCTGTGAGGTCCAACCTCCTATGTCTGCATATGAATCCCAAACCCTCAGGATGGCAGGATTGTAGCTCTGATACCACTATAAGAGACCTGATGTCTCTCAATCTCGTCTACTGACTGTGAATGCGAAATTTTGTTTTTTTTTTATTTTTTTGAGGGTTTTTGCAGTATAATGAAAGAATGCGATTTGAAAGAAATGATGCCAACACAAATTTAAAGACATAAATTACAAATGCTAAATCAACTAATAGCTAGCAATGGCATTTGAATTTATTGTGATGAGTAAATGGATTACAATGCTAAATAGATAACAGATATCCAAAAAGGCAAGCAAACGTAATATTTAATGAACCTAATTTCTGTTTGCAGCCGCTTGTAGAAGTCATAGAATGTACAACCAATTCAAATACAAAATTCTCCCTCCACCAGAAGGTTGCAGATACCTCCAAAGAGCTAGGCGTCCACTGTGGTGAGGTTAGAGTGCAAAAAAGCAAGGTGTTTTTTGTCCAGAGAAGAAGTACGGCCTCTGCTGTAGCAAAGTACGGCCTGTATCAGCAACTATGAAGTCCGTACCACCTTGAATAATGTGCTAGATGAAGAACTAAACTAGCCGCTCAAGATATCACTTTTCCCTTAATGAATATTGAATCAAACCTTGAAGAATAACTACACAATAGGCTCTGTAATAACTCCTGAATGAAGCTATTCAACTGACATGTAATAAATTAGCTGATATTTCATAGCCTCTGAACTGCAATACACTGAAGATGGCTCGTTCTCCAATGCAATAGAAAACTAAAACCCTTGGCTTCATTCTCTGAAGAAGGAAATGGATAAAATCAATTCTCATATGCATAAAAAATGAATTTCTTCCAAAGAAAACCTTATATCTCCTCAAGCAAGCTGATTTCCTTCAAAAAGCATCATTTAAATAAACTTTGAATTTCACTTTTAATTTTTCAATAGTTTGGGTGCCCCATTTAATTATAATAATTAATTGAAATATGGCCCCTTCTCCATGATGGTCAACCCCTTCATTAAGTCACTTAAGTTATAACATAAATTTACATTATAACTTTATAATATAAGCTTCAATTAAATTAATATTTATTTTGGCAAATAAATATTAATATCTCCCTCAATATATAAGTCCAAATGATAAGCTGTCTGAAGACGGATGATAAGTGATTGAATCTGCATATGACCAGACCATACTGCTAAAAATAGCAGGGGTGCTCCACTGAGTCTCTACTTACTAAAAATAGTAAGTCAAGCAAATGATGTCTAGAAGACCCCGAACGAAAGCCAAACTGAATAATTCTGACAACTGAAGCCAAGCCATGCCTCAATAAGACCCTCTATCCTCCATATTAGCCTATGAGGGCCACATAATAGGCTAATCTCAAGTACTAAGAGATGTCAACTGGAAGGGGACATTACATTGTCATGTGATGAATTATAGTTATCCCCTCTTTAATGCATATATCTTATTTATGCATTTTGGATGGAATTATTTGTTCGATATGTGAGTTATTTGATCCTATGTGAATGTGTCTTTTTTATGTTAGATTTCATTCCATTTCTTAAACCCTAATTGCATGTTTTCATTATTTAGGAATAAATCTTCATGTTTGTTACTCCTCTCTATTTTTTTTTTGTTATTCTATCATATTTATGGTTTAGATGTATTTCTTACTTTATGGTTAAAATCATACACCTAAAAGTACAAATATTCTCATACAAGGGAGCTGCCCCTCTCAAACATAGAGGAAGATTAGTAATCCAATAGCAATCTCTCCAACTATTGGGAAATTTGTTGTTGTCGATTAGGTTCTTGAGGATCACTTTTAAAGGAAAACAAGTACATTGATTTTCATTCAAACATACCTCTCTTGGGATGGATGTTGGTGTTGTTTGAAGATGGAACTTGAAACAATGAGTTAGGGTTAGTATTAAGAAATATATGTGAATCAATCATAGTTACTTGAACCATCAATTGATTATTACAATGATAAAGATGAATAAATCTCTCTGAACATTCATATCAAGAAAATCAAGTAATTGATAATCTTGTGCAAGTGGATTTCTAGAAAAACTTCTATGGTAGTATGTAGTTCCAAGCTCAAGAAATACATCCCTCTTTATTTCAAACATTACAAAAGATCAAGGAAAGGAATGTAAAATGGGGTTTTCTGCTTTCTCATTGCCAAGATGTCTCTCAACTCATCGAAGGAGATGAATATATATTCATAAATACTCAAACACTTTGACAATGTGAAGATAGTTTAATATTGATAAAGGAAAATAAAGAAGGTAACATTAAAATGTATTAGTAATATGGTAAAGATAATGATAATGAAACTCAAACTTTCTTAAGGAATCAAGAATATGTGAGGCTTAATTATGAAATTGGTGGGAAAAATTTGTTCATTGATAACTTGAAAGAGGGGATGAAAACCAATTTGAAAATAAATCCCCAAATTTTTTTTGACAAGTGTGCAACTCAAAATTAAAGAGAATGATGAAGGACAAATGTTGCAAGAGGATTCTCATAATGTATTAATTCCAAACTAGTATCTTAATTATTTAGATTGTGCTTTTATTTATGGTGAAGATGTCTTTGTTTCTCCATTATCAATCGTAGAAGAAAAAATATTGGTTGATGAAATTAAAGATCATTATCTAAATTAGGTCAGGGAGTTTGGGATGTTTGAAGAATGATAAACACAAAGCACTCAATTGAGTGAAGATTGGTTAGATTTGTAGCTTCATGATATCTTCATCCTTAGTTGGTATTTGGAAGCCTTAGATGATGAATTCCTTTGTGGAGATGACATCATTCTTTCTCCTTCATCCATTGTGAAAGAGGTCGTATCAGTTGATCAAATTCAAGATACAAATTTTTACTTTCACCTTCTATTACATCATCATTAGTTAAAAAATTTCCATGATGATTACAACTCAAAGGGAAGAATTGTCTTTTCAAATGATGACCCCATGCTAGTAGAAGTTACTATTCATGACATGAATTTATAAAATTGTGACCAAGATTAGCATCAAGGTACAAATTTATTATCTTCTCCTTATATGCCATAACTAGATAATGAGTTTTATGAAAATAAAGAAGTATGTATGTGTTGGTATATGGAGCCTGATTAGACTCAGAGGTTAAAATTTCCCATTTTATTGGTGTGGTTTCCCCCAAATTATTTAATGGGGTCAAGGGGCAGCGCCCCTTGCAGGGTCCAGGGGTAGCACGCCTGGCACGCTCCCTGTCATGATATAGGGCAGGGTCAAGGGGCAGCGCCCCCGAAACCTCTCATGATTTTTATTATTTTATAAAGGCATCGGGTGTTATTTTTCTATTGGCCAACATAAAAAACCCTAATTTTGTAACCGACATAAGTCTTGATAAAAGGCTAAGGGTTTGGGTTTTTGTCGACATTGTATTGTAGCATTTGTAACAGTATTGAGCTGCAAGGATTACTAGTTGTAATCAATTCGATTTATTGGATAATAATATTGGACTCTCTGTTGGTGGACATAGCCCAAGTTTGGGTGAACCACGTTAAATATTGTCTCTTGCTATTATTATTTCTGTGTTTTTCATTCCTTTGTTTAATCTTTATTTGCATGTAATTGATATTTTCTGCATACAATTCCTAACACGTGGTATAAGAGCGGGTTGTGTTTGATTATTGTCTGTAGGAAGGTCTCACGGTTGAGTGGGAGTCTCATGGTTAAGTGGGAGCAATGGCAGATGAGGGTAAATTGAAGATAGATAAATTCAATGGGCAAAACTATCAGTTATGGAAGATGCAGATGGAGGATTATCTCTATCAAAAGGATTTATGGAGGCTGTTGGAAGGAACAACCAAGAAATTGGCAGGAATGAGTGATGAGGAATGGAATCTTCTGGACAAAAAGGCAATGGGAGCCATTCGTTTATGCCTGACACAATCGGTGGCATTCAATATTACAATAGCAAAGACAATTCAAGAGTTGATGGAAACCTTGGCGAAGTCATATGAAAAGCCTTCCGTTTCAAATAAGGTATTTCTCATGAAGCGTTTATTTAATATGAAAATGGTAGAAGGTGGGTCAGTTGCTGATCATTTAAATGAGTTTAAGATAGTTACCAGTCAATTAAATTATGTAAATGTAAACTTTGATGAAGAAGTTAGGGCTCTTTTGATTCAATGTTCTTCTCTTGAAAGTTGAAATAGCTTGGTCATGGCTATTAGTAATTCTGTTTCTGGTTTGAACACATTGAAATTTGATGATGTTGTTGGTGTTATTTTGAGCAAGGAAATTTGTAGGAAAAGTTCAGGTGGAACATCCACTTCAGGTAGTGTTTTGAATGGAGAAAGCAGGGGCAAAACAAAGGAGAGAGGAAACAATTCTGGAAGTCATGGGAAGTCATGAGGAAAATCAAAGGACAAAAGGTCCCAATCTAGAGACAAGAGGGATTGCTGGTATTGTGGTAAGCTGGGTCATTTAAAGAAAGATTGCTGGTCTCGAAAAAATAAAGGAGACAAAAAGGAAGGAAATAAAGAGGCAAATGTGGTAAGTAATAAATCTGATGAGGATGCTTTGATTCTTTCCCTTGATAATGCTAATGATTCTTTCCCTTGATAATGCTAATGATTCTTGGGTGTTAGATTCAGGGGCTTCATTTCATGCTACGCCCCATAGAAGTTATTTTCTTGATTATGTCCAAGGGGATTTTGGGCTGGTTTATTTGGGAGATAACGAAACCTGTCAGATTGTTGGAAAGGGAAGAATCAAGATTAAGTTGCAAAATGGGAATCATTGGCTACTACATGAGGTAAGACACATTCCAAATTTAAAAAGAAATTTAATTTCAACAGGGCAACTAGATGATGAAGGTTGTGTTGTTACATTTAGTGATAAAAATTGGAAGGTTACAAAAGGTGCCTTAGTGGTAGAAAAAGGTGTGAAAGTAGGCACCTTATATCTTTGTACAGGTCATACTGTTCCTTCTACTTTAGCTATTGTAGATAAAAATCAATGTTCAAGAATAGTTGCTGTAGTTCAACAGGAAAAAAAATAGACAGTTGCTATGGATTCTGAATCAACACTGTGGCATAATAGACTTGGGCATATGAGTGCAAAAGGTATGAAATTACTTCATTCAAAGAATGTTTTACTAGGTCTGAAACATGTGTTAATATGGATTTCTGTGAAAGTTGTGTGTATGGAAAATGAAAGAGAGTTAGTTTTCTCAAGGATGGGAAGCAAAAGAAAGATGAGAAATTGGAGCTTGTGCATATGGACTCTTTGTTGGTGGACGTAGCCCAAGTTTGGGTGAACCACGATAAATATTGTCTCTTGCTGTTATTATTTCTATGTTTTTCATTCCTCTGTTTAATCTTTATTTGCATGTAATTGATATTTTCAGCATACAATTCCTAACAGTATGGCATAATATATAAGTATGGTTAAAAATAATATTGTTCATGAGTCTAATTCATGACTTTGTAACCTTGGTATTCCAAATCAATGTATTGAGAAGTTGAATAATAAATTATATTTTTTGGTGAAGATAAATTGAATTATGCATGTGTAATAAAGTTATCAAAAGTAGATGTTGACATGATATACCAAGAATCAAATTGTTTAAAATTTTCTATTTGGACTATACCGCAAAGAAAATAAATAAAGAGAAATGGATGATAATAAACTGAGTATAAGTCAAGAAGATAAATCATCTTGTAGGATCCTATGGTAAGGATTTGGGTTGAAATATCAATTGGTGATTTTATTTGTGAGTCTAGGTTCTCGTTCATGCTATCCAAGAAGATAAAGTTATCTTAGCTCAAGATATTGGGATTGATATTCATAAGGCATAAATGCAACTTATACTAGATACATTTTTTTGATGTTTCTGTAGTTGTAGATGGTATTGGTATTGTGCCTAATGATAGTTCTATGGATTCACCAATAACACTTGCAAGGGTTACTGCACTCCATGGTTTATATATAGGATGTCTAGTTCATGGCTTGATTTCCTCTAGTCAAAACAATTAAAAGTACAACTAGGTATGTAATCTTGATACACTCAATGCTTTGTATATACAAACAACTAAAGTTGTATAAGACAATGCAAATGAAAAGTAAGAGGATTCACAAGTTTATGATGAGCAATGGTTGTTTGACACACTATTCATGAGAAGTCTTCACATTTGATATATTTTAGTTTTTCATTTTTTGGTGGTGTTTTGGTTCATAAATGCTACACACGTCTAACCCCGTCTTCTATAGGGACACCTATTTCTCTCAAAATTTCAATGGGTTTGTATGATATTCCTTGAATGAATTTGAGGTAGGGATCCCCTACCATGAACATATGTTAAGTAGGATTTTTCATCGTGTTCATTTTGTTTCAATCTCTTCTCTTTTTGTCATGTATCCCATTTTTGGCTCGTATCAAGACTCTCTTTCCAATCATTCTTTATTATTTTTTTGACTTTTTAACACAATGGATTTAAGGCATTGATCCTTGCTAAATATTCTAGGTTCCTAATACATCTGCAAGGTCCTTGTCCCTTGTCAGAGCCAACTATTACTCATATTTTTGACCTCATAAAAATTTAAGATGTTTACATAAAATCAACAAGCTCCATTATGTATTGAACCTCTTTTTCAAAACTCATTTGAGATAGTAAATTATTGATCACAATAGTCCATAGTTTTCCCCATGTCAAATTTATCATCAAATTGAATTAGTCAACACACTTGTAGTCTTGAAATATTGACGTTTCGTGTCATTCACAAAGCTTGACCTAAATTATCTGAAATGATTAAATTAGGAGATCCATTTGAGATGGAAGAAAATAGTTTTGCAAGGATATTGGTAACTTCATTAAGCACATTGTGGAAATTTTTTAGGTCAAAATACTAAGCTCCTTTTGGGATATTTTAATTTTTGAGAATTTCATCAGACAATTTACATAAACTGATTAAAAAGGAAGTTTTTGAAAGGCTAGAGAAAAAATAGATTAATAGGGAAGTTTGTAAAATTATTACAAGTATGCGGTAATAAGCAAAAATGCTTCCAATCAAAATCTATAAATTTATAATTTCTCATGTTGATCGACCAGAGTCTTTGTTATCATAAAGTTAAAATAAAAGGAAGTTTCAAGGTTTTAATTTAGAAGTCAAAGCTTTCACAAGGTTATGAAACTCCTTACAAATCCCAAAATGTATTTGGTTCTAAAATTAAACTATTTTCTAAAGGTTTTTAGTGGTTCTATAACCACTTTTAGAACTTGATGCGGTTCCTAAAACCTTAAAAATTCTCAACATTCTTTTTTAAAATAAATATTTTGAATGGAGTATGTAGGCATCAAAAGTTAAGTGAGGTTATAAAACCTCTATGACTCCTAACAAGGTTTTAAAAACCTTGTTGGATCCCAACACGTCTTATAACTTTGTTCATTCTTTTTCTGTACGCAAAATCATTGAGCAAGTTGTTAGGGAATCTATTGAAGAAAAATAAAGTGAAGGTTTTTGTCAAATGTTAGTACTAGAAATACATTATTAATGTATGCAAAATATGGATGCATGAACCATGTGTTGGAGCTGTTTGATTGAATGCCTCGAAGTTACCATCTTGTAACATCCCTAATTAAAATATTTTTTCCAAATTTATTTAAGAACAACAACACACAAACAATGTGAAACAATATTAAATTCAAACCATCTTCAATCAAATATTATAAATACAATTGATACCCACATAGATCTAACAAACATTGCACAATTTTTTTGGATATTTTTCTATTGATATAAATATATTTATTACATAAAAATATTATGTTACAACAAAAAAGCTTCAACATGAACAACACAAAAAAAAGGAAAATTATTCTAACAAACTACTCCTAAAAACTACAACTTACACCACACTACTAACATTGATCACTCCAATCTAAAAGATGACATTCATCAATACCTAGGTTGATCAAAAGGACCAAAATATATAGAAAATATGATCTACTAAAACATCGCACTCATCATAAACAATAGCAAAAAATTGACACCAAAAACCCTAAACCAAACTCCATAATCTTCACCAACAACTAGTACACTAACACATTATAGTGAACACATTGAAACTTCATAGACAATCCATTTGGACATAGACTTCACCCACAACTGGAAATCAACACAACATAGAGCTAAAGATAAAGAGAGAGAGGTGGGAGGGGGAGAGAGGTAAAGATATAGGGTAATATATAGAGATAGATAGGGATAGGGATAGATGGGGAGGGAGAGATAGACATAAAGAGATAAAGATGGAGAGGGAGGAAGGGAGGATAGGAGAAGGAGAGAGGAGAGACAATGAGAGGGACATAAGGGGATAGATAGAGGGAGAGATAACGAGAGGGGACAAATAGAGAGAAGGTATAGAGAGGGAGAGGTAGAGATAGATAAATAAATATTGAGAGAGATGGAGAGATAGAGAGGGAGAGATGGAGAGATAGAGATATAAAGAGAAATAGAGAGGAGAGGGAGAGATAGATATGGAAAGATAGAGAGGAAGAGATGGAGAGATAAAAAGAAAGGGAAAGAAAGAGTGAGGGAAATAAAGATGAACACACATAGACACACACACACACACACATATATAGAGGAAATATGCAACCGCCCAAGATAATTTCCACATAACCCAAATAGAGAAATCTATGCAAACAAGTATTGAGAATCCCAATGCAAAAGAATAGCCAAAATAGAATCAAATATGACACAAGATATATCCTAGGAAAATCCTCAAGAGGGAAAAGCCCACCTTCCAAAAGCATCCATCACTCATGTATTATTCAACAATAAACATTACAATACATCTTCAGAGTCCTCCATGAACACCTTTGAAACATCAAGCCCTCTACAAGCACTCCATGTGAATAAGCATGTAACCACAAATCCCATGCCATGCTTCAACCCTCACAAATGCTAACTAGAGCTAACCTGTCAAACTACCAACCTTAAACAACTAGCCATGTGGTTTATTTTATAGAAACAAGCCCCCACAAAACTACCAAGTGGTATTACATAAAAGCATGTGACTAATACCATGAGCTTACAAAACCATTAACCCCTTATTCAATATTGGGTACTTTATTTAAATTACTTTCCCCAATATTAAATAAATACACTTTTACAAATTATGTCCCAATGTTACATACAACACATAAAGTGGCCCCAAGAATGCTAGACCCATGCACGATGCACACACCCCTAGATTCCCAAGGTGCACCACATAATAGATAAATAATTACATTATAACATTATGTAAGGTGGACGACACACCTTTTTCTAACATTCTCTCACTTGTATACATTGCATAAGGGGTAAACAAGTAAACTCAAACATGAGCAAGGGAGCAATACCTCTAGCCACATATATCATCAAGGAATCAAGGTGGTCCATGTGCTCCATCAAGATACCTGCAACAAGAATCAAAGTGACCACCATATCAAACATGAATGCTCTCATCCCCCATCATGCCAATGCATAAATATAAGAAGCCATCCAAAGAGAAGTGTAAGTCCTACCTCCAATTGATATCCCAAAACACAAGCACTCAATCCAAAGGTAACAAGCATGCATCAGTAGCTATCAAGATATAATCACCATAGCTGAAAATAGCATCCACAATAGATGCTAACAAATCCAACTATCTATACTTCAAAGGTATACAAATCATAACAAGTGAACCTCATGCCATCAACATATACAACCTATAACATGCAATCATAAGCTCCAAGTGCCAGACTTGCCATATAATGAACATAGACATCTAGGAACTTCCATTGCTTAAGTAATGCCAAAAATGAAAATGATCAAGGCATCAAAAGATCCACCATCAGAAACACATAGAAGTGTAACCAACATCATGTAGTACCAAGGAACATCCACAAAGATATGCAAATCCCGCAAACCAATAAGTTGTAATACATCTCTCACCACAAGTCTCCATAGCTCTCCCAAGTTCTCCACACCTAACAAAGGAAAGAGATAAAGGATCATCCATGTCACCATCAAAGAAAAATGAACAAAACATGACCACAAACATGGTGATCACCATAGCTCCAACCAAGATCTCAAAACCAATGTCATGTGAATACAAACATCCAGGAAGTAAAACAAGACCAAAGAGAGAACATGCAAATCAAAACCTATAGCATTTCCTTCTACACACACCTCTAAATACCAATTGTTTCAAGTATGATCTCCACAATAAAACCACAAAGAGAATAGCATTATCCACATCTAACCATAACCAAGATGTATGCATATCAAACCAAAGGAAGATCAAACCAAATCCATTCCCAATGAAGGAAATAAGCCCAATAACATCTCCTAAACTCAACATCAATGAATAATATCACAATGCATAAGGAGATAAACACGCCAACATACCTCAAATGAACCATCCATAACTAAAAACCTATATCTCAAGATCCATATGCATAAGAAAATAAAGCATATAACATAATGCATAGATGAAAGCAACAATGGGAAATACCTCTCAATGATAAACCATTGAGTAGACCAAGAGTGGGGAATGAGAATGCTGCTCCAAGATATCCAAGTGATCTTGACTCATCTAAGAACAATCTCCTCAGAGGCCCATGTTGAACTCATGTCCCATCAAGATGTAGGCTCCTCAAACTTCCAGCTGAAACCTCATCAATGAGTAACCATCTCAACACATGTCTCTAATCACAAGAGGTATCCTGGCCTCATCTATGTATCCAAGTATCCATGAGTACATGTTTATAACCAATAAATCCATGCCAAACTCCAAATGCAACACAACATCATCATGAAGCTCTTAATAAAATTATCAATGTACCCAATACCAAGAGAACCAACCAAGATCAAAGTCAAAGTCCCAAACATGGAATTAGGAACACACCATGACATCATGATCTCACACCTCCTTAAAATAAGATCATATGCTCCAATGAACATATCATACACATGTATCATGCCAAAACTCTAATGTGCACAAACAAGAGTATACCATGACATAATAACATAACCATCCTATCAAACAAGGATCACATGTCAAAAGATAAAACATGACACCTCAACCAAAGACTAAAGAATTCATCCATGAAAAACCAAGATGCCAACATATACAAACCTCATGAATAAAACCATCTCCTGTCAATGAAACCCAAGATTTCAAAGGACCCTCACTGCATAGAAATAGGATCCAAGAGTTCATCCATGACACCAAAAAATATTGCAAAAAATTATCCACCATCAAATGGTGAATCCACATCACTGCCACAAGCTCCCACTGAACTGTGATACTGAGATCTCCATGGCAACATGATAACCATCCTTTAAATGAAGATCCTCCATGGTCCCAATGTAATCAAAGAACTCAACACCAAGATCCCAAAGGGAAGAGTACAAACCATAATCTCCAAACCAAGAAGATAAAACACCGCCAAACCATCACTGTCATAATCTCCCACTGAAAAGTGTAATCAATCTATCCATTACATGTCATGATAACAATCTCCTCCATGAATATCAACCATAACCATGATCCTCAAGCCAAGAAGATACACTGCCACAAACCAAAATAGGAACCAATCCAACACCACCAACAATACACTTGCATAAACAATCATGTCATGCCAAAGTCCCTAAATCACAAGGAACACCCATGACACCATGATCACCACCAAATGTACCAACAACACAATCCAACAGTGTCTCACATGTCTACATTACATAGTCAACTACATAGGTCTCACATCATGGCTACACTTGGTAATACCATCTCTCCTCCTTAACATGACAAATAAACTAGAAAAATATGTGACTAAACCAAGCCACCAATCTGAATATGCAACACTGAAGTATCTATGGGCATAGACAACCCACATCCAAGTCATAAATGCAACTTGTTAGTATATAGTGCCTACAACATTGCACAACTTATATATACAACAATGAAAGATACAAATACAACAATATATTGATAACCATGTCAAATGAGAGCAATCAAAGATGTACATGTGAGTATACAATTATTCCAACATCAAATCACCAAGATTCGATAATTGATAAGCTCACAAAATCACCATAGTCAAAGTAATCCATAAAAATATCAGATGGAAATAAATGGAAATAAAAGCAAATAAACCATGCAAAAACATCTCCAAACCTAATCCACTATATAGTACTCTGAACAAGCTTTCTGTTGACTATATGAAGTGCAAAATCAGACTTCGTATGCACAAGTTATGACCTCTCCAAGCTCGAAGGAAACATTTGAATCACAACAAAGAAAAAACTATTAAAGAATAAAATATGGAAAAATCACTGATACCACATCAAAGAGCACAAAACCACCTTTCCAACGAGTCTAAGAAGTCACAAAATGGACACCTGAGGCAAAAGTTATGCCCCCTGGAAAAAATCTACCCAATTTGGCTATTAGGTGCAATCAAAGATGGACCTTGGGCGACCGCCTGGTGGTGGTGACACTACTTGGTAAAAGCCGCCTATAGGCTGAGCAGACCCATCGAATTATAGAATCCAATTTAATATTATTTTTATTTAAAAAATTAGCGACATTTAAAATTTTATATGGAGGTTTATTTTTAATTTGTTTTAACCTTGTATAGGGTGGGGCTGACTTGTCGGTAGCCAAGCCTGGCCGACTGTACTGTCGGTGGCCTAGGCTTTGCCAAACAACAATACAACTTGCCGATAGTTGGCAGGAGCGAGGGTATGGGGTCTACAAACTCCCTCCCAACCCCCTTCCCCTCCACACACAATTTACATATATTTTTTATTTGATTTTTAATATAAAACTATAGGGTTAAAAAAAATACCGCAGGGAAACATAATTTTTTTTTTGTATATACCACATAAATAATTTTAACCAACAAATATTATTAAAGTGTAGGATTTTTTTTTAATTTTATTCTACCTTTGCAAATTTGGCGACCGTATGATTGGGGGGGTTATTGGCTAATTTTTTTTTGCATTTTTTCCAGTAACCAAAATATATCAAATTTTATGTCAATCTTTATCTCTTGGGCCTTTTGGATCCAATGGTGAGGTCTGTTTTGTCCCAAGGGGTCATCTACAATATTTCCTCTACATAACCCTTATTATATACATCCAATAAAAAACCCTTTTTCAAACAAAGATTCATAACCCCAAATCTACAAAAAAAACCACAAATTTGCAACCCCAAAACTCCAAATTTGCAAAAAACACCTACACTAAACCCTCATATCTTGCAAAGTCTTCATTCTTTCCATGCAAGCCATAGATTCAAATATACACCAAAACTACTCCAATAAGGGTTATACACCATGGCTTTGATACCAGATGAAAGAAAATATGCATCCACCAAGATAATTTCCACATAACTCAAATAGAGAAATCTATACAAACAAGTATTCATATTCCATATGCAAAAGAATAGACAACATACTATCAAAGATGACACAAGATATATCCTAGGAAAACCATCAAGAGGGAAAAACCCAATCTCCAAAAGCATTCATCACTCATATATTATTCAACAATAAACATTATAATATATCTTCAGAGTCTTCCATGAAAACCTTTGAAACATCAAGCCCTCTACAAGCACTCCATGTGAGAAAGCATGTAACCACACATCCCATGCCATGCTTCAACCCTCAAATGCTAACCAGAGCTAACCTGTCAAATTTCCAACCTTAAACAACTACCCATGTGGTTGCTTTTATAGAAACAAGCACCCACAAAACCACCAAGTGGTATTATATAAAACCATGTGACTAATACCATGAGCTTACAAAATCATTAACCCCTCATTTAATATTTGATACTTTATTTAAATTACTTTCCCCAATAATAAATAAATACATTTTTACAAAATTTTGTCCCAATGTTACATACACCACATAAAGTGGCCCCAAGAATGCTAGACCCATGTGATGCACACACCCCTAGATTCCTTAGGTGCACCACATAATAAATAAATAATTACATTATAACATTATGCAAGGTGGACAACACACATTTTCCTAACAAGAGAAAGAGAGAGAGAGAGAGAGCGCATACTATGGTTTACCAAAGTATGCATAAAGTTATAAGTGGGACAATATCATAATTTATAATATTTTTTTCTTATTTATCTCACTTGTAGGTGATACTTAGAACACAAACACACATATAATGTGCACACATTATTTATTTAAATTTTTGTCCCATCATTTTAGGGTTGGGCAACCAAGCCTAAGGATTGAATCTTTATGATACCTTGAAAATGTGTGTTTTTCATATTCAATAATGTTTTTAAATTTTAACATCATGAAATTTATTTATTTTATAACAAAAATATAAGAAACCATTACAAAAGCTATTTCTTGGCTTTAGATAGTTGTATAATATTTTTAACATTTTTAATAAGTTAGGATATATATATTTATTTTCTTTAAATGATGTCTTCATATTTCTCAAATACATATGCATTAGTTTTTTTTATAACTTTTTTTTTTGATACGCAAGGACTAGTATTATATTAATTAAAAAAGGAAATTACAAGCGTCTACTAAAGTAGGAAAATAGCCATATTTTCTCCAACCGCCTACTACAACCGGCCAAAAAATCCAACAAAAAAAAACCACAAAAAACTATAGGACTCGCAACTAGCAACCCAACAAACCCAACTACAACAACCACCTCTCCATCCATCCATACACCATTACTAGCAAACACAGACAATACTTTCCAAAGAAAATTACTTACCATACTACAATCCGCGAACTAAACTATCACAACCAAACTATACCAAATCATAACAAAAAAAAAAACCCTACACCACTGAACTCACAGAAAGCCATTGGCCCTTGCAAAGGCCTCAAAATCCACAATCTAGTCAATATCTTTCACAGGCATGAGTCCAAAAAATTTCTTCATGTATTCCACAACCACCACAACGATCATTTTATGCCTCATGAGGGTTGGACCCTTTAAGTCTAATAGAAAGGGAAAGAACTTCACTGCGTCATCCATAATCCGCAACAACTCCATGTTGCTAGGATGGGGAATGCCCTTCCCCACAATGGCCGCCTTCAACACCTCTTCAACACCCAATTGCAACTCCTTCCTAAATTTTTTTCCCAACACCCTAGCCTCCACCTTCGGCACCCAATTATCTAGAAGAGACACCAAAAACCTGGAGGTGACATAGGTGTTGTCCCTTCCAAATTCATTTATGGCCAAATGACCATCACCTAGCACCATCTTAACAACCACGACCAACAAATAGTCATTATTTAGCATAATTCTCTTAAGGCGCTGGTCCGTTATTTCCTTGAAGGTCGTTTGACATGTCTTGGCCCTCAGAGAAATCAGCGTATCAAATCCAAACCAAACTAAACCCTCAGCCAACACCTTAATTATGAATCAAGATCACCTAGCCATAGCTGCGCCCAAACCCTCACTCAACAAATGATTCACTATCAAACACACAAGAAAATTCCAGCGCTTCACCGAGAGCCAAGGAAACAATGACAACTCCAAACACCACCAAGACATTTAAAATAGAATGAACTGGCCGGCCATCATCAAACAAACCTGAGCTAGGGAGGAGTAAATATTATGATGCCTCACATGAAGGAGACCATCCTCTTCCTTGAGTACTCCCATACAAATCTGCATATAATCTAATCAACACATGAACTCGTACTCAGTTACCACCACTCGAACAACATGCCATGTCTAGTAATAAGTGCCCAAATTGGATGCCACCTTGGCAAGTCCCCCACGGTAGCTCTACCGCCAGTATATAACCTACATGGCGACTAAGGCCATCTCCCCAAAGCAATGAAACACTACCATCGATGCCACCAACAATTGAACCCAACCTCAACAACCTCCACATGCCCTCAACCATGCATGGAGGGCCACTTGACCAACCTCCCACTTTTTTTTTTAATAACTTTTGATGTGCTTATCCAATTTAAAAAAGGTAAATAACATTGTTATGCAGTTCATTCTTCAACATTCAAAAAAATTATATTTTTTAATTATTTTCATGCAAGTTATGCACAATGTGCATGCTGAATGATATAGTTATCAAGGTGCATCCACTTTGAAAATAAAAAAAATATTCAATAAAAATATTAAAATTACACTACTTTCAATACTCACTTTTGACTATATTTCTACCAATCAATTAAAAATACCTAACGAAACAAAAAATAGGGGGTAGACACCAACAAGTATGTTATATTTTAGTGATGAAAACAAGATTTCTTTTGTATGTGCTTAGAATCTCACCCTCTTAACTTTAACCATTTAAAAAAAATTAGTAGTTTAGAACTTGATTCAAAGAACTATAATTTTTGTTCTTATAATATCTTCAAATTTTGAGAGTGCAGTTCTCAAATTATTCCTCCAAGTTCAAGTTTAGTTGATTTACAAAAAATTGGTCATGTTGACCTCCTTTTTTCCCCCATTTTTATCAAATTAATCATTTAAGAATGATGTAAACTAATGACTTGTGTCATTTTCTATCCTATAATTTTTTTAATTCAAGAATTATTTTATGATTTTCAACTAATTTTTAATTTTTTATGAGCGATAGTATTCCATAATGCATAAATTTCACTAAAATAAAATATCTACATGATTTATTGAAATTAGATCATTACTCTAATGTCTAGTGTATGGATATCTTTTGATAATATTTTTATTAAATATTTATTTATTTTTAGTTTTATAATTAGTACTATTTTTTCAAACTTGTATTATTACGTAACACATTTCTATTGGCATTCTTATTATTATTATTATTATTATTATTATTATTATTATTTTATTAAATCAAGGATATATATGTGTAGTGCAATGCATTCTTTGAGATTTTTTGTAACAATGTTTACTATTTTTCCTAATATGTTGAATAGAGGTCATTATTTTTTAAGATAGTTACATTCATTATAAAATTTTAAAAATATAGTATTAAATAAACACAATGTATAAATTATAACTTTTGTAAAGATAATTCTAAGAGATACATACTTACAAAATATAGTTTTTAAATGAGTTCATTTGATACCCCCAAAGGTGAAGTAAAATATCATATTTTTGTTAGTATTTTGATAGGTGTGTAGGAGACTGAATCGAGGGTTTGATTTAAGCCTCAAGAGATTCTATTTAAGGGGATTTGATGTAACCCCCTTGAATTAAACCTATTTTTATGGAATCCCTCTAGTATTAAATGACCATTTTAAAAAAAATATGTGATTTCAAGAAAAAATTGTGATGCACCACAAGTGAGACACACTATTATGTGATCATCCAAGGTTGACTCAATGAGGTAGGAAAATATGTTAGAATTAGTGGATAGGGTTGTAGCATAGATAAGGATTTTGATAATGATTTTCTATGTCTTGATGATCAAGTGATGATCAATAGAGTCCTAGGGTTTATCCTTAAATATAAAATCCTTGCCACTTAATTCAAAATATTTGACACATATAAGACAATGGGAATGGATCACATTTTTTATAATGGTTGGTTATAAGAGGTAGGAAAATATGTTTGAATTATTGAGATAGGGTTGTGGCTATATTTCTATGCATGTGATACATGTTAGAATTGTGAAACAAGCCACAAAATTATGAGCCACAAGATCAAACAACAAACAAATACACCTTCCACACAAGAGATTGACAAACAATATATGCAATATTCCTCAACAAGAAACAACTACAAAAGCAAGAGACTCTCAAGAAGATATGAAAGCTTGAGATGATAATTACAATGAGGGTTGAGTGCTTATAAGAGCAAAACCCTAAATGAGAAAGGGATTTGATCATGACAAGTGTCAACATCACATGAGTTGAGACATAATGATCTAATATTAGTTCAACTTAATAAAGCATAAAAACACTCCTAAGTTTAGCTTAAGTGCATGAGAATAAATTAGACTAATAATCAATTAAAGAGTAATTAATTATTAGCTAATGCATTACAACAATATCTAGTCTAAGATGCTTAAATGGCTACAATGAGAGTCAATTTAATACATTACTTAGATTGAGGTAGGATGTTTTGATTAAGATAAATCAGGAAGGGCCTAAATCCTTACAAAATAACCATCAAGACAAATGGGACAAATATCACAAGAGGTGAGACTAAAAAAATAATAAAATAAAGACCAACAAAGCTTTTGACTAGAGCTGGGAACTGGAAAGGAACAAGAAGCAAGGGTCACAACCCTATACAATAGACCTATCCAATAAGTCACGAGAAAGATAACTAGAAGAGGTAGAGGAGGGAAATTTACACCTTCTACAAACACGGTCCAAGTGATACTATTGTTGAGACACCCACTAAAAGGGAGAACTTGGGGCTCCCCCATAGGGAAACCAAGAGCCCTCGAGGGGGAAACAAGAGGGAAAAATAGATATCTACAAACACTAATCACAAAAGAACCCTGAGTTAGAGTGGAAGCAATCAAAGGAGCATCAGGAGCACCATTGAGGACAACAAGACAACCCAAATCCTTGCCAAGAGCATAAAGCTCCATAGAATCATGGGAGGAAGCAACCACAGGAGAGACAAAAGCCAAAACAGTCAAGAAATCATCATTAGAATCCTTCCACCAAGTAGCCACACCTTTATGATGTTGGAGAGAGAAAGCTGAAGCCAAGTGACCAGTAGCAAAAAAATGGTGACACCTAAAGTTGAGACCCTCATAATCAAGTGGTTGTGACTAGGGTCAATCCCCAACTAACAAAACCACCTCTTTGTGGATAGGTAAAGAGATGTCGATATCCACTGGAAATCAAGCACAAGTAGAATGGCTCATAAAAGAAGTGAAATAATCTATTCTCAAAAAATAACCACAAATTTTCTAATGGCCTCAAAGAAAGTCTCCTCCAAGAACTGAAGGGAGAGATATGAGAGTCTAACCCATATTAGACGCACATTGAGTGGTTTTGTAAGGGGGTTGAAGGAAGAAGTCCAAGGTTTGAGTGAGAGAGTGATCTCCCCAAGACCAAAGTTGACCCAACACCACACATTGGTACTCAACAAAAGCGAAAGTAACTACGAACAAACCTTTAGCACAAGGGAATAGTTCAATATTACCCGCCACTAAAGACCTCCAAGAATCTAAAACCCACTTATGTAGGTTGAGAAGAGAGAGCTAGAGGTTGACAAAGTGACACACCAAACCTTGCCTCCGGTAGAAATATTCATTCTCAGTAACTTCCTCCCTGCAAACCACCACTAGAGAAGGTTTGGCTAAGGGGATATGGCACACATGAGAAGCGAAAACTAAACCAGACCTAGTAGCCAAGGAGGAAGATCAACCCTGTAGCAGCGGTAGGTGCAAGAGGAGGCACACCAGGTGAAGAGGCCACAACAAGAGGCTCCAGTTCAGAGGAACCAAAGACCAAGCACCCCAGAAAAGCCTCATGAACCCTCCAAAAATGGTGCAGCAGATGAGGAGAGAGCGTGACTAGCATCAGACACAGGCGAAAGAGCAGGAGAAACACGCTCAGGAGGGGCGCCCAACAAGTCCTACGTAGCCAACGGAGAGGAATGTCACATAGCCACGAGAGAAGCGATGGGAGAGGAACGCCATGCAAAAGCCATTATTTTGCCCAAAAACCTCAATGTTCTTATGCATAAAATAAAATAAATTGAGCATCATGATAATGCATTTATGACAAGGGGAAAAGTGAGCATCATGATAGTGCATTATTTATCACCAATATACCATTCTTAATAAATTATAATTTAATTCAATTAATTCTAAAATTATGATTTAATAATATAAATAATATTTTCATATAAATTGTCAAAGGGGTTCTAGTTGATTTGTAGGTTCTAGAGTGTTATTCTTGCTCCAATGATAGTGTGCAATAAGCATGTAGATAATGATGTAGGCAAATAAGAAGGAATTTAAGTAGTTGGCTTATAGGTGAAGATCAAAGGAGAAAGTATTCACGATATAAGAGTGAAAGATGGAAGAAGGTGATCTAAGGAGATGCATTCAATCTATAGCAATGCCATAATCAAAGGAGTAGGATATTGAATGTTATTGCAATAGTATCCCTCATTGGCAGAGTGTTAGTTAAAGTGACAACCCTACAATGAGTGTATGGGATGTAGGTCCCATGAAAAATCCTCATAATTAAGGGTAGTGGCCCCAATAAGATCCCCTAATAATTAATCTAAAATGATACATGAAAAATAAAGGTGAGATGCATTATTAGTTAACATATGTATTTTTATTTTACTCCCGTTAACTTAAATTTGATTTATTCTGAACATTAATATATAAAATATGTTGATAAGTGATAAAAAATTGGAAAATTATGGTATCATTTTTGACATTTATTTTAATTATCAACTCCAATATTCTCAATTTGTAAAATCTTTCTTATTAATTTGCTAATATAAAAATTTCTTGACTTACTTATATTAAAGCCCATTTGAAATGTAATTGACCTTTAAACTCACAAATGCCTCATTAATGAGTATTTGTTGAAAAGATGAAAAAATAATTTCTCACATGAAATCGGTTGAAAGGTTATCTCTAAATGTTCAAGGTCTATTATGAAGATTAATCTGTATTATATTGTTTCAAAAGCAATAGTCTTGTACAAGTCTATACAAGTCAACAACGTACAATCACACATTACAAATCTCTTTAATCACAAAAGAAAAAGAGGAAATTCTCTATAAACTTAGTGTATGGATGTAAAAAGTGTTGTGTATGAGATTGAAGTTAAGACACCCATATAGGTCCCTTTATTTTTATTTTTCTGTTTTAGAAAATTGCTTATCCATACTCATAGAATAATACATGACAACAACTAGATGTGTTGAAATGTTATGCATCAAAGAGGATCCAAAAATATGTTTGAATTTCACTTATGAAATTTTCATACTATTTTAACAAAATGATACTAATAATAAAAAATATAAACATGTAAAAATATTACTCTTTAATTTTTAATTTTTTTTATTAATGTTTAAATGATTATTAATCTACTTGTAAATTACTAAAAACTCATCAAATTAGATTTTTAAGAAAAAATATTATATATACCTTCCAACCAAAAACCACAAATCACCTAATTAAAAAATAAAAATAAATACAATATAATAAAATAAAAATTTAAAAACACAAAAAACTTTAGATTTAATAAAATTAGATTTAAAAGTAAAGACTATACATATATATACTTCTCAATTTTTTTCTAATATTGAAACAAAACAGTTTACAAAGAATATGAACAAACACTATCAATTCATACAAGAAAGGTGAAAAAAATAATCAACAATTTTTTTTTACAATTTTGTGAAAAAAAAATCATTTTATATACTGAACAATTTTTTTTTACAATTTTATGATACTGAAACTGTAAGACTTGCAAATAAAACTGCGAATCAAAAAGCCACCTTTAAGGCTTTACTTCTCTCCCAAGTTATCTGCTTTAAAAGTAAGACTAAATATATTACTTTTTGTCTACGAAGAGCAAAATATTCTTTAATCTTTAATCATGAAATATATTTTCTGCAAAAAGAAGCTTCGAGAACAAGTGAGGCTACAATGATGGCGAAAAAGAAATTCCCGACCCTTGCACTTTGTTCAGTGGCTATTCTCTCTCATCCCTAGAATTTAAAAACTATATATTTTCAGCATTAGACATACCTCACAGACTCCTGGTAAAATGAGGCAACCGATCAAACTGGAGCTCTTCCAACTCTTTTTCAAATTCAGAAGCTTCTGCGTCCTCATTGTCGTCCAACCATTCTTGTGCACTATTCAGTGTCGATAGGACGTCTTCTGCACCAGATGCCTTGATAATCTGTTTGGTCTTGGCCTCCGTTACCCTACTTTTCATGTTGTAAATATAGCACTCCAGACTGTTTCTGGCCAGAATCTTCTTTTTAACTTTTTCGTCCTCCTCTCGAAATTTCTCTGCATCAGCTATCATTTTATCTATCTCCTCTTTGCTCAGTCTTCCACCGGCGTTGGTTATTGTGATCTCTTTACTTGCTCCGCTACCCTCGTCCTCTGCAGAGACTGCGAGAACGCCATCCTCGCTTACTTTGAAGCAAACCTTAATTCTTTGCACCCCACATCTGGCCGGCGGAATTCCATACAATACAAATTTACCCAACAAATTGTTTTGTGCGATCAATGGTCTCTCTCCTTCGTAGACGGGAATAGTTCCTGTAGTCTGATTATCACGATCTGTAGTGACTTTTTCCTCCTCTTGAGCTGGAATTGGGGTATTTCGAGGAACAACTACGGTCATGACACCACCTTTAGTTTCAATTCCAAGGTTAAAAGGTATAACATCCGTGAGCGCTAGGGACACGTCTTCATTGTTCAATGCTGCGGCCTGCACGGCCGCACCATAAGCAATGGCCTCGTCGGGGTTTACTTTGTTGCATAGCTCTTCCTGCCCAAAATTTTGTCTCAGTAATTCCTGTAACTTTGTTATACGCGACGAACCTCCTACTAATACAAAGTCATCGATTTGGTCGTTGCTCAAGTGGGCATCCTCCAGGCAGTATCTCACAATTTCTATGCACTTCTCAAATAAGTCGGCGTTCAGCTCTTCGAACTTGGCTCTGCTAACCTTTAGAGAAAAGTCATGTCCCTCATGGAGACAGTCGATGTCGATCACAGTCTCTACCTCAGAGGACAAACTCCTCTTTGCTCTCTCGCATTCTGAACGAAGCCTTCGAAGAGCTTTGGCATTCCTATTCATATCCGATTTGTATTTTCTGTTGAATTTTTGAACACAGAAATTAAGCATTCTGTTATCAAAATCTTGGCCTCCCAAATGCATATCCCCTCTGACGGCTTTGACAGCAATCCTACCCTTTTGAACAGACAGAACCGACACATCGAACGTACCTCCACCTAAATCGAAGACGACAACGCTTCTTTCTTCAGTGAATACATCATGGAAGCCATAAGTTATAGCTGCTGCCGTTGGTTCATTAATTATTCGCATGACATTGAGGCCTGCAATCTTACCAGCATCCTTTGTGGCCCTCTTCTGCGCATCATTAAAATAAGCAGGCACGGCAACAACCGCATTCTTCACATCGCACTTAAGATATTTTTCACAAATGGTCTTCATTTTCATGAGCAGCATGGATGAGATCTCTTCAGGTGCAAATAACTTAATTTCTTCTTTGTAAGTGATTTGGATGACAGGCTTATCATCCTTCCCTTGGATGACAATAAAAGGCCAGAATTTCATGTCGTCCTGCACACAAGAATCAGAGAATCGTCTTCCAATGAGTCGCTTGGCGTCAAAGACAGTGTTAACAGGATTGGTTGAAATCTGGAACTTGGCAGCATCGCCGATAAGCCTCTCGGAAGAAGTAAAAGCAACCATAGAAGGAGTGGTTCTGTTTCCTTGATCATTAACAATAATTTCAGCCATGTTATGCTGCGACTGCCATACCCCCACGCAACAGTAACTTGTTCCCAGATCTATGCCAATAGCCTTCTCTTGTTGCTTCTCCTTGCCGCTCGCCGTCCCTCTCCCCTTGCCACTCACCCTTCCTTCCCCCCTCCCTCTTCCCGTTCCCTCCATGCTCTTTGAGCTGCCTTCTCGTTCTCTGTTTTGAAACTAATGAAAAAGAAAACGAAGAAAGCTGATTTGAAGAGGTAAAGTGTATTTGGCATGTGGTGCTCACCCCTGTAATAGATCTTGTATTTGTAGCGAAATAAATGCACCTACATTGTTGATATTTGCTTTAGGCATCTAAAACTTCGCTTTATTTATTTGTCAGAGATTAAAGTCCATATTCTGATTTGACGGCACATGAACGAATAATGTTAAAGTAAATAGTTATAGATTTGATGGGAGCCCTTTAATATGTCTTACAATTCACTCTTAGTTAAATAATATTATATAATATTTTTTAACTTTTAATATTTATTTTGTTTTTTATTTTAATTATTTTGCACTCAAAAGTATAAAATTTATATAATCGTTGATAATTTTATCAATCTATTTACTAGGTTAATAGTCAATTCAGAATATAAGCTTTAAATAAAGAAGCCCACATTCTCAATTTCTAAAAAAATTCTACGTACAAAGAAAATGTTCTCTATCAAAATAACAAAGCAAAAGGCAAAAATAAATTTTATGAATAATTAATTTTTTGTAAAAGATGCATTGTACATTTGGTTAATTTTTGCCGCAGTGAATTTTAGTTGACAGCGAATTTTTCATGGCGATGAATTGCTGACGGTGAATTTTCCTTCAGTGAATTGCTGACTGCCATATGACATGTCAATTGCATGCTAATGTGTGCGTCCTGCACAAGCCATCGAGAAGATCAACCACAAAAAATGCCCAGAGAGCTTGAGAAATGCCGGGGAATGCTGATTTAGCCTGGTTGTTAAATCAAAAATTATGTGTGCATGTATGATGTACCAAATAAAATAGTTATAAAGTATAATAAAATGATTTTTTTAAACAAAAGGAAGTCAAATTGGATATAATGCTGGGAATGCTGATTTAGCCTGGTTGTTAAAGTAGAAATTATGCGTGCATGTATGATGTACCAAATAAAATAGTTATAAAGTATAATAAAATGATTTTTTTAACTAAAACTGAAATAGCTTAGCTTTTTTTTTACTTTATTTATTTGTCATAGATTAAAGTCTATATTTTGAATTGACGACACATTAATAATTAATTTTAAAATATATGGAGTAGATTAATGGTCAATTTAGAATATAGATTTTAAATAAAGAAATAAAGAAATTCACCCATTTTTAATTTTAAAATTTCGTAAACATACAAAGAAAATGTTTTCAATTAAAACAATAAAGTAAAAAGACAAATACATGCATTATTATTTTTTGATCGGTACAAATACATGCATTATTGTATTGATAGAAATTTTATAAATAATTTGTGAATGGTATAACACTTTTATAAATAATTAATTTGATAAAATGAACAACTCGAATGTTTCACAATCTAATTATTATATACATGTTAGGGTTTTTAAAGTTTTCTAATTTCTTAATTGATTGAAGTTTTTATGTAGGGTGGCTACATGAGAATATAGTCCATTTAAAGATACTTTTGTGGTTGTTTTATAATATAATAAGTCTCTCCTCTCCATGTGAGTAATCCATCTTCCAAAATGACAATTGTATGTTAATGTGTTGATTATATTAAATTATTTGTTTGATATTTTGAAGGGGACATTAAATTATATATTTATTATATTTTATTTAATAATAGAAAAGTACATACTATATTTTATTCACCAATCTATTTTAATTCATATAAACAAATGATAAAATACATTAAATTGTCCACTTTGGCATATGGTATATTATGAATTTTCACAAAGTAGTGACCTCCTAAAGTGAGATTTTTAATTATCAAATACATTATTGTTTACTTTATGAGAATTGTAGTATATTTAGAGACAGTGGCTCTTTGCAGAGTAGGGATCCATAGAGATAATACAATAGTTCCATATGAAATGGATGGTGGGCTCATTAAAAGTTATTTAATTAAATAGCATTTCATCTCTCCCCCATTCATTAAATTATTTAATTTGATGAATGTCACTTTATTCCTCCAAATCCCCTAATTGCATGATTAAACCTTGTTTAATTAGTATTTAAACTAATTTTCCTCTAAAAAGGGAATATTCCTTATCCCCTTTTTGCACAATTAAGAATTTCTTTTAATTTACAAAATGCCTTTTATCCTCACCCAAATGAATATTGCAAGGAATATTCTTGTTCCTCCATCATTTGAAAAAGGGATATCTTCACTTAGCTTCTAATGTAAGTTTTAACCGTTAACCTTTTGAACAAGTCACCTTCGACCTATGTGAGTAGATCAAAAGTGTGTTTGTTTGAAGCAAATGTGAGCCCTTGATTAAATCCTATAATGCATTTTCATCTGTTGATGAGAATCCATGATCCATGCCTCTTCTTCCTTTCGTCTTTGACCATTGATTGATCTTTTTGATCTCAACCCTCCATTTCTCATTTTCTCTCCTATAAATAGAACATTATTTGGAGACAAATAGATCCAAATTTTCAATTGTAAACTCATGCTATTGAATTCACTTTCATCCACACTCACAATTTACTCACTTTTAGCTTGTTTTAGTTTATTTCTAAATGCATAATAGCTTAGAGCATCCATTAATGACTTCCATGCATCCATCTTAGTTTGTATATGAATTAGGGTTTTCATATTTTATCTTAGAATTAGCTTAGATTAGCTTAGAAATTGCATAATTAGTTCATTTTTAGCATAAAATCATGTTAACTTAGCTTGTATCATGTTTAATTTAGCATAAACTAGTTTTTTGTTCATTTATCACTATGGTTTCATCAATTCTCTTCCATAGAATTTATTGAAATAGGATCACTAATCATGGGATTAGGAAAGGGTCATTGTTCCACATCAACATGACACCAATTCCAAAACAAGATAGGTTTCAAATGGGTTAGAGTAGGAATTTAACTATTTTCATAGTTTAGAGTTTTCAGATTCACTAAATGCTTAGTTTAACTTTTTAATTTGAATGATCTTGTTTGGTAGATTGAGGATTAGTGGATAGATTGTGCTTTGATTCATCATGGATTAATCGTAATCGAGCCACTCTGACATTTCCTCATCTCACAATACCAAATGCACTCATTTATGACATGTAAAAGTTGGATTTGATAGATGAAACATAGGGCTATCATAAACAATAAAACTTCTAGTAGATATAGGAATGGAAAATGTTGTGTACCTATCATAAAATACTATTTTTAGAAGCTATCCTAGGAATTATTCACCTATATGAGAATATGTCTTTGTTCACCTTTCCAAAATTTATTTTTGGGTCAATTTCTCTTGTGTTTGCACTTCAAGATCCTTCAAGTTTCACTTTCGAACAGTCAGAAATAAATTTGGGATCTGAGTTTCCGTGAGATGACAACAAAGGTGACAACAAATGCAAATTTTTGCTTTTGAGATCTTAAAATTTTCTTCAACCTATGAACCCACAAATCTAAAACACACAAAGAGAGGGAAAATTTGTGGGTGAATGGGGTTTTTCCTTGCTCAAACCCCATTTTGGTAATTAAACCTTGAAATGAAATGAAATGAAATAGCATGAGAGGAATGATGAATGAACAACTCAATGTTGCAACTCACCAAACCCTTGGATGAACCTTTGGAAATCTGAAATATTGATGTTGATCTTGCATGATATGGCTTCAATGGATGTGGATCTTGATACTTGAATCTTTCTTTGAATCTTTGACTTGAATACATGGATTAGATCTTGAAACCTACATCACAATGTTAGCTCCAAAAACATACATGAATAAATATAGCTTTGACATGATGCTCGAGATCTTGAATGCTACAACAAATGATGAAGAAATATGCCCTTGAATTCCCTTGAGAATAATCTTTTCTCTTGTGAAATTGCTCTTCAAAACTTCTAGTTGATTTGATAAAATAACCTTGTATTTATAGACATTTATCCTTAATTTCCCAGAATTCAAACATTAAAAGATGACCTTTGAAATTTTAATTTAGGATCATAAAAATATCGCCAAAACATGATTTAAAAATGGGTTCAAGATCTTAGGGAGGACACATTCACCCATGGGCGAATGGCTCCCAGGCCCTAATTCTTGGAGCACACATTGCTCAATGTGAAGTTTTATGTATTGGAATTAATTATTGTTAGGTTTCCCCTTCTAAAAATGTAATTTAATAGGCTATAAGTAAATGAATTAAAGGTCTAATTAAGGCTTAATTAAGCTCAATTAATTAAAAGGGCCCAACTAAGTGTGTAAATGTAAAGAGGTACATTTAACAACACTAAATTAAGGCATTATTAAGTCCATTTTAATGAGGGTCCAAACAATTGAGAAAATGTAAAGGGTTACATTTTTCTACACTACACAATCAAGGTTGACCCTCACCTATAAAGTTGTTTCAACATTGAAAAAGACAAGGAAAATCCTTTGAAAACATTGATACCAACTTCAAAAGTAGAGCCCATGCAAAAGGAACAAAAAGAGAACAATATCTAAAAAGTCACAAAGCTATTGGTTGATGCTTGGAGTTCATTGGATTTCACACATACATTCATGGGAGAATACAAGATTACACACAAACTAGGAAAAGAGAAAGAAACAAACATACTATCCACACAAATTGAGTCATCAAAAGCACGCGAGTCCACGACTTTTAGCAAAGAAGAGGAAAACAACGATCACACATCCACATATGAAGAGTGTGATGATGAGAAACCACCAAATCCAAAATAAATAGAAAAACTTTATGGAAGAGGTTATGAGATTTTGAAACAACTTGGTTTTAGTGAAAAAGAAAGTGGTGAGCTAGAGAACAAGGCATTCATGTTTTATAAAGACTGACATACAAGAAACAAAAGTGTTCTTGAATATTTTCCTTCAAAGATAACAAAAGCATTAAAAAAGCCTTCACTCAATATCAACACTATTACAAAAGATTCTTCTAAGAAAAATTTAACCTTGGTGCATCCTGAACTGATAGATACTACATGTGGGAATATCTCATTGGATATGCATCAAATTGATACTTTGCCTACTCATTACAATCAATAACATTAGTTGTTGCTCCTTGTCATGTGGTAGTGTAGTATCATAGTATATTCACTACCATGCATGAGGGTATAAACTTGGCTTTATGCAATCATATTTCCTTTTCACAAGGAGTAGCATATCATCATCCATTTTTGACTCACCTTTTACCCTTGAGGAGCAAGGGGTTAGCTAGCCTTGTCCTATTATGGCACTTGTATCTTTTGGCTAGTTGACCACCTTCCATGTATATATAAGAGAAAACTTGGGATGTAGACGACATACCTTAAGTTGGCTCCCATGTGATGTAATTTTCTATGTTATCTTTAGCATTGTATTTTGGGGGTAAACCTCCTTTCCATGACATAGTTCTGTAGACATGGAAAATATACCAATCACACCTGATCCTAATTTTACTAACACCATTTCAACCTGAATCATCCTCTTAGCTTGTCATGAGTCTTCATCCCTTAATTAAATAAATAATCATTTATCCGATTAATTCATTCTCTCTTGTTAATTAAATCAATCAATCTGATATAATTAACCCTATATCTCTATTTAATTAAATAATTCATTTTATTTGATTAAATCTCTAAAGTCATCTTATTAAATTAAATAAATTAAGCCTTATTTTATTTAATCTAACATTCATCCCCTTTAATTAAATAAATCAAAAAATCTTTATTTAATTAATCTTTAAATCACATTCTTCTCATCTTTTGATTTAAATCAACCCATAAATCTAAATCAATTAGTCATATCATATAATCCCTCATTAAATTAATCAACCCTTGATTAATTTAATCTTAATCCATGTCCCATCCTCCATCTTTTGCCACTTGTACATGAAAATAGATTTACTTCATTTATTAAATCCCTATTTTCTTTCAACATGGCATAAAAGGAGAATATTCTTCCAAATTTGAAAATCCCTCCAAAAGGGATGTGTCCTTCCAACAAAGCATTTAACTCCTCTTACATGTCCTTGTGCATTGAGCCAAGTGGCATTTAAGTCTTTCTTTTCTCCCTCCAACAAGCCAACTTTCAAATTTGAAATTCCACCTAATATCATTTATTGTGCACATTCATCAAAATGTGCTCAAGCTTCCTCCATTCACACCTTTACAAGTGGCACTTTCCCATTGGATGTTGAATGATCCCACATTGCTCCATTTTGCTCATTCCTCCATCTTGTATTTCTGTAAATAGAAGGCTTTCCTTTGTATTTTGCATCCACAACTTAGAGAAAAGTTACTCTCTTCACATTGAGAGCTAATTTTATCCATTTCATATCAAGTGCTCGTCATTTTCATGGTTTCATAGCAAGGTTATGCCAAAATTTCATCAAGGAGCTTCAATCATCAATAAATCTTCATCAAGCTTGCATAGGAGTTGGGAAAGGGCCAATTTCCATATCAAATTGGCACCAATTCCCCCATGGGATTGAGAGTTTGCATGTTTAAATAGGATTTCAATTGCTTTCTTTGCTTTGTTCTTCAATTTCTTTCCTATTTGAGCATTGTAGATGAATTTCATGGGGAATCTTAGTTCTTACTTGCATTTGGATTTAATATTGTGTTTGTTTGGTATGTTTGTGCAGGTATAGGATTGGGGTTATACATTTGGTGCAAGAAGGAGGGCATTTTGTTCCTGACGCAATTGCTACAATTTTTTTGAAATATATCTGTCTGTTTCTGGAAAATAGGTGGAAGGAGCTTATGTTTCTTATGCAATTGCAACAATTTTTTTGAAATATATCTGTCTATTTCTAGCAAATAGGTGGAAAGAGCTTATGTTTTTTATGTAATTGCGACAAAAATTTTGAAATATATTTGTTTGTTTCTAGAAAATAGGCAGAAGGAGCTTATGTTTCTGATGCAATTGCTACAGAAAGTTCAAAATATATCTATCTATTTCTGGAAAATAGGTGGAAGGAGCTTATGTTTCTGACGCAGAAAGTTTGAAATATATCTGTCTATTTTGTGATAGAACATTAGATTAAATTATCTTTATGTTGTTTTTTATGTGTCTATTTTCTAACAAACAGGCGGAAGGAGCCTATGTTTCTGATGCGCTTGCGATATAAAGTTCAAAATATATCTGTCTGTTTTGTGACAGAACATTAGATTAAATATATTTTGGTTGCTTTAGGTTGTTAACTGGTTTTTCTAACCTTTTTTTTGCAGTTCTAATCAGTTTTTACAGGTTGGTCTAATCAAGGTGAAGGAGGAAAACAAAGTTGAAGGTTGCATTATGGCATCATTCTCGCATTACACCAAGTGTTTTTGAACACTTTAGTGTTTGCTTAACACTCTTAGAGAACTCATAATCTCTCTTAAAAATTTGTTATCTTTCATGTGCTTAGGATATACTAAATTTATTTTGGGATCTAAAAAGAAAATTTCATTTTTTCTACAAAGGGCTTAAAAATAACTTTAGGACAAACTCACTAGATTTGGTTTGAGGATTAACAATTGAACAAGGCAATTTCCATATTTCATTTTGGTGCACTAAAAAGAATCAAATCATTGCTTTGTGGACTTAAAATGAACAAGTGTTTCTTTGTTTTGTAATTAGTTACTCAAAGTAATATCATTAAGAGGACATATGCACTTATCTCATGCCTCACAAAAATCTTGAGAATCAAAAGGCCTCTTGGTGACATTAAGTTGCGTAAATAATTACCCACACACTTCAATTTGGATTTTAAAATTGAACAATTCTTGCGAGTGTGAGTGGGGCAAATTGCGTACATTCTCTCTCTTTGTATTGCAACAAAGATTGATCGAGTTACAAATATAGCTTGCTTGCTTTTGTTTATCTTAGAGGGCCTGCCTTGTGGCAAAAATTACTCACCCAAGGGAATGACCCAACTGGGAACATGCTAAAGCCAAGTGACTTCCACCTGGGATATAAGTGTGGATATTGGAACAAAGGCCAATATCACGAGGATTATTCTGACGAGAAGGGTAGCAATGGTCTCTCGCCGCATGGATGGTCCCCCACGAATGGAATGCTCGCATTAAAACCCTTGTGTAGAAAGGCCAAAATCCCTATCTATTTGTTGGTTCAAGAACGATCATTCTGAAGCTACCCCAAACCTTTACGGGTTTTAGTAGAGATAGAAAGTATGCCATGGGAGAATCATGGGTACTGATGCTTGGCTGCCCCGAAAGAAGTGTTGAGCCATGGAGGGGAGCCAGTGGGGTCAAGCATCTAACCATCCACTAAAATTAGGCATAGCTGGACTTGTCCAAGTGGGGACTCAACAAATATTGTCTCAAATATCCATAGGGTTGTACATGTTCTTGAAATCAAAACACATTGCTTGATCGAAAACATTGGAAAACAAACATTTAACATGAGCATCAAATCTCAAACCCTTTAGGAGAAGAAAATATCCTTGAACAAATTCACATGCCCTTACTTGCCCTTGGGATTCATATCCTTAGAGGTTTCTAGGAATTTGAATTTCATCTCAATTTGCTCCTACTAAAGTCAACACTAGGAAACTTTTGCCTTGATTTCCTTGATTCCCACACAATACACCTTGTGGGATGAGAAGAAATTGGGACATTAGACATTTAGTTTGAAAAATTAAGCGAGACATTGAATGTGGTAAAAGAAATTCATTAATCAAGATGAAATCAATTGAACCCCACACATGTGCTTGTTTATCTTTTGTCTTATGGTCTTTTGAGAAAATATTGATCTTTTGGTTTGAAGTACTCTTAGGGAAAAACATGTTCTTCAAAACCTTGGTCTTATAAACAAGTCTCTCTTAGGTTCATTTAGTATCAAATTAACCAATCATTTCATCCATCTCAAACATCAATCAAATCCCATCTCACAAACAACTCTTAGAATCTTGGAAAAATCATTCATACTATACTTTTGGTAAAATCCTTCAAACCAAAATAAAAAATCACCTTGTTTGGCTAAGTTTTTTTGGATGAATCCTTCTTCATACACTTAGTTAAATTATCATATTGTGGACAAGTTTATTCCAAGACAACATCTAACCTCTTGGAGTTTATGAGTTCATTATCAAATCAAAATCCAAATCAAATCCAAAAGTCCTAAAGTCTAGTATCCCTCCAAGGCTCCTAAAATTTCAACACCCATATCATTCACCCCTTTCACCCTTCATCTCATCATTGGTCCTAAACACCCTAGAGGTCACTTTTGCAACAAGGTCAAAACAAAAGAAGAACATGGAATATAAACTTTCTCCATGCATCATGAGTGATCTAAGTCAACCAAACTATCAAAGCCTTACAATGCCAATTAGATATCAAAATTCACATTTATACAATCCATACATGGGATCACTATCTCCTAAAAACCTCAATGGTACAAAAAAAGTGAGTATTCCCAATCTAAATTTTGGAACACCTTTCCCTATGGTAGATTTAAATCAAAGTCCAAACCTACAAATCTATCAACCAAACAATCAATGCATGAATTTTCAACAAAACAACATTATCCCACCAAATCCACACATGCCAAATGTGAATATACCAAGTACAAGTTTACCAAACATGAACATTTCAAATCCACACTTGGTAAACTTTGGGATGGATATTTTTGTGAATCATAAGAATGTTGTTCAAATTCCAAACAAGATGTTAACAACTGGATGTATTGATCCAAGCCAAGGTAACACCATGCAAAATCAAAGTTACCTAAATCAAGGCAATGGGATTCCCAACCACAACAATGTTCAATTTCAACCTATAATGCCAAATTTGAACATCATCCCAAATTAGAACATTCTCCAAAATCAATTTGTCCATGATTCCATACAAACACCACAAGGATGCATTCCAAATATGCTTGAACAAAAACCAAATCAACCATATCAAGGGTGTCAAGATCAAATTTTTCTAGATCAAATTGCTACACTTACCAAAATAGTTGATCCATTGCGCCAAGAGACATCTCCACCCCAAAATCAATACACTCTTCCATTGGTGAAACCATGTCATCAAAGCATTGAGTTGTGTCCACAACCACATCAAGAAAAATATCTCCAATGTCAAGAAGTTAGATATCAAGATCGACCACATCAAAAAATCCAACCCCCAAATCTTGAAGATCAATCACCACATCTCAAAGATCAATCACCACATGTCCAAAATAAATCACCACAAGGTCAATCTAAAGTACAAGTCTTACAGGGTAACTAATGAGAATACACACCACTTGGGAAACCAATTGAATCGATCATGCAACAGTTGGTGCAGGAAAAACTCATCACAATTCCCACCTATGAAAATTATCAAGAGCCCTTAGTGAAACTGCCATGGTACAATGAAAATCACCTTTGTGATTTCCATAAAATAAAGGGACACACAACATCAAATTGTATTCGACTCAAAAATCTCATCCAAGACTTGATTGATCAAAAAGTAATAACTGTTGGGGACAATAATCAGGACTCAACCACTGGCGATAGCATTGACAATCTTTTTGCCACAATTGTTGAAAACAATGTTCAAGATCTCTCCATTAATGAGCACATTGAAGATGTTTCTACCCCATCCGATGATCAATTCACCATACATCAAGAGCCACTTTTTAGTGATCTATTTCAAGGAGTGTTAGAATTATTTGATCCCATTGAAATAATCTATGATCCATCGACCAATGATCATATTGAAAATTTCTCTACATCACCTAATGAGTTAGAGAGCATATCTCAAGAATTTATTCCAAAACATGATCAACATATTTCACCAAAGTCTAGCAATGTCCCTTTCAAAGACATATTGACATCCTTTGACCTCATGGTTGCAGATACTGAAGGAATCCTCAACTCAACATTTGATCCAAGTCCACTCAAATATCAAGAGGATATTGAACCACTTCCCATGCCTAATGAGGATATCCAAGAACCCTTTGTAAGAAATCCACCCTTTGAAATGGACCCATGTCAAGAACTTGATCCAAAGCATGTTGAAAGGAATTCCAAAATCATTTAAGATCAAGAATTTGTATCCCCAAGCTACTACAATGATCTAATGGACACTCTCCTATATATGCAAGATGATCATATCCACATAGCACATACTCCTCCATCTACCCATGAGATACTTTATGTGGATGGACACGTAGATGATCTTCATTCAGAACATGATTCCTTTACTCCTGATATTATTACACAAACATAATAGGTTATTGATTCCTACAGTCAAATAGAGTTGTCAACATCAAGATTAGATATATCCCAAATTTAGACTGAGGACATCATGTATGAAGATATCCAACATTATCCACTCGAGGAAA
This sequence comes from Sequoia sempervirens, assembly GCA_007258455.2. Taxonomy (NCBI): domain Eukaryota; kingdom Viridiplantae; phylum Streptophyta; class Pinopsida; order Cupressales; family Cupressaceae; genus Sequoia; species Sequoia sempervirens. The sequence continues at coordinate 129,202,300 of VDFB02000015.1, read as the reverse complement.
CAAGTCATACAAAATAGGATATTCTAGAGTCAGCAGAGCAACAAATTGAAATAACGTCATCTACAGTGATCATTTATCAGAGCATGCTTACTGAACAAGACATCTCAAAACAAGCAGAATCAAAGAACAAAGGTGCTACTACCACCATATTGGGGGAAACTATGTCTCAAGAAAACGTCAACATAGGGAGCACGAAGAATCCTTGTGATGAAACCAATGCCAATACTGTAACCATCCGCGTCATGAATCTTCATTCACCCATCACTCCATCCATGAATTGGGACCAACATTGAAAGAAGGATGTGAATCAAAGCAAGAAGAACATTATCAAATCAAAAGAAGCAGATAATCAAAATGGAAAAATCAAATACATACCAAAGAATACAAAGAAAGATTATCCTTATCAAACTCCATTAGTCAAAGAAACTATGGAGCAAAATAAAAAGGGGAAAAGTATCCATCAAAGATGTCTAAAAAGGAAAAATTAGGCTTCTCAAGCAATGTAGAAAGTATATCAAGAAGTTGGTCCTAATTCTACACACACTTTTGTATCCACCCATCATTGCTCATCTTCCCAAGTTTGGAGAGTCAAAGGTTCCAAATTGTCAACCAATCCATCTTTTATCCCTAAACACACTCCATTCACACCTCCACACATGATATCCAATTCTCACATTGACCATGTATTGGCAGCCACCCTTCATCATAAGGATTCAAAAGGCATTCTATCGTGATGCGCACACAAAGACAAAGCTAACTCCAGTATCAACAAAGCATATCAGGAATCTCAAAAGTTGCATGCAAGTGCACGTATCTTGGCAAAGCATCTTCTTCAAGCAAGATATCAATGGCACATTATGATAGAAGCATCTACATCGACACCACCAAGTGGTTCAACATGAGCTTAAGATCTTTTAGAAAAACATGAAAATCCAAAAAAAAAAAAAAGATTGAAAACAATAAAGAAAAAATCGTCCTCTAGTGAAAACCACTTCGGTGGCACTTTGGACAAGTACCATGATGAAAACCTAGAAAATAGGTATCATGTGTAGAATCGAGCATTTGCGTGCATCGGTTCAGGTGGAAGCTTCTTATCCCATCCATAATAAATCCAACATTCCATTCACCTCATCCATAATAAATCCATTCATCCATGAAATATTGATCCAATCCATTTTCATCCATTTGCATCCATTTTCCAAGTTATCTTGATCTTGACAAAATTTTGGTGTACAATTTACACTTTCTTATGGTAAACATCTTGACATGAGTCATTTTTATTGTTCCTATCCTACCCAACATTATTTGATCCATGAAGCACTATCCAAATGAGCATCCTATATTTGAACACCCTATCTTGTCTCGAGATAATTCATATCCCTCCATCCATACACCTATCCAAGCATCCATCCATGACACTCCATACATTGCTAGACACTGGGGGTAGATATTTACATCTTGCTTCAAGAATAAATCTTGATCTATATCCTCCAACTTATGTGGTGATCCGAACATTAGCAAATGTAAAATCAAATTGGTCAAGCATTTGTGAGAACCAATCCAAATCACAAGCCCATGGCATATTTTGACAAGAATATGTTCCTTACCAAGCTTTATCTTTCATCGAACATCAATTCAAACAATCAATATCAGTCACATCTAATTTGCACGTCAACGTCACATCAAATCATTCATACAACTTTTGTCCCAAACCAAGCTTCATCAATCTTTATTAAATCAAATCCAATCAATCCATCATCATCTTGGGATATCCTTCCTAATCCTCATGTTGCTTAACACTATCCTTGCATTGTTGTGTATCCTCAACAATGGTGTTGTCATCAATCCATTGATCTGATCAATCAGCCTTAGCTTGGTTATCAACAAAATCCCAAACACAACACTGATATCATCATGAATATCCATATCCAAATTATCAAAATCATGTGAAAATCCAAAAACATCCAAAACATATCAAAAATCCAAAAACACTCAAAAAGTTAGAAAAACATCAAAAACATTGAATCTGAACTACGTCATCTCTGAGCTTAAACGTAGGCAAGGCTAATCATTGATCAGCCCCTGAGACACAAAATCCAAAAACATTCTTAAAATATAAAAAAAAACACAAAAACATTCAGAAAATCTTAGAAAATCCAAAAAAATTTGAAATTTTAAAAAATCAAAACATTTGTAAAACATATCAAAAATACCAAAAAATAGCCTAAAAACATTTCAAAACTCCAAAAACATCCAAATATTTGAAAAAATCCATATGTCTCATTTCGCTTTCACCTGCAATAAAACCATCCATAATAAATCAATCGTCACCTTCATCCTTTGGCAATACACATAGAAACAAGTACAACAATCAGCAAAAGCCAACTTCAACCGCAAAATCAAAAGCAAACTTCAAACCTTTAAAATGCAAAATCAAAATCTTGATCATTCGCAAACATGTCAATCAACCTTATATCAACAACCTTTCGAACAAACTATCAACTTGCCACCATCCACTAACATGTCCTAGGATGCATCTTTCCTACAATGGGCATTATCTTTGGCAAAATCACTTTGGATTGTTATCATAATCAAAACAAATCCCTTTGGCTAGAGGTATGAAGAACATTGACTTGTTTGTGTACTTGATCTTTTCTTTTTGATTTATCTTATTGCGCTTATTCCAATGACCTTTCGATGATGTCTAATCAAAATGATCTAGAGAGAAAGGAATGGGAATTGATCAATATCTTTTTGTTTTTTGTGATTGTTGGGCCGTTCTTGTAATATCTTGGTGATTCGTGCTTTATTAGGTATGTATGGAGGGTGTTTTAGGAAAGCTTGTTGACTATTGCAGTGATAGGTTATACTACGTGTTTAGTGCAAGGATGTTTGAAACTTACAGTGCATCCTAGCAAGGTTTTCATTATGTCGGGGTGTGAACAAGAATACTCTTGCTCTGTTTGTCAAGTCAAAGTCCATCACACTGGGTGCGCCATCACCGGTTCTTTATACCTTGATGCATCATGCCTCGTGTATTTATCAAACTATAAGGTGATGGGCCTTTTAAAATCAATTCTGGCAAATCATCATCTCATTATCATCATCTCTAATAAAATTGACGTGCCGGGTCTCTTGCTTTCTTCTATCTTCTTTTTGCTAACATGGTACTGCAGCGATTTAATCATAAATCATCATTAATACATCCATCCTACATCCACAAACCATCATCATATCATATCATATAAATCATTGATCATCTAGCATGCATGCATTTCATCTATAACATCTCATAAACCATACATTTATCATCCATTTGCATAATCATAAAGCATCATCATATCATGTGCATCCATGCATCTCCATATCATCCATTACATATATTTGTTGGGTGTAGACCGAGACCTTTGAGAGGGTGAATCGATTATCGCTTTTCTGACTTCAATCAATATTTTTTCATTCTGATTTCCTTTTCTTTCAACAATAGAGTAGAGTAATCACTTTTGAAAGCACAAAGATATGACAACATTAACTCAGTCTATTAGACAACTTATGAAAATATGATTTGAGTGGGATATCTTGTATTTTCCAAAACATAGCTCAGATTTGATCTCAATATTACTCTGATTAATGCATTCATGAGTTGAATGTAATCATTCATAAATAGATTTGAGAATAGTAATAATCCCAACAGTGAACTGAAACAACAACACAGAAAAATAATGAGCACACAAAAGATCAAAGAGACAAAAGATTTGTCGAGTGGAAAACCCTCCTGGGGTAGAAAAACCACTCCTAAACTGCCTTATTGGCTTAATCTTCAAAAACCACTGTTAACAATGCCTTATAGGATAATTTCTGAGCACCAACTCAAGGAGCACCAACCCCTCATTTAGAGACACCAATCTCAAGGAGCACCAACCCCTTACTCAGATTTCAGAATTACACTCATAATATCAGAGGATCTCTCTATTTTTTGGTTAAGCTCATAACACTCTACTTCTAATACCCTAGGAACAATATTCCAGAATTACATCCAATTCCCTCAACCTTTTCAGTTTTTCAACACTGGTTTTTTATATACATTTCAAGTATGTCAGTTACGAAGAAATATTCAAAAAGCGTTTTACACAAGATTCTGAAACTCTCTTGCTAATTTGAATATGAAGTTGAATAATGACAGTTTGTAGATGATGGAAAAAATCAAGAGTAATGCTTATCCAGAGAGCTACAAATCATCCATTATTTCAAAAATGCAATTACTCAAAAAAGAAACTCAATGAATATTCTGCCATGTAACGGTTTTGACATTCGATGCCAACCAATGATGTCGGCCTGCAACTATATTTAGAAATTCCCATGTCGGCCACAGTGTCTGAGACTTTGTTAACCATTCGCTGAGACAATCAGATAGTCTTGCCGAAGGCAATTAAAACGTTGATCACTCCTTTGGTCCCTGTGCATCGCCATGACCTTCTGTCGTCGGGGAGAAACCATATCGAAGATCTTTATGTTTCCCCGAGATCACATTTCTATTAAATTTCTTTTAGTCACTGAGACACAAGAGTCTTTCTCACCAAGACGTTCCCTTTTGTTTCATTCACTATCACTATAGCCTTTTGATATTGGAGAGACATCTTGTAGACAAATATTGTTTTGCCGAGAGCCCCCGTGATCAAACATGTCGCCGTGACAATTCAATACCTATGCCGAAAGCAACTTTATCACTGTCAGTCATCCCTATGTTTGTCGCTGTGACATTCTGTTGTCGGGGAGATGTTATGTAGATTTCCCCATGTTTCACCGAAAGACCACATGATACACATTGGTCTCTGTGACACATGGTTTTTCTTGCCGATGAGCCTTCTATCATATGAGTGTCGCTATAGCATACCATCATTGGGGAGACCTCTCGTAGAATGCTTGAGTCATACCGAAAGTCACCAACCATCTTCTGTATCGCTGAGGCAAGACTGTTCCTATGCCGACAAAGACCTTTTGTGTTCCATCGAAGAGACCGAGGGTCACTCGCCGAGACCTCTCTTTGATGCACATGAGTCATACCGAAATGCTTTATCCACTCTAAGTCACTGAGACATTACAAACTCGTTGTGACCCTATACCGATGACTCTAACTCTTACCGATATAACCTTTGTGCACAATTCTGTAAGACACCATGAAATCTCTATGACATTTCATCGAAGCCACAACCTTTGTCGATAAGACCTTTCGGTGAACGGTCGGTGAGACAATGTGTCTTAGGTGAGACCACATACCGAATACAACACTCCTGCCGATAGACTTCCACATGCATTAGTCAGGGAGACATAACCCTTTTCGCTATGACCCTTCACTGAAGCCTTAAACTCTTGCTGATATGTTCCCATTCAACCTCCGATCGGTGAGACAAAGCAATTTTGTTGTGACCACATACCGACGGTATAACTTATGCTGATATAATCCTTTTCTATCACCGAAACAAAAGAGAATGTCACGCTGATAGATGCCTGGAGATGGATCCTGATCATTGTGACATCAAATAAGTCTTGCCGATATAATCTTTCAACGGCGGTCGATGTGACATACCAATTTCGCTAAGACATCATATCAATGCCGCAACTCTTGCCGATATGAACTTTCTTGTGTCAGTCGCCAAGACACAAAGTGCTCGATGAAACAACATGCTGATAGGGATTACTTACACTAATGCACCACCTCATGTATTAGTCGGTGAGACCCGAATCATTCAGTAAGACCTCTCAGCGGTGAACAAACCTCATTCCAATAGACTTTTCTTCTGTCGCCAAGACCATGATCAATGTCACGCCAAAAGCTTCTTGTATGTAAAATCAAATCGTTATGACATCAAAAATGTCTTGCCGATAGGCAACACAGACATTTCAAAATGGATCGGGGAGACCCTGCCATTCTCATGCCAATAAGTGTAAGCCCAAATGAGAAACAACCAAAAAAATTAGACAAATGAGATGTCAGAACCAAGGTAACTGTAATGCCTTTAAAAATGTGAGTTCAAGGAATGTAATCAAATGGATTGTAATCATGTGAAATACACCTTTAGTGTGCAAGGAGAACCATCCTGACAAAGAAACCATCTGTCAAACTCTGTTAGTCAAAGAAATAGCATTCATAACATGAACCAGAGATCTCATCACCATAAATTTGAATCATAACAAATCACTGTCTATAATAGCCAAGAGACATTAAAGAAGTGCCATAATAAAGCATAAAGATCCAAACTAAGGCTGATCATCAAAGAGAACCAACTGAAAGGGATTTTATCATCAAGGACAAACTATAAACACAACTGAGATCCAACAAATTCCCCCTTTGTCCTTGATGGAAAAACACAAATGACTCTCCCCCTTTTTGCCTCAATGACAAAGGATAGAAGAGAAGAATGTGCAATGCTAGGAAACACAACTGAGAAGCCAACCAAATACCATAAGAACTAGCTGCAAATAGAGCAATAGTGTAGCATACATATTTGCAGGAGAGTAGTAAGATTGTAACATGCTGATAACAATATGTCCTTTTCAAGAATCTCGGTCCATATCATCAATGCCAAAGCAGAGGTACCAAAATATTATAATGTAACAAACCAAATTGATACCTAAAGATTGAAGACCTGTTACTTGAACATACCACCTTCTTTGTCATGTTTGATCAAGGTACGTTCAAGATCACCTACTCCACATTCAATTTGATTAACTTCAATCTAGCAATACCAGAATTTGAGCATAAACAACCATCCTCTTCTCAGCACAAGTAACCTTAGTCACTGTCCAGGACAAAACACAGCAAAGACCAATGATACTGGTTATTCTTCTTCAATCGACACTTATCATTTTACTCTTTTCATACACAAAATATAACTTGAAAGCATGTATACAGTAGAATCCATCATCAATCTGTTCTTGTACACCCATCCTCAAACCATTTGAGAACTTCTATTTCCACACCAAGAACGATGAAAAAATACCAAAGATAATTAATCTTAGCCCTCACATAACACCGAATAATATCATCACAAAAATAACTCATAACATCAAACAAGTTTTTCAATCACTGTTCTCCAAAGATAAATTCATCGACATCACATCAAAAATATTTCTTATTTTTAATATAATGAGGAACTCATATATATGTCTCCACATCGCTCAAAGATGTCATAAGGACATACCATTATTTCCAAAGCCCAAGCATCCAAAAAATTCATTTAAGAACAAAGTGCACTATCATTCCAAAAACTTCTGAAAACTGTCAACCACTAGACCAAGCAAAAACATTCCTTAATGCAGATATTTATCCATTGCCTTTCAAATCGGATGATTACCTTTGTCAGAAATAACAAAAGGTTAAGGAATTTAAGCCATTTCTCTTCCTTCAAAATACTGTATAGTTTACTGGCAAGACACTAGATTCATCAGCACCTTAAGAATTGAGCATCAACCTCACCAAAGATCTGTCAATGTACTTATAACTTGTATTTCAAAAACAGAATGAAATAGTGGCATTTACAAGCCATTTCTCTACATCTTATATCACCAAAAGCAAATACAAGATGTCATACCTCATTCAAGACTCCATAGGGGTAAAACATATTACCATAATAGACTCCCCTTGAGTCTTTGCTTCTTCTCAAGACCTGGAAGGCAACTCTTGTGCAAGGAGTGCACAAGGAGTTTTCTCAGAAGCATCTTTATAGCTCTTCTTGTCATTTTGATTGCTCTTTCTTCTCCACTCCAATGAAGACTTTTTCACTTGTTTGCTTAAAGTACTTGTCTTTCTATTGAATCTGCATTGTTGTACTTTATGTCCAATGTTATTACATCTGAAACAAATGACTTTGTGATTGTTCTAAGAAATAGGAGACTTCCTACAGACTTTTCCAGCATTGCTCCCTACATTATTGTCACTTGTATTTATTCTACAGTCTCTTCTCAAGTGACCAAAATTGTTACAGTTGTAACACACCACATCCTCATTTCTAGGGACATTAGAATGATTCTTATTTGACCATCTTATGCAATCAATTGCCTTATGACCATAGTCATTACAAACATAACAATATCCTTGGAAAGAATGATTATACTTGAATGAATGATCATGCCAAGGATGTGAAGATCTAAAGACATTTTTCCTTTCTCTATGAATACCTTTAGATTGTCTTCTAGTGTCAATGTTATCCTTTGATGCAGCAATACTGTAACCAAGATCTACCTTCATTCTTGGTGTTTGCTTGGTTGTAAAATTCTTTCCATCTGAAGTAGTAAACACTGTTTCATGTTTAGATTTGTCTGCAGAGCTTTGTCCAACCTCATATCCCACTCCTGTAGGATCTTTAGAATGCTTTTGCTTGCCCAACATCTCATTCAATGTATTAGTACTATGATCAAATTTCTGAATTTTAACAGATTGAGCCTTGATGCATTCAAGCTCTTTTCTTAAAGCAACTACCTCTTCTTCAAGTTTTAGACAAACAATCTTTTTAATCTCCAAATCAGAACTCACAACATCTGCAATCCTCTTATATTCTTCAATTTCAATTTTCTGACTTATAATCATATCATCCTTAAGAGTTAGTTCTTTTAACAAGGAATCATTATCTGAACATTTCTTTAAAGAATCAATCTCATTTTCTAGTTTATTACACAATTCATCCTTGTATTTTAACTTGACTTCCAGACTCTCTTCTTGTTGAAGCTGTCTTGTTAAAAACTGGTTTTCCTTTCTAAGTTGCTTAATTGTATATAAGGCACATAGGAGTTCACCTTCCAAATCAACCTCACTTTCTAGTTCATCATATTCCTATTCAGAGTTAACTTCACCCAAAGATTGATCTACTTTTACACAAGTTTCTTGATCATTTAAATATTCATTAATGATCTCCTTGTACTTCTTTTCAAAACTATGAAGGTTTACACCTTCTTCACTCTCAGATGTTTCACAACATATTTCAGTATCCAAAGATATCTCCTCTTGTAACTCACTATTCAGATTCATTTCAGTCAACTTGTCCCAAACTTCCTTAGCACTGCTGTAATGAATGACTTTTGTAATGAGTTTATTTGGAAAGTTATTAAAAATAGCATTTATAACTCTAGTATTGAATTCAAATGATTTCTTCTCTTCAAGAGTGGAAGGAGATATTGCAGATGTAGTACAACCCTTTTCAACTGCTGCCCACACTTTAGACCCTAAAGAAAGTAAGTATGTTTCCATCCTATGTTTCCATATAATAAAGTTTGTACCTTTTAACTAAGGAGTTCCAGATCTAGGATACTCTACCATTTTAGAGCTACTGTTTATGATTTCTTCCTTATTATTCCTTATACTAGATTCAGGTTGAACATGATGAATAGCATTTTGCTGAGAACATCTTTTTCCCTTATTCCTTCTGTTCTTTCCCATATTAACCAAAGTACTCCAAGAAACCACGAACAATCCTAGGTGGTTTAGACCTATCAGAGGACCCTACGCTCTGATACCAATTGTTGGAGTTATGGACAGACACTAAGAGGGGGGGTGAATCAATGTCAAAACTTTTTCAACTTCGACCAAGATTTTTCATTCCGATTTCCTTTTCTTTCAACAATAGAGTAGAGTAATCACTTTTGAAAGCACAAAGATATGACAACATTAACTCAGTCTATTAGACAACTTATGAAAATATGATTTGAGTGATATCTCTTGTATTTTCCAAAACATAGCTCAGATTTGATTTCAATATTACTCTGATTAGTGCATTCATGAGTTGAATGTAATCATTCATAAATAGATTTGAGAACAGTAATAATCCCAACAATGAACTGAAACAACAACACAGAAAAACTGTGAGCACACAAAAGATCAAAGAGACAAAAGATTTGTCGAGTGGAAAACCCTCCTGGGGTAGAAAAACCACTCCTAAACTACCTTACTGGCTTAATCTTCAAAAACCACTGTTAACAATGCCTTATAGGATAATTTTTGAGCACCAACTCAAGGAGCACCAACCCCTCATTTAGAGACACCAATCTCAAGGAGCACCAACCCCTTACTCAGATTTTAGAATTACACTCATAATATCAGAGGATCTCTCTATTTTTTGGTTAAGCTCATAACACTCTACTTCTAATACCCTAGGAACAATATTCCAGAATTACATCCAATTCCCTCAACCTTTTCAGTTTTTCAACATTGGTTTTTTATATACATTTCAAGTATGTCAGTTACGAAGAAATCTTCAAAAAGCATTTTACACAAGATTTTGAAACTCTCTTGCTAATTTGAATATGAAGCTAAATAATGACAGTCTGTAGATGATGGAAAAAATCAAGAGTAATGATTATCCAGAGAGCTGCAAATCATCCATTATTTCAAAAATGCAACTGCTCAAAAAAGAAACACAATGAATATTCTGCCATGTAACGGTTCTGAGATTCGATGCCAACCAATGATGTCGGCCTGCAACAATATTTAGAAATTCCCATGTTGGCCACAGTGTCTGAGACTTCATTAACCATTCACTGAGACAATCAGATAGTCCTGCCGAAAGCAATTAAAACGTCGATTGCTCCTTTGGTCCCTGTGCGTTGCCATGACCTTCTGCCATCGGGGAGAAACCATATCGAAGATCTTTATGTTTCCCTGAGATCACATTTCTGTTAAATTTGTTTCAGTCGTTGAGACACAAGAGTCTTTCTCACTGAGACGTGCCCTTTTGTTTCATTCACTATCGCTATAGCCTTTTGATATCAGAGAGACATCTTGTAGACAAATATTTGTTTTGCCGAGAGCCCCCGTGATCAAACATGTCGCTGTGACAATTCAATACCTATGCCGAAAGCAACTTTATCACTGTCAATCATCCCTCTGTTTGTCACTGTGACATTCTGCTATCAGGGAGACGTTATGTAGATTTCCTCACGTTTCACCGAAAGACCACATGATACACATTGGTCGCCGTGACACATGGTTTTTCTTGCCAACGAGCCTTCTATCTTATGAGTGTCACTATAGCATACTGTCATTGGGGAGACCTCTCGTAGAATGCTTGAGTCATACCAAAAGTCACCAACCATCTTCTGTGTCGCTGAGACAAGACTGATCCTATGCTGACAAAGACCTTTTGTGTTCCATCGGCAAGACCGGAGGTCACTCGCCGAGACCTCTCTTTGATGCACATGAGTCATACCGAAATGATTTATCCACTCTGAGTCGCTGAGACATTACAAACTCACTGTGACCCTATATCGATGACTCTAACTCTTATCGATATAACCTTTGTGCACAAGTCGGTAAGACACCACGAAATCGCTATGATATTTCATCGAAGCCACAACCTTTGCCGATAAAACCTTTCGGTGCATGGTCAGTGAGACAATGTGTCTTAGGTGAGACCACATACCGAATACAACACTCCTGCCGATAGACTTGCACATGCATTAGTTGGGGAGACATAACCCTTTTCGCTATGATCCTTCACCGAAGCCTTAAACTCTTGCCGATATGTTCCCATTCAACCTCCGATCGGTGAGACAAAGCAATTTCACTGTGACCACATACCGACGATATAACTTATGCTGATATAATCCTTTTTTGTCATCGAAACAAAAGAGAATGTCACACCAATAGATGCCTAGAGATGGATCCTGATCGCCGTGACATCAAATAAGTCTTGCCGCTATGATCTTTCAATGGCGGTCAGTGTGACATACCAATTTCGCTAAGACATCATATCAATGCCGCAACTCTTGCCGATATGAACTTTCTTGTGTCGGTCGCCAAGACACAAATCGCTTGATGAAACAACATGCCGATAGGGATTACTTACGCCGATGCACCACCTCATGTATTAGTCGGTGAGACCCGACTCATTTGGTAAGACCTCTCAGCAGGAACAAACCTCATGCCGATAGACTTTTCTTCTGTCGCCAAGACCACGATCAATGTCATGCCAAAATCTGCCTGTATGTAAAATCAAATCGTTATGACATCAAAAATGTCTTGCCGATAGGCAACACAGACATTTCAAAATGGATCAGGGAGACCCTGCCTTTCTCACGCCGATAAGTGTAAGCCCGAATGAGAAACAACCAAAAACATTAGACAAATGAGATGTCAGAACCAAGGTAACTGTAATGCCTTTAAAAATGTGAGTTCAAGGAATGTAATCAAATGGCTTGTAATCATGTGAAATACACCTGTGGTATGCAAGGAGAATCATCTATCAAACTCTGTCAGTCAAAGAAATAGCATTCATAACATGAACCAGAGATCTCATCACCATGAATTTGAATCATAACAAATAACTATCTGTAATAGCCAAGAGACATTAAAGAAGTGCCATAATAAAGCATAAAGATCCAAACTGAGACTGATCATCAAAGAGAACCAACTGAAAGGGATTTTTTCATCAAGGACAAACTATAAACACAACTGAGATCCAACATAAACATCATCGAATCATCGCATCTCATATATATATCATCAATAATGTAACTGTCATGGTACAGAAACAGGATCAAGTGTGTGTAATATATCAAAGTATACATGAGACTACCCATGGCCAATGAATTGTCTACATCAAACATTCAAGCTAAACTAATCTTGAACCTCTTTGTTGTGAGATTGACCCTCAAATTGAACCTTTTTGCTCAATCTCTCGAGGGGACAATATACCGACATAATTCTTCATTCGCTGGGGCCGTAGTGGGGCATCCAAAAAAATTAGAGATTTTTTAAATTTTTATCAAGACAATTTATTCTTTGAACCAACACAGTGAGTACTTTGTTTCAAAGAGGGGTAAAATGTAGACATGGAAAATATACCAATCACACCTGATCCTGATTTTACTAACACCATTTCAACCTGAATCATCCTCTTAGCTTGTCATGAGTCTTCATCCTTTAATTAAATAAATAATCATTTATCTGATTAAGTCATTCTCTCTTGTTAATTAAATCAATCAATCTGATATAATTAACCCTATATCTCTATTTAATTAAATAATTCATTTTATTCGCTGGGGCAGTAGTGGGGCATCCAAAAAAATTAAAGAATTTTTTAATTTTGATCAAGACAATTTATTCTTTGAACCAACGCAGTGAGTACTTTGTTTCAAAGAGGGGCAAAATGTAGACATGGAAAATATACCAATCACACCTGATCCTAATTTTACAAACATCGTTTCAACCTGAATCATCCTCTTAGCTTGTCATGAGTCTTCGACCCTTAATTAAATAAATAATCATTTATCTGATTAAGCCATTCTCTCTTGTTAATTAAATCAATCAATCTGATATAATTAACCCTATATCTCTATTTAATTAAATAATTCATTTTATTTGATTAAATCTCTAAAGTCATCTTATTAAATTAAATAAATTAAGCCTTATTTTATTTAATCTAACATTCATCCCCTTTAATTAAATAAATCAAAAAATCTTTATTTAATTAATCTTTAAATCACATTCTTCTCATCTTTTGATTTAAATCAACCCATAAATCTAAATCAATTAGTCATATCATCTAACCCCTCATTAAATTAATTTAATCTTAATCCATGTCCCATCCTCCAGCTTGCACATGAAAATAGATTTAATTCATTTATTAAATCCCTATTTTCTTTCAACATGGCATAAAAGGAGAATATTCTTCCAAATTTGAAAATCCCTCCAAAAGGGATGTGTCCTTCCAACAAAGCATTTAACTCCTCTTACATGTCCTTGCGCATTGAGCCAAGTGGCATTTAAGTCTTTCTTTTCTCCCTCCAATAAACCAACTTTCAAATTTGAAATTCCACCTAATATCATTTATTGTGCACATTCATCAAAATGTGCTCAAGCTTCCTCCATTCACATCTTTACAAGTGGCACTTTCCCATTGGATGTTGAATGATCCCACATTGCTCCGTTTTGCTCATTCCTCCATCTTGTATTTCTATAAATAGAAGGCTTTCCTTTGTATTTTGCATCCACAACTTAGAAAAAAGTTACTCTCTTCACATTGAGAGCTAATTTTATCCATTTCATATCAAGTGTCATCATTTTCATGGTTTCATAGCAAGGTTATGCCAAAATTTCATCAAAGAGCTTCAATCATCAACAAATCTTCATCAAGCTTGCATAGGAGTTGGGAAAGGGCCAATTTCCACATCAAATTGGCACCAATTCCCCCATGGGATTGAGAGTTTGCATGTTTAAATAGGATTTCAATTGCTTTCTTTGCTTTGTTCTTCAATGTATTTCCTATTTGAGCATTGTAAATGAATTTCATGGGGAATCTTAGTTCTTACTTGCATTTGGATTTAATATTGTGTTTGTTTGGTATGTTTGTGCAGGTATAGGATTGGGGTTCTACAAGCCCTATTTTGGAAACATATGTTTTATATAGGGCTTTTCAAATAAAGCTCTCATGTATTGGCATTTACTGTGTTCTACTTTAAATTAATTGCTCATAGCATGGTGTTTAGCAATTTCTTTAAAGTGGGGGCATGCGTGTCCCCACTCATTATTTGCTTCAAAGTGTGGTCTTCTTACTTCATGTGATGTGTCTTCTTGGTGGTGACTTTGGGTTTGATGTTCCTCAAGAGTGTAACCTTTCTTGCCATATGACATTCCTCTTATTGGTAATGCTATGGATTTCATTCCCTAAGTTGTGAATCTTCTATCCTCGACTAGTCCTCTCTTAGAGACATTAAGCACGATGTTCCCTAAGGTGAGACCTTTCATGAACTAAGAAAAAACCCTTTGAATATCCTATCCTATTTCATGTATCAAGGCCACCAATCATAACATGACTTGCTTTCCAATGGAGCCTTTACATTGTTCAAATGGCCACCAAGCGTAACACAACTTGCTTGCCAGTGGAGCCTTTCTCATGAATTCCTAGCATAACACAGCTTGCTAGCCTTGTGACCTTTTCTGTAGCGCCTTGTCAATGTTATCAGGAGGTATAACATTGGTATGGTTAGTACAATGGGAGCCTATACCTGGCATGAATTCCCATTAGCCACTTTTTTGGGGCTCACCTAGTGGACAATGAATTTCACTAGCCCATGTGAGTACATTTTGTTTGCATAGTGGACAACGGGTTTCCACTTGTAATTTTTTTTGGACAAAAAGCTAAGGCTTGATCCATACCAATTAGACAAATAGTCAAGGCTTGATCCATCCCTCTTCCCCTTCTCTAATTTTTACATTGTATGATTGTGTATCTTGTCTTACTGCTTCATATCATACATTCATGTGTGTCCCATTGTACTTGTTTTGGTTTGCCATGAGATTTTAGACCCTAGGGGCTTGCACAAACTCCTTGATCTTTTTCATCCTATCCCATCAAAATTTGTGCACTTGGACCCCTCTTCACATATATTTTTCTACCTTAGTGTGAGTTTGAGCATAGGGCTCATCGTCTCACTAAAGTGAGGCTTAAATGTAGTGACGAAAAATGTACTCTTTTACATTCTCTCACTATGTTTGGGTCCCCTAATGTAATTGGAATTAATTAAGCCTCTAATTGGCCCAATTATGCATTTAAAAACCTAATTAATCATGTTTTCCAATAGGGGAACTTGGATTAAACAATTGCAAACATTAATTGAATTGCCTTGAAATTGGTGTGTCCTAGGTTTGGGGCCTAGGACCCATTCGCCCAAGGGTGAATGGGTCCCCCTTAAGTTTAGGACCCCAATTTTAAATATGTTTTTGGTGGAATTTTCATAATTCAAATTCCATTTGCAATTGTCGGCCTTTGATGTTTAATTTTTGGGAAATTAGAAAAAATTCCTATATATACAAGATTATTTTATCAATTCAACATAAGGAATCAAGAGGGAAATTTTCATATAAGAAAATATTATTGTCAAGAGAATTGAAGAGTAGATTTATCAAGCATCTACAACAACATTTGAGATCTCAAGCATCATGTCAAAGTTATCTTCATTCATGCATGTTTTTGGAGCTAACATCAAGTGATGTAGGTTTCAAGCATTCAAGTCAAGATTCAAGCTATCAAATCAAGCATCCAACCAAGCCATTCATGCAAGATCAAGACCTTGGAGATATGTATTAGATTTCAGTCCTTTAAGGGTTTGGTGAGTTGTAACATAGCAAGTGCTCATTCATCATTCCTTTCATGTTTCATTATTTCATTTCAAGGTTTAATTATCAAAACAGGGTTTGACCAAGGCAAACCTCCATTCACCAAAAACAAAAATTTTTTTCCTTTCTTTGTATGTGAAAATCTTAGGTTGAAGAAAGGATTGAAATTGAAGGTCTCAAAAGTGCAAAAGTTGCAAAATTGAAAAAATTGTCAAAGTTGCAAAGTCGTCAAGGCCACAAAAGCTCAAATCCAAAATTTATTTATGAAATTTTTGTTGTGGAACCTATGGAAAAAGGTATCTTAGATCCATCACTAGAGGCTCTTGAAATTTGAGGAAATTTTTTGTACAAATACCTATTCACCATTTCAAGACACCTTGCGATGGTTTTGGTGACAGGTTTTTAGTGTCTTACCTTCTTCAAATTTATCAGAAGTTAGTTATTTCTATTAGTATTGTTGCAAGATAGTGTTTCCCTTGGTCTTCCTTGTGCAGCGGAGCACTTGGGTTCATGACATGGCTTAACCACCTCCTGTGGATCTTGTATAAATCTAGTGGTTGTATCGGGCATTAATAGGTCAATCTTTTGGTGCAACAACAACCACCACTGTAACAATTGGTATAAGAGCCGAGGTCACAAGTTTGAACCCCTCACTTGCACTAAGGAGGGATTTTTGCAATATGGTGTGTCCCTTGGTCTTCCTTGTGCAACACAACGCATGGGTTTTTGACATGGCTTAACCGCCTCTTGTGGATCTTGTATAAATCTAGCGGTTGTATCATGGATTAATAGGTTGATCTTTCGGTACAATGACAACCACCAATGTAACAAGTATTATGCTTCATCTACATAATTTTGGTCTTACATTACATATTTGAGTTCATTTATTATTTTATTTTTATCTCCCAAGAGTGTTGTTTAGGCATATCTTACACTTTTTCTGTCATAAAGGAAATTGCAAGATCTTTCATAGAATTGACTCACCTAAAGGTTGAAAGTCAATTCTACCATTGGAGGATATCATTTCCTAATGAAATAGATGAAATATAGGTTCATTACACCCCATTTTTCCCATTCCATTTTTAGTAAATTATTGGTGAACCCCTTAGTTTAATGAAGAACCTATTTTTCTATGTTTCACTAACTAAATTATTGTGTCTTTAAAAACAAAGTTTAGATTTGAAATTTCTAGTTGGATAATCCCTAATTGGAGGACCTTTGATCTTAAATACATGGATATCTAATAAACCTTAAAATACAAAGGTGTGAAATACAAAGAATTGTAGTCAATATAATACTTCTTGATATCCTTGATTTTGTACTTCAAAGTTTCTAGTTTTTTGTATTAGTGTATGTACAAGGTGTTGATGGAGACCAAAGCGATATTAGCCTAGTATGTGAAAATAGTGGAGGTACATATTAGTGTTGTGATGTAAGAGATAAGAAAATAGTTATGAATGGATTGGACACATTATGATAAGTATTGATCATGGGATTAGATGGAGGGATAGTACATAGATATATGAGTAGATGTTGTGGCAACATAGTGGTTATAAAAGTGGTAGGATCAAGTAGGTGTGGGAACAATTATAGAATGAATGAAAGCACTAGAAGTATTCATAAGGAAAGGAATATAACCATGGGGTAGGCCATATGAGGGAGTAAAGTTAATGGGAAAGGTGGTAGTATCCATGAAAGTGGTATAAATTCAAGGTTGGAATGAGGATGGGTTGGAGAAACTAGGTCATTAGAATAAAATTTGTTAATTTGATCTAAGATATTATAGAATTTATGCATTATTAAGACATCCCAGTAATGCCTTATAAAAGAGATTTGATAATTAATTATGGGATGAATTAAATATCAATTTTAGGGTTTATGGTTTTAGGTTTAGGTTTTGTGGTTTAGGCTTTTAGGTTTAGGTGGTTTAGGGTTTAGGGGTAAGGGTTTTAGTTTTTAGGTCTATTTTTTGTGGAACTTAGGGTTTAGGGTTTTGGTTTCTAATTCTAGGTTTTTTGGTTTGTGTGGTTTAGGGTAAATAGTCAAATTAGGTATAGGTTTTGTGGTTTTTAGTTTAGAATTTAAGGTTTTTGGTTTAAGTTGATGATTTTTTTTTAAATACAATTTTAAACTATAAATTGAACAAGCTAATTAGAAACAAAATAAACAAACCATAAACTACAATTGCAAATAAAAAATGTGAGAAATAAAGTCAAATATAATGTATAATTTAACCAACCTGGAGATCATTGAGGTCACTGGCTTTGATGGGAGGAGGTGGTGCTGAAATTTGGGGTGGTGCAGGTCCTTATAAAAACCTACATATTTCTCTTAAATTTTGCTCTCAGTCACATCCAAATTTGCAGGGATAAAATGAGGTGACAGTCATTTATTAAAAAAATACCTTTTCAAAATGGGTGTCCATTTCATAACATGTACCTATTATTAATAGTACCCATTTTTTAGCAAGTACCTGAAGCATAACATATACCTGTTTGGATTTAGGCTTGAGTGCCCATTCCTAAATGGGTACCCATTTAAAAAAAAATTGTGTATGTGTTTCATGCAACTTTTTTTGGCCGAAACTTCCCCTCTTCGTGGACCCAACTTCTTGCTTTTAATCATGTTCTTCAGCCTCATTTGCTCCAGTATCTAAATTTGGCTTGACTTCTACTTCAATTTTTGTATGTTGAGCCCCTACACAAAAACACGTCAAATAACTTTAACATATGAAACTCAATGGATGATTATAATGGATCACTAGATGGGTCTTGTCTAATTTAAATTAAGATGTAGTTTATATACAGGTAGTCTTGCAAGAAAAGGCTAACACTAGGTTGCTTAGGATAAATAGGAAACATAAACTTTTATTTTATAAACTTCAAGGATATATGAATGCCAATTTACTTGGTGAGAACCTTGATACTAAATTTAATTTATCCTCTACTATGTGTAATTCTTCAAAAGCAATAAAAATGGAAGGTTAAAGTGAAATAAATGGAATAATATTGGGAGAGGCTCAAGTTTGACATACCTTGTTTGCGTCTATGATAACTTTGCAAGCTTTTTCATGTATTCTATGTTCCTATTTTGCTAAATAATTTTATGCACTCTTACTTTGTCTTGTCCTTCTATTTCTCATCTCCTTCTTTGTAAAATATCACTTAACAATTCCTCTAATCTTCTCCTCCAAAGCTTTCCTTGTAGAAAAAAAATATCTTTCACAATTCTTCTGGTTTTCTCCTCCAAAGCTTGTCTTGTAGAACCAAAATATCCTTGACAATTCCTCTAAGTTTTTCTTACTTATATAATGATTTACACAAAAAAAAGGATTGCTAAATTTATCAATTGAAAGGATCTAAAAAATTCCTATAGTTTCAATCCTAAAATTAGCAACTAATTAGTATGCATTGTGAAAACTTAGAAAGAAAAAAAATTACAAATATTAAAAAAAAACTTCCTATAAACAAAAAAAAGGATTGCTAAATTTATCAATTGAAAGGATCTAAAAAATTCTAATAATCTCAATCCTAAATTTAGCAACTGATTAGCATGCATTGTGAAAAACTTAGAAAAGGGTCATCCCACAATAATGGGTTACACTTTTTGACCAAACTTGGCATTGAAATCAACATTTTAAGCAAAATCTTCACTTTTCGACACCTATAGTAAGTAAACTATTAGGAATTTGAAGATGATTCAAACTGGTCATTTGTGAGATTTTGTTTGTAGATTTTATATGTATTTATTTTAAAATGAAACTAAATTGTAATTTTTTTTGCATCTCCTTTGATAACTAGTTTTTAATAGTAAACAACATTTTAAAAAGTGATGTGTACTTTGAATCGCATAATTTTTTTTTACAAAGGATAAAATTTTGATTCTTTTGAATTTATGTTGGTAACATCAATATCTAGTGATTGCATTTTGTTTCATAATGTTTTGTTGAATATTGTTCTTTTAATTAAGTTTTGAAGTCGAGTTACAATTTAGGCATAGGTGCACTTTTAATCGCATAACTTTTTTTGTATGTATTGAAATTCAATTTTCTTTTGTTTGAATGAGGACATCAATACCTAGTGCGTACATATGTTTCAAAAAAAAATCTCAAATTTACTATTTTTCCACAATGATTTTTCACCGAACTTGACATTCAGTGAAAAACCTTCGTTCAGTAAAAATAAAAAATTCAAAAATAAAAACAAAATATATTGAATTTATAGTTGTTGGAAAGAGAATTTTGAGTACTATAGTCCTCCAACTTAGTTTATCAAATCGACTCCATGTGTACCTCCTTCCCAGGCTTCTAAAGTCAAAAAAGGTATAAATATTGAAATGGGGATGGGGAAGGTGAGAAAAGGGTGGTTTGGTCAAAGCCCCCTTCATTCGAAGGGGGATTCGACCTAACCACCCTTTTTTCCATTAAAAATTCCTCCAACATGACCTTTGAATGACTCCTTGTAAAAATAACATTAACACAACCAATTTTTGCTTTTTCCAGTTTTCTTAGAGCTTTTTTTTAATATTAGCTAGTTTTTTCTTTTTTTGTTTATAGGAAGTTTATTTTTTAAATATTAGAAAATAGGCCTAGTTTTTGGTTTTTTTGTTTAAAGTTTGTTTTTTAATATATGTCATTATTTTTTATTTTTCTAAGCTTTTCACAATGATTGCTAATTAGTTGCATGTTAATTTTATGATCAAATATAAAGCACAAAATTTAATTCAAAAAATAGACACAAAGACACAACATATACCCTGGGAAAATCCTCCACTTGAGGGAGAAAAACCTAGCAACAATTATCTCTCTTATATATATAAGAAATGAAAAAAATACTATTTACAATGAGGCCAACCACAAGGCCAATATTCAACACCAACAATGGTTGTAATAACAAACAAGTAATCTGCTCTTACTTGATCTTCAATCTGCACTTAGATAATTCACAATCTGCTCCTAGAAGAATTCACACTTTAGAAGAAGGAATAATCGAACTTGCTTGATGTCAAATGGAGTGGAAATGACCTCCTATAAATACGTATCAATAGAGAGGTCGCACCTCTTCAAGATCTAGGTTGGCCACCATAAGAAAACATAATTACAAATACAAGGAAGGATGACCAAGATGAAAATACAAAGAAGGTCCGACAAAATGAGAGTTACGTTGTTTCCATGTGAAGCGCCCCTTCACATTAATTATCACAAATAAATGTGGTCACAAGAGGCTGGAAGAATGAGCCCGAAGCTACTAAACATCAACACTGCTAAATTTAGGATCAAAACTATAGGGTTTTTTTAGATCCTTTCAATCGATAAATTTAGCAATCCTTTTTTTGTTTATAGGAAGTTTGTTTTTTTAGTCTTTGTAATTTTTTATATTTTTGGGTAATTTTAGACCAACAAGGTATCTTTCATTATTCAAATTTTGAGAATTTAAATTTTGCTAATTTTCAAGTTATTTTAATAATGATTTGGAAAACTTTTTGGTTTTTGATAAATTGATATTTTGGAAAATTTGAATGAATTGTGTGAGGTATTATGCTTATCAATGTGAGAATAAGGGTATAATTTGTGACTTTTCAAAATAATTCTATTGAAAACATGTTGTGTGTTTCATGAGGAAATTATGTTTGTGCATTGTTTTTCATCCCTTTTTAGATGAAATTGTGTTGATTAATGAATTGGGTCTCATCCTAGAACTGCTCCTAAGAATTTTACTATCTCTATTCTTATGTATTTATTGAGTTATCTTGTATTTTTTGTGTGTATGGAATACCTCCTCTCTCATGAGAGGTATTGGTGGATTAATTTGGTTGGTACTTGAAGCCAATGTGTTATCTCATATAAATCTTGTGAATGTAGAAGTGATCCTTGTGTGATGTGTATTATAAATATTTACTTTGTTATTTGCATGAGTGTATACCCTTCTCCCCATGTTTTTGTGTGTGTGTGTTTGGTCCAAGTGTGGCATTTCCTAGCATGGTTGAAGTTGACCTTTTGGTTTTACACAGTAGGGTGAGGTGGAAACCACCATTGGGGTTTGGAGGATTGAGGATCAAGGCGACATCAAAATCTTCTTCTCTCCTTGTTAGAAGGACATTTGAGTCCTCTTCTTATATAATTGTAATGTAATTGTAAGAGAACCTCTCTCCTTGAGATGAATTATAACAAATTGTAAATGGTAGTGTTTTAGCCTTGATTACATGTCTCGATGTTGGTTTTGGGAATTATCACAAGTGAATGATGTTTTATTTTTGATTTTGGAAGTTAAAATGGACTTATGGACATTTATTTTGTGTTTAAAATGAATAGTAGTGTCTTCCAACGAGTTTGGGCAGCCCAGTGTTGCATCCAGGTGGCCTGATATACTCAAGAGTCTTCTAACTCAATCAAAAAGTTTTTAAGTGTGTTTTGGTAGTTTTTCAATAGTGGGGTAGCTTGGTTGAAAATGGGGAAACCTAGTTTTGGTGGGTGACAAGCTCAAAATTACTTATCTCTAATTGGGTGATCTGGTTTTGTGTTGGCACAGACTCATTCCCCACACCAAAAATAGAATGTAAAAACTCTCTACTATGGTTAGCCAATGGTTTTCCTAGCCTATAGCCCCTATTGGATAATTCTTATTCCCTATACATTTCCCTTGATGATCATTTTCATCAACTAGAACTTCTAAAACCTAGTCAAGTTATCTATCTCTTAAGACTTGTTTGTTCCTTTGGGTTTTGAGAACTTGTATGGATAAACCATGTCAACAAAAAAAAAATCATCATGGTCCTAGGGCTCTAGTGGTATCTTTATCTTGTCCTTAAGTTTCTTTATTAAGGATTTATGGTTTCTCATGTATCATTTCGTGTGCACTCTTGGTTAGTCATCCTCTATGGAAGGATTTCCATTTCTTAGAGTTGTAGAGTGAGTCGGGATATCATTTGGAGGTTGATGATTCCCTCATCTTACCATGTTATTGTGTTGCTAGAGAATGTGATTGTGGGTTGTAATTCATCATCTTGTAGGAGATGTTTCTCTCTCTCTCTCTCTTTTATGTTTTTCATGGTGGATTTATCCCATAGGTGGTTATTCTTCCATTGTTGTCACCTTGCTTATGCAATGGTGAGGTCATGTGGTTTTTGTTCTAGCGTTGTGTATCATATGACACTTGTGTGTGTGATGTTGATCAAGTGTGGCATGTTGATGTTGTATCTTCAGTGTTGTGGTTGTTGTGTTTCAAAAATAATTGTTCAATCAATTTTTTCCTTGTTCTTCAAGTGCGGAATTACATTTCCCCTTGTACACATTTGTTGTGGTATAATTTTTTAATGTTTTATATATTTTTCTCTATTTTTTAATTGTAAAGATCTAAAATATGCACAATACTCTCCTTTAAAATTAGTTTAATAAGTGTTTATATATACATTAATTTATTTTACTAATGATATATATGAAATTTTTATCCATAAGATTATTGACATAATGTGTCATTAGTTCCTTTGGGAAAACATAGCATGTGACAAAAAATACCTTATTTTTATTCTCTTCACATAATCAATGATACCGAGTGAATTGGTTTGGTTCCAATTAAGTATGTCATTGCAACCATCTACAGTCTTAGAACATGATGAATATCAAAGAACAATTTCATTTGGAAAATCCAATTTGTTGAATCCTTTTCATCAAAATTTCACATATCTATCTTTAGTGTGAAGTTCCTAGATATATAATTATTTGGGTGATAATATATCTTTTGATTTTATCCAACCTTTAAGAATCATGTCCCTTAGAATATATATCTTCTTCACAAGTATTATGTGAATCCATTTGTCAAGAATCTATAAAGAATATGAGAGAATCTTAGTGTGTGTGTATTTCATTGATATATCTTATTTTTTAGCTACTATTTCCAATATTTGCTTAACCTTGGTGGTTGTTGATGGAGCTCCCAAAAATTTGCAAGTCCTGAATAGCCCATGGATTTAGTCTGCACATTAAACCCTTATCCCCATGGTTTGGATAGGGTTTTGTCTTTGAAGACCCTTCGTTCTTCTAATGTCATGTTGACTTGCCTTGTCGGTTTCCAGTTCTCTAATTCATCACTTGAGCCATCATATTCGTTCAGCCACTGGTCCCTTTGGTTGAGAGTGTCGGTCATCCAAGTGGTCATCGACTATTTTTTTCCTAAATTTAGGTTTTAATATTTCCCCAAATGAATTAAGCTTAAGTCTTTCATCTGTGAGGTTCAAATCATCATTGGCCTAACAATGGCCCCTTATTTAATGCTAACCCTATCGTGTGTGCAGGTTTAGAGATTCAAGACCATGGGAAAGGATCTTGGTCGTACCCCACCAACTCACAGATGTTAAATGTTGGTCAGTTATGCAGTGCGAGGATAGCGAGATCAAGATGTGTGTCCTTGTACAGATGTGGGGCTTGGTCTCCATTGTTTGTCCCATCACCTGTGGTTATAAGCTGACGAAAAAGATTAAAGCATAGGGAACAATCTTTGTCGTTCCCCACTAGCTTGCAAGAAAAATGTGAACGCTTGTTAAAGGATATGAGGGTAGCGAGATCTTGACACGTGGATTAATCCACTAGTTTGTGAGATGGGTTACACCTGCCAATGGGTGAGTTGTCATCCGATTTGAGCCAATGCTATTGGTTGGGGATAAATGAATGAAGCACTACTGGAATTAAAACCCAGTCAACCTGATAGGAGCCGTTTGATCTATCATTTCATCAAAAGATCAACAACTGACATTCAAAATTGATAAACAAGCACACAACAGTTGTTTGGTTTTGCAACCAGTGAGCATTAATGTTAGGCTCTTTGCAAGAGTGATCAAATTGATCTCTTTGCATGTGGAGACTTAATTTCTTGTAATCATGAAGTATGATATGTAGATTCCCATGCACTTGGGAATTAAATGGTGACAATGTGCATGCCAACGAATTGCCCAGCTTGCGAGTGTGTTTTCATTGAGCATTGATCATTGTTATCATCACATTGTTCCATAAATATAGGTTGAGAGTTGTTATTTTTTCCATCGCAATTAGTTGTCAAGTCTTGTGAGTTTGTGCAGGAAGCCGAGTTTATAACTGCAGATTCTCCAAGTTGTAGGATGAGTAAGACTAGCGTTCCATTCGTTCCAGTGCGGAGGTCCGCTTGACTCAATTTGCAGAAGTCTCGCGGTGAGGACCTAAAGCACACACATGACACTCATAAGAATATTCATGGCGAGGAGTCTATAACTATTGTTACCAGGTGTAGTTACCGATTGAAGGGACAAGCTACAAGTTCAGAGGTGATTGGAGCAAAAGGAAAAGAAGTTGTTGGGCCTTCAAGCAGAATTCAAAGGAAAATATGATATGGTCGAGGTTCCTATGGAAGGAAAAACTCTCCCATTGCTATCTCTAATAGCTCAACTAATAATGAGACTGAAATGGACTCGAGATATCAACAATATCTCGCAATTCTAAACCAACTAACTCCATCAGAGGAAGAGGTGCTCACAGTTCCTCCCATTGATGTGAAGACTCAAAGTGGACATGAGTACTCAATGGCGGGCAAGGATAAGAATGAAGAAGGAGCTGTGGTTTCTCCTCCTCTAGTTGCAAGAACCCAGAGCAGGCGTGTGTAACATGGCTCCAGTGCTGGTTCTATGTAATGAGTTTGTTTCCAGGGTTGTTAAATTTTGTCATGAAGATGAAATTGTGTGTGGGTTGTACTTTTTTTTGGTGTTAGAAAGTCTTTCGTTGAATGTGGACAACTGAGGTCGATTTTTATGATGTCTGTGCTAACCGTGGACGTGGGTTGATGGATTATGTCAATGGTTAAAGGCTAATTTTGGTGGTATTAGCACATTTTGATGGTTACAAATTTTGCCTCCCCTTTTCGACAAATGATTGCAGATTCTATTATGGGGAATTTTGAAATGAAATGCAAATTATATTAAAATGATGTATCTGTGTTGTAATTGCATTTTGAGTTGGAAGCTTGTCTGCTCCCTTGTGTTATAAAAGGGAATTCAGGGCTCATCTGTAGGTGTTATAGTCTTTGGAATATTTAGGTCCAGTATGCGCAAGGGTAGAACTTAAAAGGAATACCAGTCAATAGAATAGTTGAATTGTCTTGGCTCTCAAGATATGCATATGTAAATCTTAAATGATTTTATAGAAATTACTGATATCGAAACAAATTATATACATAAGGAATATACTCTCCTTTGTAAATCACCTTGCAAATTTTGAATGAAATATCAAGCATATTTTGTTCATCTTCAAATGTTTTGTTTGAATGCATGCTCTTATTTTTGCTTTGATTCAAAGAATCAATTAGATGCTTAAGTGAGGCCATGAATTTGTGAGGTTTTATAAAGGATTTAGTGAGAAGTGATGCTTTAAGTACAATGAGTTTTCATAATGCAAAGCCTTATGAAAATAGTCCAGAATTATCAGAGTTAAAGAATTTATATATAACTAATTGTAAGATGTGTGACTCCATTTCCCAATTAATGAAGATGCTAGTCTATTTATCATGGTATTTTCCATTTAGAGGATGGTAATAGCATACCAAATCGTGGATTCAAGGTTAGAGCACAAATCTCTTAAAATTTACTTTTCATGAGGCATGTCCGTGAGGTATTTCCTTATTCTTGGTGAATTAATAGTTATTTGCTTAAAGATTAGCCAACCTTTGAGTGAATCATGTTATTTACCCCTTATAGGAACCAATATGTGATTTGGCATGTCATTTAAATTGAGATAGTCAAATGGAATTCTATTAGGAATACCCTTCTAGGCCCCATAGAGCGTAAAGTGTAGAAGATTTTAGTCTTTGACTGAATCTTTTCAATTGGCCATTCATTGTAAGGATCTTGAGTATAGGAGTTGGCTACTCTTTAGAGATTCCTTAGGTGTATTGGAAAATCACCAACAGAATGGCGACTCTACTGGGGAAAACACTTATTCTCCAAATGCATATGTGAAATGTAGAGTCAAATGGTGATGTGAATCTAAACATCCTGTTTAGATACTAACAAATTCTCAAACCTATTAGAGAATTTGAGTGCAGCGAAGATTGAAGGATCCGAATGTGACTCTACTGTGGAAGATAGCCCAGAACATGTTCAATTTTGTGAAGAAACTTCATCTTGTTTGAAGTTCAATCCTCTGGAAGGAGGTGGAAAATTTGACTCAAAGAACCTAATAAAGCATACATCAATCGGTCGGATCTATAGTATTAAAGACAAATAATAGTCAGTTGTTGCAAATTACCAGGTACTTTCATAGAATTTGAAGAAATTAGAGCATATTATGGGTAAATCAGGATAAATTTCCCATGCTCGAGATGAAATTGATTCCCTAATAGACAAAATAGCACTAGGTGAGGGAATATTAGTGATAATTTAACATGCCTTTGTGTATAAGCTGAAATTTGTGCATTATGACAAAAGGAGTGTGTTATAATGTTAGATCTTAGGAAACATTGGTGGGAAATGTACTTGCTAGAGGCTTAAGATCACAATTGCAAAAGGAATTGATGAGATATTGTATAGTTGCATGGTAAATCTTAAATTCCTTTTCAAGAATTAAAGATGAGTTGTCAATTTGCACCATTTGGTGTAAATAGTAATAAAATCATGCAAGGTGAACAATCCTTGTCTCACCAAGACAACTTCAGTACTGAAAGGTACCGAGCCCTCAACTTTGAAAATATTTGTGGTTATCCAAATATTGTACCACCCAAGATTAGGGAAAAAATACCAAAATTCAGTGGTGAGAAGTTAGAATCATCAAGCAAACATGTGCAAGAATTTGCTGATGTGATTGGTGATTATGAAATAGATTTTGAAGATGTGGTTATAAAATTATTTGTTCAATCCATGAAAGGAGACACAAGAGACTAGTTCTCTTTCTTACCAATGTCTTGTGTACATTGTTGGAGTGAACTTAAGGCAGTTTTCATGGGCCATTTTGGTGAAAGGATAAATCCAAGTATTTCAAGGAATAATTTCATGGAGATCTCTAGGGGCGAGGAAGAGTTGATCCCTGCATTTAACCTTAGATTTTCAAAAGTCATAAGAGATATCCCTGAACACATAAGGCCAAATGATGCAAAATATTTGGTTGTATATTTAGAAGCATTTGATAGTAAGATGGGCTTCTTGTTGAGAGATAAAGATCCTACTACCATACATCAAGCTTACCAAAATGCCATGGATATTGAGAATAATTTGAAATACTCAATCATGAAGGGACATATGATTGCTAATATGAATGGATCTAACAGAATTCAAGCTATTGAGCTAAACCAATCAGGAGGTAAAAGTGTTTGTCAGGAAAAGGATCCATTAGATGTGATATCTACAGTACTTCCACGAGATGCAGAACAGGGACAAGCATCAACCTCATATCAACAAGGATTGGGAAGAGATGACTTTGAATTCTTTATCAAAAATTTGTATGAAATGAAAAGACATGTAAATGAATCACCATATGACTTATTTTCCATATTTCTAGATGTTCTGATAAAGATACCCAAGAGTGTCAGACCAAGTGACTTAGTGTGCATTGATTTTTTTTGTGAGTTCTACAAACCAGGATTAAGCAAATTGCCTAAGAATTTGAAGCCCCATGGTCTGGATTAGGTAGTGGATTGGATAAGCATTGTGGAAGACATCGAGCATAGTTATATGCCACATTTTTCCCAAAATGTGGGCAATAATTGCCATAGTGAGGAGAATCAAAGGCTAAGGTTGATAGATCAAGAAGATGCATCAAAATGCAAATAGTTAGTTGATGACTATTGTCATTTCACAAGTAATCAAGGGGCATGTGCAGGATCATGGTATGCCAAACAGGCCCTTAAGTGGCAAAAAATTCAGAAAAATCAGTGTTAGGCAACTTGACGTAAATATTTGAATAAGTTATCTATATTATTCAAAAAATATGTAAGAATAGAATTTGTAGAAAATTGAATGTAGTTTCTAAAATACTAGGTTTATTTAAAAATAAATAAAATCTATTTGGTGAAAATTTGAAATTTCAATGCAGTAGTACTTAAATTTCACGGAAAAAATAAGAAGTAGGTGTCTGCTGACCACCTAACCATAATAAAATGATAATATTTTTTTTTATATATAAGTAGAGGACTCATGTGGATGTGATATATTTTTTGTAATTTTTTCCAAGTAAATAATTAATTATGAATTTTTATTACAACTTTATAGAAAATATAAAAACTCTCATTCACCACCTTAACTTGGTCAAAACCATGAAATTTAATTTTTTTTAATCTATAGTATGTGACATTTTTGGATTCAGAAAATGATACCGTTTGAAAGTTATAGATGTTTTTCAATCAGCCTATCGATCGGGACTTTAGTCATAATTCTAATAGAAAATGAATAATAATTATTTATTAAATTCAAATTAAATCATAATTTATATTTTTGGAAAGCTGAGAATCTCCTCTAAAAACCCTTTTCGTTTCATTAATTTTGGGTGAAAAAAAAGTCGTCAGCCACATACCCTACAAATATTGCCACTTTTTGGCATACCATGATCCTGCGCATACCCCAAGATGTAGACTCAGGCAGTAGTGATGAAGATGAAGAGGCAGAATATGAGGATAATAAAATAGTGCCTAATTTTCTTCTTTGGGATGTCATAGTCCGTAAGCAAATACAAGAGGTTCAAGGTGAAACCTCACATGATGATTTAATTAGGAATAATGATGCACAAATTAGTGATGTAGATACACCTGGTCTCAGTCGTATGACACAAATAAGGAATCAAAGGGGTGAGATCGAGCCTGGTCAATCTTCTGTTGAATATGATTCTTCCTATGAAATGGAGGTGGAATATTTTGCTTCAAGTAGAGGATATGTTAATAGCCTTGAAGGGGTTCATTTCTTAGGAAGTGAGAAATTCTCTTCATGTGAAGAATTTTATGAATGCAGATGATGAAGAGGATATTGAAAATGTTTCTCTCTGCTCCTTAAGTGATTATGTTGATTTTGAATGCACTAATGATCAAAGAGATTGGGATCCTAACATTGAAGAGGAAGGGGCACATGTGACAATTATGAAGGTGTGGCAGAATCCCTTATTTGATGAACCCTTGTTGTTGAGTGAGGATACCAATGGCGACCCTTACTGGTGTAGAAGCAATCCACTTTTTGTGGAAAATCCTGATGAGTCTTTGGAAAACACTATTTGTGGACACTCTGGAATTGATGCAAGTCAAACAGGAAAGGGTGAATGCTTGGATGGCATTGAGGTTTCTGGTTTTCTCTTTGGATATGGTAATGTTGAAGCATTGATACCCCATGCACACGAAGAATATAATGGTAAAAATGTTGTTGAACAAGGAAATGAAGCACATATTGGTGAGGGGGAAGGTTTGTTTCTTGATCATAAGGAGAAACAATTTGAAGAAGGAACATATCATATGGGTGGTGTGAAATATTTTGATTGTTATGAAGAGATGTTAGATGATATAAATAGCAGTGAATGTGCTAGTGATCGGCATGAGGGGGGTCTCAAGTGTTATTTTGTTGATGCCCCATATCTTCTAGATTTGATCATGGAGATGTTTCCATTAAATGGGTATAATCCTGGCATTGAAGATAAATTGAATGAGTTGATCCATTTGAGCAAGAAAGCGTAGACTCAATCTTGGGTCCTAATTACCAACTCATGCAAATGTCTAAATGTGAGTCTTCTTATTTTGATATATTTGAGGATTGCCTACATAATGTGAATCAGATTAGCTACACCAGCTTGCAACTAGAAATGCAGGAGGGGTATCAAGACTAGAGATTCATGATAGGGATGAAGAAATGGAATATGGGTATTTTATTTTTCTAATGCAATCAATGGAAATTATGTCAGAATGGTATAATGGGTTGAATTATTTCAAAATAATGGTGGATCATATTGATTGTAATGAAGTTGATGATGCAGAGGTACTTGGTGCCATAATAGATCCACTAACAGTAAAGAAAGACAAAGTATTTGATAGAGGGAAGAAGTAGACTCAGGGAAACAAACTGCATTGTATATTCTATAAATATTGTACATAGGTTGGTTTGGTGTGTTTTCTTTTTGTTGTTTCTGCTTGCCTTGTCCAGGAAATCTCTTGGGTTTTGGTTTTCTACCCTGGACTACTTCAACCCGAGATCTGGATTCTCACTATACCCACTAGGGGTAGACGTCCTCGACCATGAGCCACTGATGGAGCTCCCAAAAATTTGCAAGTCCTAAATAGCCCATGGATTTAGTTTGCACATTAAACCCTTATCCCCATGGTTTGGATAGGGTTTTGTCTTTGAAGACACTATATTCTTCTAATGTCATGTTGACTTGCCCTGCCGATTTCTAGTTCTCTAAGTCATCACTTGAGCCATCATATCCATTCAACCACCAACCCCTTTGGTTGAGAGTGACAGTCATCCAAGTGGTCATAGACTTTATTTTTTCCTAAATTTGGGTTTTAATATTTCTCCAAATGACTTAAGCTTAAGTCTTTCATCCATGAGGGTCAAATCATCATCGGCCTAACAATGGCCCCTTCTTTAATGCTAACCCTATCGTGTGTGCAGATGTAGAGATTTGAGACTATGGGAAAGGATCCTGGTCGTAACCCGCCAACTCGTATATGTTAAATGTCAGTCAGTTATGTAGTGCGAGGATAGCGAGATCAAGACATGTGTCCTTATACAGACGTGAGGCCTGGTCTCCATTGTTTGGCCCATCACCTATGGTTATAAGCCGACAACAAAGATTAAAGCACAGGGAACAATCTCTACTGTTCCTTGCTAGCTCGCAAGGAAAAGGTGAACACTTGTTAAAGGTTGCAAGGGTAGTGAGATCCCAACACATGGATTAATCCACCATTTTGTGAGATGGGTTAAACCTGCCGACGGGTGAGTTGTCATCCGATTTGGGCCAATGCTATTGGTTGGGGATAAATGAACGAAACATTGTTGGAATTCAAACCCAGTCAACCCGATAGGAGCCGTTTGATCTATCATTTCATCAAAATATCGACAACTAACATTCAAAATTGATAAACAGGCACCTGATAGCCGTTTGGTTTTGCAACCAGCGAACATTAATGTTAGGCTCTTTGCAAGAGCGATTGAAATGATCTTCATGTGTGTGGAGACTTAATTGTTGGTAATCATGAAGTATGATATGCAAATTTCCATGCACTTGGGAATTAAACGATGACAATGTGAATGCCAACAAATTGCCTAGCTTGCACGTGTGTTTTCATTAAGCATTGATGATTGTTATCATCACATTGTTCAATAAATATGGGTTGAGAGTTGTTATTTTCACTATCATAATTAGTTGTCGAGTCTTGTGAGTTTGTGTAGGAAGCCAAGGTTATAAGTGTAGATTCTCCAAGTTGCAAGATGAGTAAGACTGGTGTTCCATTTGTTCCAGTGCAGAGGTCCCCTCAACTCAATTTGCAGAAGTCTCGCGGTGAGGACCTAGAGCACACACATGGCACTCATAAGAATATTCATGGTGAGGAGTTTGTACCTGTTGTTACCAAGTGTAGTCACTGATTGAAGGGCCAAGCTGCGAGTTCAAAGGTGATTAGAGCAAAAGGAAAAGAAGTTGTTGGGCCTTCAAGCAGAATTCAAAGGAAAATCTGATATGGTCGAGGTTCCTATGGAAGTCAGAACTCTTCCATTGCTATCTCTGATCTAGCTCAACTGATAGTGAGACCGAAACAGACTCGGGATATCAATAATATCTCACAATACTAAACCAACTAGATCCATTAGAGGAAGAGGTGCTCGCAGTTCCTCCCATTGTTGTGAAGACTCCAAGTGGAAATGAGTACTCAATGGCTGGAAAGGATAAGAATGAAGAAGTTGTGGTTTCTCCTCCTCCAGTTGTAAGAACACAGAGTGAACGTGTGTATCGTGGCTCTAATGTTGGTTCTGTATAATAAGTTTGTTTCCAGGGTTGTGAAATTTTGTCACGAAGATGAAATTACGTGTGGGTTGATCTCATTTTTTGGTGTTGGAAAGTCTTTCGTTGAATGTGGAAAATTGAGGTTGGTTTTTATGATGTTTGTGCTAACCATGGACATGGATTGATGGATTATGCCGATGGTTAAAGGCTAATTTTGGTGGTATTGGCACATTTTGATGGTTACACATTTTGCCTCCTCTTTTCGACAAATGATTACAGATTTTGTTATAGGGAATTTTGAAATGATGTATCTGTGTTTTTATTGCATTTCGAGCTAGAAGCTTGTCTGCTCCCTTGTGTTATAAAAGGGAATTCAGGGCTCATTTGCAGGGGTTCTAGTCTTTGGAATCTTTAGATCTAATATGCGCAAGGGTAGAACTTAGAAGAAATACCAGTCAATATAATAGTTGAATTGTCTTGGCTCTCAAGATATGCATATGTAAATCTTAAATGCTTTTATAGAAATTACTAATATCGAAACAAATTCTATGCATAAGGCATATACCCTCCTTTGTAAATCACCTTGCAAATTTTGAATGAAATATCAAGCATATTTTGTTCATCTTCAAATGTTTTGTTTGAATGCATGCTCTTATTTTTGCTTTGATTCGAAGAATCAATTAGATGCTTAAGTGAGGTCATGAATTTGTGAGGATTTATACAGGATTTGGTAAGAAGTGATGTTTTAAGTACAATGAGTTTTCATAATGCAAAGCCTTATGAAAATAGTCCAGAATTATTAGAGTTAAAGAATTTCTATATAACTGATTGTAAGATGTGTGACTCCATTTCCCAGTTGATGAAGACACTAGTCTATTTATCATGGTATTTGTCATTTGAAGGATGGTAATAACATACCAGATCGCGGATTTGGGGTTAGAGCACAAATCTCTTAAAATTTACTTTTCATGAGGCATGTGCATGAGATATTTCCTTGTTCCTGATGAGTTAATAGTTATTTGCTTAAAGATTAGCCAAAATTTGAGTGAATCATGTTATTTACCCCTTATAGGAACCAATATGTGATTTGGCCATTCATTGTAAGGATCTTGAGTATAGGAGTTGGCTACTCTTTAGAGATTCCTTAGGTGTACTAGAAAATCACCAACAGTTACTACATCTATAAAATATCGAACATCCAAGGTATTTTTCTCTTTTACAATTCAATTGACCTTCCCAAGCTATGTCCCTAGGGTGACATAAATCCTCCCCTTGCCTCTTGTTGAAGCCCCTACCATTATTCCAAAAAAATATTTTTCACAATAGAATTCTCAAAATAATTTAAAAAATTTACAATAACTTACTCAACCCTAGATATCACCTTTCAAAAAAATCCCCCAATTTTTTTTTTATTTGTAACATTGAGAATAAATTTGGATGAAACCATAGTTTCACAATAATCTCCTTAAATATAATTCAAATAACCTCAAACATAGATTGTATTAGTTTCAATACGTCTTTGATAAACCCTCTAGAATTTTTTTAAAAAGCCATTGTTATGTTATCTTGGGAGTGAATTTGGTGCAAACCCTAACTTCTTAATAACTCCTTCAAATGACCTCAAATGTGGATTGTAGAAGCTTCAATTTGGCCTTGAAAATTTTGTAAAAATTAAGAAAAAAGTCACCAAATTGAAAGAGATATGCACTTCACAATTTGACCTTTTGAATAAAAAAATAATGCCTTCTTTCTTTCCCTTTGAGTGCCAAGATCATGCTTTGATACCTCTTGTAATGAGGTAACTTGCACAAGAGAAGAATATAATAGTAAGTATGTTGTAAATACTTGATAATAATAAGCCACTTCAACGGTGCAACCTCCTAAGCTATTTCGAGAGGGCTACCTCCAATAATCTTCGATAAAATAATAATAATACACAATGATGATAATAGAGTAATTACTACATCCTATATATTCCATAATTATGCTATAGATTCCACCTAGACTAACTTAACTACTTATATAAGACTAAATTAATGATTATATAATTTAATTAAGCGTTATACTAGCAACAAGCTAACTAATATCCCTATGTACACTATAAGATTAAGGTGCTTGGGTCTTGAACTCCTTGGAGCATTTTGGCTTCCTATTTCCTTGAGTTAAAGTTTCTTGTTTTCAAGTGGCTACCTCATTTGTTTTTCTCCCTTAAGTGTGGTGTTGCTAGTTTTCTATTGGAGTGTAACCTTGTTATTTTTTTTTCTCTTGTCCTAGTTTGGTAGCTATAGATGGTCTTTGTGAAGCTTGTTATTTTGTGTGTAAAAATTAAGTTGGGGCCCTTTCAAAAAGTACCACATTACTCTCTTTTTTTTGTAATAAGTCAACATTAAGAAAAAGAGAGAAATTTGTGAAAAGTATTGTTGCTAAAACTATTTGTTGCACTAATATAGATATCTTGAATGAATCTACAAAAATACTTTTAGAGATATCAATTTTTATGTGTCTATATTAAATATATATAGACAAATAAATAAATAAAAAGACACATTTTAATATACTTTACAACTATTTTATCTAGTACATCATATATAGACACATAATTCTCTATTTGTTAGCTGGACTAAAAACATCATTCCCCAACATTATATCCAAGTTGACTTCCTCTCATCTAGGGGAGAGGACCCAGTAGTTGAGCATGTTTCAATAGTTGTGATAGTAGTTGTTTATATAATGCCCAATAGTTGTGACTTGATACATAATTAAATAAAATGTGTTCCTTTGATCTAAAAAGCAACCAATCGTGTGATGCCACATTAGCGCTCAACTACCCATGATGTGAATGCACAAGTATTGATCTCACTTTTTTTGGGGGCCTTTTTGGGAACCTTGACAAAAAGCATGAGCTGATGTGGCATCATATTTGATTATGTGGCCCTAAAACGAAAGTTATAAGTAGGGGACATGTCAAGTAAGCTGCTTTAAAAAATTGGGAGTGATTTGAAATTTCCACATAAGATTTTGAGAAGGGTGAAGTTAGGGTGCTCAACTATTGGATCCTCTCCCCTAATTTGTAATTGCACACATTTTTTATGAGCTTCTCATTGTCGGGTCATGAAAAGTATTACGGGCCCCACACTGCCAAGTCAGCACTTGGAGTGTGTATGGCAAACCACATGAAATCGATAGATTGGAAGATGGATTTTTAAGGTACTTATGGTAAATTATTAGATAGAATATTAGAAAGCAACCACCAAAATATTTTTAAATTTCTATATTTTCATGCATCCACCCATGTAAAAGCATCAATCAATCAAGCCTTAAACCTGTGTTTATTTAGCATGCTCAATGCATCTTTTATCAAGTTAATTATTCATAAAATTTATGTTTGTATTTTTTTTTGCTATCTTGATTGAGAATATTTTTTGTATGTCAATAATTTTTAGAAATTGAGAGTGTGGACTTCTTTAATTAAATTTTATATTCTAAATTGACCTTAGCCTAGTAAATAGATTGAAAAAATTATCACAATTATATAAATTTTACAGTTTTAATTTTTTTTTATTTTCATGCAGCCAACAAAATATTTTTGAATTCTTATATTTCCATGCATACATCCCATGTAAAAGCCTTAACCTATGTTTATTTAGCATGCTCAATGCACATTTTACCAAATTAATTATTCATAAAATTTATGTTTGTCTTTTGCTTTGTCATCTAGATTGAGAGTCTATGGGATTCTTTATTTAAAATCTATATTCTGAATTGACTCTTAATCTAATAAAATTTTAGACTTTTAAGTATAATATAATTAAAATAAAAGACAAAATAGACATAAAAAATTAGAAAATAATATATAATGTTACTTAACTAGGAGCGAAGTAAAGCATCTATTAAAGAGACCCCATCAAATCTATAGCTATTTGCTTTCACATGATTTATTCATGCGGTAGCGTTGTGTACAGCTGTTATTCATACTTCTGTAAGTCTTAATTTGTAATTTTTTTGCTTCTTTCAATTTATAAAAAAAAAGTCAAAATATGAACTTTAAATAAAAGATAAAATAGACATAAAAATTGTAAAAAGTAATATATAATATTATTTAACTAAGAGTGAACTGTAAAGTATATATAAAGGGATCCCACCAAATTTATAGCTGTGTACTTTCACATTATTTATTCATGTGCCGTCAAATCAGAATATAAACTTTAAGTTAAAGACAAAATAAACATAAAAAAAAAAACTAGAAAATAATATAATATTATTTAACTAGAAACAATCTGTAGAGCATGTATATTAAAAAGAAAGATCAAATTTATACCTATTTACTTCGGTCAAGTCAGAATATAGACTTTAACCTACGGGGAATAAATAAAGACATACAAAGTAAAAATGGACAGTGTAGGTACGTTTATTTCCCTACAAACACAAGATCTATTACAAGAATGAGCACTGCATTCTAAATACACTCTACCTCTTAGCTTTCTGCGTTTTCTTTTTCTCTAGATTCAAACCAGAGACCAAGAAGGCAGCTCATAGAGCATGGAGGGAAAGGAGCGGGGAAAGGGGAAGGAGGAAGACAAGGCCATTGGCATAGATCTGGGAACAAGCTACTGTTGCGTTGCGGTATGGCAGTCGCAGCATAACATGGCTGAGATTATTGCTAATGATCAAGGAAACAGAACAACTCCTTCTGTGGTTGCTTTTACTTCCTCCCAGAGACTTATTGGCGATGCTGCCAAGTTCCAGATCTCAAACAATCCTGTTAACACTGTCTTCGATGCCAAGCGACTCATTGGAAGGCGATTCTCTGATTCTTGTGTGCAGAACGACATGAAATTCTGGCCTTTTACTGTCACCCAAGGGAAGGATGATAATCCTCTCATCCAAGTCACCTACAAAGGAGAAACTAAGTTATTTGCGCCTGAAGAGATCTCATCCATGCTGCTCATGAAAATGAAAACTATTTCTGAAAAATATCTTAAGTGCGATGTGAAGAATGCGGTTGTTGCCGTGCCTGCTTATTTTAATGATGCACAGAAGAGGGCCACAAAGGATGCTGGTAAGATTGCAGGCCTCAATGTCATGCGAATAATTAACGAACCAACGGCTGCAGCTATAACTTATGGCTTCCATGATGCATTCACTGGAGAAAGAAGCCTTCTTGTCTTCGACTTAGGTGGAGGTACGCTCGATGTGTCGGTTCTGTCTGTTCAAAAAGGTAAGATTGCCGTCAAGGCCGTCAGAGGGGATATGCATTTGGGAGGTCAGGATTTTGATAATAGAATGCTTAATTTCTGTGTTCAAAAGTTCAATAGAAAATACAAGTTGGATATGAGTGGGAATGCCAAAGCTCTTCGAAGGCTTCGTTAAGAATGCGAGAGAGCAAAGAGGAGTTTGTCCTCACAGGAAGGGACTGTCATTGACATCGACTGTCTCTATGAGGGACGTGACTTTTTTCTAAAGGTTAGCAGAGCCAAGTTCGAAGAGCTGAACGCCGACTTATTTGAGAAATGCATAGAAATAGTGAGAGAATGCCTGGCGGATGCCCACTTGAGCAACGACCAAATCGATGACATTGTACTAGTGGGAGGTTCATCGCGTATAACAAAGTTGCAGGAATTACTGAAACAAAATTTTGGGCAGGAAGAGTTATGCAACAAAGTAAACCCCGACGAGGCCGTTGCTTATGGTTCGGCCGTGCAGGCAGCAGCATTGAATAATGAAGACGTGTCCCTAGCGCTCACGGATGTTACACCTTTTAGCCTTGGAACTGAAACTGATGATAATTTGATGTCTGTAGTTGTTCCTCGGAATACCCCAATTCCCACTCAAAGGGTGAAATATTTCACTACAGCGTATGATAATCAGACTAATATTGTTGTCGGCGTCTATGAAGGAGAGAGACCACTGACCACAGAAAACAATTTGTTGGGTGAATTTGTATTGCGTGGAATTCCGCCGGCCAGATGTGGGGTGCCAAGTGTTAAGGTTTGCTTCAAAATAAGCGAGGATGGCATTCTCGCAGCCTCTGCAGAGGACGAGGGTAGCGGAGCAAGTAAAGAGATTACAATAACCAACGCCTG
Organism: Sequoia sempervirens; assembly: GCA_007258455.2. Classification (NCBI taxonomy): domain Eukaryota; kingdom Viridiplantae; phylum Streptophyta; class Pinopsida; order Cupressales; family Cupressaceae; genus Sequoia; species Sequoia sempervirens. The sequence continues at coordinate 129,163,185 of VDFB02000015.1, read as the reverse complement.
TGGAAGACTGAGCAAAGAGGAGATAGATAAAATGATAACTAATGCAGAGAAATTTCGAGACGATGACGAAAAAGTTAGAAAGAAGAATCTGGCCAGAAGCAATCTGGAGAGCTATATTTGCAACATGAAAAGTAGGGTAGCTGAGGCGAAGACCAAACAGAATATCAAGGCATCTGCTGCAGAAGACATCCTATCGACACTGAATAGTGAAGAATGGTTGGATGACAATGAGGGCACAGAAGCTTCTGAATTTGAAAAAGAGTTGGAAGAGCTCCAGTTTGATCGGTTGCCTCATTTTACTAGGAATCTGTGAGGTATGTCTAATGCTGAAAAAATATATATATATATATTTTAAATCTAGGGATGAGAGAGAATAGCCACTGAACAAAGTGCGCTGAGGCCAGGACTTTCTTTTCCGCCATTATTGTAGCCTCACTTGTTCTCCAAGCTTTTTTTTTCAGAAAGTATATTCCATGATTAAAGATTAAATCATAAAGAATGTTTTGATCATCGTAGACAAAAGTAATATATTTAGTCTTACTTTTAAACCGGATAACTTGGGATATAAGTAATATATGTAGTCTTACTTTTAAATCTAATTTTTTAAAATTTAAAGTATTAGTGTTTTTTAAGTTTTTATTTTATTTTATTGTATTATTTATTTGTTTTTAATTGAGTGATTTGTCGTTTTTGGTTGAAAGGTATATACAATATTTTTTAGTGATTTACAAGTGGATTAATAATCATTTAGACATTAATAAAAAAATTAAAGAGTAATATTTTTAGGTGTTTATATTTTAATTATTAGTATCATTTTATTAAAATAGCATTGAAATTTCATAAGTGAAATTTAAACATATTTTTTTACTTCCAAATTTATTCTCTAATTTAATTCGCATTTCTTTATCATGAATGCAGATATCAAATAAATTGGAATCCTCTTTCATGCATAACATTTCAATACATATAGTTGTTGTCATGTATTATTCTATGAGTATGGATAAGTAATTTTCTAAAAGAGAAAAAAATATAGACACGAGTGTCTAAGCTTCAATCTCATATGCAACACTTTTTACATCCATACACTATGTGTATGGAGAGGTTCCTCTTTTTCTTTTGTGATTAAGGAGATTTATAATGTTTGATTGTAAGTTGTTGACTTGTAAATACTTGTACAAGACTATTGCTTTTGAAACAATATAATAGAGATTAATCTTCATTGTCAATAGGCCTTGAACATCTAGACATAACCTTTCAACTATTTTTTTGTGAGAAATTAAATTTTCTATTTTTCTTAACAAATACTCATTAACGAGGTATTTGTGAGTTTAGAGGTCAATTGCATCTCAAATGGGCTTTAATATGAGTAAGAAATTTATATATTAACAAATAAATAAAAAAGATTTTACAAATATTGGAGTTGATAGTTAAAATAAATATCAAGATAATGTCATGATTTTCTAATTTTCTCACATATCAACATATTTTATATATTAATGTTTAGAATTAACCAAATTTAATTTAATGAGAGTAAAATAAAAAATATATATTTTAACTAATAATGCATCTCATCTTTATTTTTCATGAAAATGTATCATTTTAGATTAATTTTTTCGGGGATCTTATTAGGGCCCCTACCCTTAATTATGAGGTTTTTTCATGGGACCCACATCCCATACACTCATTTTGTAGGGTTGTCACTTTAAATAACACTCTACTAGTGAGAGATAATATTGCAATAATATTCAATCTCCTACTCCTTTGATTATGGCATTGATGTATATTGAATGCATCTCATTCTTCTCACCTTCTCTTCATATGGGAATTTTTTTTTTATCTTCTCCATGTTTCACTCCTATAATTTGAACACTTGAACTCTTTTGATCTTCACCAATAAGCCAACTACTTCTATTCCTTCTTGTTTTCCTACATCATTACCTACATGCTTATTGCACACTATCATTGGAGCAAGAATGCATTCTTTGCCAACACTAAGATTTCCTATGGAAAACTAAACCTAAGTCTCCAACATGAGAACCAAGTGGTCCTACCAATTGACTAGAACCCCCTTGACAATTTGTATGAAAATATTATTTATATTATTAAACCATAATTTTGTTAGTCTGTGGAGCCTGATCAAACTTGGTGTTAACATTTTGGCCCCTTTTCTTGATGTGTTTTCCCCTGAAATTAATTAATGGGGGAGTACAGGGCAAAAAGCCCCTCCTACTAGGTTCAAGGGGACTATCCCTCAATGGGAGCCTGGGGGTGGAGCCCATAATGGAGGTCTGGGAGCAACACCCCCAAAGCAAAAAATGTTTATATTTTATAAAAGAAATTTATTATAAATCTCAAATATAATTCTATTTAAATAGTTGGAAAAACTAACAAAAATCATAACGGTTTATTGTTATGAATTGAAAATGAACAGTCATGGTTATGAACAGCCAACAACAAAAGGCACGTGTGGAATTAGAATAGTCACATGAAATTTAGCTTTGTTGCTACAAGTCACACAAAATTGTGTGATGATCTTCATAGGTTATTGGTGGTGCATGTATCGGAGTGCATGGTGAATTTGGGTAGTGGAAATCATGTGATTTTATTGTGCACATTGTAGTTGTTTGCTAAAGTAATTGTAATTTGTATTTCATTGGAATTTTAATATAATGGACTTATGTTTGTGGACATAGCCTAGAAAAGGGTGAACCACGTTAATTTGTTGTCCTGCCTGCAATTCTTAAAAAAAATATTACAATTAATTAAATTAAATTATAATTTATTAACAATAGTATGTAGATGATAAATAATGCACTTAAATATCATACAATTATATTTTATTTATTTTAAATCATGAATGTTTAAAGAAATGGACATTTTTAATGATATGTTGACTTCAATGTTCTTTTATAGAAGAGTAATTCACCTCTTTTTCTTTGTTTTATGCTCACTTTTCCCTTTTTTTATAATTATATTATCGTGATGCTCAATCTATCTTATTTTATGCATAAGATACAATAATTAGTCCTATTATCCAACATCCTACCTCAATCCAAGTAATCTTTTAAATTAACTCTCATTGTAGTCATGTATGCACACCCTAGACTAGACATTGTTGTAGATGTATCTCATGCATAGAAGTATAGCCACAACCCTATTTCCATAATTCAAAAATATTTTCCTACCTCTTCTAACTAACCATTAAAAAATTGTTTCATTCCCATTAGCTTATGTGCAAAATATTTTGAATTAAGTTCCAAGGATCTCATATTTAAGGATAAGCCCTAGGATGCTATTAATCATTATTTGTTCATCAAGACATAGAAAAACATTATCAAAATTCTTATATACACTACAACCCTATCCCCTAATTCTAGCATATTTTCATACAGGTCATGAAGTCAACCTTGAACAATCACACAATAGTGTGTCCCACTTGTGGTACATCATAATTTTTGCTTGAAATCGCGTATTTTTTAGAAAAATTGATCATTTAGTACTAGAGGGGTTCCATAAAAATGGGTTTGATTCAAGTGGGTTGGATGAAACCCCCTTAATAGAATTGATTGAGGTTTAAATAAACCCTTAATTGAGTCTTCTACACACCAATCAAAATGCGAACAAAAATGTAATATTTTACTTCACCTTTGGGGGTATCAAATGAACTCATTTAAAATTTCATTTTGTACTTGTATGTACCTTATAGTATTATCTTAAAAAAATGTTATTATATATTGTGTTTTATTTAATATATATTTTTTTAATTTCATAATGAATGTAACTATCTTACAAAAAAATAATGACCTCTAATTAAAATATTACGAAAAATAGTAAACATTGTTAGAAAAATCTCAAGGAATACATTGCACTACAAATTATAGTAATGATCTAATTCCAATAAACTTCATGTAAATATTATATTTTTAGTGAAATTTATGCATTATAAAATAATGCCACTCATAAAAAATAAAATTAAAAAAAAATTAAAAATACCTAAAAATTTTGATAAAATAATTCTTGAATTTAAAAAAAAAACTATAGAATAGAAAATGGCACAACTCATTAGTTTACATCATCCTTAAATGATTAAGTTGATGGAAATGGGGGACAAAGAGGAGGTCAAATTTGGAAACTTTTTTTCTTAAATCAACTAAACTTGAACTTGGAAGAATAATTTGAGAAGTGCACTCTCAAAATTTGAAGATATTATAAGAAAAAAAAATTATAGTTCTTTGAATCAAGTTCTAAACTATTTTTTTTTTAAATGGTTAAGGTTCAAGAGGGTGAAATTATAAGAACATACAAAAGATTTATTTTCATAATTTAAATATAATATAGTGTTTGGTGGGTAAAGTGCAGGATTATGCTGGACCAAATAGCGCACTTAAGTGACAATGAAAATATAGAAAAATAGAATAAAGCAACTTCACATAAGAATTTGAATAGGTTATTAGCATGAATTTGAATAGGTTATTAACATGATTTCAAAAATATGTAGGAATAAAATTTGTAGAAAATTGAATTTATTTTGTAAGCTACTAGATCTTTTTTGAAAAAAGTAATTTTGTTTGGTGAAAATTTAAAATTTCAATACAGTTGTACATTAAAATTTGGAAAAAAATAAAAAGTGGGTGTTTGTCCGACCACCCTAATGATGCGGAAAAATAAATATTTTTAAAAATATTTTAATATAAGTAGAGGACACATTCCCAAATGTGACACATATTTTTTGTAATTCTTTTAAAGTAAATAATTAGTTATGAATTTTCTAGTAAGAATTATTAAAAATATTAAAAACCATTTGTCTAGCCACCCTAACTTGGTCGAACATTTATGAAATTAAAATTTATATATTTTTAAACTATATTTTGTGAAATAGATTGTGTGATGCAACTTTTGGATTCAAAAAATGTATATCTGTTTAAAAGTTATAAATCTTTTTCAATCAACCAATCAATCAGGACTTTAAACACATAGTGCATGTAGAAAATAAATAATTAATTATCTATTAAATTCAAAATAAAGCATATCTTATATTGATAGAATGTTAACAACTTATTGAATAAACCCTTTTCATTTCATCAATTTTGGATGAAAAAAAGTCATCAGCACGAAGGGTAAAGTCTAAAAAACCATTGCAACCCCTGTAAACATGTTGGGGATGTTGAATTTTTAGGTTGGACACCCCCAAGCCAAATGCCAAAGAAATAGCAAGGAAAAATGGATATTCGATAGAAATGAATATATGTTTTTTAAAGTTAAAAAAAAAATATGATATTTAAAGAAATGAATATTTGTTTTTACTTTTAAGAAATGGATATCCATTTCTTAAACTTAAGAAGTAGATGTCTATTTCTTTTAATTAGAAATATTAATATATAAATATCACTATAGATTTAAAATTAACATGTTATAATATTAAGATTAATATAAATATTTTTATATATTTAAAATATAAATATATATAATATAATATATGATAAATTAATATATACTAGGAAATATTAATATTAATATATATTATATTATATTTAATATAAATAATTAATTTTTTTGATAAGATAAGCATCATTTACAGGGTGTTGTACCCTTTACACAGAGCCCAGAGGGCCAAAGGAAAAACAAATAGAGATAGTTGGCCAATAGTTGTAGAACAACAAACAAAGATTAGACAACCCTAGAAGAGGGGACCAATCTAACTCCTTGAACCTGAGGCCGCACAGAGGCAATGGATTTGGGGAGTCCCTTCTTCTTCCTCAACACAACCGACCAAAAAGGATCAGAATTGAAATCCACCGATCGAGGTGAGGGGAGTGGATCCACAATAGCCACCTTGAACGAGGAGCCATCACGTAGCGAGGGAGCTAGCAGTGAAGAAGAGGAGACAAGAGTGATCAAAGGACTAGCAGCGTCAATTGACAAGAGACGAGCAAGAACCGACGACACAACGATAATAGAAGGTTCTGCAAAAGGGTTGGCTGATAGAGGAGCTTGGATAGGCTCCGACACCAAGGGGGTAGACAAGGGAAAGAATGTCCATTTCTTTTAATTAGAAATATGAATATATATAAATATCAATATAGATTAAAAATAACATGTAATGATATTAATATTAATATAAATATTTGTATATAATTGAGATATTGATATATAAGATAATATATATAAATTAATATATACTAGGAAATATTAACATTAATATAATATTATATTTAATAATATAATATATTATTAAAAAAATTGATGGATTGTTGTAAGGGAGTTTTAAATATCATATTTATTATAATAAAACTACAAGGAGTTGAGAGTAATAAATACATCTCTCTTTCTCCCTCTCTCTCACCTTCCCTCTATACTTTTGTCTATCTCCACTCACCCTCTCCCTCTCTACCTACATTTCTCTCAATCTATCTCACCCTACCCCTAGGTATGTGCAGGATCATCATGGAAAAAATAGTCCCTTAAGTGGCAATGAAAATTCAAAAAAATCAGAGTTAGGCAACTTGACATAAAAATTTGAATAAGTTATCTATATTATTTCAAAAATATGTAACAATAGAATTTGTGGAAAATTGAATATAGTTTCTAAACTACTAGATTTTTTTTAAAAATCTATTTGGTAAAATTTGAAATTTCAATGTAGTAGTACTTAAATTTCAGGGAAAAATAAGAAGTAGGTGTTTGTCTGACCTTAACCATAATAAAATGATAATTATTTTTTATAAGGTTTTGGATATAAGTAGAGGACTCATGTCTAGATGTGATGTATATTTTTTGTAATTTTTTTCCAAGTAAATAATTAATTATGATTTCTTTTTACAACTTTTAAAAAATGTAAAAACTCATATGTCTGACCACCTTAACTTGGTCAAAACTTCATGAAATTCTTTTTTTTCTTTTTTTAATCCTATAGTAGGTGAAGCATAGAATGTGATGCATTTTTTGGATTCAAAAAATGTGATATCACATTTGAAAGCTATAGATGTTTTTCAATTAGTCTATCAATCAGGACTTTAGTCGTAATTCTAATAGAAAATGAATAATAATTATTTATTAGATTCAAAGTAAAGTATAATTTATATTGGTGGAAAGTTGAGAAGCTCCTTTACAAACCCTTTTTGTTTCATCAATTTTGGGTAAAAGAAGTCGTCAGCCACATGGGCGAAGTCTAGAAAAGCAAGGTAAGTTGTTAAACACATTTTCTGTGTTGACTTCTTAGGACTAGCAGGTCTGAACCAAATTCCAAAGAAAGCTCGAGGATAATCCATAGGCATTAAATTTTGTGTTAGAAATATCAGATATCCGATTTGAATCCGATATCCGATATGTTTTAGATGATATAAAAAATGTTATACAATTTTTAATATATGATTTAAAAAATGCAATAAAGTTTATAATTGAATATATAATATACAATATAGTTTATAATGTAATATATAATATACAATTTATGATAATGTCTTTCCGAATTATGTATTTAATATATAATATATTATATTATTATGTATAATATTTAAATATTATTTCAATATTTTAGTTAATGTATAAATATTTATATATATATTACTAATATATAAAATATTTAAATATTATCTCTTTCCCTCTCTCTCTCCCTCTCTCACTCTCCCAAGTCTTTCACTCAATCACTCCTATCTCTCTCCCCTCTACCTTCTATCTCTCTCCCACTCCCTCCCTACCTCTCTTTCACTAACTCCCTCTATCTCTCTCCCCTCTCCCCTCTACTCTCTCTCTCTCTCTTAAGTCTCTCTCTCTCCTAAACCCCTCTCCCTCTCTTAGGTCTCTCTCTCTCACTCACTCTCTATATCTCCCTCTACCCTTAACCCTAAACCCTAAACTCCTTAACCTTTAAACCCTAAACCCTTAAACCCCTCTACCCTCTACCATTAACTATATATACACTCTATCTCTCTCCCACTCCTCTCTCTCTCAAGGTCCTCCTGCCCCCTCTCCCTCTCTCGGGTCTCTCTCCCGAGGAGTCACCCCTCTATCTCACCCTCCTATGCTTAACCCTTAAAACCTCTGCATAAACCCCTCTCTCTCTCTCTACCTCTCTCCCTCTCTCTCCTCCTCCTCTATGTATCTCTCCCTCTACCCTTAACCCTAAAGCCTGGCCCATAACCCATGCAGCCTTCTACCCTCTACATTTAACCCTATATACCCTCTATCTCTATCCATTCCCTCTCTCTCCTCAGGTCTCTGTTCTACCCCCTCTCTCCTCTCTCAAGTCTCTCTCTCGGGAGTCGCTCCTCTATCTCTCCCTCCTTAACCCTTAAACCCTAAACCCTTATCGGCTCTGCCACTCTCTCTCTCCTCCCTCCTAACCCCTCTCCCTTTGTCATTTCTCTCTCTCAGAGTCACTCCCTTTACCTCTTTCCCCTAGATAATCTTAACCCTTAAACCTTAAGCTTTTAAACCCTCTACCCTCTACCCTTAACCCTTAACCCTCTCTCTCTCTCTCTCTCTCTCAAGTCTCTCCCTCCTAACCCCTCTCCCTCTCTGAGTCCACTCCTTTATCTCTCTCCCCTCTACTCTTACCCCTTAAACCTTAAGCCCTTAAACTCTCTACCCTCTACCCTTAACCCTCTACCCTCTCTCTCTCTCTCCCCCTCCTATTGGCCCTCTCCATCTCTCAAGTCTCTCTCTCTCAATCCCTCTATCTCTCTCCCCTCTACCCCTAACCCTACACCCTAAACCCTTAACCCTTAAACACTAAACCCTTATAACCCTCTACCCTCTACCATCAACCCTATACCCTCTATCTCTCTCCCACTCCCTCTCTCTCTCAAGTCTCTCACTCAATCACTGACTCCCTTTATCTCTCTCCCCTCTATAACCCTTAACCCTTAACCCTTAAACCCTCTACCCTCTACTCTCTCTCTCTCTCTCAAGTCTCTCACTCAATCACTCCTATCTCTCCCCCCTCTACCCTCTCTCTCTCCCACTCCCTCCCTCCCCCTTTTTCACTGATTCCCTCTATCTCTCTCCCCTCTACCCTTAGCCCTTAAACCCTCTACCCTCTACTGCTCTCTCTCTCAAGTCTCTCCCTCCTATCCCTCTCCCTCTCTCAAGTCTCTCTCTCTCACTCACTCACTCCCTCTATATCTCCCCCTCTACCATTAACTCTTAAACCATGTAGCCTCCTCTCTCTCAAGTCTCTCCCTCGTACCCCTCTCCCTCTCTCGGGTCTCTCTCTCTCGGCCCACTCCCTCTATCTCTCTCTCTCTCTCTCTCTCTCTCTCCTCTACCCCCTCTCTCTCTCTCTTAGGTCTCTCTCTCAGAGTCACTCCCTCTAATCTCTCACCCTCTGTCTATCTCTCTCTCTCACCTCTCTCTCTCTCCCTTCTACCCTAAACCCTCTACCCTCTACCCTTAACCCCCCCCACTCTCTCTCTCTCTCTCTCTCTCCCTCTCTAAAAGTCTCTCAACAACCTCACTCACTCCCTCTATCTCTCATACCCTTAACCCTGGCCTTATAACCTCTACCCTCTACCATCAATCCTATACCCTCTATCTCTCTCCCACTACCCCTCTCTCTCTCTCAAGTCTCTCTATCTTTCTCTCACTCACTCCCTCTATCTCTCTCCCATGTACCCTTAACCCTTAACAACTTTTACCCTTATAATCCTCTACCCTCTACCATCAACCCTATGCCCTTTATCTCTCTCTCTCTCTCTCTCTCTCGGGGTCTCTCTGCTCTCTCTCATTCACTCCTCTGCCCTTAACCCTCTGCCCTTAACCCTAAACCCTTAACCCTTAAACCCTAAACCCTTATGACTATACCCTATGCCCTTAACCCTTAACCTAAACCCTCTACCCTCTACCATTAACCCTCCCTTCCTTATCTCTCTCCCACTCCCTCTCTCCCTCTCTTTCACTGACTCCCTCTATCTCTCTCTTACTCACTCCCTCTATCTCTCTCCCCTCTACCCTTAACCATAAACCCTTAACAAATTTTACCCTTATAACCCTCTACCATCAACCTTATACCCTTTATCTCTCTCCCACTTCCTCTCTCTCCCAAGTCTCTCTATCTCTCTCACTCACTCCCTCTATCCCTCCCCCCTCTACCCTTAACTCTCTACCCTCTATCTCTCTCCCACTCCCTCCCTCCCTCTCTTTCACTGACTCCCTCTATCTCTCTCCCCTCTACCCTAAACCCTTAACCCTTAAACCCTCTCTCTCTCTCCCTTTCCTTCTCTCCCCCTCTTTGTCTCTCCCTTTCCCTCTACCCTCTCTCTCTCTCTTTCCCACCGTCCACCTCCTAATTACTCTTAGGTCTATGTGTGCAAAAATTGAATCTCTGATTCAAATCGAATATCTGATTTGTACCACTAAAATCCTACCATTACAAAACATTTTAATTTTTTTTTCAAATCAGATATTAGATTTTATTCGATATTAGATTTGTGGGGCATAGAAAAACCCCATGTGGGCCATTTTGTGCATCCCAACGGACCCTACATTTTGTTTGCAAGCCTTGCAGGTGACAAACATGCAATTTTAGACAGGAAGAGACAAAGATCAAATTTTTGGAGCATCTTCTACTCAAATTTGTCATAAGAAATGATTTTTTAACATCTTTTATGAGATATAATGGGGAGTAGCAGTTGTCAGAAGCAAAAATGTAAGATAAAGCTTACAAAAGAACAAATTGAAGCATATAGACAAAGAGATAAAGAAGGTCATAGGAAGAGAAGACAAGGTATGTTAAATATTGGTGAACCTGAGCCCTATGGTCTTTCAAGTGAAGAGGAAATTGAATATGTTCAAGGTGAAAATGTTGAACATGATATTGAAATTGGGAATGAAAATGTTCAAATTGATATTGAAAATGTTGGAATTGAAGATGTTGAACATGATATTCAAATTGGGAATGAAAATATTGAAGTTGATAATGAAAATGTTCAAGGTGAAAATGTTGGAATTGAAGATGTTGAACATGATATTGAAATTGGGAATGAAATTATTCAAATTGATATTGAAAATGTTCAAGGTGAAAATGTTGGAATTGAAGATGTTTCAAACATAATATTGAACCAAATGTAAATTATGTTTCACCAGATTACATAAGAAATGAAGAACCTTGTGTGGAAGAAAGACATTCCAAATTCAAGACCTTCAATAACCCCTAAATGGTTACTTGAAGTTGATGAGAATATTATAAACAATTTTGAAGGCAAGAGGTCAACACAAACCATTTGGTTGTGGGCTACAAGATGGTCCCAACTTAATCCCATAGCCTCAGACGGAGAGTCTATAAGCGTCACAGTTTCTGAGAAATAGCCCTTCAAAGATTGCTACCTTTTAGCACTTTGGACTCTTAAGGGAAATTGTTAGTCCAATGTAGCTCAAAGTGATTCAACATATTTGGGTGCAAAAGAGGACCATCCCTAGTGTAAACGTACCCATCTAGACATGTTGGAACAGTTTGTTTGGTCGTATGAGTTGCAAAATGAAAGTTGCACCACTTTGCAACTTTACATTGCTTGCATCTGACAACTTTTCCCTCATATGAAAACTCATCACCACGAGAAAACACCTTTGAGATAGCAAAAACTGAGAGCTCAGTTATTGTAGATGGTCCCAACATGATCTTGTAGCCTTAGACAGAGAGTCTGTAAGCGTCATGGTTTCCGAGAAATAGCCCTTCAAAGATTGCTACCTTTTAGCACTTTGGACTCTTAAGAGAAATCGCCAATCCAATGTAGCTCGGAGTGATTCGGCGTATTTGGGTGCAAAAGAGGACCATACCTAGCATAAACGTACCCATCCAAACATGTTGAACAGTCTGTTTGGTCGTACGAGTTGCAGAATGAAAGTTGCACCACTTTGCAACTTTACATTGCTTGCATCTGACAACTTTTCCCTCAACTGAAAACTCGTCACCACAGGAAAATGCATCTGAGATAGCAAAAACTGAGAGAGTTTATTGTAGAGGGGACTAACACAATCTCATAGCCTCAAACAAAAAGTTTTTAGGCATCATGGTTTTTGAGTAACAATCCGTCAAAGATTGTTTCCCTTCTGCACTTTGGACTCTTAAGGGATTTCACCGATTGAATGTAGCTCGGACTACTTCGGCTTGTTTGGGTGCGAAAGGGGACCATACCTAACCTAAAAATACCCATCCAGACATGATGGAATAATCAGTTTGGTCATACAAGTTGTAGAACAAGATTTATTTATGCCCTTACAAGCAGTTTTCAACCTCCAACCCCAATGGTGGGCAACAGAGTTAACTTCTTCACAAACTTGGTTTGAAGTAATTTCATTCATTTTTGTGCATTTAAGAGGCATTTTACTGGAGGTCGGTCTATAAGCCCTGTTCCAAGGGTTTGAGTGCATTTAAAAAGGAGTTTTAAGCCTTCCACCCACTGTATGATGTTATAACTCGGTGGATAGGCTTAGTTAGGATAGATAAACATTTTTGCATTATTTCTTGTGCAGGGGAGGTCAGCATTATGATTTTGGTGATGCCCAAGATGGTATTTGGGGTGTTTTTGCATTGAAAAAGTGAGGTTAGAGAGGGAAAAAGTGGGAATTGTTTAATGTCAGTCACTTTTCTTGTTCTTTTAAGCATGTGTAGGGTTATTCAAGGGTGTTGGAGTTTGTGGTAAAGTATGGGTAAGTATGCAAGTAGGTTTTTCAATAAACCCTTGCCAAATTTAAGCAATTTGAGGGTTTTGTGGAATAGGGTCTTAGAGGGTGAGTTCCAAAGAATAAATGGGGAAATTTGAGGTTTTTTCATTTGTTAAGTGCTACCCCAACAAGTTTTAGGGTCTATGAAGTGTTCCAAGGGTGGTTGCTTTGGAAATTTGGCCTATTTGGCTAGGTTGAACAGCATAGTTTGCATGATTTGTGAAATTTGTTCCTTGAAGGAGTCCTATGTGAGTTGGAAGTATGCTGAAGGGTACTAAAATGGGTGTCTAGAATGATGATTAGTTGCAAGAGTTTTTAGAGAGATCTGAGAGTTAAGTTGAGAAAGGTGTTTAGGAATCCCTTGTATTGTGAAAGTGAGTGGTTTGCCATCCTTGGTTGCATCAAATAACCATCAACTAGTCCTCTATTTCCAAGGTGCTCCTGCACCATTTTCCAAGCATCCATATAGCTTGTTTGAAAGCACCTATTTTAGGATTTTAGCCATAGCAACAAGGCAGTGAACTATTTCATAAAATGCTTTGGTAGACGTACAAAAAATGTGGTAGCATATACTTGAGGCAGTGAACTATTTGAAAAAAATGCCTCAAAAAATGTGGTCTCATGGTGATGGAATACCATGAAAATCAATAGAAATTTTCTTGTCATGGCATTCCATCACCATGAGACCACATTTCTTTGAGGAGTTTTCTTTAAATAGTTCATTGCCTTGTCTCTATTATTGCTTACTATTATGCTTTCTTAGATTCTTTCCAAGCATCCATAGCTCGTTTGAAAGCACTTGTTTTAGGCTTTTAGCCATAGCAGCAAGGTAATTAAATGTTCAATAGAATGCTTTGATATACATGTATGAAAAATGTGGTAGCATAGACAAGGCAGTGAACTATTTGAAAAAATGCCTCAATGAAATGAGGTCTCATGGTGATGGAATTCCATGACAATCAACAAGGCAGTCAACTGTTTGAAAAAATACCTCAAATAAATGATGTCTCATGGTGATGGAATGCCATGAGAATCAAAATTGCTTTTGATTGTCATGGCATTCCATCACCATGAGACCTCATTTCTTTAAGGCATTTTTTCAAATAGTTCATTTCCTTGTCTACTCTATTGCTTACTATTATGCTTTGATAGAATTTTTCCAAGCATTTATAGCTTGTTTGAAAGCACTTATTTTAGGATTTTAGCCATAGCAACAAGCTAGTGAACTATTTGATAAAAATATTTGGTAGACATGTATGAAAAATGTGGTAGCATAGACAAGGCAGTGGACTATTTGAAAAAATGCCTCAAAGAAATGTGGTCTCATAAAATTCCATGACAAGCAAATGCAATTGACAGCTGGTCCTAGTTATTAGTTATGCAATGTGAAGTAATTGCATAACTGCTTAGGTTGACTTTGTAAAAACTATATTGTTATTGAGTTTTTTTCATCTATCAACATATAGTTGTTAGTTATGCAATGTGAAGTAATTCTTTGAGTTTGAAAGATGTACAATGCAATGTAATCAACGATATAAATATAAACTACATAATATAACCATTCTTTTTTATGCTATTGTACATTGATATTTAACCATTACTCAAGATTAAATTTTCAAAGAGTTTAATCATGCACATGAGGAACAAATTAAATTTTTATTGTCAACTTCTGTATATCATATTATCTAATAATCAAGTGTATGTCCATATACAAAAATGGCATCAACACCAACTCAAACAAAGTTTTACAAAATGTGTCATATGCCATCTCGATATCTATTCAAAATTTACATGCCAAAATGTCTATCTCATCCTAAACTACTAGTGGATCATCAAAATGGAGCCTCTTTGAAGCACTCTTTGGCTCTGAAGGTAACTATACAAGAAAAAATCAAACCACAATTGAGATTAGTTATACTATATAATTTAAAATCAAATAATTAACATCAAAATCAATATACATTGAATTTTAATTGAACTCTAAAATTGAAATCTTGATTACCTAAAATATACGTCTCTTCAAAGGGTCAGGAGTCCTACAATATGCCCCTCTCAAAGAACCAACCAAACTAAAATTTGAAATCTTAATCTATATATGTGAACAAAAACATAAAATTGATCTAAGTTAGCATACAATTGTCGGTAATAGGAACATATTTACCAAACACAATAAAATAAACACATACCTTTTTAGGATGATCTTTTTCTTTATCTCCTTCAAGTGTTTCGACACCTCCTCCTTGAGGTGTTTCAACACCTACTCCTTGAGGTGTTCCAATAGCTACTCCTTCAAGCATTGTGACACTTGTCAACAATGATGTATAGCTCATAACCACCTGTACATAGCAATGACAAGTACATATGAAACTACCAATCTATGTCTATGTATGTATAATCAATATAAGATCTTAAAAATATTAATTCAATCGAATTTGAGTTAAATTACCTTCCCCTTATCTAACATTGTGCCTCCATAGTCTAGACAGGGTTGTACCTCACTCGCACTAGGTATTTCCTACAAGAGGAAAATAAGATAAACATATAAGTTATTATATAATTTCATTAATGACAATTCAAATGACAAGAAAGTATATAATAGAAAAATAAAAACGAGTGAGTGCAAAAATATATACTATGTGCATGTCGAGGCCAAATGAAATGGCCCTAAGGGTGCTATCAGTCACCTATGTGAGCTCCTCCTCAAACATCAATTGTTAAATAGACCATGTAAATAAATATTAGTACTTGATACTATCTCTTATTAATATTCATTTAAAAACAAATGCAAGTTATGAATTTACAACTTAAATATTACCTGTGTAACTATTCCAACATCCCCCTCTCTAGTAGGAGAGGACTCTGTAGGGTGCATTCCACTCCCCTACATCTGATCTCCTGTAATGTCCACATCATGGAGGTCATAATCAAAAGTGTCCAAGGGATGCTCAACGAGTTGTACAAGAGGACCCAAGCATATCTAGTGGCACATAGTGCAAGTATGTGGCACACAAATATATGGACTTGAGGAGGATGATGCAACAGCACTCGATCCATCACCAACATCACCAAAATGTGGTTGAGCTACTGTAGAAGTATGGGAAACCAAAAGACCACTCAAAGAGTGAATAGCCTGAATAGTCTGTGTGGCTACATCCTCGATAATATTTGGATGATGTACTGGAGGTGGCAGAGGAAGGGGAGGAGGGGGAACATATGGGTGTCAGACTACTCTAACTTGCCCTGGTCTATCCTGGGGCATACCTCTAGAACTGATGCCCTAGAAGGGTTTAATGTCAAAGTAATTGGCATGATGCCCTAACACAAAATCAGCGTATAATTTTTTAATAAAGTAAAATGGTATATCACTATTGTTGTTGGGTGGTTTATCAAAAACCATACACCAACAATCCCAAAAGTTATCTACAATGTCCTTATTCATGCACCATTTTATAGAAAGTTTTGGATTATTAACATTAATTGGAAAACCGGTGCGGGGGTTAACGAATAAAGAGGCTGTTTGGGCTATTGTTATTTGGAGATCTTTCACATCATCGTAAGACAATCCACAAGAGTAATATTCCCTCATGGTTTCTTTCCATGAAAGAAAGGCATTATGTTGGGTGGAGAGGGTTTCTATATTTTTAATTATTTCCTGCAATGTGTTTGTCATCTGGGATTTAATCAAGGGATTGTCTTATAAACATCACAAATACCCCCCAATTTCTCTAATTTTTCACCAATTAAGTCTTCAATTGATGAGAATGGAGGTGGTGGAGCATTTGACATTTGTGCATTTTCATTCTCAACCATAATACCTGATTACAATTAAAAACTAATTAATCTAATTGAAATTACACAATATAAATGAAATTATTGTTAAAAAAACCCTTGTTTTTAATAATAATAAAAAAAACCCTATTTTTTAACAAAAATCCATAACAAACTCTAGTTTTTAATAAAAATCTGGAAACAACACTAGTTTTTAATAAAAATCAATAAAAAACCTTACTTTTTAATAAAAATCCATAAAAAAACTACTTAAAATTATACAAAACTAATAGTAAAATCGGTTAAAACAAAAATAAAACCAAAAAATTACCCTATAAATTGGATATCTACTTGAAATTGGATATCTGATCTGCAAACATCACTCTCACTGCCCACACTCAGCTTTAAAATGCTTCAAATGATTTTAAAAGACTGTTGATATCTATTTATACCCGATTCAAATCGGATATCCGATTTGGATCGGATATTTGATATGTGATTCTTGCCTTGGGCATTGCTTTAGAGCAATGTGCTGACACCCAAGCCAGAAAAAAGTCAACTTGGGATTTTCACATTTTTTGGTTGCTGTAAAATGCAACTTTTTTCACATTGCCACTTTTTTGCCCATCATGTTCCTGCACATACCCCTCTCCCTCCCTCCCACCTTCCCACCTCTCCCTCCATCCCTCAAATCATAGGTCACTCTCTCAACTTACCCCTTCCTTTATCCCTCACTCCCTCCCTCTCCCTCTCTACCTACCCCTCTCTACATCTCTCCCTCCCCATCTCTCTCTCACACAATAGATCTCTCTCTCTCTCTCTCTTTTCACCTCTCCCACCCTACCTCTCTATCTAGATTTACCTACCTTTCTCTTTATTCCTTGCACCGTATCTCTCTCTACCTACCCCTCCATCCCTCCTACCCTCTCTCCCTCACTCCCTCCCTCCCTCTCTTTATCTCCACTCACCCTCTCCCTCTTTACCTACCTTTCCCATAATCTATCCCACCCCCACCTCTCTTTCTACCTAACTCTCCCTCCTTCCCAACTTCCCCCCACTCTCTACTTGTCTCTTCACCTACCCCTCCCTCTCTCTCTAACTCTCTCTATACCTATCTCTCCTACCCTACCTCTTTATATCTACATCCTTCCTTCTTTCTCTCTATCACTCTATCCCTCCCAACCTACCACTTCATATCTCTATCCTTCCCTCTCTCCCTCGCACACACACAACCTCTCTCCACCTAACCCTCCCTCCCTCCCTAACTCTATCTATACCTATACCTCCCACCCTACCACTCCCTATCACCCTCCTTCCCTCTTTCTCTCCCTCCCTCTATCCCTCCCACCCTATCACTCCCTATCTCCTTCCTTCCCTCACTCTCTTACTCCTTCCCACACAACCTCTCTCCACCTAGCCCTCCCTCTCTCCCTAACTCTCTATACCTACCACTCCTACCCTACCTCTCTCTATCTCCCTCCTCTCTTTCACTATCTCCCTCTATACCTCCCACCTTACCACTCCCTATCTCCCTCATTCCCCCTTTCTCTCCCTCCCTCTATCCCTCCCATATCACCACTCCCAGTCTCCCTCCTTCCCCCTCTCTCTCCCTCACACACACAACCTCTCTCCACCCACCCCACCCTCTCTTTATACCTACCTCTCTCTACCTCTATCTCTCTTCTCCCTATTTCTCTCTCCCTCTCTCCCTCTCACCCTACCACTCCCTATCTCCCTCCTTCCCTCTTTTTCTCCCTCCCTCTATCCCTACCACCTTACCACTCCCTATCTCCCTGATTCCCCCTCTCTCTCCTCTCCCTAACTCTCTTTATCTTCATCCTTCCCTCTTTCTCTCCCTCCCTCTATCCCTCCCACCCTACCAATGCTTATCTCCCTCCTTCCCTCTCTCTCCCTCACATACACACACAACCTCTCTCCACCTACCATTCCCTCCCTCCCAAAATCTCTCTATACCTATCCCTACCACTCCCTATTTCCCTCCTTCCCTCTTTCTCTCCCTCTGTCTATCCCTCCCACCCTACCACTCCCTATCCCCCCCTTCCCTCTCTCCCTCTCTCCCTCCTTCCTATAAAACCTCTCTCCTCCTACCCCTCCCTCTCTCCATAACTCTCTCTATACCTACCTCTCTCTATCTCCCTTACCTATTTTTCTCCCTCCCTCTATCCATCCCACCCTACCACTCACTATCTCCCTCCTTCCATCTCTCTCCCTCTATCCCTCCCACCTTACTACTTTTTATCCCCCTCACACCCACACAAACTCTCTCCACCTACCCCTCTCTCCCTAACTCTCTCTATACCTACCTCTATATATCTCCCTCCATCCCTCTTTATCTCTCTCCCTCTATCCCTCCCACCCTACCACTCCCTATCTCTCCCCTTCCCTCTTTCTCTCCCTCCCATTATCCATCCCACCTTACCACACCCTATATCCCTCTTCCCCTCCTCTCTCTCACACACATACCTCTATTTGCCTACCCCTCCCTCTCTCGCTAACTCTCTTTATACCTACCTAACCTACCATACCTCTTGCTAGCTCCATGCTTCCCTCTTTCTATCCCTCACACACACATACACAACCTCTCTCCACCTACCCCTCCCTCCCTCCCTCCCACCCTACCACTCCTTATCTCCTTCCTTCCCTCTATCCCTCCCACCTTACCACTATCTATCTCGCTCCTTCCCCCTCTCTTTCCCTCATACACACATACACAACCTCTCTCAACATACCCCTTCCTCTCTCCCTAACTCTCTCTATACCTACCTCTCATACCCTACCTCTCTCTATCTCCACCCTGTGTTTCTTTAGGATCTTCTTGAAATCTAGCCACAAGACAGACTGCATGCATAATATCTGGTCTAGTAGCAATAAAATACAATAGTCCACCAATCATAGATCTGTATTTTCTTTGATTAACCTTAGGTGAATCATCATCTTTACTTAATTTGCAACCAATCACCATAGGAGTGCATACCGATTTGGAACCATCCATCCCAAACTTCTTCAACATCTCTCTTACATACTTTGACTATGAAATAAAAATACCTTTCTCTACTTCATTGATTTGTAGCCCAAGAAAGAAATTCATCTCACCAAACATGGACATCTCAAATTATTTTTGCATTTCTTCTGCAAACATTTTGCACATAGTTTCATTTCATCCAATGATAATGTCATCAACATATACAACCACAATAAAGATTTTGTCATTTTCAATTTTAAAATACAAATTACTATCTGGTGTACCTTTGTTGAAACCTTATTGAATCAAATACCTGTCTCACCTTGCATACCAATATCTAGGAGCTTTCTTCAATCCATATAAATCTTTCTTCAATCTGCAGACCATATCCAGTTGATCTGACAACTGAAATCCTTCTATTTTCTCCATGTAGACCTCTTCTTCTAGCTCACCAATCAAAAATGAAGACTTAGCATCCATCTAATAGACCTTGAAATCTTTATGAGTAGACAATGCTAAGAACATCCTGATAGCTTCCATTTTTTTCCACCGGAGCAAAATTTTCCCAAAAATATATGCCTTCTACTTGTGAGTAACCCTTACACACAAGCCTTTCTTTATTTCTAACCACTTCTCCATTTTCATTCAACTTATTTATAAATACCCACTTTGATCCAATTATGTTTTTATTTTTCAATCTAGGGACCAACTCCCAAGTTTGATTCTTCTCAATCTACATAAGTTCTCTCATAGGTTTCATCCAATGCTCATCTTTACATGCTTCACTTACAATATTTGGTTCAATCTTAGAAAATAAACACAAATTTATCTCATCAGCAGTAGCTCTGCTTCTTGTCAATATCCTTTGTCTTGTCTCTAATGATCTAATTTTCTGAATAATTTTTTTGCACATATTTAGGTCTTTTGGGACACCGCCAAAGCTTCTTCTTCTTCTTCATTTTGCTTCTCTTTCTCATCCTTTTCCTGTTCTTCCACAACTTCTTCAATCCTTATGCAATCAGGTTCATCAGATACATATCCATCAACTTCAATTGAATTCTTCATTACTTCATCAACCTTGACATTTATGCTTTCTACAATCTTTCTCATTCTTTTATTAAAACATATGTAAGCTTTAATTTTAGTAGAATATCCAAGAAAAATACCTTCATCACTTCTAGCATCAAATTTCCCTAAATTTTCTTCATCTCATCTAATATAACATTTGCTTCCAAATACCTTGAAATACTTAACAATAGGAATTCTTCCACACAATAGCCCATAGGGGGTCTTAGTATTGTTGGCTCTTGCTTGAACTCAATTGAACACATAAACAATAGTGTGAATAGCTTCTCTCCATTAAACTTACGATAAACTAGATTCAATAATCATTGATCTAGCCACTTCTTGAATCATTTTGTTTTTCCTTTCAACAACTCCATTTTTTCAAGGAGTTCTCAGAGAAGATAATTGTATTTTTATTCCATGAACTTCACAAAACATATTAAACTCATGGGAGGTGAATTCACCACCTTTTTCATACCTTAAGCATTTTATTCTCAAATTTACTTCATTTTCTACCATAGCCTTGAATGTCTTGAATGTATCTAATGCATTAGATTTCTCTCTAAGAAATGTAACCCATGTATACATAGAGTAATCATCAATCAAATGCATTAAGTACCTTTCTCCTTGTAGACTTCTCACTCTTGTAGGACCATAGAGATCTGTATGAATTAAATCCAGTAGTCTAGTAGTAGATTGTTCCTTTGATATGAAATTATTCCTTGCTTGCTTTCCAAACTAGCAATTTCTACAAATAGCAATAACAAGATTTGTAATCCTTGGTAAATCTCTCATGACTTGTACTCCACTAATCCTCTCCAAGTTATCAAAATTTATATGACATATTCTCTAATGCCATAACCAACTTTCATTAATCTGAGTCATAAAACAATGTCCATCAGCACCCTTAAGTTGATATATATTTCCTTCAAACTTCTTTCCCGTAGAAATCATTGTTCTGGATCCTTTCTTGATTTCGCATCTCTCATCCTTAAATAAAATATCATATCCCTTACTACACATCTATCCAACACTCAAAATATTATGCCTTAAACCCTTAACATAGTAGACATTCTCAATATTATGCTTACCATCAAAACTTACTAAACCTATCCCACAAATCTTAGCACCAGTATCATCTCCAAACATAACTAAGCTTCCATCATATTTTTCAATTTTAACAAACTTAATCTTATCACCAATCATGTGATGTGAACAACCACTGTCAACAATCAAAAAGTTATTTTTATGTTTAGCATGTAGGGTAGAGATTATGGTATCTTTCTCTTTCTCTGGAGGACATTTCTTCACCTATCTTTCAGAATTAGTAGAAGTAGGTTCATCTTTTATAACCAAGAACAAGCATTCATTGTCAACAAAATCTCCATAATCAAATTCCTCATAAAAAATACTAGCATCCTTATTCACATAATATGCTATGTTAATCTTCTTACCTTTTTTTTCTTTGCTAAATATTTGTTTATTCTTCTTAGCTCTTTCAAGAAATCTCAAAGCATAATGACCAATTCCTCCACAACTAAAGCATTTAAAGGGTAACTTACCTTCATACTTATTATAGCCTCTCCTCATCCTTCTCACAAATTTAGCTTCTACTTCATCAAGATTCTCCTCATCTGGATCTTCATCTCTTGTAGCCTTAAAAGCAATTTTTTATTTGGATCCATTTCTCAAATTCAACTTTCTCAACTCATAAGATGTCAGAGTTCCCAATAACTGATCTTTAATGTAGGTCTCTTAGTCTATATGTTCTTCAATAGTAGATACCTTTTCACTATATGCATCAGGGAGAGTTCTAAGAATCTTCTTTACAATATTGGATTCATCTATTGTAGCACCAAGTCCTCACATTCCACCTACCACCTCATCCACTTTTTGTACATAGGATTTAATGTTCTCATCTTCAGACATATGTAGGAGCTCAAATTGTGTCTCCAAATTCTACAACTTTGCTTCTTTGACCCTTTCATCTCCTTCATGTGCCTTTTCTAAAGCATCCCAAACTTATTTAGTAGTCTTCAAATTTTGAACTTTAATAAACTCAAAATGTGCAAGAATTTTCTTCAAAATGAACTTCACCTTGGGTAAGTGCAAGAAGTTGATTCCACTTCTAGTGGAAGTGTCATTTTTCAACTTTACAATAGGTAGTCATTCATTTTTTTAGAATAGGTACCCATTTTAAAGTGGGTACTCATTCCAAAAGGTTTGAAAATCACAATTCATGTTTCTCATTTGGATTTAGGCTTAGAAAAGGCATGGTAACCCAACCCTTAGCCTTAGACCTACAAGTACAAGGTCATGAAAATATCAAGAGAAAAAACTGACTATGCCAAAATGGTTGACAGGGGTTTTTTTAGACTTATTTATGAAATTAAAACCCATTTTGGATGAGTTTGTGTAGATTCTAAATATGTAAAAAAAAATTCCAATTGGATTATTTTTTCTATTTTTCAATTATTTTTTGATGAAACAGTTTCATAAACTTGAATTATGAGGGTTTTTAGTATTCTAATAACTTTTTATTAAAATAATTTTTTGAATAATAAATTTTATGAAATCGTACTTCAAAAAATTCTTTTCAATTTGAAAAATAAAAAATAAAAAATGATAAGTTGAGGTCATCTTATGCGTGACGTACATGATGATTTTTCAAAACACCAAATATGGCCAATATAAAATTAACAAAAAATATATATTCAATATAAAATTACAAAGAAAATATAGAAAACGTGCTTAAGTGAGTGACAAATCTTTTCCCAAAAGGATTTAGAAAAAATATTATTATTTAGTGTTGGAAGAATGAAGAAGAACATCTAATTTTGTAGTTTTTGTGTTGTCATTGATGTCACCATGTTAAATGAGTTGTAACTACAAGATTAAGTTCAAGTCTAATATGGTATTTTGAACTAGTATGCAGTTACTATCCTCTGGTATTTTGCTCTATGATCCTTCGCTGATTATTATCATTGCTTATGATTTTGGGAATTAGTTTTTGAATGTTGGAAGCTTGTATGTTCAGAATATCATGTGCACAAGTGCTCGTATGGCAAGTTGGCATTACTTTGTTGTTACATTTTGCTATTATGTCTATCTATGGCCAACCTAATGTATAGTTGATGTTGTAATGGATTAATTTTTCTGGTACAGATGTATTTGTGACCTATCTTAGGTCCATGCCGACATGTAGTGTGCTACATGCTTGAATTTTTTTTGGAAAGATTTTGTACATGCTTGAAGCCAACAGTTATCTTTTTGGCGAATAAGGGTTGCATCTAATTAGGCCGACCTAATTGATGCTTGTGGATGAATCAGATATATATATTGGACAGTTATGTGATTGATGAAGTGAGAAAAAGTATGAAGCGAAGTGTGCGAAGATAGACAAGCATTCAAAAATGATGAAGTGTGTTAAGTTAGTTTACTGAGCATCAAAGGAACTGAATCAACACTTGTTAGGTGTAACTTCATCAGTTCATATTTTGGTTGTAAGTCATTTTGTTATTGTATCTTTTGTAGGTAGTGAGCCTCCCATTTTGGATAGTGAGTCCTAGTAGTGAGCCATATTTTGTAATATCTTTTAACTGGTTATACTATATTGTGAGCTAATCCTCATTTTCCCATTTTGGATTTTCCACGTAAAAATCTTGGTGTTCATGTGTTGTGTTCTTATTCTCTCTTAATGCTATTGATTATTTTTACTATTATATGCATTGGAGTAATTGGATGGTGTTTGTTCAATAAGTTTAAGAATATATTGATTCACCCACCTCTCAGTATCTTGGGTACTCAACAATTGGTATCAAAACTTAGTTCCTCTGAAGAAGCCTAATAGCTTGAGGAAGATCT
The DNA here is from genome assembly GCA_007258455.2 of Sequoia sempervirens. NCBI lineage: Eukaryota > Viridiplantae > Streptophyta > Pinopsida > Cupressales > Cupressaceae > Sequoia > Sequoia sempervirens. Next base: position 129,138,845 of record VDFB02000015.1, on the reverse strand, counting down.
TGAAGATTGAACAAATGGATGATAAAGAACTTTGAGCTACTCTTGAAGATCTTGACAAGGCTGAAAGTGAAAACAAAGATTTCAAAGACAATCTTGATGAGGCAAATGAATGCATCAGTAAATTGAAAGACAAATTGAAGAAATTCAAAGAAAGACATAGAGAAGTGAGTGAGCAATTAAAAAAAGCAAATGAAGAGCTCACCGGATTGAAGGTGAAAGTGGAGGAAAAGAAGAGAATTGAAGATTTCCTTAATACAGTGGTGCAAAGCAAGTCTGATGAATGCACAAGACTTGAACAAGAAGTGGTAAACCTAAAAGCAAATTTGGAAAAAGTAAAACTCTGTGAAGATAATTTCAAGACAAGCTCCACCAAGCTTGATGAGTTGATTGCAGGGCAAAAAACTTCTAAATACAAAGGAGGTTTGGGAATAGAAGCTGGTGAAATATCTAAGGGTATGCAGACCTCAAACATAGTGGATAATCAGAAGACTCAAGATAAAGGGAAACAAACAAGAAATCTAAGAAACTTTAATAGAAGACCGCCTATCAGACAACCAAATTCTCAAAGGTACCCATATTTCAATGGTGTTTTATTTTCATGCAATAAATTTGGATAGGGCAATAGAGTGAAAAATTAGAATGAACCAGTATGCTAGTTCCTTCTTCGAACAATGTTTTGCATGCAAGAAAGCTGGACATTGAGCTAGTGAATGCAGGACTCATGTGATGAATTGGTTTAATGGAGGAAGAATGAATCAATCCTTTGTTAGATACTGCTATATATGTAATAAGATTGGACACAAAGAAAATTAGTGTAGATCAAGGGTTAATGGAGGTCAAACAAATCAGAAAAATGTTGTTTACTACAACTGCAACAAACCCGGACACATCTCAAAAGTATGCAGAAGTAAAAAGGGAAAGTAATTTGATCTGGTAAAGAAGAATGAACCAGTGAAGAAAATTGACAAGAATTAGGTTAAGAAAGAAATGAACAAGATATGGAAGAAGAAGAAAAGAACCAAAAACATCAGATGTGTATGTGCCCCCATCCAGTGCAGACAATTCCTCTAGAAATTAGACCTAGCATGGTCTTAGGGGGAGCATTAATAGGAGATTGTTTGAACCCCCTGGATATTTGGTGTGTCGGTTGTTAGCATGAAGATATTTTGTAAGGAATGGATAAATAGAGGATATGTAAAAGGAAACAGAAGAAAATTTGCAAACATGTTCATTTGTGAAGTAAATTAGGGTTTTTCTATGCAATGAAGAGGGTTTTTATCAACTTTTTGAAATCTTTCTCATTTAATGCCAATTAGGGAAGATCATTGTTTTATAAAGTTAATTTGTAAGTAATTTTGATCACTTGTGTATTTTAATAAAGTGGAGAGCGATTTAGAGCATTCTTGAGGTGATTTGGAGAGTGAGTTGTGCAAACCCTAGTTCTAATTTTTTCATGAAGGAAAAAAGTATTTTACTCTTTTGTGTTGTTGTGGGTTTGTTTGAATAATCTTTTTGAAATTATTTGAGCTTGATTTGTTGAAGAATGGAAAATCTTGTAGTTGTAAATGTATCAGAAAGACCTAGACCATCCTATAATAAATATCCTATGAAGGTTTTCGAAGACGACCCTCTGGTCGCCTTCTCATTGATTCCTCACGGTGTTATGCCCACTGAAGACACTAGGATGTATATTCGAGTTAAGAATGAAGAATATAATCATGGAAAATTGATAGACATTTGGTAGAATGATCTCATCGAGGATGATTTCTTGATAATACCTAAGTATTCAAATATTGTTTTGAAAAAGTTGGATCGATGGAATTACTTTCCTAAACTTTAGCTCCATCATTGATGATAAGTATGTAAAACCAGTTCTCAGCAGAATGCATGACAAATTCTTTTGGATTGAAAAACCTCATCTTATAACTAAGGAAGTGATTAAGGCTATCAGTGGACTTTGTGACACCAGACCAGTACTAGTGTTGAAGTCTATGAAGAATGAAGTGGTGATGGAACTCACCGGTGCTATATTTGACAAAAGGGCTCTTGATATGAAGCCTATTACCAATCATGTTATGAAGTATGCGGCTATAATGATCAGTCACAAGATCTACTTCATGAATAGAGCGAATTATGTATCTGCTACAACAATATACACTAGTTATGACATGGTAGCTAATGGTTCAAATTATGATTTGTGTGGACTTCTCTGGAAGTAGTTGTTTGAGAATCTAAAGATGACAACGGAGAAGAAATATGCTTTTAAGTTTGGTTCTTTGATTGTGTGTTTTTTGTTCTATTTCCTTAGAAGACTTCCCGAAAGAGATGATGTGGTGATTTCGGACACATCCAAATCAATTGCACATCAAATCTTTGACTATATGCTTATTTTGGGTGACTTGAAGAGTCGAGATAATGCTCTGACAACATTCTTTGTTGTATTCAAGAGCAACATGAATGAAAGAGAAAGGATTCCTAAGAAAGTTGTTCAGAAATACAAGAATGATATCATTTTTTATGTCTCCTCTGATGAGTGCATGATTGAAGTTGTTGAACCCCAAACTATATGGATTCAACCATTGGGCTATGACATTACAGAGGATGAAGTTGAAGGCTATGTGCAAGTTTTTGATGTGTTTTTTATGCACTTCTCAACACAGGTAGTGCGTAGGTACACTACCTCTCTTGAAAGACAATCTTCCACAATCAAATTGCAGAACACTATACCAAGGTCTCTAATGCCAGGTATTGACAGTGCTTGAAATATCTCAGTTGATTTATGTGATTTGTTGGAATCACAAGGCAGACTTACAGATGAGTTACAAAGCATGGGAAGTTGGGTTTGCAAATGCAGTTTCAAAGTGCTGGAAGTGAATGAGCAGTGGCTGTCCACTCAAAACAGCAAATTGAAACTCATCAAGTTTATATGATTTAGCTTCATGGTGATGCTTGAGATCCTACTCTAACCAAGGACTAAAAGAAATAGAAAAAGGAGAAGGGTTAATAAAACTGTTCTAATCCTAAGCTATGAATGAATAGTAACAATGGTGGCTACTACAGTAGACAGGCTTCCTAAACTGAGTTTTGTTTGACCAAGAGAAACCTACAACTACACAAAACTAGTGCAATCTTCTAAGGTCTGCTAATTTTCAAATTACACATGCACATCATGAACATGCAATTGAACTAGGTTGCAACAATGACAGAAAGAAGCCTAGGCTAACTTTGCACAATAGTTTGTCATCAACAAGTGCTAAAAGTATGGGTTGGAAGCTCATCAAATACTATAACAACACCATCATGACAATCATTCAAGAAACTAGTACTAAAACTAACATAGAAGGTAGAACTATGCATGCAAGATGAGAAAAATCAAAGAGAAAATCCATAAAATCATGCAATGCTATCTTCTATTGCTGCAAAATGATTTTTACAATAGCTCTCCAACCCATACAATTGAGGGGAAAGCCCCTATTTATAGTTTTCCAAAGCCCAAATGAAAGGCTAGGATTATTTCACAATGAGTGGCCCAGATTTGATTTACAATAGGGTCTCACCTACCCCCCATTATCCAACAATTTTAAAATATATTCCTTGTCTTTTCCCAATTTTGTCATCTAGTGCTCAGGTGTTGTAGCAATTTCATTTAGCTGATTTCCCTTTTACTGTAGTTGAAACTGCTTGAAAGATTCCCTCTTAGTTGATGTGTTTGCAATGTTCTTCCTTGGATCAAACGATCCCATTGACGATTGTCATCAATGGATTGGTTGCCCCTGATTCGAGCAGACAACCCCTTATGCCTTCTTCAAGGCCACCCCCTTGCATTTTTATCCTTGACTTCCTTAGCACAAGGCTTCTGCTAATGCCGACCCTGTTGGTGGGTGCTAGCGAGAGAGGCGATCACGAATTGAATGGTGACAGGAGCTATGCACATTCCTTGTTCAACTTTCTTGATGGGTCTCCTAACAAACGTGTAGTAGGCTCCCTGAATCCTGCGTACATGAAACACTGTAAGTTCTTTCATACACAAATCAAGGAAAACATTAGTCAAATCCTATAAAATCCTTGTTAGATTTATCCATGCATAATCAAAAGATCATAATATTCATATTTGGAGCTCATTTGGACCATAAACATTAATGTGGGCCCTAGGGGCGGGTAGCGAACAATGGATAGCAAACTGGAAGGGAAGTTCCCGGACCTCACAAAACTTAGAAAAACCAATATTTTTCAATTATAACACATGAGAAAAGGGGAAGGAAGAGTGACCAAAAAACGTCCTTAAGATTGGACTTATTTGACAAAAATTGGAAGCTCAAAATGGCCACGGAGGGGTCAAGTCCTAGAGGTTGAGTCGCCAGGGCTCCACAGATGTTCCAAAATAGCCAAAGGGGGTGAAGCTCCGAAACCACCAAAACTTAATGAAACATTGACAAAACCTTGGCAGTTCACTTAAGCACCACAAACACGTCCCAAATCCACCAAAAATTTGGCCCCAAAGTCAAAAAAGTAGAAAATGGACCAGCAAGGGTCTACGGATGTTCAAAACGGCCACAGAGGGATGGAGTCCTGGAAACGGCCACGAAGGGGTTGGGCTTTGGAGGTCAGGTCATTGGGGCTCCACGAATGTTCAAAATAGCCACAGAGGGACAAAGTTCTGAAACCATCGAAACTTAACGAAACATTGACAAAACCTCGACAGTTCACTTAAGCACCACAAACACATCCCAAATCCACCAAAAAGTTATCCCCAAAGTCAAAAATGTGGAAACCAAACTGGTGGGGGTCCATAGATGTTCAAAATGGCCATGGAGGGATGGAGTCCCGGAAACGGCCACAAAGGGGTCGGGATCCAGAGGCTGGGTCGTCGGGGCTCCACGGACGTTCAAAACGGCCATGGAGGGACAAAGTTCTGAAACCACCTAAACTTAACAGAACATTGACAAAACCTTGTAAATTCACTTAGGCACCAAGAACACATCCCAAATCCACCAAAAAGTTGGCCCCAAAGTCAAAAATGTAGAAAAAATCAAATCGAGCGATTAGGGACCAAGTTAGCAGAAACAAGACAATGGGCAGAAAAGGGACTGTGGACTTTGTTTCTCCACAGATTTGAATACCCCAAGTAGGTGAATTTGGTAAGGGGGATTTGATTTTTTGAAGGAACATGACCAATTTGGGCTTGGAAAATGGGGCACGCAAAACAAGACATGAGCAAAGTAGCATGTCAAGAGCAAAAAAAATGGGGTCCCTACCTACGGCGGGGCGTGTGTGCAAAACATGCACAACAAATGGTGAGTCACTAGGGAAATGCTCCCAAGCATTTTGATGACAAACTAGAATCACGAACCTAGAATCTTTGGTTTCAACCTTCACGCCAGGGCAAACAAACCAGATGCCCAACCAAAGGATCAAAACCACTAGCCAACCCAACCTTCAATATGCTGAAAATCCAAGTGTGTGCAATTGCGTTAATTCCCATCCTTCAATTGCTACAGGAACCCAAGCTCCGTCAAGTTAAGCTACGTAGTTTATTCTAACTCCAAAATCATCTAGGACATTGCCTCACTGCCAGTCAAGCGTCCATAGCCCCGACGAGGTTTTCACTATAATTCTCCCGAACATTGCTCTACTGCCAACCGGGCGTCCATAGCCCCGATAGAGTTGCTTAGATACCCCTAAAAAGTTGAATTTTCTCTTTCTTTTAATTTTCAATGTTTTCTTTCTTTCTTTTTTTTCTCTTTTCATCTCTTTTATTTCAACCTGCAAGCTTTGAAGCTCATGCTCAAGGCTAAGAATCACACTAGCGCTAGAGCAGGATTTTAGATTTTTCACTTAACTAGACTTCACAAAAGGCCCTATAGTGACCGTTGAATTCTTAATATGTGTAAGAGTTGTAATATTTTAGAATACGCCAGAGTTAGACTAAATAAACAACTTATCCTCTTTGAATCAAACACCCAAATCGCTTGACACTAATAGAATACTTTCACCATCCACTTTAAAGATTTGATTAGAGTTTGACAAAAAAATATGTAGAACAACCCCAGGCGATAAGTATGGTTTTTGTACACACAAATGTGACTAGCTAAAAGCAAACGGACCTCAAGCAAAGCAGCAACAAAGCGAAAGCAAACAAAAAGCAAACTACCTACATCAAACCAACTAACCTAAGGAAAGCGGGAAAGCGGAATATTTATAGGAAACCTATACTACTCAAAATGGGCTATGTACAAAGATATTTACAAAGTACTATGTTCAAGCAGGGCGAGCTAACATTAACATTCATTGGATTTCATAATGTATGCACCAGCAAATGGAAAATCGTTATCGTTCTTAACCATGAAAATTTATCTTTATATTCAGAAAAAGGAAGTTCAACATTGCAGCACTCAAGTTCAATCACATCATCATGAAAAATCAGCAATTGAGCAGGCTCGCTAAATCCATGGTTAATCCATAAACATGTTTGTTTTTCCTCGTTCCCATAATCAAAATAATAAGTGCAATTATGAGAAATAATAGGGGCAAGGAAGGATAGAACCTGGATGTCATCACATGGAGGTGGCAGTGTTGGACAGTCGTGAGCAAGCACAACATCGTTGATCATTGCATCAGTAGCCTTGAGCGAGCATGGTGGAGGGTGCAACACTTCTAACATTACGTGTGCATAAGGCTAGGAGGATAGGGCAGCAAACATCTCTTCCAATCTACCAATGGGATCTACAGCCCCACTTGGAAGTTCTTCAAAAAGAAATGCAACTCCACATTGATCATCTGCAAACTTGGGGTCCACTTGGTTGTTGTCCTCAAACAGTAGTATGTTGTCTCATCTCCTTCCCCAAGTATCAACCTCCTTTTTATGATGTTCAATGTCATGGGACAATGACATGGACAAATATGTCCTATTGCAGCTCCCTGAATGTGAAGGAGGATCAACAACGATCAAGATAGAAGAACCACCAGTTAAATTGTGTAATTGACCAAGCATGTCATGTTTGTTGGTAGCCATTGAAACACCTCCGCCTTTTTCTTCTTCTCTTTGTTGTTCATGCATTTCCTTGTGGAATTCAGTCATTTCTTCTTGGTCTCCATCACTATAGATAGAGAAGTAACCCCCCTCCCACTCTAGAGGCTCTAGTATTTCATCATCGGGAGGGGCAAGTGGTATACCTTCATCTCTACCGTCTTCTAGGATGTGATCTTCCTCGACATGAGAATTTCTTCGCAATGAAGCTCCTAATGGAAAGAAGTCATCAATTGATGGCACCTCATCAAGGGGACCAAAGTCTACTGCACAATTTCCCTCCAAGGGCTTGGCACAAAGCCTATCATTCATGGCGTACAAATGCTCTTAAAGAGAAATAACTTCTTGGTGACTGGTGGAAAGCATTCTCACTTGATCTACTTCATCACTCAGAGGCTTGAGATTGTGTTGTCATCCTTCTTCTATTGCTGCTCCAACATCCCCTCGAGGCCTACTTTTAGCTGAGTCATCACTCATTTCAGGCTCTTGGTATTCACATTCCATCCTTGAAGCAACTACAAGAAGTGGTATGCTTGGATACCTCACTTGTCCTTTGACTTGCTTAATGACTTCTTTGCATAGCTCACATGCAAACTCAAAGTGTGAGGAATCATGAAGTCTGCACCAATTTGGCAATAGTAGCACCTCCAAATCCACTTGGTATTTCAGCTCCGACCAATCCTTTTCTAACCTGGAGATGAGCTAGTCAAATCTTTCTGCCATTGGGTCATCATCATCACTTGAAAAAGAAGCTTGATGGTAAACAGTTGTGGCGAGTGGTTGTTCCCACTCCTCCAAACTTGCATTTTCAGATTCTCGATCGCTATCATTGGTGAAGGGGAGGCTTTCTAATCTAATTTCACTTATCCCTTTGTCATCATTTTCTACTACTCCAATGTTGTCAACCTTTTCTTCTTGTTGTTCTTCAGCATCTTCGTTGGATGTCCCACCACGCATGGCTGCAAAATTCATTGGTTCATCGTCACCTACCAATTTCTCTTCTTCTGGAGTGGAGGATTGCCTTCGATTGGTGGAGGGAAGGCATTCTAAATTAGTTTCAATCATATTTTCACCAAGGCACCTTGTTGTCCTAGTAAAATCTACTTCTTCCTCATGGTTTTCAACTTCAATGTATGCTGCTCCAACATCAACTTTTATCAAATTTCTTGGTTCATCCTTACCTTGCTATCCTCTAGATGTTGACAGCTCTTTTTCCTCATGGGATAACTTCTCTTCATTGGGAGTTGGCTACTCCAACTTGTTCAAACAACCCTTGGTTTGAGTGATGATGTTGTCACATGATGGACACGTAAATTTTGAAAGTGGTGCATTGTGAAATCTACACCAACTTTCCATTAGTACTTCCTCCAATCTTGGTCCATCCTTGCTACTCAAATATTCTTGGATCAGCTCCTTGAATGTTTTGGCTGCCATGGTTGTCAACTCTTACTCTGGGTCTTCGGGAGCCAAGGGTTGGTATATTACCCAAAAGGGAATTTCTCCCTGCAAGATCCTTTCGATTCTTCTCAAGAAAGTCAAACACCCCAACTTGTTATGCCTGTGAGTGCAATGGATCCGACATATATCCACCAACGTGAATGGATGTAATGGCTTCTTTAGTCTCTTGTTCAAATCTGCATGCATCTGAGTGATGTCAATTTGTGCATGCTACTCCATTTTCACTCAACTTCTTTTCCCTTCAATTTTTTTTTTTTTAGCATTAAAAGAGATCTCCCTATCTCATATTTCTTCTTAAAAGCACTATCTTCAAAGTTCCAACTTTCATTTTTGTAGCCTCAACATGTCATGCCCTCCTAGCGCCAGTTCTGTTGATGTGTTTTTTATGCACTTCTCAACACAGGCAATACATAGGTGCATTACCTCTCTTGAAAGACAATCTTCCACAATTAGATTGCAGAACACTATCCCAAGGTCTCTAATGCCAGGTCTTGATAGTGCTTGGAATATCTTAGTTGATTTATGTGATTTTCTAGAATCACAAGGAAAACTTACGGATGAGTTACAAAGCATGGGAAGTTGGATTTGCAAATGCAGTTTCAAAGTGCTGGAAGTGAATGAGCAGTGGCTGTCCACTCAAAACAACAAGCTGAAACTCATCAAGTTCATCTGATTTAGCTTCATGGTGATGCTTGAGATCCTACTCTCATAAGGGATTAAAAGAAATAGCAAAAGGAGAAGGGTTAATAAAGTTGTTCTAATCCTAAGCTATGAATGAACAATAACAATGGTGGCTGCTACAGTGGACAAGCTTCCTAAACTAAGTTTTGCTTGACCAAGAGAAACCTACAGCTACACAAAACTAGTACAATCTTCTAAGGTCTGCTGATTTTCAAATTACACATGCACATCATGAACATGCAATTGAACTAGGTTGCAACAATGATAGAAAGAAGCCCAAGCTAACTTTGTACAGCATCTTGTCATCAACAAGTGCTAAAAGTATGGGCTGGAAGCTCATCAAATACTATAACAAAAACACCATCATGACACACATTCAAGAAACTAATACTAAAACTAACATAGAAGGTAAAGCCATGCATGCAAGATGAGCAAATCAAAGAGAACATCCATAAAATCATGCAATGTTATGTTCTATTGTTGCAAAATGCTTTTTACAATAGTTCTCCAACCCTTACAAATAAAGGGCAAGTCCCTATTTATAGTTTTCCAAAGCCCAAATGAATGGCTAGGATTAATTCACAATGAGTGGCCCAAATTTTATTTACAATAGGGTTTCACCTATCCCCCATTATCCAGCAATTTTACAATACATTCCTTGTCTTTTCCCTGTTTTGTCATCTAGTGCTCAGGTGTTGTAGCAATTTCATCATTTAGTTGATTTCCCTTTTACTATAGCTGAAATTGCTTGAAAGATTCCCTCTTACTTGATGTGTTTGCAATGTTCTTCCTTGGATCAAACGAGCCCATTGACTATTGGCATCAATGGATTGGTTGCCCCTGATTCTAGCAGACAGCCCCTTATTCCTTCTTCAAGGCCACCCCCTTGCATTTTTTCCTTGACTTCCTTAGCACAGGCCTTCTTCTAATGTTGGCCCTATTGGTGGGTGCTATTAGGAGAGGCGATCATGAAATGAATGGTGATAGGAGCTATGCACATTCCTTGTTTAGCTTTCTCGATGGGTCTTCTCACATATGTATAATAGGCTCCCTGAATCATGCGTACATGAAATGTTGTAAGTTCTTTCATACACAAATCACAGAAAACATTAGTCAAATCCTGAAAAATCCTTGTTAGAACCATCCATGCATAATCAAAAGATCATAATATTCATATTTGGAGCTCATTTGGACCATAAACATTAATGTGGGCCCAAGGGGGCAAGCAGCGAACAAGGGACAGCAAACTAGAAAGGAAGTTTCTAGACCTCACAAAACTTAGCAAAACCAAGATTTTTCAATTATAACACATGAGAAAAGGGGAAGGAAGAGTGACCAGAAAAATTCCTTAAGATTGGACTTATTTGACAAAAACTGGAAGCTCAAAATGGCCACGGAGGGGCTGGGTCTCGAAGGCTGGGTCACCGGGGTTCCACAGATGTTCCAAAACAACCAAAAAGGATGAAGCTCTGAAACCATTGAAACTTAACGAAACGTTGATGAAACCTTGGCAGTTCACTTTAGCACCACAAACACATCCCAAATCCACCAAAACGTTGGCCACAAAGTCAAAAATGTGGAAACTGGACCGGCAAGGGTATACGGATGTTGAAAATGGCCATGGAGGGAAGGAGTCTTGGAAACGGCCACGGAGGGTCCAGGCTCTGGAGGTCGGGTTGTCGGGGCTCCACGAATGTTCAAAACGGCCACAGAGGGACAAAGTTCTGAAACCACCAAAACTTAACGAAAGGTTGACAAAACCTTGGCAGTTCACTTAAGCACCACAAACACATCCCAAATCCATGAAAAAGTTATCCCCAAAGTCAAAAATGTGGAAACCGGGCTGGCAGGGGTCCATAGATGTTCAAAATAGCCATAGAGGGATGGAGTCCCAAAAACGGCCACAGATGGGCAGGGCTCTGGAGGTCGGGTCATCGGGGCTCCACGGATGTTCAAAACGACCACAAAGGAATAGAGTTCTGAAACCACCGAAACTTAACAAAACATTGACAAAACCTTGGCAGTTCACTTAGGCACTAGGAACACATTCCAATTCCACCAAAAAGTTGGCCCCAAAGTCAAAAATGTAGAAAAAAGCAAATTGAGCGATCAAGGACCAAGTTAGCAGAAACAAGACAATGGGCAGAAAAGGGACGGGGGACTTTGTTTCTTTGCAGATTTGAATACCCCAAGTAGGTGAATTTGGTAAGGGGGATTTGATCATTTGAAGGAACATGACCAATTTGGGCTTGGAAAATGGGGCACACAAAACAAGACATGAGCAAAGCAGCATGTTGGGAGCAAAAAAAAAGGGGGTCCCTGCCTATGGCCGGGCATGTGTGCAAAACATGCACAACACAAGTTTTTTTGAAAATTCCTTAAGATTCTAGTGAACCTAGAGTTGGAACTTATGTTGAAAAATCTATGGAAGTATGCATGGAGCATAGGAATCTTGTGATAAGAAAGAAGGTAGATGAAATGCTTAGAAAGTATGGCTTCACTGATGAGCAGATAGCACAAGGAAGAGCCATGGGAGAGCAAATGGTTGGAGAATCATCAAGACCAAGGAAATCCAGTAGGACTACTCCTTCAAAACCATTTGTAGCTCCTATAGTGAAAGTAGAGCCCAGTGCTCCTAATAAAGGTAAAGACTCGACCTCTTTCGAACCTAATACTAGATTTGGGAAAAGTAAAGAGACTCCTCTGGTAGTACCTGTCAAGTGAGGAAAGAAGGAAAAGGCTACAAGGGAAAATAACCTTAGCATCACTAAAGAGCAAGAGGAAGAGGAGGAATACCCTACAACAAAATTGGTAAGAAAGAAGAGAGGAAGCATGTCCTCTGGTGAAGGTGCTTCACAGGAAGCAAGTGTTGGCAGTAAAATATTTCATTATGTGTCGTCCTCTAAAGAAGATTAAGAATAGGGTTTTGGTGTTCATGTGCAGACCAAACCAGAATCAAAGACTTGGAAAAAGTGTCAGAAGAAGCTTCACCAGACTAGGAAGAACAGAAGGCCTCTCCGATAAGACCTAGTTCCCCTCTTATATTAGAGGCTTTGGTAAACAACTTGATACATTTTGAAGATATGTTTTAGCCTACTGCAAAAATTTATGATCAAGTAGGTAAAGAGGATAGGAAAACATTAATTCTAGCCATTATTCAATATGTTATCACTTTGGAAGTCAGTTGGGATTATGTCAAGAATAATGTTCCTGATAAATTGTGGGAAGCCCTGATGAAAAGAAGATCAGAGGTTGTTAAATTGGAAGAAAAGGTCATAAATGATGCATTTGAGAAAATTGGGTCCTCCTTGACACCAAATGATTTGGAAACCCTAAAGAAGGTATGCTTGAATATGTTCCAGATAAAGAAAATAGTGAACTCTTTGATGAATAAGAATCAGTTAAAGAAAATAAGGAAAGAAACTGCAGAAGCCATCTGGGGTATGGTTGAGAAATATGGCATGTTTTGTGCACTCCCATCTAGTTCTGTACACCTAAGTCAGGAGAAGAATTTTTTGCAGAGGTAAAGGACGACATTCCTTCTAGTACAGGTGATACAAACATTCCTCCATAAACAAATGATGTAGATATCCCTCCAAATACAGGTGTTACAAATGATCCTCTGGAGATGGAGAAACAAAACGAGGAAGAATTTGAACCAGAGAAGCATGATGTTGTCCCTCTGGAGCACACTGAAGAAGAAAAGGATAAAGATGAAGGTGAAGGGAATGAAGAAGAAAGAGATAAAGATGAAAAAGAAGAAGATGGAAAAGGAGAAGAGAAAATAGAGGAAGAAGAAAAGGAAGAAGAAAGAGTAGAGGAAGAAGAGAGGAATGGGGGATCTTCCGAGAAGAATGAAAAAGATCAAAGGAAAGTTGTAGATTCACAAAGGTCCACCAGAGAATCATCCTCCAATGATGATGTTTTGAAAGGATTATCATCCAACTAGATTATGTTCCAGCTGGTGATCCCTCTAGAACTTCTGAAACTCCCCATGATTCAAGGTAGTGTGGACTTAGATAAGATTTCTCTTGTTCATAAGTTGGTGCCAGGGGATGCATTACATGCATCTGCAAGAAGAGAAATTCTAGAAACACACTAGAAGGGGACAAAGCTTATTGATGATTCTATCAAAGCTTTGTAGGAGGCCACACCTGGTACATCAATGGATACATCTCTCACTTCGGTAGAGAATTTAAAACTTTTATTGCACTCCTTTAAGGAGTATGCCTCCAAACTTGGTGAGAAGACAAGGCAAGAGGTTGAAGATAAATTGGCAGAGAAAAGGCTTTTCACGCTTCATGATAAGTGTGCTCTAGCACACACCAATGTTGAAAAGAATCTGGAAGTTGTGCATGCTTGTGAGTATGAAGCAAATACTATATTTTCTTACTGCATAAAGTGATCAAATGACACTCAAATTTCTAAGGATCTCATGAACTCCATTTAGTCCCAGTTGACTGTTATATCCAGTACTTATAGTGCATCCAAAGATAGAGACTGGACAACCTGGAATGCTATCTCTGCTCACAAAGAAAAAATATTTATTCTACAAAAGTAGGAGGATATTATCAGAAGATTTGGTCAGCTAGGTGACCTTGTAAGAATGGAGTACACTCCAATTGCCAATGCTTTGGAAAATGCAGAGAAATTAGATAAGATCAATCTGACTCCTATTACTCTGGATGATGCAGAAGAAAGTCTGATGGAATTGGAAGCTTTGAACAGAATGTTGACATCTGCTAAGAAGAATTGGGAGAATGGTAAGGAAACTTGGCAAGGTATTCTTAAGGAGCTTCAAGGCTCACCATCCTCCAGGTAATATTTTTTAGTTTTCATATTTTTTTTGGCCCACCCTTTGTCCTTGATGTCAAAGGGGGAGAGAATGTTGTGATGAAGAGAAAAGGGAGAAAAGGAGAGTGTGTTGTACATAAGAGTTTTGTAAATTATTTTGGCACATGTTTCCATCAATGACAAAGGGGGAGATCATTGGAAGAATGAAGAACATCTCATTCTGTATTTTTTGTGTTTTCATTGATGTCACCATGTTATATGAGTTGCAACTACAAGATTAATCTCAAGTCCAATCCGATATTCTGAACCGGTATGCAATTACTATCCTCCGGTATTCTGGTTCGCAATCCTCTGCTAATGATTATCATTGCTTGCAGTTTGAGGAATTGGTTTTTGGATGTTGGAAGCTTGTATGTTCAAAATCTCATGTGCATAGGTGCTCGTATGGTGAGTTGGCATTACTCTATTGTTACATTTTTCTATTAGGTCTATCTCTAGCTGGCCTAATGTATAGTTGATGTTGTAATGGATTTTTTTTGTGGTGCAGATGTATTTGTGACCTATCTCATACTGACATGTTGTAGCATGCTACACGCTTGAATTTTTTTTGGAAATATTTTTTACATGCTTGAAGTCAATAGTTATCTTTTTGGTGAATAAGGGTTGCATCTAATTAGGCCGACCTAATTGATGCTTGCAGATAAATCAGATATATACATTAGACAATTTTGTGATTGACGAAGCGAGAAAAAGTATGAAGCAAAGTGTGCGAAGATAGACAATCTTACAGAAATAATGAAGTGTGTTAAGTCAGTTTACTGAGCATCAAAGTAATTGAATCAACACTTGTTAGGTGTAACTTCATCAATTCATATTCTAGTTGTAAGCCATTTTGTTATTGTATCTTTTGTAGGCAGTGAGCCTCCCATTTTGGACAATGAGTCCTGAAAATGAGTTATCCTTTGTAATATCTTATGACTAGTTATACTATATTTTGAGCTAATCATCGCCTTGCTTTTGTTAAATTTCCAGAAATCTGTTGCTAGATGAAAATACTTCCACAAGAGAGAGAATGATGGCGAGAATGCTTGCTATCAATATGCAAGATTGATTCACGATTGAATTGATACAAATGTACAAGATGAGGCTTGCTTATAAAAGGCAAGCATGCAACAACCAAATCTTATCTTGAGCAAAAAGATAGCTCGATAAGATAAAGATGAGATCCTATAACTTAGGAATTAAAGATTGCCTAAGTAAACTTATGAAGATGTAATTAAATAGTTAATTACACCAACACCCCCCCATAAGTGCAACTTAGGGAGAAGATTATAATGCAAACTACTATGGGTCCCGGCAACTAGGCCATGTTAGGTACCCATTTACAGATGCAAATGAAATGCAATCTCTCATAAAGCAGAGAAAAGGGGAAAACCCAGTGGGAAAAAACCCCTCTCCAAAAGAGAGAAAACAAGAAAAAAGGCATGACGAATGTAAACATGATGTATGGAGGACTCAATGATACCCCCCAAGGACTACATCCATCATGAATATACAATAAATTACCCCCCCATAAGAGGGAAGTAATGAGATAAGATATCCCCCCCATGATGTATGATCTCCTGCAAGTATGGTTAATGTTTGAAGACAAAACAAAATCCAATGCCTACAAACAATGTTTCTCCCCTTAGGAAGAAGATACACCAAGTACAACTGCAAGAATGATTCCCATTCTGGATAGGAAGTAGGAAGAGGAATCCATATGTATGAAGATGTTGTCTCTGAAATCTGCTCATGTGTTGCCAAGTTCTTGGATGATGAAGATGATGCCACAATCCAATCAGGTACATGCCCAATCACAACAAACTGTGACAAACTAGGAACCAATGGAAACTGATCTTGAACAAACTCCATAGACAAACATGAAGTTATAATAGTAGACCCATTACTATCATCAAATAAGAGAGATAAACCCTCAAATTGGTCCTCCAAATCTGAAATGTGAGACTCCACAAACAAAGAAGCAATGTCTGTCAAATAGGAATCCCAATCAGGAGGACTATCAGGAACCTCTGAAACATCTGCAATCTTGTCCAAAGGATCACAAGCATGGGTTATCAACTCTGAAGAATGAACAAGCACATGTGAGTTGGAAAGAGGAGCTTCAAGAGATGGAGAAGAATCACGGTCTCCATATACCTCTTTAATGTGAGTCCAAAGAGCATGAGGACATTCGAAGTGAATAAGTGTCTCCAAAATGTCATCATTTACATTTTCAAAAATAACTCTAAAGACTCTAGCCCTAAAGCCTTTCCAAATGCAATACTCAACACCTGTGCTAGGAAAAGGAACTGTATTAAACAAATAGGGCAATAGATTTCTCTCACCAAGATGAGTGAGAATTAAATTACTCCATTGCCTATAGTTCCCATTCTCCAAAGTAATTAAGTCACCCATTTACAAACATATGAGCTCCGAAAGCCAAAAAAGGAGATCTGTCTTCAACCTGGAAAATATGGCACAAAACTGCAAAAACCCTGCAAAATATCTGTACCACTGAAAAGATGACTCTTCCAGTTTTCCGACGATATCTCGTTTCAGGAAAATGGCCTCCGTATGCAAAAGTTATGATAAAATGAAAAAAAGGCCTATAAATAGGCATTTGGGGGCAAATACACAACACTGAAAGGCTAAAATAGTGCAAATTTTTGGCACCCGGGGGCTAAATTTTCATTCATCCATGTGACCACAGTGGCAATGATTGCAAAAAAATGCCCTCTATAAAAATCCGTCGACCTTAGAGAACTTTAGAAAAGCTTTAAATATATATAAACTTTGAAAACAATATTCAAAGCTTTTAAAACCTTCAATTAAGATCAACTAGCGTACCATATGCAGGACCAAAATGGTAGCAAGGTACACTGAGGATATAGATTTGACTGCAACCGGCCAACTGATTGGACAGATCACAGTGTACCGCCAATGTAAGAGAGACAACGACCCTACAATGGAAGGTCAACCCCGTACGCACGGATAGGAGCAGGAATATGCCACGAATCCCTGAGGATGTTGGATCTTACATTGATTAAACTGTCGATGATGTGACCCGCCAATGTGACTCCGGCTGCAGATTATTGAAGATCGGGTGGAGAATGAGGTACGCCGACTAGATCTGACATTCTTGTACGCCGATGAAGCTTTCATACGCCAATGGAAGACCCCAGAATATGCCGATGCTGATGCCGATAGAAAATAATGTGGGAAGCTGGCCGATACAAAGTCTGAAGATAGAGCTGGAACCCTCGCTGGCTGCGGATCTGACAGATCTTGTACAAACGCAGGCCGATGTACCACAAATGTCAGCTAGGCACGTCCACCAAACTCTGCGAAATACAATATGACGCCAGGATATACGCAGACAAGGGTACAGAATATTCTTCCCAACAAATTAATAATTTTTGCCCAAAAAAAAATTTATATGAAAACCATAGCCCGAAATACAAAAATTTGCCCCGAATTTTTAACACAATGCCCGCAGAAAATATTTTTCAAAATATTTTTTTTGCGAAAAATAGAAAAATCGTACCACTGAAAGATTGTTCCAGCAAAAAAAATTTGCTTCAAAAACAACTTTACCCAAAATGGATGAATTTACAGTCAAAATTCATCTGCGGAAGCTTTTGATCTCGACCGCGAGGTTCTTGAAACCCCAATCTGCACCAGCAAAAATCTTCAAGCCAAAAAATAAAACCCTCAGATCCGGGAAGGAGTCCGCAACCCTGGAAGCTCTGATACCATGTTAAATTTCCAGAAATCTGTTGCTAGACGAAAATACTTCCACAAGAGAGAGAATGATGGCGAGAATGCTTGCTATCAATATGCAAGATTGATTCACGATTGAATTGATACAAATGTACAAGATGAGGCTTGCTTATAAAAGGCAAGCATGCAACAACCAAATCTTATCTTGAGCAAAAAGATAGCTCGATAAGATAAAGATGAGATCCTATAACTTAGGAATTAAAGATTGCCTAAGTAAACTTATGAAGATGTAATTAAATAGTTAATTACACCAACAGCTTTTTCCCATTTTGGATTTTCCACATAAAAATCTTAGTGTTCATGTGTTGTGTGTTCTTATGCTATGTTAATGCTCTTGCTTATTTTTACTATTATATGCATTAGAGTAATTGGATAGTGTTTGTTCAGTAAGTTTAAGAAGATACTGATTCACCTTCCCCTCTTAATATCTTGGGTACTCAACATTTAGGTGAAAATATGGATGGCGTACACGTGCATGGTATATTTTAAAAAAAGTGACTTTTTAATAGTGGTTTTTAGAAACTTGTATTGAAAATCAATTTGTATCATCTAGGTATCAAAATAAATTACATATTTGGAAACAAGACTCCAAGTACTACATTTTATGATTAGTGACTATTTTTAATATTTCATCTCTAAGTGGTTCAAATTTTAAGGTCAAATGTGACAAATTCTGAAAATTGGGGAAAACACTGACTTTTGGGCCAAAAAGTGGACTCAACTTCTTGCCAACAGCACCTTAGTGTTCACTTCATGTGCCTTGATTTCATCAGCCGTACTTGTGCCATTAGTAGGAGGGATGTAAGAAGTCTTGTAAGATTTTCAACATCATATCCACAACACTCCAGATATTCTTGCATCAGTATTTTCCAAATAGCATAATTAGTTCCATTGAACTTCGGATACTCAAAAGTGATCTTTCCTACCATCTCGAACCTTCCTTAAGTGGTTAAGATCTTCTCCAAGGAACCAAGCTCTAATACCAATTTTTGAACAAGACAACTGAGATGGGGTTGAATCATTTGTAACAAATTTTAACCTTTAAACCTTTCACTGAAAATTAGATCAATCACAAATATTTTACTATGCTAAAATGATTAAACATTAAGTGCAAAGGAAGAAACTAAAAAGCATCACGCATACATAGTAACACCAAATTTACATGGAAAACCTAATAATGGAAAAAACATGGAGAGTATTAGCTCGTGATATACATAATATCAAAACTAATTACAAAGGCTCACTGCCAAAACAGGACTCACTATCTTGTAATGAAGGAAATTGACCCCCTACTTGGAGATAGGGCAATTTCTCATTTAATCTAGACCTATTTTAATACCTTCACATTAATTACCCTTCAATTCATCATTAATAGGCCCCTAAGATCCATTATTTCGGATCTCAAGGCTTATTTCAGCTAAAAACCTAAAAAAATTGCTTCAAACATCAAAAATTCCGAAAACCCACCTCAAAAATCTAAGGTGGGACTCGTTCACCACCATGGGCGAATGAGTCCCATTTGGGGTCTTTTCAAATTTGATAAGGAAAATCACCTTTTTTATTTCAAATTCTTGGTGGATGTCGGTCTTTGAGATCTAAATAACAGTAAATTAGGTGTTAACGCCTATATAAGCAAGTTTCTAAGTCATTTTCATCATCTTAGCAATCTAAGAAAGCATTCTCAAGAGAAAATTCAAGAGACGAGTATTAAGATTCTTCAATCAAGAGCATTCAAGTTTCAAAAGCAAGCAAATTTGAAGTCTTGGAGCAACAACAAAGTGTTTTTGTAGGTCTTCAAGTTCACTTTCATTCAAGATCTAGCATTGGCAAGGGTTGATCATGGTTGTCTATGGTGAATCATGATAGATTCTAGGTTCTAGGGAGATGCAACTAGCCATCAAGCCAATCCTAAGGACTTGTTTCCTAAGTGATTCCATCCTCCATTATCACTCTACATTCAGCCTAAGGTACAAGCATCATTAGGGATCATTTGGGTAATTAGAGATCTCTCAAAGGGATTCGTTCATCTTCATTTTTCTATTCATGCATCATTTTCTTGCACATTAGAATAGGATTGCATTGTGCTTCATATTTCCTAGTCTTAGACACACTTAAGGCTATGGTTTATATTCTTATTTGTGTGCATATTTCATTATTTCCATCAAGGTTTAATTACCAAACTAGGGGTTTGACTAAGGTAAACCCCCCATAAACAAATCAAGTCTATATTCTGTTTTACAACTATTTTCACAGATTTGGATCCAGAAACTATTTTGGAAGGAAAGATCAAGTGTTGAAGTGCAAAACATAACTTTGAATTCTCAAAAAAGTGAAATGGGACTAATTTTCCAAGAGTGGCGAATGAGTCCCACTACAAGTGTTTTTCAAAACTGTTTGCAGATTCAGATACCCTTTTTCCTAAAATAGGTTCCTATGCAAAAATCTAGATCTAAGACTGATTTTCCCAGGTTGGTGAATAAGTCCCAGTAGATCAAAAAGGTAGATTTTTCAGCATTTCAGAGCTTCAATCAATCATTCCCATATTTCCAAGTGCACCCCTTTCATCTTACTAGTTTTTGTTCTGTTTCATTTACTCTCATCGGTCATTTAGTGAAGATTTGCATTGAATTAGGGTTTTTCATTTCATCGTACACTTCAAATTTCTTTGCATTTGTTTTTCCAAGTCCTTACTTGGTGGTGAACCCCTTATTATTTTACATTCAACCCCTAGGACACCCCTATTGCAAGATCTCTTTCTCCTTTGCATCGAGATTTCTAGGGTTATCCTTGAATGAAATTGGAGAAGTGGGTATGCTCTATGTCCTAAAACCATATGATAGCATCCATCCCACTTTTTCATCATTTCATTTTGGTGAACCTGCATTTATAACATTAAAATTTTGATTTGGAGTGCATCATCATCCTAGATAAATGGCTTGCATTAATATTGCATTAGGATTTGCATTAGTTAACCTGCATTCTAGGGTTTTCAAATTTTGCATTAGTGAAATTTCATATAGCTTACATTTTTGCATCTCATTTCATTGAAATTCATACAAAAATTACATTTTCACTTAGGATCTATATCATACAGCATAGAAAACACAAAAATCAATTTAAAAAATTTAGAAAATTTTGAAAAAAAAAATCCCTACTAGGACTCATTCATCACCTTGGGTGAATTAGTCCCAGTGCAAATTTTGGACTGCATTTTACAAAGTTAAATTCCCTATTTTTAAGCTTATGTTTGTTGTTAAAACTTTTTTGTTTCATTTTGCATACTTTCTATTACATTCAAATCATTAGAGGTAGCATAATTTATATTCATTGCAATCATGGATAGAATTAGATTTGTGCACTTTTCACTTTCAGCATTAGTTTATAGTTCAATTAGATTAGGTTGCATTTTGCATACATTAGAAAATAAAACCAAAAACAAGACCCAACACCTAATCCACTTGGAGAAAGTATAGTTATTTGACTATGTCAAATCTCTCTTTCCAAGTTAACCTCACCCTCAAGCCTTTTAGTAGTGATGACTTAGACATGTTAGATGAATCCCTTGAGGATTTCATCTCATAAAGTTCATCCACTAAGGCTTGTTATGACAAACCAAAAACAAGAGATGTTAATGTGATCCAACCTCAACTTATCCTATACCCACTTTCACACAAAACTCAAACTCAAAACAAGCCTGAATTTACCCTTTACCCACCTAAAAATAATGTTTTGCAACAATCAAATAATAATACCATTGCTCACACATATAGCACTCAAAACAATTTGCAACCAAAACAAACAACTTCAACATCCTTACCTTTACCTAACTCTATTTTTCCTAGTGCTCCTCATCTACCCACACATAGTGGGAAGGAGTATGATCTTGTTGAACAACTTAAGAATACTCCTACCAAAATATCCCTATGGGACCTGATTTAGAATTCACCTAACTATCACACTATGCTTCAAATAGAATTACAACAAGTTGTGATCCCTCCTAATACAAATGCAAATGATGTGGTAGCTCTAATGCAGGGAATGAATACAATTAATGTAGACATTACCTTTCATCAACATGAGCTCCCTCCCTTGGAGATGAGGAAGAGACATGATGCCTTCATGATAATAGCCAAATATAATAAAACAAGAATAAAAATCACCCTTGTTGATAATGGCTCATCCCTTAATGTGTGCAGTGTGAAACTTTTAGATAGATTGTGTGTGGATAAATAAAAAATGGAACCTGACTCCTTATCAATCTGAGGATTTGAAAATGTAGGAAAGGAACTGCTCAAAGTGATTACTTTGCATATTACAGTCATAAAGGCTACCTTACAAACTCCTATTCATCTTATTTCTCATGACCTTTCATACAATCTTCTTTTAGGAAGACCTTGGATTCATGAGATGCATGTGGTTCCTTTGACTCTTCATCATATCATGAAATATGTCTATAACAACAAGGTATACCAAGTTGAAATAGACCCTAAGCTTGAAAGTTGTTTACAAGTTGAAAAAGGAATGCCAAGTCCTCTAAGAACATTAATTCAAGCATCGAACATAGAACCTATGGAGGAAAAACAAGAGATTGAAAAAGTGTCAAAATTATTGGATGATGATTGAGGTTCCTTGGAGTTCACACCCTCATTTATGGGAGAGTACATAATTACAAATAAAGAAGATGAGAAGCAAAAATAACCAAAGGTAATGTCCACATAGAACTCAAAAGAAAAATCACAAGCATATACCTCATCCACTCTTGAAGAAGACACAAGTTATACAAAAAACTTTGATGAGATAGATTATCAATAGCCACCAAACCTAAAAGAAATGGAAAAACTTTATGGGAAAGGTTATGAGCTTGTGAAACAATTGGGTTATAGAGGAAAAGGATGTGGAAGGAAAGAACAAGGCATCTGTGTTCCTATCGAGCCTAACACGCAAGAGATAAAAATTGGTTTGGGATATTTCCCTTCTAAGACTACACAAGCAACAAAGAGACCCTGGTTAAACATCAACACTATCATGTGTAATCCTAAAACAACTCTCACATTGAAGCATCCATAGTTGATTGATATAAATTGTGAAGAATCATTGGAGTATTTTGAAGATGATGAAGCTTTGAAAATAATGCTAGGAGTTTATGACAAACCATTCACTAATAAGAAACGGGTTACATGTGTTATGATTAGTACCAAGAAAATAGATGGTGAAGAATAAAGTAGTGAAGTTGACATGAGCAAATAAGAATACAACCCTGATTTCTAAAATAAAATGCACTTCCCTTAGGAGATACAGTGAACATATAGATGGATATCAACAATGAAGACAAGGTGATTAAAATATGAAAGTGCCTCAATGATGAAGAACAAGAGGACCATGCAAATTTACTTCATTACTTTCCCAAATTGTTCACTTGGACCTACTCAGATATGCCTAGAATTGATCCTAAGATTGTAGCACACAATATAGTCCTCGCTGAAAATGCTAAGCTTGTTAGACAAAAGATTCATAAAATGAACCCTAAGATAGCCTTATTAGTTAAGGTCGATATTGAAAAGCTCCTTGAATCTGGTTTTATCAGACCTATAGATTAGTCCCCTTTGATCTCACACATTATCGCAGTCACAAAACCAGAGAATCATATTAGGATGTGTACGGACTTTCGTGATTCAAATAAAGAATCTCTAAAAGATTACTTTCCCCTTCCTAATATTGATATGATAGTAGACTCAACTATGGGAAATGCTTTGTTGTCATTCATGGATGGATTTTTTGGATACAATCAAATCTTTATCAACCCTTAAGATAAATATAAGACAAAATTTACAACAGCTTGGGGAACATTTTGTTGGGTAATGATGCCTTTTGGATTGAAGAATTTGAGTGTGACATATCAACGAGTGATGGCATTGATATTTCACGATTACATACATAAGATTTTGGAAGATTATGTTGATGATATCCTCGCCAAATCTCTAACAAGACAAGACAATGTAAATTTCCTTCAAATGTTTTTTGAGCAAATGCAAAATAAAACATGAGATTGAACATGAAAAATGTTTCTTTGGTGTAGATAGTGGAAAAATTCTAGGTTTTATCATATCTCACATAGGCATTGAGGTAGACACAAAGAAAATTGATGGTATAGTTAACATGCCACCTCCTAGAAATATCTCTCAATTACATACCTTATAAGGAAGAATTCAAGCTATTCATCATTTTGTGGCATCTTTAGCAAATCAAACGTTACCTTTTACATATCTCCTTAAGAAAGAAGTTAAATTTAATTGGAATGCAGATTGTAAATAGGCTTTTGATAATTTGAAAGACTATCTCGCTACTCCTCTTGTTCTACAACCTGCTATGCAAAACAAACCATTCATCCTATATACAATAGCATCAGCCCATGCTCTCGCAACATTATTGGCTCAACAAGATGAAAATGGTAAGGAACATCTTGTTAACTACATTAGTCAAACCTTGATAGATTATGAGAAACGATACACAACGATAAAGAAACAATGTTTGGACCTTTTATTTGTTAGAGTTATCATACATTATCTAATAATTAATTAATCTCTAATTGATTATTAGTCTAATTTATTCTCACACACTTTAGCTAAACTTAGGATTGCTTTATTAATTGAGTTAATATTATATCATTATGTCTCATCTCATGTGATGTTGAAACTTGTCATGATCTAATCCCTTTCTCATTTAGGGATTTTCTCTTATAAGTATTCAACCCTCTTTGTAATCACTATCAGAAATTATTTGGAGCTTTCACATCTTCTTGAAAGTCTCTTCTGTAGCTTTTTCTTGTTAAAGAATATTGCACATATTTGTTCGTAGATCTCTTGTGTGGAAGGTGTATTATTTTGTTGTTTGATCTTGTGGCTCATGGTTTTGTGCTTGTTTCATAATTCTAACATGGTTTTTATATGTTTTTTTTTAAATATATGTTTTTTTTGTTGTTTTTTCTTTAAAAATAAAACATGCAAAGTTTTTTTGCAATTAATTTTTTTTTGCAAAATAAATTCCACATGCACTATACCTAGAGGAGATTATTTTCTAGCACACTAAATCTGGCGAACTTCCACATTTGGAGGTAATTTTTCTAAATTTGGCGGAGATTCTTTTTTTCCCTACTCACACCCTCTTCGTTGGGCTTTTCACTTTTGCATCTCAACTTCTAGAGGCCATATCTCAGCCATCCAGTGGTCTTTTCGAGTGCAATATTTTTTGAAATGGGGTAAAATTTCGTGATCTTCATAGTGATGTAAATATTTTCCAATTTTCATTTTTCGATTTTTCCAAAATTCTATTTTCTCAAATCTATTGTTGTTTAGTTCTCATTTTGTAAACTTTGATGGGCCATATCTTCTGCATCTTGAGACATTTTTGGGTGCCATTTTTTTTGAAAGTGCATGTTTTTTTGTGCACTTCATAATGGTGCTAACAATTTCCTCTTTTTCTGTTAGAGAATTGTATTTTCAACATGTTGTCTTTTTTGAACCTTATGGGCCCACATTGTATGTACTTATGTTTTTGCAAACACACTGAGATAAAGTGTCTTTGTATTGCACCTATATTATGGGATCTTGCACATCACTTTGTGTCTTATTGTACTCGTACTATGATATAAAATTCCATGGGGGTTGATGTTTTCCTTTTTTTTCCTTCATACCTTTCTCATGTGTGTGTCCCTTGATTTGTGCACCCTTTATATCTGCTTGTACTTTCATGTCTGCACCTTCAAATGTTCTTGGTTCCTCTTCATGCACTACATTCATGCATTCAGTTTCAGTGTACCTATCATACCTCTCCCTAGTCAGGATTATGGGGGGGTTTCTACTATTGGTGCTAATGCTTCCTTGGTTTCACGTTGGAGTGAGCTATGTATACAGCATTTGTTCCTATGTACTAGGGAAATGCAGCAGCTAGTTACCCATGCATTTCGATGAGATGGAGCACTTACCATATGGAGACTCTTGCATTCCTATTTTTGGAGGCGACCTTCCATTTTTCACTTGATCAGTTCTTCAAACTATTCCAGTACTTGTGCCATCTGTATCTTTGAGTTCTTGATGTTTGCCATGGTTTTCCATCAGATTCGAGTAGTGTCGTTGGGGGTACTCATATAGATTCTTGTCTTCTTGATCCTGATCATCATATGTTTCAGCGAAGGTTCTTTTTTAGCATTTCAGTAGTCATTCTTCAAAAATGTTTGTGGCTTCTTCATGCTTCCATGGTGTTCTCTTTGTTCCTATCTTTTGGGACAACCTTGTCTTGTTTGGAGGCTTCTTCAGTCCTTCACTTGGCTTTCATATTTTTTTGGAGTGGAGTTTTTCCCATGAAGTTTTCTCTATTTCTCCACATTATAGAGATCTTTTGTTTGTACATGGGTACCTTACTTGGCCTTGTTTTTCAAGACCCGTCTTGCATTCTTTCTAGGGTTTTTAGCTACTCCCTAAGTTCATCTTAATGGGGGGTGTTAGAGTTATCATACATTAGCTAATAATTAATTAATCTCTAATTGATTATTAGTCTAATTTATTCTCACACACTTTAGCTAAACTTAGGATTGCTTTATTAATTGAGTTAATATTAATCATTATGTCTCATCTCATGTGATGTTGACACTTCTCATGATTTGATCCCTTTCTCATTTAGGGCTTTTCTCTTATAAGCATTCAACCCTCTTTGTAATCACTCTCAGATATTATCTGGAGCTTTCATATCTTCTTGAAAATGTCTTTTGTAGCTTTCTCTTGTTGAAGAATATTGCACATATTTGTTTGCAGATCTCTTGTATGGAAGGTATATTATTTTGTTGTTTGATCCTGTGGCTCGTGGTTTTGTGCTTGTTTCACAATTTTAATAATATTTTCTACTAGTAAGTTGCGACATTACTTACTGAATGTGGAAATAAATGTGATAACAAAATTTGATCTTCTAAAACATCTTTCAGTAAAACATATTTATCAGGATGATTAGCTAAATGGGTTATGTTGTTGATCGAGTTTGGCCTTAAGTTTATTTCACAATAAGCAATCAAAGGACAAGCCTTGACTGACCAATTAGTTGACACTCCTTCCCCCTAGCATTAGCTAATCAAGAAACATTCCTTGATGGGAATGTGTTGACAATTCAAGAGTATGAAAATGCATGGGAATTATATTTTGATAGATCTAAGTGCAAAACAAGCTCCGATGCGAGAGCTATAATAGCTCTGCCTAGAGGAAAACATATTCCCTTATCATATTGATTAAACTTCATATGCACAAACAACACCACATAATATGAAGTGTTAATTGTTGGATTATTTGCCACATTAACTCTGGGAGCCCGAGATATCAAAATATTTGGTGATTCACAATTAATCATTAAACAAATAAATGGAAGATATCAAGAAAAGCATGACAAGTTGTCGAAATACAAGGACTTTACAATGACTCTATTAGAAAATTTTGTTTCATTTACCATTGATAACATCCCATGGAAAGATAATAGACATGTGGATGCAATGGCAAGCACATGTCTTCTCTAATATCCCCTCATGATCCCTCAAAATATTTTACATTTTTCATCAAACACAATTGTGAAACCTTCGATCGAGCATAAAAAAGATGAGATATTAGAAATCACCACAGAAAACTCTAGCGAATGGTATGGATGATATTTGATTATCTAAAAACTAGTACCTTTCTTGAATCTACAACTAGGAATACTTGATGACACCTTCGGAGACTTGCATCCAAGTATATAATTCTTGTTGATGTATTGTATCGAAGGTCCTTTGATGTTCTCTTTCTTAGTACCTTAAACAATCTGAAATACCTATAGCACTTGAGGAAGCTCATTCAAGTGCTTGTGGAGGACATTTTAGAGGAAGATCACTAGTGAAAAAGATAATCCATATAGGCTACTATTGGAGAAACATGGAACACTTGATTTCTTTGCATATGTTAAGAAATGTCACAAATATCAAGAACATAGCAGATTGATTCACGCTCCTTCTTCTGAGCTTTGCACACAAGTCCCTATTTGACCTTTTTCTGTGTGGACCCTCAACATCATTAGAAAAATTTCACCCCCTTCCTCTACCGGACATACATTCATAATCACTACAATGGATTATTTCACGAATTGGGTGGAAGCAATACCCCTTCATTCAACAACTACTGATGTAATATGTCATTTCATATTGCAACACATTATTGTTCATTTTAGACTCCCTTCCACCTTAGTTTTAGACAATGGGACACCATTTAATAATAAGGATGTGAAGAAATTCTTAGTAATGTTCAACATACAGCATCGCTTTCCAACACTTTATTACCCACAATCTAATGGTCAAGAAAAATCAACTAATAGAACCCTTAACCAATCCTAAAGAAAATAATAAACAAAAATAGTAAAGATTTGCACACATTGCTAACATATGCATTATGGGCCTACCGTATGAATGTTAGATCATCAACTAGACATACCCCTTATAACCTTGTCTATGGAACTGAGGAAATACCCTTGGAGTTAGAGATACCTTCATTGAGAATTGTTCTTCAAGGGGTTATTGATGACGATACATATAGAGAACAACGGTTGCATCATCTTGAAATGCTCAACAAATAGTGCATCAACGCTCTTGAGCACCTTCAGGCTTACTCTAAAATAATGCAACGTAGTTACAATGATAACGTAATCCCTCATTCCTTTAATAAAGGCAATTTGGTGTTATGCAAAAATTAGCGTAATGTCAATGTTGACACGATGAAAAAAGGAAAATTCATCCCTAATTGGTTAGGCCCCAACCTTACATGGGCACACATAGTCTGAATTAGTGGCCTCCTCGTTGACTAATGGGGGCACTATCTCTACAGCCACCTGATGATAGAGATCATGAAGATCTCTCACAGCTCCTGCAAGATAGAAACCATAAACATAATCAGTAAACATCATGATATATATGTATACATAAAATTAAAGCTTAAACATAAGCATACGTATAAAGCATGGTAGTAAATAAAATATCATCACCTAGCTCTCTAGAAAGCTATGTGAAATCAACCTCGTCGTGTGTAGGGGGCATGGAGGATGTGCTAGCCTCTCCATAGTTGTGGGTGTTAGTGCCTATTGTACTTTTTACTCATGATCTAGTAACATGAATGGGAAATGGCTCTCCCACCTCGTGTTCCACTAGATCCTCATCTGTTGCCTCGCCACCCTCACTCATCAGTTGCTCCTCCTCATCATCCTCGTCCTCATCCTCGTCCTCATCCCCCTCCTCTTGGACATCATATTCAAGATCTAAAGTCTCATCATACTCCTCATCTATCATATCTATAAATATTTATGCATCCCTATAGCATGTCTCCTCAACCTAGTCCTCCCCCTTGTCTCCCTCATCTGGGAGTGGCCCTACATCACCTATCGACTCCTCCATCAAGAATATGGGAACCAGTTGAGATATTTTCCACCACTCCTCGTAGGAATCTATGGTACTGATGTCATCATGTTGGAGACTAGAGGCATATCATGATCTGAGAACTTGAAATCACTGTAGACAACATCCTCGACAATCAACCATCTAGAATCACCAGGTCTCTAGGCACTCCATATTGATCTCCTGAAAAAGGGTCGTGCCCTAGGTGCTATCTGAACCTAACCAAATTGTCGCATGACACGATCATAGTATAAAGGTCATACTATGTAATCGTGTTTGCCTATCAAGAACCTATCCATCTACAATCTCCTCATTTGTTAAGTCTCATCTGGCCATTGTAGCACAAGTTGGTAAGGTCTCCATAGGATCTCATCCTCCTTTAGTCATTCAAATTGAACTCTCCAAAAGTGCAAGTCACTATACTACCAAAACTACTGCAAAGGATATCTAAAAGCTCAAGGATACCCTAAGGTTGTCGAACATGGAAACCCTGTCGATCTGGTACATGTGATATGCTCTAAGCACCACACCTGCAACAACGTACAATGTACCATGATGTCAACCTCCTGAAATGCAAATCGTCTAAGATCATAATACAAATATGCTAGGATGTTGTGCCCCTAGGCGTACATGATCTTGTGCTCTTCCATCCCCCAAATCATGTGTACTAGTCCTCCCTCTAAGTGTGCTCCCCAGCTGTCAGGGATGAGTACTAGTGCTACTGTCAACATCATAATCCACACAACCAATGGGGCCCGTGAGTATAGTAGCATCACTAGATCGATCTGTGGCCCCACCATCCCATCATGCACTAGACCTTCAAAGCAATTCTACATGTCATATTGCATCTCCTAGAATGACTGCTCCACTAGGAAATGTACTCTCTTGCCCCAAATCAAAAATTGAAGTATGCGGTGTACATCCTATAGCGTAATGGTCATCTCGCTAGTAGGAAGATGAAACATGCATGTTTCTATGTTCCATTGCTCTACTAATTCCATCAACATAGGATTGTGGTGCCTCATAAGGGGCATGAGGTATGCCCAATATAATCATGTGGTCTACAAAATATTTGTTTCCTCCTTTGAAAGAGTGGGGCTAGGTCTCGAAGGTGGCTAATCTATCTACGACGCAGATGCTACTGCGAATAGGTGGAAATCTAATAAAAAAGAAAAAAAGGTCTCATAAACACTCTAAAATCTTAAATCTTTACATCTTGACAATTAAAAAAGTGTACTAAAGTTGATCTAGTGTACTCTCCTAAAATTCCTA
This sequence comes from Sequoia sempervirens, assembly GCA_007258455.2. Classification (NCBI taxonomy): domain Eukaryota; kingdom Viridiplantae; phylum Streptophyta; class Pinopsida; order Cupressales; family Cupressaceae; genus Sequoia; species Sequoia sempervirens. The sequence goes on along the minus strand of VDFB02000015.1, from coordinate 129,108,342 downwards.
GACACTTTAGACGCCTTTTGGGACACTTTGCGAAAAAGTAGGACACTTCGTAAACAAAAGGGATACATTGTGAAAAAAGGGGACACTTTGTCAAAAAAAGGGACGCTTTGCGAACTTTTTTTCCAAGGCCTAGATTAACCTAGAAATGTGTATAAATCATAAAATAAATGTGTAAGGAAAAAGCTAAGGTAGAAAGATCAACTCACCTAATGATAGTGCTCATCGTGGGCCACCTGATATTGCAAGACGTCCTATCTCGCAGGCTCATAGTCTCGTCGGCTTGGCACCTTCAATTACTCTTCAATCACTCTCAAACTACAAGAAGGTAAATGAAAAAATAGTTAGAATTTACTTCTCTTTTACTCTTATATAAGCTAAAATTAGGTTTTTTAGTATATTAGGGTTAAAAAGTGTCTCTCATTCAAACCAACATAACAGGTGCTAGAGAGCTCCATTTTTGAAGTCATTTGTTGCGTTGGAATCGTGATTCTACTCTCGTTCTCATAAAATTCATATCATCATGTGGTATGGTACTTGGAAATACCCTATCATATAACTTACCTTATTTGATGTGGTTATAATGCTACCTTGATTCCACCTCCATAAAGCAAGCAAAATAAAGGGGGCATACATCTACCCTTGAACTTGATTTCTAGAAGAAGTTAGATAAGAGGATTTTTTGGGACACCTAACGAATTCGTGTTGTGGGATGCAATTCCTAACATTTTGGTTTTGCAAATAGCTACAATGGGGGCTTCATTCTCCCGTACTATGAAATAAAGTGTACTATTTAGAGTCCTTTAGCTTACATATGCACATAGAGTCATATGGGTGCTAAAGTGAGGGCTAGATGTAATGATGGAAATTGAACCCATACTTGGAGATAGGGAATTTTCTCATTTAATCTGAACCTATTTTAGTACATTTGCATCAATTACCCTTTAATTCATCATTAATAGGCCCCTAAGACCCATTATTTCAGATCTTAAGGCTTATTTCAGCTAGAAACCTGAAAAAATCACTTAAAACATCAAAAATACTGAAAACCCACCTCAAAAATCTAGGGTGGGACTCATTTGCCACCTTCGGTGAATGAGTCCCCCTAGGCGAGACCCATTCACCACCTTGGGTGAATGAGTCCCATTTGGGGTCTTTTTCAAATTTGAGCAGGAAAATTACCTTTTTAATTCAATTTTTTGGTGGATGTCAACCTTTGAGATCTAAATAGCGGTAAATTAGGTGTTAATTCATATATAAGCAAGTTTATAAGTCATTTTCATCATCTAATAAATCAAATAAAGCATTCTCAAGAGAAAATTCAAGAGACAAGTATTAAGAATCTTCAAGCAAGAGCATTCAAGTTTCAAAAGAAACCAAAGTTGAAGTCTTGGAGTAGCATTAAAGTGTAAATTTGCAGGTCTTAAATCTCACTTTCATTCAATATCTAGCATTGTCAAGGGTTGATCATGGTTGTCTATGGTGAATCATGATGGATTCTAGGTTGGGGAGATGCAACTAGCCATGATCCAATCCTAAGGACTTGTTTCCTAAGTGATTCCATCCTCCATTATCACTCTACATTCAACCTAAGGAAGGTACAAGCATCATTAGGGATCATTTGGGTGATTAGATATCTCTCAAAGGGATTCATTCATCTTCATGTTTCCATTCATACATCATATTCTTGTACATTATAATAGGATTGCATTGTGCTTTAGATTTCCTAACCTTAGACACACTTAAGGCTAGGGTTTATATTCCTATTTACACGCATATTTCATTATTTCCATCAAGGTTTAATTACAAAAATAGGGGTTTGACCAAGGAAAACCTCCCATAAACAAATCAAGTCTATATTCTATTTTGCGGGTCTTTTCACAAATTTGAATCCAAAAACTAGTTTGGAAGGAAAGAGCAGGTGTTGAAGTGCAGATCAGAACTTTAAATTCCCTAAAAAGTGGAATGAGACTAATTCACCAAGAGTGGAAAATGAGTCCCACTACAAATGTTTTTCATAATTGTTTGCAGATTCAAATACCCTTTTTCCTGAAATAGGTTCCTATGCAAAAACCCAAATCTGGGACTGATTCACCCAGGTTGGCGAATGAGTCCTAGTAGATCAAAAAGGTAGATTTTCTAGCATTTTGGAGCTTATCAATCAGTCATTCCTAGATTTCTAGGTGCACCCCTTTCATCTTACTATTTTTGTTCTATTGCATTTACTCTCATAGGTCATTTAATGAAGATTTTCATTTAATTAGGGTTTTGCATTTCATCTTACACCTCAACTTGCATTGCATTTATTTTTCCAAGTTCTTAGTGGTGAACCCCTTATTAGTTTACATTCAGCCCCTAGGACATCCCTATTGCAAGATCTCTTTCTCCTTTGCATTGAGATCTCTATTGTTATTCTTGAATGAAATTGGAAAAGTGGGTATGCTCTATGTCCTAAAACCATATGATAGCATCCATCCCACTTTTTCATCATTTCATGTCCAACAAGGGTTAACCACTTGGAGGGATTGTGCCACATATAAACAAAGAAGATATAAGAGATATGTTATAGAGAGAAGAAAATCTCAATGCAATAGAGATTTCCACCACAATTCACTCAAACACTTGCAAACATGCATGAATGATAGAGTACACCTTCAACTCACTACATCTGAAAAACTTAACATTTAGATTTCGCATTGATCTACCACACTCGCATCACATACACATTGTTTTTCCTCTGTTTTGAATCTATCTTGCTCAATTTCTTTGCACCATCTCTTTGTACAAGCTTTCACCAATAACTTGTCATGTATTTATACCATCTTCAACTTTGAAACATATCCAAAGTTGGTTATGCATCATTTAAATTCAAATTAGGTTAGCACTAAAACATTCTAGGGTGGAATTAGAATGAGGGTGACACAAACACATGCTTGATGAGGACCCAAATGAGTCCCAACATGCTTCATGAACTTCAAAAGTAGTGTTTAACACAAGGTCGGACAAACCCGTGTAAAATGCATAGAATAATTAGGCACACACAACACTTAACATGATCTAATCTTTCCTAATAGCAAAATTATCTTCAATATGAACATATCAGCTTAACTCTAGAACCACAAGTCATAAAACTAAAACAAGAAGAAATTTGGAGTGACCACATTTCTCCTGGACTTCAGCCAAACACCATGAAAAACATAGTTCACAATCAGTGAACATAAATCTCACTGTACAATGATCTAGAACCCCAAAATCTGGGCATAGCAGCTTCCAATAACCATGATCAACAAATTTGAACCACACGAACATAGGAGAAAATCTCGGAGCAAAACTTGGAGCAACCACTAAACACCTGCAACCTTTCTTCATTACAATTTTCTCAATATCCTCGACATATATAGCCAATAACCTACATTCATGACATCAATGATAACAACAACTAGTTAACCAGTTGACATCAATGAAAAAACCTTCATTCTTGCAACACATCCTTGTCTTAAGTTCCCCAAATGTGACAACTCTATTCCATCAAAATTAATCAAAATTTGAATAATTTTTGCCTCTTTATTTAAACTCTTGTTGGATGGCATTGATGATGTCATAACACTCGACAAAATTAAATTAAGATAAAAAAATTTGAACATTTAGACTATGTACCAATAATGATAGACCTAACAAGGGAACGTTGTAATGACAAAATAGCAATGGAAAACAAAATGTACCCATGCATGTAGATATTAATGATAAAAGAGATTGATTATTTTCTTGATTCAAATGTTTTGTTTCAATCATTTTTGGATCCTTGTAAATGGATACATATTACTTCTCCATTGAGACCTTCATTGAACAAATGTACCTCAAAAAAATAGATATTTTTTTTCCAAACTGACCTTCCACACATCTTTAGTGTACCTATTGCATGCCAAGGTGTGATTTCTAGTTGGTTAAAAATTCAATGTATCATGCATGCATAAATCAAATTGATTTCCAACATCATTTTTTTTTTGAAAAATGGTTGTGGGAAAAAGGGTCATGTTAGAAAAAGTGTATATTTTAGATAGTGTTATAGATTCTTTCACTAAGCTAGTGAGCAAGTTCTTTTGATGCAAGGAGGTCATGACCTCTCCTATCACCTAATTAAATTTATTTTTAATCCCTTATTATTCCATTTTAATGTGAATATCAAGTGGGATAATGTTAGGATTGGTGATAAAAACCTTACAATCCTATGACTATGTATCTTAAATTTAATATTTTAATGATCAATTATTATTTTATGTGACTCTAAGAACCATAGAGAGAGAACTTGGACATCTCACATGAGAAGGAATATTTTTTAATTAAATATCATTTTCTAGGCACTTGTACCCTACAGTGATTGTAGGTAAATTACACTAGTAGTACTAGATGACTTGTGAATTAAAAAATTTATAGAAAAATAATTAACCATGAAAAATTAAAAGATAAAAAAAAAATTACTTTTTGGACAAATACATGCACTCATATTCTATTGATGGTTTCCTATACAAGAAGATATTTCATGACCATACGATGGTATGGTAGGTCTAAGGAAAAAGTGTTCAAATCTAAAGAATTGATAATTGATCCTTATGTTCTTGGGCCTTTTATACATAATGGTAGGGTTGAATTCAACTCAAAATTCTCTAAAATTGTAGCTACATTCTATACCTGGAACTCATCTTGAATGAACTTCAAAACCTTGTATATCTAGAATCCAATTTCCAATTTAAACAAAATGAAAGAATAAACTAGTTTTATTGCATACCATAAACTCAATGGTGAGCTTAAATTTATATTAGCATGGTCTAAAATGAATCTAAAATATAGTCATAAAGAACCCCCTCAAATTTTGGTATTTCTATCAAGTTTTTTACTCTCTAGGTCATCAAATGATATAGGAGAAGAGCATACTCAAATTTTTAATACTAACCAAGATCTACAAATTAAATCCCTCAAAAACACTAATAAGAAGAAATATCCCAAACTTTGATTCTATTTAAAATTTGGTATAGAATGGTAGATATATCATGCAAGATTTGGCTATGGAGATAGCCACCCAAGATCTATAAGCTTCAATGAAAGCACAAGAGAAACCAAATATGAAAGAATAATTGTATTCTATCAAATGATGCAAATGCATAATATGTGTACATAATATGATTCAATATGATTAATTGAGAACCCATTGGTTATATAGACCAAGGTGAAAGAAATGGCAACATAATATTATGATGCATGCATTAATATTATGACTATAAATTTAAAGTGATAATGCCCTAAGAATTCCCTATGTAAACTTAAATAAACTAGTTTGAATATGACCTTTAATAGGTAATTGTTTACTTAATATCCCCCATTCACACCAACAATTAGAAATGAAGAAGATTACTTTATTTATTTTTAATTAATTGATGATCACTTACTAATTGTTGTCCTATATGTTGATGATATGTTGTTTATTGGGAATGATTAGGGAACTTAAGAATAATTTGTTTGGTAACTTTGATATGAGATATTATGAGCTACAAAATATATCCTCAGTATGGATATCAATAGGGACCAGGTTAATAAAAAATATGGTTAAACCAAAGTTGACACCATTTTGTAGTTTTTTCTATGTTGATTATAAAATGGATAGTTGTTAACGGGTCCTAATGACACAACAACCTATAAACATAATATTGCTATTATGTTTCTCCTGAAAGAGAAAGACAACACATGGATATCTTAGCTCCCAAGGTCCTGGTAGTTGGTTCTCAACTGTGTTGATGTTGCTCAATGGTCAATGTAATAGTAATTTTCAAGAGGCCTGCTAGTGTTAAGCTTCTGGATTGTTCTGAGATCAACATAAACTTAAACCTACTCTAACTAGGGTTTTTTTTAAAGAAACGAAAAAGATAGATTAGAGCTTTGGAATAGAAAAAGAATGATAATTCATCCAATTTAACCAGACTTGTTACCTTTCAAGGAATTCCTAACTAAAACTGTAGAACAAAATTGACTTGTGATTAACACACAATTTCATTCATTTACAGTGCTAATTTCAATAACAGATTGCAAGTCACCATTTAAACAAAACATAAAATCAAACTTAATTCCTTGAAAGCTTCTCAAATCAATGTTAGAATCCAAGATCACCTGCATGCAAGATGGATACCTATCACATGCAAAAGATATGAAGAGCCAAAACAATGCTCTGTAAACCTCCTCAGTAAAAATGCATTAAGAGAATCTATTATTACAAAGTGATCAATCCTTATGAAGGAGATCAAGAAACCCTAAAAGGAACCCTAGTGTGCACACTTAATAATTAATAATTAATTATTAATGTGCCTAAGTTTAGCTTAAGTAATAAAGAGGAATAAGTGACTTAATTAATTAATCAATGTGATGTAATTAATTAAGTATAATAATTTATTACTCTAACACTCTTAAGATGAACTTAGGAAGAAGCTAAAACACTAGAATAAGATGCATGAAAGCAAAGATGGGTCCCGGCAACAAGGCCTGATCAGGTACCCATTTACAAATGCAATAATGAGTAAGAGAAGGAAAAACCCAGTGGGACAAAACCCCCCTTACAATGAGATAACATGCTGCAAAGAAGCACTGGAAGAACTCTGTAGAGTAACACTGGAACTTGATATAGGCAAGCAAGGAAATATTCTTCTGTATACTACTGAAACCGGATGAGAGTCACTGATTGACTCAAGGAATCATGATAAAGCAATAGAAGACCCGATGCCACGGAACACTCGAAAACTCCAAACAAGAACAACTCTAGAATCTATGAAGCAGCAAGCAATTATTGAATTATGTATTACTGAAAATGAAGTGCAAAGATGCAAGATGCACTCTCCCAACTGCCAAAACATCCAAGTAATCGCCAAACAACCCATCGGGCCAAATATGGACTAATTGATAAACCTGGGAAAGATGCAGAAAAAGTGCATGGACAGCAACCTAGAGCTCCTCAATACCTTTCTGATGCTTCAAACGAGGTGAAAAACAGAGATCATGGCAAAAAGTTATGAGCTCGGAAGCATAAAAGGTACATCTAATTTCAAACAGCAATAAATTGAGGAAAACAGTAAAATACTAAAAAATAAATAGCACTATTGGAAAGTGCTCAGAACCAGCTTTCTGGCGATATCTTGTTTGCCTGATTTGATACCGTATGCCCAAGTTATGGCCAAAAGAAAAAATTGCTCTTTTAGAAGAAACTAGGGTTAGGAGGGGCAAAGAGGGTCGTACGGTTGCTGACGTCATGCTGATGTCAGCCGTTCACGAGGTTAAAACTGACGGCCATCTGGCCGTCACCGCAAAAATTTGGCCCCCCTGCAAAAATTTTTTGGTCGCCGGAATATGCTGATAGTTGGTCAGAATATTCGCAGCCCGTACCGGAATATTCTCGAAGTCGACGGCAATATCCCAGAGAATATTCTCTAGCTAGCGGATGAACGCAGGGCCCCCGGTCCTCCATATGACTAGGGGTTGCAGTGATGAAGCCCGCAGGGGCTGGCAGAGGTTGGCGGTGGACTGGTGGGGGAGTGGGCTGGTGGCGGCGTTTGGGTGGCCACCCGATGTCCGCTCGATGGCCGCCAGGTGGCGGAACCCTTCTATACTGGGCGCCCAAGCACAGAGCCCAAGAAAAATGCTTTTTAAAAAAAAAATCATTTTTCGTGCATTGAGAAGCATGCTGGGGAGGCTGTACGGTCCCCTGGCAAAAAAAATTTTGCCTTTCGGATCAACTGCTCCAAAATTGACGAAACGACAGGCATTTTTTAGGGTTTTTGGCTGCTGTGAACGCAATGGCAGTGTCCATTTGAGCCCAAAGTGAGCCAAAAAATAAGCTACCCCCAGATCTTGCAAAAAATATGCCCATGGAAACCCTTGCACTTGAAACTCATTGAAAGGCCATATCTTTAGATCACGAACAGGCAGCTGCAGGTCTGGAGCTCTGATACCATGTTAGAATCCAAGATCACCTGCATGCAAGATGGATACCTGTCACATGTAAAAGATATGAAGAGCCAAAACAATGCTCTATAAACCTCCTCAGTAAAAATGCATTAAGAGAATCTATTATTACAAAGTGATCAATCCTTATGAAGGAGATCAAGAAACCCTAAAAGGAACCCTAGTGTGCACACTTAATAATTAATAATTAATTATTAATGTGCCTAAGTTTAGCTTAAGTAATAAAGAGGAATAAGTGACTTAATTAATTAAATATCTACCTATTAGGGTTTCTTTTAGGGTTGCACAATATCCTTTTATAAGGATTCATCATTGTAATTTATCTCTCTCTCGGATGAATACATTTTTCAACTTTCAGAGCACCCTTGCTTGTTTGTCTCCATCTCTTCTTTCTGTGACAGGTTATTTGCATGCAGGTGATCTTCAGGGTCTGTGAAGTTGGATTTTTCAACTTCTACATGGTATCAGAGCTCCAGACCTGTAGCTGCATGTTCGTGATCTAAAGATATAGCCTTTCAGTGAGATTCAAGTGCAAGGGTTTCCACAAACATCTTTTCTGCAAGATCTGGGGGTAGCCTAAATTTTTGGGCATTTTGGGACAAAATGGACCTCACCATTGAGTCCGCAGCGCCCAAAAACCCCCATTTTCATATAAAATTTGTCTATTTTGGTGCAAGTTGGTCGAGAAAGAAAAAAAAATTGTCTAGGGGGCCGTACGGCCTCCCCAGCACGCAAATCAAGGTATTTTTTTCAAAAAATTTCAAAAAAATATAAAAAAATTGAATTTTTTTTGTTTTTTAAGCGCCGCCCACACAGAAGGCAGGCGGCCACCGCCGCGCCACCCGGTGGCCACCAGGCGGCAGCCACCAACCTGCCACCAGCCAGAGATCTGCCCCCGCAGGCCCAGTTCACACCAGCTCCGGTCCTATGGGGGACTCGGCACTATGTGCCTAGCCCCTGATTGACCTCCCTGCACCCTCAGTGGTCATATGGAGAATTGGCGGCCTCAATCTCTGCCCCAGCCCCTGACGCTCAGCCCCTGGTCACTCACAGGACCAGGGGTCCAACTTTTTTTTTTGCAGGGAATTGTTTTTTGCGGCGACGGCCAGATGGCCGTCAAATTTATACTCGGCCTTTGCTGACGTTAGCATGATGTCATGATGACATCATCCATATGGTTGGCCCTCTTTGCCCCCTCCTAGCCCTGATTTTCCCTAAAAGAGCAATTTTTTTCTTTTGGCCATAACTTGGGCATACAGTATCGAAATCGGGCAAACGAGATATCGTCGGAAAGCTAGTTCCGAGTACTTTCCAGTAGTGCTATTTATTTTTTATTATTTTACTTTTTTCATGCATTTATTACTGTTTTAAGTCAGATGTTATTTTTGGACTTCTGAGCTCATAACTTTTTGCCACGATGTCCAATTTTTGCCTCGTTTGCGTCGTCGAAAAGGTATTGAGGAGCTCTATGTTTTTGTCCATGCAATTTTTTTGTATCTATCCTAGGTTTATCAATTATTCCAGATTTGGCCTAATGGGTTGTTTGGAAATTACTTGGATGTTTTGGCAGTTGGGAGAGTGCATCTTGCATCTTTGCACTTCATTTTCAGTAATACATCATTCAATAATTGTTTGATGCTTCATAGATTCCAGAGTTGTTCCTATTTGGAGTTTTTGAGTGTTCTGTGGCATCGGGTTTTCTGTTGCTTTATCATGATTCCTTGAGTCAATTAGTGACTCTCGTCCGGTTTCAGTAGTATACAGAAGAATATTTCCTTGCTTGTCTATATCAAGTTCCAGTGTTACTCTACAGAGTTCTTCCAGTGCTTCTTTGCAGCATGTTATCTCATTGTAAAGGGGGTTTTGTCCCACTGGGTTTTTCCTTCTCTTACTCCTTATTGCATTTGTGAATGGGTACCTGATCAAGCCTAGTTGTCGGGACCCATCTTTTCTTTCATGCATCTTATTCTAGTGTTTTAGCTTCTTCCTAAGTTCATCTTACAATGAGATAACATGATGCAAAAAAGCACTGGAAGAACTTTGTAGAGTAACACTGGAACTTGATATAGGCAAGCAAGGAAATATTCTTCTGTATACTACTGAAACTGGATGAGAGTCACTGATTGACTCAAGGAATCATGATAAAGCAACAGAAGACCCGATGCCACGGAACACTTGAAAACTCCAAACGGGAACAACTCTGGAATCTATGAAGCAGCAAACAATTATTAAATGATGTATTATTGAAAATGAAGTGCAAAGATGCAAGATGCACTCTCCCAACTGCTAAAACATCCAAGTAATCGCCAAACAACCCATCGGGCCAAATCTGGACTAAGTGATAAACCTAGGATAGATACAAAAAAAGTGTATAGACAGCAACATAGAGCTCCTCAATACCTTTCCAACGTCGTGAACGAGGCGAAAATCGGACATTGTGGAAAAAAGTTATGAGCTTGGAAGTCCAAAAACAACATCTGACTTCAAACAGTAATAAATGCATGAAAACAATAAAATACTAAAAAATAAATATCACTACTGGAAAGTGCTTGGAACTAGCTTTCCGGCGATATCTCGTTTTTCCTAATTTCGATACCATATGCCCAAGTTATGGCCAAAAGAAAAAAATTGCTCTTTTAGAAAAAACTAGGGTTAGGAGGGCAAAGAGGGGCCGGTCGTACGGATGACGTCATCATGACGTCATGCATTAAGAGAATTTATTATTACAAAGTGATCAATCCTTATGAAGGAGATCAAGAAACCCTAAAAGGAACCCTAGTGTGCACACTTAATAATTAATAATTAATTATTAATGTGCCTAAGTTTAGCTTAAGTAATAAAGAGGAATAAGTGACTTAATTAATTAATCAATGTGATGTAATTAATTAAGTATAATAACTTATTGCTCTAATAATCAAATGATTAACTGAAGGTGAATACCATTTAGGAACACAACATGAAGTAGATTTAAATCTAGTTGCTTCTACTTTTAGTATAACAGATAAGCAACATTTACAAATATGGCACAATCACCAGTGTGCAGAAAACCTATGTCTTCAGATTGTTTCCATCTACACTAAGAAAACTAGAAAGATACATTACTAGCTTCTGTTGAATCTATCTCCTATTCTATTGCTACTCTTAAGTTTTTTTTATCAAAAACTCATACTCTCTCTCTTCTACAACTTCTACCCTTTTCTTTTAAAGAACTTCTACCTCTCCTTTAGACCTCCTTCAGAAAGAGGCAAAAATGCCATATAGACAAGATGTACCCAAAAAGAATGTGTTGTCTCCTATTTTTTAGGATTTAAAAAATATTTGTCAGTTGCAGGAGGGTCGAGCCTCAGATATTTTGAATATAGTTAATGTTGCATTCAATGTGTATCCATGTTGTCCATGTCGGTGAAGGATTATTTCGGGGGGTGATCTCAGATCTTTTGTGGCTATAGCATTTACTTTTGGCCTTCGTGTCAATCTTCGAACTCCCTTACAAAGCCGCCTTGAATGCTCTAAAGCATTATCATTAATGCCAATCCACCCTTGCCAGTAGCAATCCCAGTTGTCCCTAAGACTCATGGTTCTTTCTTTCTCTCTGCCTTCTTCCTAATCTAGACCTTTTTGTACATTGACCATCTCTATAAGTAGCATGAGACTTGCAGTTAGATCTTCATACCATTGTTCATCGAGCTTCTCCATCAGCTCACTCACAAAGCAGATTGACACCAGTTGCATTTTGTTGATTTTCTTCACCGGGGTAGTCAACCAGTCAAACGTCCAGGGTTCATCTTTAATTCTCTCAAATTGGTTGAACACATGCCACACAAGATTCCCGGGCTGTCAAAGGTCACTCAAATGGAATTGCATGTCAGTGAGACACTAATCATGTCTCCTCTATGCGATTATACCTCATAGCAGCATCGGCAAGACAAACATTCATCGGCAAGAGGTCATAGCGAGTTCCATTAGTCATATAGATATCCTATTCCATCGCTAAGACCTCACTTATTGGTAGGACATCACGATGAGCACATTTCTTTCGCTCGGAGTCTCCCCAATCTCAACCTTGTGAACAACTTTAGGCGTGACTCCCACCAGTCGAGAAGACTTCATAGTGGGTGGGAGGAATCTTATCGATGTCCCTTTCTATTTCAGCAAGACAGTCAGCAGTTAGCAAGACCTTTCATCAAGCACATTCCACTACACCAAAGGGAGAAAAAATTTCGATGAGACCCTATTGGGTCGGTAGGACCTCATAGCGAAAGCACCCTGTTTTGGCAATGAACCTAAATCTTTTGGCAGGACTCTACTTGGTCGCCAAGACATCCCAACGAACCCAAATCTTTCGCCGAGACTTCTTTTCTTTTTGGGAAGACATCCCTCAGTCAGCAAGACCTTTTTTTGGGCTCAAATCTTTCCCTGACATTGTTTCACTTTGGCAAGACCCTATCGAGTCGGCAAGACATCACAGCAAGCACCTTTCTTTCACTAATGCCGCTTTGTTTCTTATCGGGGAGACCACCACTTGTCGGTGAGACCTTTCACCAAGCTCGTTTCCTTCGCCGAGACTGTGGTGCATGTTGGCAAGAGTCCACCCTGTTGGTGAGACTTTACCCCCTTTGCTAGCCCCTGTCACTGAGACTTCCATTTGTCAGGAAGACTTCTCCCTGAACCTAAATCCTTTTTCCGAGACCAGCAACCATCGGCGAGACCTTTCGCCGAAGACACTCCATTTCACTGAGACATCTCGCAGTCACCCAGACATCACACAGAAGGGAGAACCCTTTGGTGACACCTTTACCACTCAGCCAGACTTCATGGTGAATACATCTTTCTCCCCGAAGGCACAACCTTTCGGTGAGACACCACTTAGTCACTGAGACCTCAAAGCAATGGTACCTCCTTTCACCAAGACCTCACCCCGTTGGTGAGACCTTTCAACGAACGCAAACCACTCTTCCCCGATGTTGTTTCATTTCGGCAAGAGTTCACCCAATCGATGAGACATCTTGCCAAAGCCATCTCTCTCTCGGCGAGATCCTTCTGATGACATCTCTATTTCACTGAGACTTTGATGGATTGGTGACACCATATGCCGATATTACCTCATGTCGGTGAGACTTCCCTCTTTCGCTGAGACATTACACCAAAGTCTCCCCCTTTTGCCGAGAGCTCATTTTACTTCAAGGAGACCTCGCTTGGTCAACGAGACTTCATGTCAATGCCACCCCGACCTTGTCGCCGAGACATTACACCAATCGACGAGACACATAGAAACTCATAGCAATCAAAATGTCTCGGTGACCCTTTGGATTTCAAATGAACAAAACCAAACTGCCAGTCGGCAAGACAATAGGAGGGTCTCAGTGACTTTTTCCTTGAAGAGCTTTATGTTGAATGGGACTGAGGCATGCTTTATAGTTGAATTCCTTGAGAGATATCATCATATGCATGATTTAATCCTACACTCAACAAAGGAAACCACAGTAAAGATTAGACGAACAAAGGTTAATTAATCAAAATCATCATTAAAATGAATTATGGATAAGCAAGGTGTCATAAAATCTTCAAACAAAATGATCATATTAGAGTTTAGGTTTCAGGTCCACTCACAGAATCCAAGCCAGGGAGGAATTCCAGAGAATTTTGAGCCAGCGGATTCCAGCAGAATAAACATGAAAACATCTACTAACAACTTAATTTGATCGTTATCAATCAAGAAACAACATGTGAGATCTCAAATTAGCATAAATTAATCATATAATGCACCCTCATCTGTTAACCAGTCCTACTACTCCACATTTCTTCACATTCCACCAGGTTTCAGGAAAATCTGCACGGGACGGATTTTTGCGAGGGAGGAGGAATTCCTGCGAGTTCGGAAAAAATAGGGAACCAAGGATTTCGGGAAAATCCAGAGCTGAAGGAAATTTGCGAAAATCTAGAGGAGAAGGAACATTAGGAAAATCTGGAGGAGAAGGAACATTGGGAAAATTCAACCCACATGGATTTCTGCGAAGACCAAAAATCCCTGAACCACAGCGCCAACGGAGTTTGAGCGAGATCCAGGAAAATTCGGATGAGAAGGAAAATCCCGAACCAGGGAGAAAACCCAAACCACAACATTTGGCCGGAGTCTGAGCGAGATCCGGGAAAATCCAGATGGGGCAGAAAACCCCGAACAAGGGAGAAAACCCAAACTTTCCCAGAACCTAACGTTTCAAAGTGCAATTTGGGGGAATCACTTAGGAAAGCAAGATAAACCTTTAGGCTCGTGCCAAAGTAAGATCAATTCTCAAAATCAAAGGGCCAAAACACCAAGAGCGAAAGAAAAAGAAGAAGAAGAAGAAGGGGGACCCATTTTTTTCTAGAATAAAATGGGGTGGTTATGCAAGGCATAACAAATGGCGACTTGGCTGGGAAAATGCTTTAACCATTTTCAAGAAACTGAAGGATTCAGCTACCCAGAATCCCTAGTTTATGTACATTACAACTCCAGTTGGGTCAACTTTATTCAACCAAGGTTGAGCTAAAATCTCAGAATGTAAATCAACACTGGCTACCCCTGAATCTTTGTGTGTGCTTGACAGTGGATCATCCTTTTATAAATTTTCCTTCACCCTTTTGAACAATAATGTGTAAGATTTGAACTACATGAGTTGATTCCATATTAGTTGTCATGCAATGATATCCTGGGCATTGCTCTGCTGCCAGTCAAGCGTCCCTAGCCCCGACAAAGATACCTCTAGTTTTCTCACAACATTTCTCTACTGCCAGTCAGGCGTCCATAGCCCCTGTAGAGATGTTGGAATCACCCATTCATATTGAGTCTTCTTTTCTCTTTAGACAGTTCTCTTCTTTTTTTTTGGAGTTTCAGATATTTCATTCAATTTTCTTCTTAATATGTCAGATGTTTAACATCTATTCTAGGTTGAAAACTACCATGGACCTCATAACAACATCCGGGAATCAGATTTTTCACTCAAATCCTACAACACTATCGCCCTAGGACAAATATACCATTACAAAGGGCGAGGATCTTGATGATTTGTGATAGATTCAGAAGAGCTGATGAAGATTATTTACTTTGCACCTTGTTTTCAAGACTTTCCACAACTCTTATTGACAATGGGCATAAAACAACGAATTTAGGACAAAATCACCCAATCAGAAAACCAAAAAATATATAAACCACTTCTCTCCTAATAACCAAAGTATGCTTCAGATAATAGTGCACCATTTCAAAATGGAAAGAACAGAGAAGTCCCAAAGAACAAACAAGATAGAAACCAAACAACAAAGGAAACGAAAGAATAGAAAGAAAACACAAACAAACAAGCAACAAAACTATTTACGAACAGAAAAACAAAATAGACCACCAAGAATAGTAGACTATTTACATGTAGAATAGAATTATTTACAAAGAGGTTATTCACAAGTAGGAATGCAAAAACTATTTACACGAATGCACCACCTAGCAGAAATACCAACTTTATGACTCAAAATAGTGCTTAAGGAACTGTCCATTGACAGGAAAGTGAACAGGTTCTCCCATTAAACTGCTTAGTCGGAAAGCATTTTCTCCTAGGATCTCTGCAACTTGATAAGGACCTAACTAGAGCTTATCAAATTTCTGGTGACAGCCCTTCTTTTCACTAGCTTTATCCCATAATAGCACATGGTCTAATATTCTAAAAGCTTTAATTGTGGCTCTTTTTTCAAAACAACGTTTGACAACATCCTAGTGTCTAAAGAATTGATGCAAGGTGGCATCCCTCTGCTCTTCTAATTTCAACAAGGCAGCTAATTTTACTTCTATCCTATCATCACTAGAGTAGAATTTTTGCATGAACGCAAGGATAGGTATTTGCAGATGGATAGGGAATACAAGCTCTTGGCCGTATACCAACTTAAATGGTGAGGTCTTTAAAGCAACCTTAATCCTAGTCCTATCTGCCCATAGTGCAAATTTTAGCTGGGTGTGCCAGTCCCTAGGGTTGTTCTCTAATAGTTTCTTAATTACCCCTAAGAGATTCTTATTGGTTGACTCTACAACTCCATTGCCTTGTGGGTAATAGTTTGAAGAATATTTCAAGACAATTTTGTGATCATAAGCCCATGAAATGAACTTAGCAGAAGAAAAGGAATAGTCATTATCACATACTAATGCGAAGGGTACTCCAAACCTAGTGGTGATGCATTCGGTGAGGAACCTGATCACTACCTCTGTTGTGCTATACTTATAAGGTATAGCCTCTGTCCATCTTGTGCAGTAATCAGTGGCAGTCAAAATAAATTTGTGTTCTGTAGAAGAATTTGGGTTAATTACCCCAATAAAATCCAGTGCCCATTGGGAAAATGGCCTTACCTTATAAACAGGCTGCAATGGCATGGCTGGATGGCATTTTTTGATGCTGAAATCTAACATATGTGACATGTTCTTACATGTTGATGGGAATCTTTGAACACACACATCCAGTAATAACCAAATCTAAGGATCTGATGTGCCAATGAATCTACAGACCCATGACCTGTGCCATGTTTCCCATGGAATTCAGTAATCACATGTTTAGCCTCTTGTTGATCATGGCATCATAGGTATACTCCCTCGAAATTCTTCCTATATAGTAATCCTCCTTTAAGAATATAATGAGAGCTCTTCATTCTCAGTGCTCTCCCTTGAGTGGTGTTCATTCCCTTTGGATATCGATTGTTGAGGATGAAATAGATGATATCAGCATACCAAGGGTCATTGGAAAAGAACCGAGTAGTGTATTGCTGGAAAATGATGTTGTCACCAGCAGTCGCCATGGACTTAGACAAGCCTGCACCTCTGGCAAGTCTCATAGGGCATATTTCCAGGTCAAACTCTTACAAAATGGCCATATATTTCCCTCTTTGTTCCCCCAGCTCGCTCTGTATAAGTAGAGACTTCACAGTAGCATCAAGAACCACAACAATGATTTGGCTTCGAAGAATGTAGTGTCGGAACTTCTTGACAGCTTTGACTAGCGCAAAAGCTTGTTTTTCAAGGGGTGGGTATTTGATTTCAACATTTCTGAATGGAGAGCTCATGAAGGCGATTGGCCTCTCCTCTCCCTCTTCTCTTCGTTGAGTTAGGACAGATGCACATGAGTGTTCAGAGGAAAAAGAATAAATATAGAATGGCCTCAAGTAGTTAGGGCTGGTGAGAATGGGTGCTTTCGAAATGGATCGCTTGACCTATGAAAATGCAGCCTTTGCCTCACTACTCCACTCTATTTTGGCGTCTTTCTTCATCATTTCATTCAATGGTTTAACAATTTCTACAAAGCTTGTGATAGACTTTCTCACGAAATTGATCTTTCCAAAGAAGGATCTCATCTCCTTCTTTCTCCCTGGCATAGCTATCTTTAGAATGGACTCAACTCAGTCTGGATCAATTGATATTCCTCTTTTTGAGATTATGTGTCCCAAGAGCTTCCCTTCAGAAACCCTGAACAAACACTTTTTAGGATTTAGGGAGATGCCATATTGGATACATCATTCAAGAACCTTAGCCAAGTTTGCAGCGTGGTTTAGTCTATCTTTGGAGAATACTATCAGGTCATCCATATAAACAATGATGCATTTACCAATCAGATCTTTGAATGCTACGTCCATGGTACGTTGAAAATTTGCTCCAGCATTTATCAAACCAAATGGCATCCTTGTGTAAGCAAATTTTCCCCACTTAGTAGTGAAGGTTGTCTTCATCCTATCTTCGTAATTAACAATTACTTGATTGTATCCAAAGTAACCATCTAGGAATGATATCATCTGAGATCCATTGACAGTCTACAAGACTTCATCCAGAGAAGGGAGTGGGTAGTTGTCCTTTTCTAAAGCTCTATTCAGATTCCTAAAGTCTACACATAGCCTGATCTCTCCATTTTTCTTACGGACTAGGACCAAGTTAGCCACCCATGTTGAATGTTACACAGGGAAGATTATCCTTGCAGAAAGTAATTTTTGAACTTCTTTGAAGATTAGTGGTTCAAACAAAGCATTGACAGGGCATTGTTTTTGTCGAAATGGCTTAACTTTGGGCTTTAGAGGAATGGTATTGAGTTATTATAGAAGTGTTGAATGTCTTTAGATCTTCATATCCCTAGGCTATCACAGCAATATCTTTCTTCAGTTCCCTCAATATATCTTTTCTGATTGCTTCAGGGTAAGCTTTCCCTATGTAAACACTTCTTTCAGGGCCAGAATCAGCTAGGTTAACAATTTCATATTCGCCTCCTTTATCTTCAACTAATATCTTCTCTCGAGCCCTTGGGTTTGAATCAAAAATTCTTTCTAAAGCCACCATTCCCTTGGGAATGTTGTTACTCTTTAAATTGAGGACCCTCTTTGTATCACAATCTACAGGGTTCCAATCTCCTTGATCCCTATTGGACTCATCAATGATATGTCCTTCGAAAACATCTGAGCTTGCTAGAAAAGCAAGAATATGTTGATCATCATCAAAGACTTGAAAGTTTCTGACATTATCAGGAGCTACAAGGGTGGAAATCAATTCCACTAAGAATCTCTTAAGCTTGGAGCCTTGCATAGGTTCCAGGGTGCTTGCACCAACAGCTAATGAATCAAGTATCTGATTCTCCTCTCTTGGGATTAAGGTAATCCCAAAAGCATCGAAGTCTTCAATCAAGTTTCATACCCGATTTCTATAAGCTGTCAGCCTTCTATTGTGACATGTGTATTGGCTGCACACTTGCTTGATAACAATTTCTGAATCTCCTTTGACCATCAAGGCTGTGAATTTCTTCTTATGTGTGAACATCAGCCCCCGAGTTAGAGCTTCATATTCTGCTATGTTGTTAGTGCATCCAAACTTCAACCTGTAAGAAGCAAAGAAAATTTTTCCTTTTAAGCTAGTTAATTCAATTCCAACACCATAGCCTGTTTGGATTTGGATCCATCAAACTTAAGGGTCCACAATTGATCATGAGCTGGGGTTGATCCCTCAGAGGTTATTGTTGGAATTTGGATAGGATAAGCTAGAGGTGGGGCTCCTTGATCTTTTGCATCAAATATAGGGAACAGGTGTTCAATAGGTTCTTTAGGTATACTTTCCAATTCTTGCACAGCTATATCATATAATATGTGGCTATCCTCCTGACATTCAATTGCGCCTTTGGTTAACCCCTTGGGTTTTGGTCTACTCATGAGTGCAGGGGTGTCAAACAAACTTGGGGTTGCTCCTCATCAATATGCTGATTTGGGAATGTGTCTAGGGTAGGTTCAATTTGAGAAGGAACTTCCTTTGAATGCATCTTATCCCTGGTTAACATTGTTGCTTCCTTGGCTTCAAATGAGAAGTGATCTGCAACGATCTCAGGGTGACTTAATCTAGCTTCCTCAGCTTGGGAAACATTATTTAAAATGTCAATGCAAGGTTGGCAAGTCAATTCAGAATGATTTTGGTAATGCACCCTGCACCAATTAGGGAGTAGAAGACTCTGCAAATCAGTATCTTCCCCTAAGACTAGTTGATCCTGTTGTAGCTTCTTGATCAATTCTTGTTGGTTTTCATTAATCATAGAATCAGGGAATTTTGGTATTGGCAGTTATTTAGGATCAAGAATAGAAAAGGTTAAAATTTCATCTCTTTTATAAACCCCTATCCTGGTTTCAAAGTAAGCTACCTCATTGGGGCAATCATACTCAATGATGACATGCTTGAGGTGAGGTTCACTTTCAACCCTAATCTACATAGGCACTCCCCTCCATGGTAGCCACATATGTGAAAAGTCAAGGGAGAGATATCCCCCTATACCTTTCACCAAATCTCTGCTCAGCAACATACCATAGGTCTCGGGAATGTCTGCCACTTGAACATCTATATTGGTTTAAATCCTAGGGTCTGAACCTACTTGCACATGTATGTTTCTCAA
Source organism: Sequoia sempervirens (assembly GCA_007258455.2). Classification (NCBI taxonomy): domain Eukaryota; kingdom Viridiplantae; phylum Streptophyta; class Pinopsida; order Cupressales; family Cupressaceae; genus Sequoia; species Sequoia sempervirens. The sequence continues at coordinate 129,088,426 of VDFB02000015.1, read as the reverse complement.
CTCTCCCACTACATTAAACTTTGTCTTGTCAAGTTGGATGACCTTCTTGTTTTTTTGGACAGGGTTTAATCCCAATCTCTTGCATATAGAAAAGGGAATAACATTGCCAGAAGCCCCTGAATCTAACAGACAATTATGGAGGTTCTTCCCACAAATTCTTAAACTTAAAAGAAATGGTGGAGTACCTCCCTTACTTTTGCACAAGGTTGTGTTCATGTCTATAGCAGGTGCCATATTGTTCTTTTCTTTTGATTTATCAGCTTGCTCCAAAGCTTTCAGTACTATCTCTTGTTGGGCAGGGCACCACTTTAGGATGTCGAAGTATGACAAAGAGGTTTTTTGTTTCTGCATCTCAGAAACAATATAAAATTATGTGTTGTAGCTTGCATTACCTTTGAAAACACCAGTTGAATTACCTTTGTTATGGAAGTTAGGTGGTGGAGGAGGATTGTTATCAACACTTTGATTCGGAAGCACCATGTGATTAGGTGGTGTTGATGTGGTAAACGGACCCTTATTCTAATTTCTTAGGAAGTGTCCTCCCTTTGTCTAAAAAGCTTGGGCGTCATACATATCTTCCTCTAGTTCATTCTCATCTTGCCTTGGGAATGAAGGTTCTTCCTCGGAGAGGTCATAAGTCATTGTTGTATCTACTGAGTCACCTCCTTTGTTTGAATTCCCTTGGAATGTTTGGGCATCTTCCTATCCCATCTTGACAACTTTCTCCATTTCAGGGCAGTTTATCTCAGAATGAGTGGCAGTATTATGCAGCTTGCACCAATTAGTCATAAAATTGAGGTCAGCCACATTTGTAGTATGTGACCTATCCTCACTAGCTTGATAATTGTGGGAAACTCCACCATTGTTGGGCCCTGTATTTCATTGTCGGTTGTTACTTGGTCTCTGGTTGTATCCTCTATTTTGATTTTGATAGCCTTGGTTAGAGGAGTTTTGTCCTTGATAACCCCTTTAGTTGTAATTGTTATGATTCTGATAATTACCCTGGTTGTTATTGTTTTGATTAGGATAATTACCTTGGTTCTGAGAAGGGTTCAATCTAAGTTGAGTCATGTCATTTGTAACTTGAGACAGTGTTTTCGCTAAGGTCTCTACCTCATTTGTGAGTTGAACTATCTTTTCACTTTCAACAACCTTAGCCACAAGTGGCTGATCAACATGACTCGGTGTTCCAATTTGGTTATGATGACCATGGGGACTTTGAGGAATTTGTGATTGTTGAAAGAAGTCAGGAGTTCCACTAGCAAAGAATGGCATGGGAGGTTGAGTTTGCAACTCAGACATATGTCCATAATGGGAAGGAGACATTCCCAGGATAGTATCGAATAGAGGGGTTGGGCTATGCATCTGATATCCTATTGGAGGAAAACCTCCTCCCAAACTTCCTTGTTGAGAGCTAATTTGTTGTTGCAGCTTGATATCTAGATGATAGACTTTAGATAGGGAATCAATATCAACTGGTTGATATGTCCTTTGTAGGAATAAGCCAATCAAAGGGTCTATAACTCTAAAGTATGCTTGAATGGCACTATTCTCAGCAACTAGATAGGGGTCTTGCAGCCTCTTGTACATTCGTTGAAACTCGGTATTAAACAAGGGAAAAGGTTCACCTAGCTCCTTCCTTATAGTAGCAAATTGGTGGAACAAAATGGTGAGATCTACGTAGATTCTGATTTGATTGGTGAAAGCATTCTCCAATTCTATCTAGCTCAGAATAGAACGTTGAGGAAGATTAAGGTACCAATTGTACGCCATGTCTCCTAAGGAATAAGGGAACAATCTACAAACTACATCATGGTGAGCTATCTGAGCCCTGGTACAAGCATCCTTAAAAGCTTATATGTGCTCCTCAGCACTCCGTGATTCACCATGAATGTACTTGGGACAAAATTTCTCAGGGTTCTTAGGCATATCATGAAAACCTCCAGGAATAGTCCCCAATGGAGAGGGATTATTATGAAAAAATTCCATTGGTGGTGGTGGTGGTGGTTGAGCCAACTATTGGATGGGTCAAACTAGCTGTGATGACAATTGAGATGGATTTGGTGGCGGATTGATAGGAATCCATTGGGGTATTGGTGAAAAACCTGGTGGAGTGAGCAGAGCTTACAAGGGTGGTATGATGGTTTCCCCAGTCTTGAGAACCTTGTGTCTTGTTGGGGTCTTGAGTTCTATCAAAGGTGATGGATTTCCAACTGATCGAAGAACTCTATGGGGCTTCTTTGGTGAGAAAAATCTAGTATTATCCAGTTTTCTCTTTTGGGCCCTCCCTCTAGTGCCAGATCTGTTGACGGGTCCTAATGAGACAATGTGTAAACAGAATATTTCTATTTCGTTTCTCTTGAAAGAGAAAGACAACACATGGATATCTTAGCTCCCAAGGTCCTGGTAGTTGGTTCTCAATTGTGTTGATGTTGCTCAATGGTCAATGTAATAGTAATTTTCAAGGGGCCTGTTGGTGTTGAGCTTCTAGATTGTTCTGAGATCAACATAAACTTAAACCTACTCTAACCAAGGTTTCTTTTAAAGAAATGAAAAAAGATAGATCAAAGCTTTGGAACAGAAAAATAATGATAATTCATCCAATTTAACCAGACTTGTTACCTTTCAAGGAATTCCTAACTAAAACTGTAGAAAAAAATTGACTTGTGATTAACACAGTTTCATTCATTTACAGTGCTAATTTCAATAACAGATTGCAAGTCACCATTTAAACAAAACATAAAATCAAAATTCATTCCTTGAAAGCTTCTCAAATCAAATGATTAACTGAAGGTGAATACCATTCAGGAACACAACATGAAGTAGATTTAAATCTGGTTGCTTCTACTGTTAATATAATAGATAAGCAACATTTGCAAATCTAGCACAATCACCAGTGTACAAAAAACCTATGTCTTCATATTGTTTCCATCTACACTAAAAAAACTAGAAGGATACATTACTGGCTTCTATTGAATCTATCTCCTGTTCTATTGCTACTCTTAAGTTTTTTTTCTCTAAAACTCATACTCTCTCTCTTCTAAAACTTCTACCCTTTTTTTTTAACGTCTACCTTTCCTTCAGGCCTCCTTCAGAAAGAGGCAAAAATTCCATATATATAGGATGTACCCAAAAATAATGTGTTGTCTCCTATTTTTTAGGGTTTACAAAATATTCGTCAGTTGTAGGAGGGTCAGCCCTCAGATCTTTTGATTATAGTTAATGTTGCATTCAATGTGTATCCTTGATGTCCATGTCGGTGAAGGATTATTCCAGGGGGTGATCTCAGATCTTTTGTGGCTATTGCATTTACTTTTGTCCTTCGTGTCACTCTTCGAACTCCCCTGCAAAGCCGCCTTGAATGCTCTAAAGCATTATCATTAATTCCAATCCACCCTTGCCAGTAGCGATCCCAATTGTCCCTAAGACTCGTGGTTCTTTCTTTCTCTCGGCCTTCTTCCTGCTCTAGACCTTCTGTACATTGACCATCTCTAGAAGCAGCATGATACTTGTAGTTAGATCTTCATACCATTGTTCATCAAGCTACTCCATTGGCTCACTCACAGAGCAGATCAACACCGGTTGCATTTTGTTGATTTTCTTCACCGGGGTAGTCAACCAGTCAAACATCCAAGGTTCATCTTTAATTCTCTCAGATTGGCTAAACACATGCCACACAAGATTCTCGGGCATTCAAAGGTCATTCGAATGGACTCGCATATCGGTGAGACACTAATCATGTCTCCCCGATGTGATTATACCTCATAGCAGCATTGGCAAGACAAACATTCATCGATAAGAGGTCATAGCAGGTTCCATTAGTCATACTGATATCCTTTTCCATCACTAAGACCTCACTTGTCAGTAGGACATCATGGCGAGCACCTTTCTTTCGCTCGAAGTCTCCCCGATCTCGACCTTGTGAACAACTTTCAGCGTGACTCCCACCAGTCGGGAAGACTTCACAACAAGTGGGAGGAATCTTACCAATGTCCCTTTCTATTTCGGCAAGATAGTCAGCGGTCGGCAAGACCTTTCATCGAGCGCATTCCACTACATCGAAGGGAGAAAACATGTCGGCGAGACCCTATTGGGTTGGTAGGACCTCATAGCAAAAGCACCCTGTTTTGGCGATGAACCTAAATCTTTCGGCAGGACTCTGCTTGGTCACCAAGACATCCTAGCGAACCCAAATCTTTCACCGAGACTTCTTTTCTTTTCACAAAGACATCCCTCGGTCAGCGAGACCTTTCGCCAGGCTCAAATCTTTCCCCAACACTATTTCACTTCGGCAAGACCCTATTGGATCAGCAAGACATCACGGCGAGTACCTTTCTTTCATAGATGTTGCTTCCTTTCTTGTCGATGAGACCACCACTTGTTGATGAGACCTTTCATCAAGCTCCTTTCCTTCACCGAGACTGTGGTGCATGTCGACAAGATTCCACCCTGTAAGTGAGACTTTACCCCCTTTGCTAGCCCCTGTCGCTAAGACTTCCATTTGTTGGGAAGACTTCTCCCCGAACCCAAATCATTTCGCCGAAGACACTCTGTTTTGCTGAGACATCTCGCAATCACCCAGACATCACACCAAAGGGAGAACCCTTCATCGAGACCTTTACCATTCGGCCAAACTTCATGACGAATACATTTTTCTCCCCAAAGAAACAACCTATCAGTGAGACACCACTTAGTCGCTAAGACCTCATAGCGATGGTACCTCCTTTCACGGAGACCTCACCTCGTCGGTGAGACCTTTCAGCGAATGCAAACCATTCTCCCCAATGTCGTTTCATTTCAACAAGAGTTCACCCTGTCGGTGAGACATCTTACCAAATCCATCTCTCTCTCGGTGAGATCCTTCTGATGACATCTTTGTTTCGCTGAGACTTCGATGGATCGGCTAGACCATACGCCGATATTACCTCATTTCAACGAGATTCCCCTCTTTCACCGAGACATTACACCGAAGTCTCCCCCTTTCCCTGCGAGCTCATTTTACCTCGGGGAGACCTCACTTGGTCGGCGAGACTTCATGTCGACGCTACCCCCACCTTGTTGCCGAGACATTACACCAATCAGCGAGACACATAGAAACTCATAGCGACTAAAATGTCTTGGCGACCCTCTAGATTTCAAATGAACAGAACCAAACTACCAGTTAGCAAGACAACAGGAGGGTCTCAACGACTTTTTCCTTGAGGAGCTTTATGCTGAATGGGACTAAGGCATGCTTTATAGCTGAATTCCTTGAGAGATATCATCATGTGCATGATTTAATCCTGCACTCAACAAAGGAAACCACAGTAAAGATTAGACGAACAAAGGTTAATTAATCAAAATCATCATTAAAATGAATTCTGGATAAGCAAGGTGTCATAAAATCTTCAAACAAAATGATCATATCAGAGTTCAGGTTTCAGGTCTGTAACGCCAAGAAAGTGCACAAGAAATAGATTAGAAGCAAACATGCAATACTAAATCTAATATGCAAAATCTAATGTTAAGCAACAAAGAACAAAGGAAAGTAGAACGTAAACAAACTGAAACAATCTCACCAATTTCAAACGTATTTCCATGATTCATCTCGATTTCCCTTCTCCATTTTACTTGTGTAGTATAATTGCCCTCAGATTTCTCATAAGTTCGTGCAAGTATAGCCTAAGATAGTGATTAGCAAAATATTGAAGATTTAAGATAAGTGCTCGCAAGATTCAAAAAGAGATTTCAATTTTGAGAGAGATTGGAATGAAGAATGACAAATCAATTTATAGAAAATTGATTATTCAAACGACAGGCTGAGATCGAAAGATTAACGGACGGTTGAGATTGACTGATTAGACATGCATTCTGATAACTGTCAGTAGTGACATTAGTGATACAAATTAGAAATAGGGTTAAAGATTAAATAAATGATTTAATCTTCAGTTCGGTATTCGAAAATAGAAGAAATATCTTTGCATGACAAAGATAAAGATTGATTAAAGCAACTCTTGTTCGAATGCACGCACAAGATTTAATTAATTAAATAAGAATATTTAATTAATCTGCATGTACACGCAAATGAGTTAGAACTGGACGATTGAATGATTTGACGAAGAGATTACTCGAGAACGCCACTTAGACATTAAATCAAGAGTTAACTGAGCGATTAAAATAGATGTCAAGTCGAGTAAAAGTGAATACTTAGATAACTCACACAATCATCTAAAATATAGAGGAATGTGTTAAAATAGAATTTATGAATTAAATAATTCATTTAATTCAAGACTTGATATCCGAAGAATAATTAAATAAATAATATTTAATTAATTAAGTGATAAAGGAATTTTAAATGAATAATTAAATAAATAAATAATTTATTTAATTATAGTTGAAATATGATAAAGGTAAATTAAATAAAACGTTTATTTAATTTAACAAGAAGAATAAGGTTAATTAGTAACATAATTAAATAAAAAGCGTTTATTTAATTAATCAGATAGAATAAAGAAAATGTGAATTAAATAATTAAGATTATTTAATTAATAGAAGAAATGAAGACTATAGAGAATAATTTAATAATTGACATTATTTAATAATCACCATGAAGAATATGAATTATGAAGAACATTGAAGTCGCAGGCCTAAACCCAATTTCGGTGTATACATTTGCCCCTCTTTGATACAATGTCATTTCGGCGTTGTGTCAAAGAAAATCGATAAGAAATATGCCCCAGTAACGCTCCAGATTAAAACAGGTGAAGGCATGCTCCCTCGGGAAAATTGACAAATTTTTGAAAAAGTTCAGAAAAATTTGGAAATGATCCCGATTAGTACATTGGATGGCTAGAAATGCAGTGGAGTTTGCAGAATTGAGGTTGGAAATGTCAAGGACGGGTATGGGCTGATCGAAATGGGAAGTTAACAGGGCCAGTAGGACAGAAATGCCACCTAAGCCCTAGGTATATATAGGAATAGGGGTAAAAATCAATTCATTTTCACCCACTTAGCCCTAAAATTGAGAATTTGCTCTGCACCCACAGCAAGGATGTCGCTCGTTCCGCACACTCACCATAGCGCATACAGGTTCCGAACCTTCCAGAGACCAGCCGACACGGACCCCCTGGTATGTACCTCAAACTTAGCTTTTGAAAATTTTCATTTACACGTGTTTTTATGCATTTAATGCATGTTTTAGTTATGCATCATTTTAATTAATCACCGCATTTGTGTACGCAAACAACGCATCTATCTGCGGAAAGCTGCATTTGCAATTTTACGTTATCGGTTTTGCATAGTTAGTCTGCGGTTCAACGCATGTGTATATTTTTGAAACGCATTTGACATTTTGCATCGCATTTGCATTTAGAATAGCTGGATGTATTTATTTTGAGACGCATTTGAATAATTTGCAACGCAACATTTATTTTTCAATGCATATGAATTTAATGTAACGCATGTGATGTAATTAGCCACATTTGTTTAATAACGACGCATTTGAATTTTATGAACCACATATGTTAAAAAGTGACGCATGTGAAAAATAATGACGCATGTGCAAAATAATGACGCATTTTCATTTTATGTAGTATAGTCAGTTTGCACTAGAATAGATGATTGAGGTTGACATGAGGCATGTATAATGCCATTGCAGGTTGTGCTAGACACGATATATACACGGGAGTCGAGACCGACTACATTTCGATTCAGAGATAGCTTGCAGTCGGCAGAGCGACAGATTCTATGGCACCTGGGTTTACTGCACGTGACAAACATGCCCCAAATTTGGGCGAATCGGGGATTATTGACAGCTTTGTCTGAGCGTTGGCACTCGGAGACATCATCCTTCCACCTACCGACTAGAGAGGCCATGGTTACCTTAGAGGATGTCTATAGGATCCTCAGACTGCCTATTAGAGGCACATGGGTGACATATGATACCCAGAGGGGTGCTGCCGAGATGTGTAGATATTGTTGGAAATAGGATGCCATTTAATTGCAAATCCTAAACATTAATTATTTCATGTATCTCCTAGATTCTTGGAATGTGTTCAACAACACTAAGATTAGGATGAGATTAATATTTGGATGAAATAAATCATGAAATTGACATTTGTATTTATTCCTAAATAATAGGAGCATGTGGGTGCACACATGGTAAGGTGAAACTCACCTTGAGTCTAGTTAACTATATAGAGTAACAGTTAACACTTATGAATGCATGTAAAGATCCTAGAAGTTAGGATTTGATTTTGCATGCTTGAAGTTCTTAAGTTCTCGGATCGTTATTCGCTTAAGTTCAATTCTAAGTTAGTTAATTAGTTTAGTTCACCGCCTCACTCAATTATCTTATTTGCGTACAGAGTGCATGTTGCATGCATGTTGGTTATTTGAGTTGCATGTAGTTAGCTTCATTAACTTGTAATGCATGGCTAATAACATTGAGTTGTATGACAGATAACAGTGGACTACTTCCAGCTATCAAGGGATGACCATTCTTTGGGAATGGTGTTGAGTAAATGTTTTAGTTAACAAGAAAACACTTGAGCCAACTTGGGCGCCTAAGGTGCTTTCTGGAATTAACTCCAATGCATGATAAGATATTTCTAAAGGCTCATAAGTAGCCTTTTGGGGCCATCTTTGAGGAATAGCTTTGGAATTATCACCGAAGTGAAGGAGAAGTTGTAGCTTCAGTTTGGGACACCCAAATGCATGATGCACATGTTGTAAGCTTTAGTCTTCACTGAAGAACTCTACTTGAAGGAATATGGCGTACCTTTTCAAGGGCTTGTGCTTATGCATTGTAATTATCACCATTTGGAGATTACAAGGTTGCATATTGTCTATATCTCATTCAAGTTGAATAGAGTTTTGAGATTGGTTATTGCAGGTGTGAAGAAGATTGGTAAAGACAGAAGAAGCATTCTCAAGCAAGAATTGGAGCTATTGTAATTCAGAGTTTGAATAATAGAATAATTCTTGGTGGAGTTTTTTCCCGAAAGGGTTTCTCCACGGTATATCTTGTGTGAAACTTCTATTATCCTGTCTAGTTCTTCTAAATAATTCTCTCTACATTCTACAACAGTAAAATGGATTAATCAAGATAATCACCCACAAAGAATATATGTAACAAAGAAAAGACTTACTTAGAACAGTAATATTGAAGTTTTACAGAGTATTAAGCTAAGAAAACACCTCATTTTTCAACAGATACTACCCACATGCTGACATTAGAGAGTTAGGATTTGCTGATTATGAGATTAGGTGGCATGTGTTGGCCCAGAGGTATAGACAGCTAGACTGTCTATTGTGTACATTGATAGGCGGCATAGTATTACATGACCGCTGATGTCATAGTTTTCCCGTGGGATGGGGGGAGATGCTAGTAGGCATGCTCGAGCGTCAAGTGGTATATGCCTGGGGTTCATGTGTGCTCCAGATGTTATACTTTCATCTACATGATATTGCCTATCAAGAGGCACAACCGATGAGTTGTGGTACCATGCTCTTGATGGTATGGGTGTGGGAGCACATTGCCATTTTTTAGCCACCTGCGAAAGTTGATATTCCACATAGAGCTCCTTATGCCTTCTGTTATGCGGGGGCTAACACTCAGCACCACATAAGAGATACGGGTTACTTCAGACATGCCATAGACACTATGGAGCAATTTACATGGAGACCATACTTAGGCTGTGAGGAGTGGTCAGATGAGGATGAGCATTTTCCATTTTGCAAACAGGCACAATTCTTGGTTGGACGGACAATGTCGCACGTCCACATTATAGAGTGTCAATTGCCAGATCGTGTCCTGCGACAGTTTGGAGAGGTGCAGGATATGCCTAGAGGACGAGCATAGTTTTCTAGATCATCGCGAGAGGTCCCGCTATGGGGTCCAAAGATTCCTATAGCCATAGTAGAGGTAGACATTGATGCATTATAGGAAGTTCCATCGGGATGGAGAGATGGTCCAGTAGACCCAGGGACCATAGCGGAGTATGACCAGTGGTGGGCAGTTCACAGGCCGATCCCCTTGATAGATCCAGAGCAGCCAGCACCGATAGAGTGGTGAGGGATAGGTCCACGAGGCAGGTGGGATAGAAGTAGGGGTCAGGGAGGAAGAGGAGGCCGTGGTGATGGAGGAGATGATGGCCGAGATGGATGGCGTGGAGGCAGGAGAGGGAGATGTGGTTGGAGGGGACAAGGGCCACCATTGTCACCAATCCATGAGGAGGGATGAGGAGAGGAGGATGTGGCCATGTCAAAAATTGGGAGAGGAGGGGAGGAGGATATTGCAATAGGTGGAGAGGAGGTGCACCCCGTAGAGGCAGCTATTCTAGACATCCCGGTAGAGGAGGAGATAGGTACCGAGGAGGTAGGCAAAGAGGAGGCAGAGATTGATGCTCTGGGTTTGTTGGGTGCCTACCAGGAGGATGATGAGGGAGATGATGATCATGGGAGAGAGATTCTGGATTAGATCCTAGAGGAGTTAGATGAGGAGGATGGGAGAGTGAGGGACATATAGGATGAGACAGGGGCAGTGGATCCAGACACAGATACATTGCATGCTTAGGTTGCATCCTTGGAGGAGCAGATGAGAGTTTTGATGGCCGAGAGGGATGCGTATTGGATGGAGAGGGACAGAGTAGTGATGGAGAGAGATCAGACCATAGCTTGGTGATAGGAGATAGAGCAGAGATTCTCAAAGCTCAGAGCCTTATGTACTGGGCCATCAGCTGCCTTTGCCAGATAGCTAGTCAGAGTTGGGGAGAGAGAGAGATATTATCAGGATCTGTATGAGGCAGAGGTTCCACCAGAGAGATGGTCTCCCAGTTTCTCAGAGGCACACAGTAGCAGGTCCCAGTCCAGGACTCACACTAGGACAGTTAGCACAGAGGGGGTGGAGCAGCCACGCAGAGCAGGTCCAGATGACAGATCTCCCTCAGCTCATAGGTCATCGGGTTCCCATCATCATTCCTCCACACATTCCAGGCATGATAGCAATGGCAGTTCAGGATAGGGATACTTCTTGAGATGTATCGAGACATTGTATTTTGATATTATAGCTTGCGGGCTTCCATGTATTATTGATACATTATGACATTGTGATGTGACATGGTTGAGGGAGATATATATATATATATATATATATATATATATATGATTTTGGTGGTGATTCTCATGATATGCATTTCTATGTATTGATTATGTAGTCTTTATTTATGCATGTGATGTTTATATGATATGCCTATGTGATGGATGAGTATATGTATTTTATGATGTTTATGCAGCTAATGAGATAATGTTGATTCTATGTGATGTATGCAATTTATATATAATGAGATGCAATATGATGTTATATGTATGATGCATACTACATGTGATGCTATATAAATGTAATGTGATGCATGTATTTACAGTTGCTTTGTACATGGAATGCTTATAATATGTATTGTTTGATGATGAATGTCTATTATGCCATGATGATCTAAATATGAAATATGCCTATATGTATGTATTTTTCTAACATGTACGTTGATGCAGGATGATGTATAATATTTTGTGTCACAGGACTCCATCATAATATAAGAAAGAAGAACTTGTTAGTGCGGAAAGAAAGATCGAGAAAGAACGAAAGATAGGAGATAGATGTTAGTATTAGCAATCTTTGATATTTCGTTGTATCACAAAAGGTATTTTCACTTTATCATCATTGGGCAGGACTAATACAAATGGAGAAAAACACCATGATATGACATAAATCAAGGTGTGCAAGGTCATCCACTTGCCAATAACAGACAGTCGCAGACAAGGATTGTCATTAACTAATACTAAGGGCACAAGTTGCCCCAGTCTTTTTGTCAGGACAAACCACAGACAACAATCAAAGTAAAAGACAGTCGACAGACAACAGTCAAAGAAAATAGAATTCTGATACATCGTTGCTACTCTAAATCCTTCATGGGACATCCTTGAGAAAGCTAGTAACCTAATTCCCATCATAAAGTCAATTGAAAAAAATAAGATAAAGAAGTCAAAAAGTCAAAAAGTCAGTAAAATATTTGCCAAAACTTGATTTGTTTGTTTGATTTGTTATGATTGATAAAAGGATTGATTGATAGAGCCTAATTTTAGGAGATACACATACCGAATAAGACTTTGAGTCTAGTTTCAATGTTATGACTATCTGTATAAGGCATGACAAAGCCTGGTTTCAGAAAGACATGTATCGTATAAGACGTTGAGTCAGATATCGTTGATGTGATAACCTGTGTAAGGCTATGTTTGATTGTTTGACAATGTTGATTATGCAGGAAGGACTCATCCTATATAAGACATAGATTGTTTTGCTGATATCAGTATTCAGGAAGGACTCATCCTGAACAAGATACAGGTTGATTTTTGTGATGATGTCTGTTTCCAAGAAGGACACATCCTGTAGCAGACATTTGTTGATCTGTTTTGATTGTTTTGTTTGGAAAGTTGTTTGATTTGACTTAGAGACATTGCTGACTTGTTCACCAGATTGATGCATGACTTGAGATGATGCGTTGACAATTGACTATGTGTGATGACAAAACCCTAAAGGACTGACCTAGTGTGGCCTCGGGGGCTCATCGATTGATGGCCTTTCCTACGTTATACATGCAGAGACCTCGTAGTTCGACTTGACTTGACTAACAAGACTGACTACAAACAGAAGATGTGTGTGAAAGTGAATGTGACGAACCCTAATGGACTGACCTAGTATGGCCTTGGGGGCTCATCGATTGATGGCCTTTCCTACGTTATACACGCAGAGACCTCGTAGTTCGACACAACCAATGACCTTGTCATATAGACATATGGATTAAATCATGAATTTATACAGAAAAACCTAAATGGACTGACCTAATGCCTCGGGGGCACATCGGCAGATGGCCTTGCCTACGTCCAGTCGCAGAGGCAATGTAGTTCGACAAATAACAAAGACTGACAATTGCGACTGACTTTGAATCTGTTTTTGGATTTTTGAAATGTTTTGATTTTTTTTTTAAAGTTTTTTGATGTTTTTGTGTTTTCTCAGGGCATTTCCCGATGTTCATGGATTCTCCATGGTTTTATGTCTCCAACACAACCAATGTAAGAAGCAATATGACACATGTCAAGTGTTTTCCCCCAGTCGAGTATAAGACCAATTGACTATGAATAAGGTAAAATGGGGGATATGAAATGCACTCGATGTCAATCGTTCCAAGTTATGGGAAAGAATACCACTTATTACAAATGGTATATACAAGCGATGGATACGAAAGATAAGGGATATGTACAGGGATAGGTAGTACATACAGGGATAAGGGATATGTATAGGGAAGTGGACTATGTACAGGGCCGTGGACTATATACAATGATAAGGACTATGTTCAATGATAAGGACTATGATTAGAATAATAGTAGACAAAGGAGCAGAGTTAACTACACATGGCACCTGTTTGCCATGTTTTCACCATGGTACCTATCCAAAGCGCCACCAAAGTGGTTTTAACTATTGGACGAATAATTTGTCTTTACTATTTTCTATATTATTTAATTTTTTTGGTGTTACCAAGACACCTGTTTGCCAGGTTTTCACCTTGATAACAATTTTTGTGATTTTCTGATTTTTTTGTATTTTTGCTAATTAAGACAAAGGCTCCTAGAAGCTATGCGTAGAACTTCTTCAGATGCATACTATTGATTGGTGAGGACAATGGTTCCCCTTCAGGTGGTACGCTCCTGATCCAAAAGCTTTCGTAACAACATAAGGTCCTAACCAATTTGGTTCAAACTTTCCTGGTTTTTCTCTTTCTGCTTGATTCTTTGGGTTCTCTATTAAAACCATGTCACCAATGTCAAAGTTTCTATTCAATACCTTCCTGTTATAGCTACGATGAAGGTGATTCTGATATGCTTGAAGATGATCTAGTGCCTTCTGTCTTCACTCATCTAGGAATTCTAGCTCATGGATTCTCGATACTTGATACTCTTCATCATCAATATGGCCTTTCAGGGATACCCTTAGGGAAGGAATCTTGACCTTAATAGGCAGAATAGCTTTAGAACCAAATACAAGTGAATATGGAGTAGCACCAGTGGGAGTATGGATACTTGTGTGATAAGCGCATAAGGCAAGGTTAAGCTATAAATGCCAGTCACGACCAGCATCATTGGCAGTCTTCTTGAGGATTCTAATGATGGTCTTGTTAGATGCCTCCACTTGGCCATTACCTTGTGGGTAGTATGGAGTGGAAAAGTGATGTTGGATATGAAATTCATCACACAGGTGGCGGACTTCTTGGTTCTTAAATGGGTGGCCATTATCAGTGATTATGGACTGAGGGACACCATACCAACAGATGATATAGTTCAGGATAAATTTAGAAATCTGTGTGCCGGTAATGTATGTCATAGGGATGGCTTCAATCCACTTCATAAAATACTCAATGGTAGCGAAAATGAATTTGTGTCCATTAGATGATGTGGGGTGGATCTTACCTATGAGGTCGAGTCCCCATTGGGCAAAGGGCCATGGTGACGTTATAGGACGGAGCTCCTGTGCTAGCGCATGTATCAAGTCTCCATGAACTTGGCATTGACGACATTTCGTTACAAAGACATATGAGTCTTTTTCCATAGTAGGCCAGTAATAACCCAGTCTCATAATCTTTTTGGCTAAGGTAGGACCGCTAGAATGGGAACCACATATACCCTCATGCACCCCATGCAAGGTTGCTTGTGCTTCATTAGAATCAAGACATCTCAGTAGCGTATTATCTAAGGCACGTCTATATAGGGTGTCTCTGACGATGGTGTATTTGGCTGACTTGCGGAGGAATGTCCTACGTTGGTTATTTGATAGGCTAGTGGGTATGACTTCGGCATGAAAGTAATCATATATTTCTTTGTAACATGGGGAATCAGGACCAATAATGTCACACACCATTTCAGAATCTGGGATATCGTAGACTGGGACCAAAAGTTGTTCTACCAAGAACTCAAACTTAGGCACGCTGTTAGGAATATCAAGAAGTGATGCAATTGTAGCCATAGCATCTACTGCCCTATTTAAAACATGAGGTATTTGATGAAATTTGACTTTTTCAAAGTACTCTTTAAAGCTATCAGCCATGTGTTTGTAGGGAGCAAGCTTCTCATCCTTAGTCTCATAATCATCATTTACCTGTCTAATTACCAATTGAGAATCCCCATATACTTGTAAAATCTTAATTTTCCACTTGACTGCCATACGTAACCTCGTCACTAGAGTTTCATACTTTGCTATGTTGTTAGTGCATGGGAATGCAATCCTGAATGACTTAGGGATGGAATCACCCTGTGGTGTAATAAACAGTATACCAGCCCTTGAACCACGATTTGTATGTAAGCCATCAAAGTACAATTTCCATGTTATGTTTGTGTCAATTGTGAATATGAACTCATTAGGAAAGTCTGCAACTAATGGGTGATCTGCCTGTGTGGGTGTGTCAGCTAACTGATCAGCAATGACCTATCCTTTAATAGCCTTTCTTTCTACATACTAGATATCATACTCACTAAGTATCATAACCCATTTGGCCAGTCGCCCTGTTAATGCTGCCTTGCTGAGGAGATATTTCAGAGGGTCTATTTTAGCAATCAACATTGTTTGATGGTTTAGCATATAGTGCCTCAATTTTTGAGTAGCAAATACTACTGCAAGACAGGCACGTTCAATGGTACTATAGTTGATCTCATAACCTACCAAAGTCCAACTGATATAATAGACTGCCCTTTCATGACCTTCATCGTCATTTTGTGCAGGCAATGCTCTGAGTGATGAATGGGTTGTCATAATATAAAGAATCAATGGTCTTCCTTCAACAGGTGGCATTAAGACAAGGGGTGTGAGTAAATATTCTTTAATCAGTTGAAAAGCTTCTTCACACCTAGCTGTCCATGCAAAGGGTACTCCTTTCTTAAGTAGATGTTGAAAAGGATGTGTCTTATCTGCTAACTGCACTATAAATCTTCTAATAGATTGCAACCTTCCCTACAATGTCCTTAGTTGACTAAGATTAGTAGGTGGAGGCATTTCCATGATTGCTTTTACCTTAGCCGGATCTACTTCAATACCTCATCTAGAAATGATATAACCTAATAGCTTTCCTGACTTGACTCCAAACACACATTTCTTTGGATTGAGTCTTACTTTATACTTCTCTAGCCTCTGAAATATCTTGTCTAAAACCTGTAAATGTTCTACCTTTGTCTTGGATTTTGCAATAAGGTCATCGACGTAATCCTCCATAAGAGTGTGTACTAGATTATGAAAGATAGTAGTCATGGCCCATTGATAGGTTTCTCCAGCATTCTTGAGTCTGAAGGGCATAACATTCCAAAAATATGTTCCCCAAGGACAAGCGAAAGTCATCTTAGGTTGGTCTTCAGTTGCAATTCTGATTTGATTATATCCTAAAAATCCATCCATAAGGGACAACATGTCATATCCTATTGTCATGTCAACTATCATGTCTATGTTAGGCAAAGGAAAGTCATCCTTAGGACAAGCTTTGTTGATATCTCTGAAATCAATGCAGATGTGGATGCCCCCAGTTGGTTTAGTGACTGGTACAATATTGGAAATCCAATCTGCATGGTCAATAGATCTAATGAAACCAACATCTAAGAGTTTCTTGAGTTTTGCCTTGACCAACAAAGCAATATGTGGGTGCATTTTTCTCAATTTTTGTTTCATTGGTTTGGCACCTAGTCGTAAGGGAAAATGATGCAGAACAAGTTCAAGATCTAACCCTGACATGTCGGCATATGACCAAGCAAAATTTATCTGTCTCTGTGCAAAGAAGTTATGGAACTCTGGATTCTCTTCTGTTGTCAATGACGCTACAAAATGAACCAGTCGAGGATTCTCTTTGGTACCTATGTTGACTTCAACTGATTCTTCAATGAGCATGGGTGACTTTTCCTATGCAACGGGAAAAATGTTCAAACCTCCATCCTTAGGTGCCTCAGAGGGGTTTTCACACCTTCGGATGTGTCCTTTCTTTTTACTTTTCCATTGTCTAAAGGTGCCTTTTGGTTTTCACCTAGAGACTCATCCTTTTTATTTTGTTTATTCTTTTTCTCATTTTTGTGACTGGAGGGTTGAACAGATTCCCCAAAATATGCTTTGTTGTCCAAGTCAATAGTAAAACCAGCCTTGTGATCACCATTTGGTATGCCTTCTCGTAATCCCAGAAACTCAGCAATTGCTTCGTCGTTCTCAAAAATGTCTAAGACGAGTGTGTCTTGTTGGTCCCAATCAATGAGTTGGGGATAGACTAAGGGCATGTCATCATCGGAGTTATCAAATTTTAATGGAGTCAAGGTGAAGATTAAATTATTCATGTGGTTACAAAAGTCTTGTACCAGGTCCTTTTTGCTCTTAGGTTTGGGTCTAGGTAGATGGATAGGTGAGCCTAATGCCAAGGTTTGACTATCGGAAATAGGTGGCTTAGGTTTCCATGAGGTAGGATCAAGTGATTCCCAATAGTAGTGTTTAAACCACTCCTCCTTTGTCATTTTCTTTGGTGGACAGGAATTCAAGGGATTTGGTGAGGAACTTAACATCAAGTCAAGTTCTCCAAATAACTTGTCAAGGTCCATGGAAGAAGTAGAGGATAAAGAATCCCACTCATAATCGTTAGAGTCAGGGGAATCACAATGATATTGGTCCACTGGTTCATGAGATGTCTTAATATCTTCTGAAGCACTTACTTCCTCAAGTAAGGGTAATGGGGTACTAGGAACGCCAATCTGAATCAGTTGAAACCCTATCCCTACTCCTTTTGGCCACTGAGAAACAAATATTGGTTCAATCCTCCCATCTTGGTTTAAGCCTAAACCACTCTGGCCATCATATCATTTGCTTTGCATGATTTTGAAACCCTTTCCATATAGATTTGTAGGAATATAAGCAAGTAAGAGGGGTTTCTCATCATCTTCCCTATACAGCCAGGAAATGACATCTTCTGTATCTACGGCCTCTTTGCTTAATTCACCGCATTTAGAAAAAAATTTCATGGGAGGAATGTGTATAGTGACCATAGATTGTCTCCTATCTGATGTAGGTAAACCATATGACTTAGGAGGAATTAAATGGCTAACACAATAAGAAGTTTTCATGTAATACTCTCCACAACCCTTGTCTTGGATCTCAACCCTAGGAGTGGTAGGAACTGAGGGTGAAATAGATGTTTGAGTGAGTGTGGTTGGATCAACATAGGAGGATGAATTGGACGCTAAGGCCTCTTGGTTTACAGGCACTTGGCGTTGGGGGATTTCCTTTAGATTGGTGCAATACTGGAAAGGATCTGGATCACCATCTATAGTTATTTTTGTGCCATTGTAAGGGAATTTAAGACACTGATGATACGTTGAAGGGACTGCCTTCATGGCATGAATCCATGGTCTACCTAGTAGAAGGTTATAAGGAAGGGTGAGATCCAAGACGTGGAACTTTGTGTCCATCACCGCAGGACCAATTCTGAGAGGAAGTGTTATGACTCCCTTTGATTTTCTTTCCTCATCATCATAAGATTTAATGACAATACTATTGGTCATGTCTATGCATGCTTCTGAGATACCTAAAGCCTTAATTAGTTTTAAAGCACATAGATTTAACCCTGCTCCTTCGTCTACCAAAACTCGTCTAACTTTGGTGTCATCAACAAGGACTTCTAGATGTAAAGGGTCGTTGTGGTTTGTCTTTTCAGTTGCATAGTCTTGTTCAGAAAACATGGCATGGTGATTATTGGTCAAGTAGCCCACCATCTCCTGGAAATGATTGACATCAAGATCATTAGGGACCGTGATGTTCTGTAAAGCCTTATCGAGGATAGCTCGATGCTCAAGGGAAATATGCAACAATTCCAAGATTGAGATTTGGGTTGGGGTCTTCCCCAGCTGGTCAAGAAAGTTATATTGTAACTTGGAAGGTTGGGGTGTTTGTTGCGATGGAGGGCCTTGGATAGTGAACTTAGTATGACGAGTATTGACTGCACACTCAGGATTAGTATTGATAATAATGGTATTGATATTCTCATCGGTGGCATGAAGGCAATGAATGATTTTTCCACTATTATAATTGTGCTTGACATTGGCATAGTTGACTGACATATTGGTCTTAGTACTCGAACTAGGGACAGTTTCTTTCCCATGGTCATGTAATCGGTCAGAAAATACTTGATGATCAGTGTTTGATGACTTATGTTTTTGTCCACTAACTTCAATAATTCTCCTTTCGACAAGATCCTATATGATATTCTTCAGTTGTTGACATTTTTGTAGATTATGTCCCTTAGTTCTATGATAATCACAAAAGGAATTACCATCCCATCAAGCTAGTTTAAATTGTCCTAGATGGTATTGTCTTGGTTCCTGCAACTATATGAGATTATGTTGTAATAGTTGTTTGAACACCGACTCAATGGGTTCCCCTAAGGGAGTGAACTCACATTTTTGAAATCTTCTTGGTTGTAGACGTTGATTATTTTGGACCACGTTAGGAGGTTGATTGACAGCATTAAGCGTGTTGGCAAAAGTATGAGGTCCTTGTAATGTGAGGAGGGGTCCTGCTTGTAGCGTTTTAGCATCAACCACCCCATCATTAGTGACATTTTTGTTGCGAGACCAGAACCTATTTCTGTCAGTGGGGGTATTTTGTACAATCAGGTTTCTATTGGATGTTGATGTCTTGAGTTCGCCCTTTTCGATGAGGTCCTTCTCTATTATAACCCATTTTTCCACTAGTTCTGAAAAAGATGTACAACAATGTACCCTTAAATTACTCCTGAATTTTGCATGAAGGTTTTCTTGAAACATTGTAACTTTTTTTTTTTTAGGTATCTCAACAAGACACCTACTAGCTATAGTCCTCCATCTTTGGAAGAATGCAATGAATGTTTCCTCTTCGTCTTGCATTGTGTGACACAAGGTTGCTATATTTATCTCGTGATCTATGTTAAAGGAGAATTGCTCCACAAATTTCTCAACCAATTCACCCCAAGATCTAATGCTAGAATCTAGACCCGAAAACCACTCTAGTGCAATTCCTACAAGACTTCTTGGAAATAGCCTCATAAGATACGTGGGGTCATAAGCGACATCTATGCATATGGTAGAAAATTCCCTTATATGTTCTATTGGATTTTGTTTACCATTGTACTTAGGGAGATTCGGTATGACATATCCGTGAGGGAAAGGGGTCATGTACAATGATCTATTAAAGGGGAATGGGCATATGTCCTTTGTTGAAAATGATTTCTTAGTTGACACCGACATGTTATCCATTTGCATTTGTAATGCACGCATTTGTGTTTGTAAGAAGTCAACTTGGGTCAAAGATGTGCTAGGGGGATTATGCAGATCTATGTATGTGTTCTGAAATCCAAAGTCTCGTGATGGGTTTTGATTAAACATTGGCATCTGAGGTGGATTTGGATTTGGAATGTTGGTAAATATGTTCTAATCTGGAATCTGCATAAATTGGTGTTGACCTGGAATCTGTGTAAATGGATTCTGAATACCACTTTGGGAAAAGAGGTTCTGATTGGGAATCTGTGTAAATGATTGGTGTCCACCAATTTGAGAGAATGGATTCTGATTCAGAATCTATGTGAATGGATTATGAGTGCCAGTTTGGGAAAGTACATTCTGACTCAGAAACTACGTGAATGTATTCTAATTGCCATATTGGAAGGAGGGAATGCCCCTTGTTTGTGTAATCTGTGGTATAGTACTAGTGACTAGAGCACTAGGTATGGCCATCGACTGTGGTATGGTACTCGTGATACTAGCGTTAGGTATGACCGTTGATTGTGAACTTGTGACACCGACATAAGGTGTAGAGGCTGAAGTTTTAGGTCTTTTACTCCCAACAAGAGGACCAAAGGGAGTGGATGATGAAGCCCCTATAGTGAAATTAAATCCCGATGTCATGCTAGATGTACCAAATGGGGACGTATGGACTGTCATACTCTATGTAGGTGTAATAGATGGCATAGTTGTGCTGACCTAAGGTATAGTAGTACTAGTAGTCATGGTATTTGTCCCTTGTGTAGGTTGAGTTTGTAAGGTGCTGATATCAAATCTTGGAGGTAAGGTAGAGCCTTCAGCTAGCAATTTGGCTAAGTATCGTTGTCAATCATTTTCTAGGTACTCATCTATGAAAGAGGCAAACTCAGGGTCCTGTGCAGCAGCTTCTATGTCCTCTACTGCAATATGTCCTTGAGTGTTTCTAATGGTGAATTTGTCTAGTAGAGTCTTATGAGGTCTTGAAGAAAATGGATTGATGAATTCGTTTGGGTTCGACATTTTTTCTCTCTCTCTTCTCTTAGACCTAGTCAACCATGTAAGACAAGCTCAATATGCGGGAAATGCAAAACTATATCTATGAACAGTATGACTCTAGTCTATGTTTTTGGGATTTTCGTATGCAAAATAAGGAATGTTCTAGGATGACACTAGCCTAAAACCTAAAGATACAAGGCCTAAGCAAGGTTCTAAAATAATTAATTCTATAAACCTTAAGACAAAGGGACCAACTACCTAAAGTCTAACTAAGGTGTCAATTTAGTTTAAGTCAAGGAACCAATGTAGGACGAGGATCAAAGACAAGTTGAGTTTCCTAACTAGACTGATGAGCTAGGAGGACTCTCTGTAGGACAAAGGATAAACTAATAAAACTAGGTTCAATGATAGATTTCGTTGACACTATGACTTTTCTAGAGTGTAGATGGTGAACTAGTCCTAAAGTTTGTAAAAGTGACCTTTCTAGAAGTTTCATGCAAGGTAATATGTATTCTAAGATGAAACTAAACTCTAAATTAAGACAACTATCGTAATGACCAAATGAACCTAAAGGACGCAAAATTGAGCAAATCGTTTCAGGTTTCTATTCAAGGACTGTTTGTGTAAAGACAACTGAAACTGGTATAATCGTGTTGACTGGACAGTGACTATGAATTATAGTTTTATGATAATCAGACAGATGCATCTTAGGATTTCACAGATGTGGTTCAAGTTAACAGTTGAAATTTTCCAGTAATCAATTGCATTTCTCTAGTAATTTCAATGTGTGATTCTGACAAATGCGGTTAACCTTCTAACAGATGCGACTCGTACTGACAGTTGTGACTCAGAATATAACACATGCGGTTTTTTGCAAAGCAATTACGAGCTAAAACTGGCATATGTGACTCTAAGCTAGAAAGATGTGACTAATACTGACAGATGCGACTCAAAGCTAAACAAATGTGACTCAAAATTTAACAGATGTGACTCCCAATAACATATGCAACTCAAGATTTAATAGATGCGACTCTAAAAATCAATTGCGAGTTTCTGGTGAACAGTTGCGACTCTCTATGTATTTTCAGTGATGAGATTTAAACTGACTCTGTTTTCTATGATCAAATTCTAACAATCAAAGACAATCATAAGACAAAGTGTTTTCAGTTTCGATTTTGGACTCAAAGAACATTTAAGTTGATAACAGACAAGCACATCCTAATAGGCCAAAGGCCTAGGGTTTGTATACTTGGTATAGCCCACCTTTTATACCCCGGATTGGTGATAAACACCTTTCCTTCTCAAGAGCGGATAGCTTAGAAATTTGGTGGCATTGGCTCCCCTCCACAGCGCATTAACATCTTTCGAGCACACCAATTTTGAATTCTTTGGGTAATGATCTTCCAAGAACTACTATCTCTACTCAAGGGGATCAGTAGTGAGTCTCTTTGGGCATGATACTGTACCCTGCACTATACCAAGCAACGGCCACAAATAGGTTGGTCTCTAAAACAAAAGGTATTTGGTATGGGCATTCCGTTCGTGGGGCATGATCCATACGGTGAGAGTCCCCTTTCGAATCCATCTCATCAGAACCATACTCATGATTCTTGGGTTTTCCCCAAGAACCCACTTTTATATACCGGTTGGAAGTCCCTTGGGTTCAAGGTGTTACTGTTCTAAGTCGTCCTGGGGTGAGCACTTTTTCCCACCAGAACAGCCCCAAGTTCTAGAGTTGGTAACCGTTTCTCTTACACCTAGGATCGCACGGATGTGCAAGGGGAGAGGATACTTCGATGTACCAAGTCATAAGGGTAACCAGACTTGTGCTTTCTCACCAAACACAGTAGACACTTATTAATTTTAACCAAACGAAAGATTTGCTAAGCTACCAAACAATCTGTTTCAAAATTAACTAGGGTCTTCGACAAGCGTCCTGCAGAAAAACTCATTAGTAATTTTCAATATCATCTTCATTAATCATCTTGCAAAAGCTTGTTAACTCCAAATGGCCACACGCTAAAAATCAGATATTAATAACACACAAATCAATTGAAAATTTTAGATTTCTGAAAATAGAAATAAAATTTTACTAGTCAATTGCGTCGTTGTGTTACCAGTCAGATGCGTCAATATTTTCTTCAATTGCGGCTCGGTATTTACCAGTCAATTGCGATTCAAAAAATTTTAGATGCGCCGTATTTTTTCAGATGCGTTGTTTCTAGTGTTAGATGCGGTTTAGGAATTCAATTGCATCGCTTCGTCAAACTGATGCGTCGTTCCGTACGAAAAACCTACAAAAATCAAAAATAAAAGATCTACGAATTTGCGAAGATGGTGTCTTCACGTCGGGTTCACCAAATGTAATGCCAAGAAAGTGCACAAGAAACAGATTAGAAGCAAACATGCAATACTAAATCTAATATGCAAAATCTAATGTTAAGCAACAAAGAACAAAGGAAAGTAGAACGTAAACAAACTGAAACAATCTCACCAATTTCAAACGTATTTCCATGATTCATCTCAATTGCCCTTCTCCATTTTGCTTGTGTAGTATAATTGCCCTCAAATTTCTCGTAAGTTTGTGCAAGTATAGCCTAAGATAGTGATTAGCAAAATATCAAAGATTTAAGATACGTGCTCACAAGATTCGAAAAGAGATTTTGATTTCAAGAGAGATTGGAATGAAGAATGACAAATCAATTTATAGAAAATTGACTATTTGAACGACAGGCCAAGATCGAAAGATTAACGGACGGTTGAGATTGACTGATTAGACATGCATTCTGATAACTGTCAGTAGTGACATCAGTGATACAAATTAGAAATAGGGTTAAAGATTAAATAAATGATTTAATCTTCATTTCGGTATTCGAAAACAAAAGAAATATCTTTGCATGACAAAGATAAAGATTGATTAAAGCAACTCTTGTTCGAATGCACGCACAAGATTTAATTAATTAAATAAGAATATTTAATTAATCCACATGTACACACTTGAATGAGTTAGAACTAGATGATTGAATGATTTGACAAAGAGATTACTCGAGAATGCCACTCAGACATTAAATCAAGAGTTAATTGAGCAATTAAAATAGATGTCGAGTCGAGTAAAAGTGAATACTTAGATAACTCACACAATTATCTAAAATATAGAGGAATGTGTTAAAATATAATTTATGAATTAAATAATTCATTTAATTCAAGACTCGATATCCAAAGAATAATTAAATAAATAATATTTATTTAATTAAGTGATAAAGGAATTTTAAATGAATAATTAAATAAATAAAGAATTTATTTAATTATAGTTGAAATCTGATGAAGGTAAATTAAATAAAATGTTTATTTAATTTAACAAGAAGAATAATGTTAATTAGTAACATAATTAAATAAAAAGCGTTTATTTAATTAATCAGATAGAATAAAGAAAATGTGAATTAAATAATTAAGATTATTTAATTAATAGAAGAAATGAAGACTATAGAGAATAATTAAATAATTGACATTATTTAATCATGACCATGAAGATTATGAATTATGAAGAACATTGAAGTCGCAGGCCTAAACCAAATTTCGGTGTCTACAAGGTCCACCCACGGAATCCAAACCAGGGAGGAATTCTGGAGAATTCTGAGCCAAGCGGATTCCAACGGAATAAACATGAAAACATCTGCTAGCAACTTAATCTGATCATTATCAATCAAGAAACAACATGTGAGATCTCAAAATATAGCATAAATTAATCATAAAATGCACCCTCATATGTTAACTAGTCCTACTACTCCACATTTCTTCACATTCCACTGTGTTTCAGGAAAATTCGGACGGGACGAATTTCCACGAGGGAGGAGGCATTCCTGCAAGTTTAGAAAAAATAGGGAACAAAGGATTTCAGGAAAATTCGGAGCCAAGGGAAATCCGTGAAAATCCAGAGGAGAAGGAACGTCGAGAAAATCCGGAGGAGAAGGAACATCGAGAAAATTCGACCCACGCAGATTTTTGTGAAGACCAAAAATCCCCAAACCACAATACCGACAGAGTTTGAGCGAGATATGGGAAAATCCAAATGAGAAGGAAAATCCTGAACCAGGGAGAAAACCCGAACCACAACATTTGGCCAGAGTCTAAGAAAGATCTGGGAAAATCCGGATGGGGCAGAAAATCCTGAACTGGGGAGAAAACCCAAACTTTCCCAGAACCTAAGGTTTCAAAGTGCAATTTTGGGGAATCACTTAGGCAAGCAAGATAAACCTTTAGGCTCGTGCCAAAGTAAGATCAATCCTCAAAATCAAAGGGCCAAAACACCAAGAGCGAAAGCAAAAGAAGAAGAAGAAGAAGGGGGGCCCATTTTGTTCCAGAATAAAATGGGGTGGTTATGCAAGGCATAACAATAGTATTCACTTTTCAGTTAGCACTAGAATATCTCTTGATCAATGTCCTAAAACCAATGATAAGATTGAAGATATCTATAAAATTTCATATGTTGGTGCTATAAAAATCCTTATGTATGTCATCGTATATAAAGACTCAAACTTTCTCAAGTAGTGAGAGTTCTTAGTAGGTTTATGAAAAAACCTCATAAAAAATAATGGATTTAAGAAAAATATTTATCAAATATTTATGTGGGACTTTTAATCATTACATTTTTATCATAGATCTAATAATGTGGCTAGGATGATTTATTTGTAGGGACTTTTTGATTCAAATTGAGTTGATGATCTTGATTATAGGGGATCCATAAGTAGCTATATCTTTACTTTTTTTATAGGAGTGGTTAGGTGGATGAGAAAATTACAAGATATGGTTGCATTTTCCACTATAAAATCTTAGTACATATGGCTACAAAACATGCTTGTAAAGAGGCAATATATAACATATAACAAGAAGTAGGACTAATCAATTACCATTAGAGGTTCAAGATTTGTTGCAAGAACATGTTGATGTGGTAATAGATGATGTTTCAAGGAAAAATTTTAGTTCTCATGCAAGGTTTCCAAAATGGGAAGACAAAGCTTTCAAGGTGATTGAAGACACTCCAAATTTGTAGTTGAAGTACGAGGGTGTAGCCTACTTTATGTTTGTGCTGGATTGATTAGGCAAATTGGTGAAGATGAAGTTGAGTGGCATAATTTCAAGACAAGGGTCCATACCCTATTTTCCAAATTGACAAGGATGAAGGAAAGGTTGATGATTGTATAGACAATAAGAAGAGAGCAACATTTAGTATTACAAGGATGGGTTTAAGAAGAGTTGTGTTATTGAAGCCTTAAGGAGAGATAGACCAAAATTTAAGATAAATAAAATCTTGGAAAGAGAACAAGGTGTTGAGTCAGAGTATGTAGTCCATCAGTGCAAAAGATATTAGTTACAAGGTAGCAAAATAAGAGGAAAGCAAGTTTGCATTAAAAAGATAAAACCCAACGTAAAGATGAAGAAAGCATGGAAATGTTTCAAGGAATCCAAAAGGGCAGAAGATAGAAGACATAAAGCAAGATAATTCCTACCTTCAATTCAAAAGGGACTCGAATTCTTCTTTCTTCGGGAGTATGGTGCAGGGCACCTAGTGGATTTCATGCCTCCATGAGGCAATTTTGTAATTTTTGAGTTTTGGATGTATTTCTTTTGTAATAAGGTCTTTGTTGACCATTTCACATGTTTTTGAGTCATTTTTAGGTTGCTAGGAAGTTTGTGGGGTCAAACTTTGTAAAATCTTCCAAAATGTTGTCAACTTTGAAAAAATTGTCAAATTGTAAAATTGCAAAAATGAATAATATGAAGGGTCATTATGGGAAAAGAAGTTATTTGGTCATTGAAACTCAAAGGGAAGTTGGGAAATTAATTTCATATGTTTAAATATCCTTGGAGAGGTCGAAACCAAGGTTGGTGGTGACATTTTTTGAAGTGAAATCAATAAAAGACATCATTGTTTTTGTATTTCTGAACATTAAATTGTTGTTTCAGAGCTCGGTACGGCCTAGTACAGTTGATTAATGATCTAAAACTAATTGGAGGTTGTTTTTATGTAAAATTAATTTCATTTTATTTTTGTTTCATTTATTTTCATTAAGTATTAAGAAAGTTACAAGCGTTTTGGTGAAAGCAGCCAGAAACCCTAGTAGGCCTAATTTGAGGGAAAACAGTCCAATTTTGAGGGATTCTGTACAAAACAACATACCCTGATTTTGAGATATTTTAAATAAGGGCCAAATGGGTATTTTAATCAAGATTTTTTTCTTGGAGATTAGTTCTGTTCTGAAAGTTACAACCCAAAAACATGAATTTTCTACTCAATTTCAACCCTTATTCAAAGTGTAGCAATAGATTTTTGGCTTTTTTATTCCAAAACAACCACCCCTAAATTTTTAGTATGTTTTATAACTTCCAAATAGGTATCCAAAACATATTTTATATTGTGGGTATGAATTTTGGTTTGAAATATATGGTGAAAAATCATTGTTTGTTGTGCTACAAGGAATAATGGCAACTTGTGAAAAAAAATCATTTGTTTGATGTTTAAAGAGTTTGAAAAAAGGTTTTTTGAGTGATTTTTGGTTGTTCCACCCTTCTCTACATCATAAATATTGTGTAAAGTTATTGGAATTCAATGTAAATAATTGAGAACTAAATGTGACAATTAGAGTGTCATATATTTGGCTAAAAACTCAATAACATTCTTGCACAAAGAATATTGGTTTCCAATACTTTTTTTTTTAAATAGTTGAGGGTGGAAGATTAATGTTAAAAAAAGTGGACATTTTAGATAATGTTACAAATTCTCTCACTATGTCAATGAGCACAAAGAAGTTATCTTGGTGCAATGAGGCTATGGATCTTGCCTCTCCTACCAACTAATTCAATTCATTTATAATTCCTTATTATTTCATTATAATTGTGAATATCAAGTGGGATACTGTTAGGATTGCTAAGAAAAACCTTGTAATCCTATGAATATGTATTAGAACTTTAATATTTTAATAGTCAATTATTATTTCATGTGAATATAAGAATAATGGATGGAGAAATTGGATATCTCACATTAGGATAATTTTTTGTAATTAAATATTATTTTCTAGGGACTTGGAATATTCTTTGCAAGATGGCATTGAGTTGGAAATCTTAATTTAGCCAATAACAAAATCTTTACACACTTGGGACAAAGTGGAAGAGAATATCATTATTTATAGTGGTGTAAAAAATATCTATGACATTGTAAGAGGTGTAAGAAATCATCTTTAACTATGTGTAAGAAGTGGGTAGTCTTTATTGGATATAAGGAGTAATAATATTATGTTGTCTTCCAAAGGGTTGTTTTTGTTCTCTAGTGAAGTTGGACACCCAAGTTCATGAGAAAATTCTTTAAGTTCTTAGAAATATTCTTGTAACTCCTAGACACATGTAATGAGGTATCTTTTTGCATGTAGACTACTTGGTTCATAGTTTGAGTCAAATTATATTAGAAACCATTTATGGTTTCTTGTGTTGCTTCTGGCTATAAATGGGGCTTGGAGTAGGAGGAAGAATAGGTTGTTTTACAAGTTGTAGAAGTAACAAAATGTTAAAATAAATAAAGGGAGATGTTATATTGGTGTAACTCTTTTGATGGTAATACAAGCTTTGGATCTCTTTGAGTGTAGAGTTTCTTTCCACAAGAGTTTCTCCACATATATCTTATGTTATGGTTTATGTATTTGGATGCTTTTATTTTACAAAAAACATTCATTTGTAAGTTATATCTTGTTTTTACATAGTCAACCACAATAATGTATCAAGAAATCGCCTAAATTTCTCCCAATCTAATCATCCAACTTCGTACTATGAACCCACCATCCATTTCATATGGAACTATTGTATTATGTATATGGATCCCTACTCTGCAAAGAGCCATTGTCTCTAAATATACTACAATTCTCATAAAGTAAACAATAATATATTTGATAATTAAAAATCTCACTTTAGAAGGTCACTACTTTGTGAAAATCCATAATATACCATAATTTAATGTATTTTATCATTTATTTATATAAATTAAAATAGATTGGTGAATAAAATATAATATGTATTTTTCTATTATTAAATAAAATATAATAAATATATAATTTAATGTCCCCTTCAAAATATCAAACAAACAATTTAATATAATCAACACATTAACATAGATGGAATACTCAAGTGGAGAGGAGAGATACTTATTATATTATAAAACAACCACAAAAGTATCTTTAAATTCCTATATTCTCATGTAGCCACCCTACATAAAAACTTCAATCAATTTAAGAAATTAGAAAACTTTAAAAACCCTAACATGTATATAATAATTAAATTGTGTAACATTCTAGTTGTTTATTTTATCAAATTAATTATTTAGAAAAGTATTTATACCATTCACAAATTATTTATAAAATTTCTATCAATACAATAATGCATGTATTTGTCTTTTTACTTTATTGTTTTAATTGGAAACATTTTCTATATATATGTCTACAAAATTTAAAAATTAAAGATGGGTATTCATTTCTTTATTTCTTTATTTAAAATTTATATTCTGAATTGACCATTAATCTTTTCCATATATTTTAAAATTAATTATTAATGTGTCGTCAATTCAAAATATAGACTTTAAGGACAAATAGATAAAGTTAAAAAAAGCTAAGCTATTTCAGTTTTAATTAAAAAAAATCATTTTATTATACTTTATAACTATTTTATTTGGTACATCATACATGCACACATAATTTATGCTTTAACAACCAGGCTAAATCAGCATTCCTCAGCATTATATCCAATTTGACTTCCTTTCGTTTAGTCTTCAGTTGCAGACATTTTTCATCAGCTTCCCAAGATCTTCGACCATTTTTTTTCGTTGATCTTCTCGGTGGCTTGTGCAAGACGCACACATTAGCATGCAATTGACATGGCATACAACAAATTCATCGTTAGCAATTCATCGAAGGAAAATTCACCGCCAGCAATTCATTGCCACAAAAAATTCACCGCTAGCAATTCACCGCGATGATGAATTGCTAGCGGTGAATTTTCCTTTAGTGAATTGTTGGCGGTGAGTTTTCCTAGGGCCAATTGACATATTGAAAGAGCGGTGCAAGGTACTTATTGTAAATTATTTGATAGACTATTACAAAAGCATCAACCAATCAAACCTTAAACCTGTGTTTATGTAGAATGTGCAATGCATTTTTTACAGATTAATTATTCATTAACTTTATGTTTGTCTTTTGCTTTGTTATTTTGATATAGGACATTTTCTTTGTATGTGAATTTTTTTTTGAAATTGAGAATGTGGGCTTTTTTATTTAAAGTTTATATTCTGAATTGACTATTAACCTAGTAAATAGATTGAAAAAATTATCAACAATTATATAAATTTTATATTTTGAGTGCAGAATAATTAAAATAAAAAACAAAATAAATATTAAAAGTTAAAATATATTATATAATAATATTTAACTAAGAGTGAATTGTAAGACATATATTAAAGGGCTCCCATCAAATCTATAACTATTTACTTTAACATTATTCGTTCATGTGCCGTCAAATCAGAATATGGATCTGACAAATAAATAAAGCGGAGTTTTAGTGGCCTAAAGCAAACATCAACAATGTAGGTGCATTTATTTCGCTACAAATACAAGATCTATTCAGGGGTGAGCACCACATGCCAAATACAATTTATCTCTTTAAATCAGCTTTCTTCGTTTTCTTTTTCATTAGTTTCAAAACAGAGAACGAGAAGGCAGCTCAAAGAGCATGGAGGGAAGGGGAAGAGGTACGGCGAGCGGCAAGGAGAAGCAACAAGAGAAGGCTATTGGCATAGATCTGGGAACAAGTTACTGTTGCGTGGGGGTATGGCAGTCGCAGCATAACATGGCTGAGATTATTGTTAATGATCAAGGAAACAGAACCACTCCTTCTATGGTTGCTTTTACTTCTTCTGAGAGGCTTATCGGCGATGCTGCCAAGTTCCAGATTTCAACCAATCCTGCTAACACTGTCTTTGACGCCAAGCGACTCATTGGAAGACGCTTCTCCGATTCTTGTGTGCAGGACGACAAGAAATTCTGGCCTTTTATTGTCATCCAAGGGAAGGATGATAAACCCGTCATCCAAATCACTTACAAAGGAGAAACTAAGTTATTTGTACCTGAAGAGATCTCATCCATGCTGCTCATAAAAATGAAGACCATTTCTGAAAAATATCTCAAATGTGATGTGAAGAATGCGGTTATTACCGTGCCTGCTTATTTTAATGATGCGCAAAAGAGGGCCACAAAGGATGCTGGTAAGATTGCAGGCCTCAATGTGATGCGAATAATTAATGAACCGACGGCAGCAGCTATGACTTATAGCTTCCATGATGTATTCACCGGAGAAAGAAGCGTTGTCGTCTTCGACTTAGGTGGAGGTACGTTCGATGTGTCAGTTCTGACTGTTCAAAAGGGTAAGATTGTCGTCAAGGCCGTCAGAGGGGATATGCATTTGGGAGGTCAGGATTTTGATAACAGAATGCTTAATTACTGTGTTCAGAAGTTCAACAGAAAATACAAATTGGATATGAGTAGGAATGCCAAAGCTCTTCGAAGGCTTCGTTCAGAATGCGAGAGAGCAAAGAGGAGTTTGTCCTCTGAGGTAGAGACTGTCATCGACATCGACTGTCTCCATGAGGGACATGACTTTTCTCTAAAGTTCAGCAGAGCCAAATTCGAGGACCTGAACGCCGACTTATTTGAGAAGTGCATGGAAATAGTGAGAAAATGTTTAGAGGATGCCCACATGAACAATGACCAAATTGATGACATTCTATTAGTGGGAGGTTCGTCGCGCATAACAAAGTTGCAGGAATTACTGAGACATAATTTTGGGCAGGAAGAGCTATGCAACAAAGTAAACCCTGACGAGGCCATTGCTTATGGTGCGGCCGTGCAGGCGGCAGCATTGAACAATGAAGATGTGACCCTAGCGCTCACGGATGTTACACCTTTTAGCCTTGGAATTGAAGCTGGCGATGGTGTCATGACCGTAGTTGTTCCTCGAGCTACCCCAATTCCAGCTCAGGAGGAGGAATATATCACTACAGCCCATGATAATCAGACTGCAGGAAGTATTTTCGTCTACGAAGGAGAGAGACCGTTGATCGCACAAAGCAATTTGTTGGGTAAATTTGTATTGCGTGGAATTCCGCCGGCCAGATGTGGGGTGCCATGTATTAAGGTTTGCTTCAAAGTAAGCGAGGATGGCATTCTCGCAGCCTCTGCAGAGGACGAGGGTAGCGGAGCAAGTAAAGAGATTACAATAACCAACGCCTGTGGAGGACTGAGCAAAGAGGAGATAGATAAAATGATAGCTGATGCAGAGAAATTTAGAGAGCAGGACGAAAAAGTTAAAAAGAAGAATCTGGCCAGAAACAGTCTAGAGTGCTATATTTACAACATGAAAAGTAGGGTAACGGAGGCCAAGACCAAACAGAATATCAAGGCATCTGCTGCAGAAGACGTCCTATCGACACTGAATAGTGCTCAAGAATGGTTGGACGACAATGAGGACGCAGAAGCTTCTGAATTTGAGGAAGAGTTGGAAGAGCTCCAGTTTGATCGATTGCCTCATTTTACTAGGAATCTGTGAGGTATGTCTAATGCTGAAAATATATAATTTTTAAATTCTAGGGATGAGAGAGAATAGCCATTGAACGAAGTGCGCGAGGTCAGACATTTCTTTTCCGCCATCATAAAGAATATTTTGATCTTCGTAGACAAAAAGTAGTATATTTAGTCTTACTTTTAAAGCAGGTAACTTGGGAGAGAAGTAAAGCCTTAAAAGGTGTCTTTTTGTTTCGTACATTATGGTCAAAAAGTAATATATTTAATCTTACTTTTAAAGCAGGTAACTTGGGAGAGAAGTAAAGCCTTAAATTGTTTCGTACATTATGGTCAAAAAGTAATATATTTAGTCTTACTTTTAAAGCAGGTAACTTGGGAGAGAAGTAAAGCCTTAAAAGGTAGCTTTTTGTTTCGTACATTATGGTTCAGCTTCATTTGGAAGTCTTATAATTTCAATCTGATAATCTAGGGTAGTTCATATTCTTTCTAAACTGCTTTGATTCAATATAAAATAAGTTGGGAGAGAAGTAATATACGTATTTAATCTTATTTTTAAATCAAATTTTATTAAATTTGAAGTATTAGTGTTTTTAAGTTTTTATTTTAAATTGTATTGTATTGTATTTATTTATTTTTAATTGAATGGTTTGTGGTTTTTTGGTTAGAGGGTATATATCATATTTTTTATAAAAATCTAATTTTGGTGAGTTTTTAGTCATTTGCAAGTCAATTGATAATCGTTTAAACATTAATAAAAAAATTAAAAAATAAACAGTAATATTTTTATATGTTTATTATTTTTATTATTATTATCATTTTGTTAAAATAGCATTAAAATTTCATAAGTGAAATTCAAACATATTTTTTGACTTCCAAATTTATTTTCTAATTTAATTTCTATTTCTTTATCATGAATGCACATATCAAATAAATTCGGATCCTCTTTGATGCATAACATTTCAATACATCTAGTTGTTGTCGTGTATTATTTTGAGCATGGATAAGCAATTTTCTAAACAGAAAAAAATGTCTATATGAGTGTCTAAGCTTCAATCTCATACGCAACACTATGTTTATAGAGAGGTTCCTCTTTTTCTTTTACGATTAAAGAGATTTATAATGTTTGATTGTAAGTTGTTGACTTGTATAGACTTGTACAAGACTATTGCTTTTGAAACAATATAATAGAGATTAATCTTCATTGCCAATAGGCCTTGAATATTTAGAGATAACCTTTCAACTAATTTTTTGTGAGAAATTAAATTTTCCATTTTTCTCAACAAATACTCATTAATGAGGCATTTGTCAATTTAAAGGTCAATTGAATTTCAAATGGGCTTTAATATGAGTAAGTCAAGAAATTTATATTTTAGCAAATTAATAAAAAATATTTTACAAATTGATTATAGAATATTGGAGTTGATAGTTAAAATAAATGTCAAGATGATGTCATGATTTCCTAATTACCTATCACTTATCAACATATTTTAAATATTAATGTTCAATATTAATCAAATTTAATTTAAAGGGAGTAAAATAAAAATGTATATTTTAACTAATAATGCATCTCATCTTTATTTTTCATGAAAATGTATCATTTTAGATTAGTTATTGGGGGGTCTTATTGGGCCTCTACCCTTAATTATGAGGATTTTTCATGGGACCCACATCCCAAACACTCATTTTGTAGGGTTGTCACTTTAACTAACACTTTACTAGTGAGAGATACTATTGTAATAATATTCAATCTCCTACTCCTTCAATTATGGCATTGATATAGATTGAATGCATCTCTTTCTTCTCACCTTTTCATATGGAGAATTTTCTTTATCTTCTCCATCTTTCACTCCTATAAATTGAATACTTTCTCCTTTGATCTTCACCTATAAGCCAACTACTTTTGTTCCTTCTTGCTTTCCTACATCATTACCTACATGCTTATTGCACACTATCATTGGAGCAAGAATAACACTCTAGCATTCCCTACCAACACTAAGATATCCTTGGGAAAACTAAACCTAAGTCTCCAACATAAGAACCAGTGATCCTACCAATTGACTAGAACCCCTTTGACAATTTGTATGAAAATATTATGTATATTATTAAATCATAATTTTAGAATTAATTCAATTAAAATACAATTTAATAAGAATGGTATGTAGGTGATAAATAATGCACTTAAATATTATACAACTAAATTTATTTATTTTAAATTATGAATGTTTAAAGCAATGGAATTTTGTAATGATATGTTGACTTCAATGTTCTTTTAGAGAAGAGTAATGCACCCCTTTTTATTTATTTTATGCATAAGATACAATATTTAGTCCTATCATCCAACATCCTACCTCAATCCAAGCAATCTTTTAAATTGTCTTTCATTGTAGTCATATATGCACATCCTAGACTAGAAATTGTTGTAGATGTATCTCATGCATAGATCTATGGCCACAACCTTATCTCCATAGGGTAAAAGCGTAGACTTATGTCACCCTTCTGGCCAACTGTACGGATTCTATCGTACTTGTTTCGGCCAGAAGGAATTCGGCTGAGTGGGTTTCGGTCGAACCCACGTGGTGACGACATGGCACCTACGTGGCTTCCATGTTTCAACCAAGTAGGTTTCAGCCAAAACCCATTAGGCTAAATACCTTCCGGCCAAAACAAGTCAATATAAATGAAAAAAAAAAGTCGAGTGTGCTCATTTTTCATGTTTAGCCGAAGAGTTCATGGGCGAACACTAGTCGAGCAAATCGCGTCTCTACAAAAGCAATCAAACCCAAGTTTTTTGGTATTCAATCATTTCATTTCATTTTTGATAGCCAAGAGCTTAGTCAAGTTTTCATGTTATGTTTTGTTGTTTGTTCGGAAAGATCTGATTCGTTGGAAGTTAAAGTTGGGGTTTCATGGTATTTTGTTTCTATTTGAAGTATTTGTTTGAAATAATTTTTTGTTGAAAAAGGCTTATTTATTTCTGTGAATATTGAAAAGGTTGTAAACGGCTGGAAAATGGTTTAGATTTTTGGGGTTTTTCCCTCATTTGTGTATTTGTTGGGAAGTTTTAGTTTTGTGTATGCCATAAGTTAAAGCATTTATTATGAGCTGAAAATTAGGGGTTTTCCGAATGTGATTATAAGGTTTTATTTATAAACCCCTAAAATCACATGCGTTGTAAAAACCCTACATATCTGGTTTCTTTACAATATGAAGGTGTAAGTGGATTTGAGACCCAATACTTGGTCTACTATGGAGATTTAATCCTATAAATTTGAACATATAGATAAACCACAAATATGCAACATAAGAATTGAATGTTAACTCAGATTCTAGTTTTTTTTAGAGGTATGTGTTGAAAAGTGTTTCATCAGAGAATACATAAAGAGATGAATGAATAAGAGAAATATGTAACATTGGAATAATGCTAGATTCATTGTTTTCACATTGTATAGCTTTGCTTTGTCCCTTTCATTGGCAGCAAGCATGCAATCCTCTCTTGGCTCGTGTCCTGCATCATTACAGTCGTAACTTGCTTTCCCTTGTCTCTTTCTTTGGCCACCCTTAGTAATCCTTTTTCTCACAGGCTTCTAAATCAATCCAGCCATCGAGGTCTTCATCTTATAACCCTTCCACAGTGTAACTCGCTTTATCTGGGTTGTAAAAGATTGAATACCTACACATTAGTCCTGAAGCATGCTGGTCAAATAGAAGTTGCTCTATAATATAGTCGTTCATACTATTTTCTTGTCTACCACTTGTGATTATCTCCAAGGCTTTCCTGGTTGCTAGTCTTGTGTAGAATACTATTAAACTCCATGTGGACTCTCCACTTCCCAAAAAAACTTTGGCTCTTAAGCAAATTTCCTGCTCAACAAAGGACACCATCTGATTTGCTTTTATGTTACAAGACTTATTCAGTCCCAATCCATTAGAGTCGAAATAAGTACCATCTGAGAAGTTTGGAACTCCTTCCATTTTCCACAGACCCGCAACATTTATCCCTTCCATGCGAAGTACATTTTTTAATTCATCCCAGAAGAAAATATGAAGACAAAATGAAACCTACAAAGAAAAATAATCGGTAAATACAAATTTCTAGATACCTGCAATAGACCATGGCTCCTAGTGGGTTTGAAAGGCTTGCTGAAACCTGGGGCCAGAGTTTGAATTTTGAAGAGAAGATGCATATGACCTAGGTTTATAATATGTTTATATTTTCATTTCCATAATTTCTACTCCTGATCCCTGAAACTTTAGGTCACAGTTTGAACTTTGAAGAGAAAATGAATACCTGATCTATGTTTGTAATATAGAAATGTTTGCATTTGCATAATTTCTGCTCCTGCTCCCCAAGTGCTCCATAACTATTTTGAGGAGCATAAGAATATATGCAGGAAGACCGGCTTACCATGTAAAAGTTGTAAACACATGGCTCCACACTAAGCACTACACCCACATATACTTCCTTGTAAACTTGATATACATTCCTTTCTATCTTCTCTTGTAAAGGACATAGAGTAGAATATTGTAAAAATGCTCCTAATGAGATTTCTAAATAGTAAACTTTCAGATAATGCTTATGTAGTAGCAGAAATTTCATATTTGTGAAGGAAAATAAGCACAAAGCATAGTATGAATCCTATAAGAAATTACAGAAGTACTTTATTTATAAGAATATAGAAGAGGATCCATTGGAGAAGTATTTTAGATCTCTAGTATAGCAAAGTGTAGATACAGATATATGCCATCCTTGCATAATAAAAAATAATCCCTAATCTTCTAACCTTACATTTTGGTTTACTTCCAACTAACCAACACTGAGCTAGACAATGTCTTTATGATTAATAAGGTTAGTCAAGTTGATCAACAATGTTTTTTTTTTTGCTTTATTTTTTGAATATCAAAGGGAGGGCATATAGTAACTTAGCCCATTCAACCTTTAACTCAATTATTATACATATTACTCTCTTGGTATACTAAATTGACTTGAACTCCTTTTACACTATTAGGTTTCAACCCTACTTACTATTTTAATTGAAATATGTAATGAATGAGCAAAAGGATTAATAGTAATTAAATTAAATCATTGAGCTCATTTTCCATTTAGACTCCAATAATCCACTGGATAATAGGATCATGAGGGGCTAAATTTCTATTCAAATATAAACAACAACAAAAAAATGAGACTAATTGTATCATTACAACAATACCCATCTATTGCTTTTTAATCCTATTTTTTATGCTATTAATGTCAATATCTATATATGTGTGTAAATGTTATGTACATATTGTATACATATTAATTTTATTAGTTCTCTTATTCTCAAACAATAATAATTTAACATTTACATATGAATAAATCAATAAATATTTATATAAACATAAATACTTCGTTATGATTATTCCTATAATTAAATAAATACATGTATAAAACATAAATATGAATAGATGAATAAATATTTATATAAATAATTTATTATGGTTATTCTTATAACTAAATAAATACATATACAATCTAGATTTCTCACTATATTCATTTATTTATTTTATTATTAAAAAAAATCATGATTGAACTTCACCTTTTTTGCTCACACCATGCAACCCACCCTTGCATGAAGCCCAATCTCAATGTGTCACTAACTTGATTTGCATGCTCTCAATTGCACACTATGAAAAAACTCATCGATTAAAGAATTATGAACATCACACAATGATTTGCAAATAAATTTATTACAACAATATAAATGAAATGAGAGAAATCTAAAAATAAGAAATATGGCATGGTTGATAAGAGGGCATTAGTTGGTCCAAACCTTTTGGTTCATCCAAAATGTTTGGATTTTTCTAAAATGTTTGGACCAACTAATGCTCTCTTGTTGACCATACCAATAAAAGTAGAAATATATGGTAATATTAACCAATTTCATATTTTTTTAAAATAGAAGAATCTATGAGATATTAGATTTTAAAAATAAAACCTTTTTTTGTACACAACTTAAACCATAACCTATGTTATTCAAAATCTATGAGAGACTTAGATCAAGCAAAAGAGTTAGTAAACATCGACGAAAAAATGAAAAGCTCACAAACACCAACCCTAAGTGAAGCTACTTATAGTAGAAATTTTGGTGTCTATTCAATGTATTTTAGTATGAGGGCCCAATAGAAATTATAGATATGACTTGTAATTCTATAATTTTATGCATTATGAAATTATAGAGTTGTAAATCATTGTAAAATACATTGTGTTAGGCAACAAAAATTTTATTATAACTCTAATTACTTTAATGTACCTAGTAATTGGAGTTATTAAATTGAAGTTATGTAAATGGGTAAGTGAAATTAGTTAAAGTAAAAAATTTGGTGCCTACAATGTATTTCATTTAAATGTATGATTTTATGAATATATTTAAGTTGTGCATTTAAATATTTAAATGAAATTAGTCATACTTTTATTAAGTTGTAAGTCATATCCTAAAATACATTGTGTTAGGCAACAAAATTTCTTTCACTTACCTATTCACATAACTCCAATTAATACCCTTCACAAATTATTTCATTAAAGTATTTGATTGATCATTTATTGTATTCAATGTATACCATCATGGAGAATGGTGAAAATGACCAATTATTACTCTTCCAAATTATTTTAATAAATGGTTATTTAATATTATTTTATATTTGATTGATGATTTAATGTATTGAATGTGGGAAAACTTGGGTTCAAAATGTATTTGTAGACTCACTCTTTGACATATCAGCCTTAGTCAATTCACTTGAACATGAAAAATGGCAATCAAATATAGAAGAATATTAAATAATTAATTTATTGAAATAATTTGGAAGGGTAATAATTGACCTTTTTAGATGCCTCGCACTAAATGAATGTTTAATAGGTCATGCTTGGTGATGGTGTACACTCAATACAATAATTGATCAATCAAATACTTTATTGAAATAATCTTGGAAGGGCAGTAGTTGGAGTTTATGTGAATGGATAAATGAAACTAATAGTAGAAATTTTTGTGCCTACAATGTATTTTAGGATATGAATTACAACTAGATATAATTTCATTTAAATGAATTGATTTTATGAATATATTTAACTGGTGCATTTAAATGAAACTATAGTCATACTCATACATTAAGTTGTAAGTCATATACTAAAATACATTGTCTTAAAGGCAACAAAATTTCTTTCACTTATCTATTCACATAACTCCAATTAATACCCCAATAAAGTATTTGATTGATCATTTATTGTATTCAATGTATACCATCATGGAGAATGGTGAAAATGACCAATTATTACTCTTCCAAATTATTTTAATAAATGGTTATTTAATGTTCTTTTGTATTTGATTGATCATTTAATGTATTGAATGTGGGAAAACTTGGGTTCAAAATGTATTTGTAGACTCACTCGTTCAATTCACTTGAACATGCAAAATGGCAATCAAATATAGAAGAATATTAAATAATTAATTTATTGAAATAATTAGGAAGGGTAATAATTGACCTTTTTATATGCTTCACACTAAATGAATGTTTAATGGGTCATGCTTGGTGATGGTGTACACTCAATACAATAATTGATCAATTAAATACTTTATTCAAATAATCTTGGAAGGGTAGTAGTTGGAGTTTATGTGAATGGATAAATGAAACTAGTTATATAGTAGAAATTTTGGTGCCTACATTTTATTTTAGGATATGACTTACAACTAGATATAATTTCATTTAAATTCATTTATTTTATAAATATATTTAAGTGGTGCATTTAAATGAAAATATAGTCATACTTTTACATTAAGTTGTAAGTCATATCCTAAAATACATTTTCTTAAAGGCAACAAAATTTCTTTCACTTATCTATTCACATAACTCCAATTAGTACCCTTTGAATATTATTTCAATAAAGTATTTGATTGATCATTTATTGTATTCAATGTATACCATCATGGAGAATGGCAAAAAGGGCCAATTATTACTCTTCCAAATTATTTTAACAAATGGTTATTTAATATTCTTTTGTATTTGATTGATCATTTAATGTATTGAATGTGGGAAAAATTGGGTTCAAAATGTATTTGTAGACTCACTCGTTCAATTCTTGAACATGCAAAATGGAAATCAAATATAGTTCAAAATATTAAATAATTAATTTATTGAAATAATTTGGAAGGGTAATAATTGACCTTTTTAGATGCTTCACACTAAATGAATGTTTAATGGGTCATGCTTGGTGACGGTGTACATTCAATACAATAATTGATCAATTAAATAAGTTTTATTGAAATAATCTTGGAAGGGTAGTAGTTGGAGTTTATGTGAATGGATAAATGAAACTAGTTATATAGTAGAAATTTTGGTGCCTACAATGTATTTTAGGATACGACTTACAACTAGATATAATTTCATTTAAATGCATTGATTTTATGAATATATTTAAGTGGTGCATTTAAATGAAACTATAGTCATACTTGTACATTAAGTTGTAAGTCATATCCTAAAATACATTGTCTTATAGGCAACAAAATTTCTTTCACTTATCTATTCACATAACTCCAATTAATACCCTTCGAAGATTATTTCAATAAAGTATTTGATTGATCATTTATTGTTTTCAATGTATACCATCATGGAGAATGGCAAAAAGGGCCAGTTATTACTCTTCCAAATTATTTTAATAAATGGTTATTTAATATTCTTTTGTATTTGATTGATCATTTAATGTATTGAATGTGAGAAATCTTGGGTTCAAAATGTATTTGTAGACTCACTATTTGACATATCATCCTTCGAATGTAGTCAATTCATTGAACGTGCAAAATGCCAATTAAATATAGAATAATATTAAATAACAATTTATTAAAATAATTTGGAATGGTAATAATTGGGCTTTTTGGATGCCTCACACTAAGTGAATGTTTAATAGTTCATGCTTGGTGATGGTGTACATTCAATACAATAATTGATCAGTCAAATTTACTTTATTGAAATAATCTTGGAAGGGTAGTAATTGGAGTTTATGTAAATGGATAAGTGAAACTAGTTATAGTAGAGATTTTGGTGCCTAGGGAAATGTATAAATTAGGTTATGACTTACAACTTAATGTAAGAGTATGACTATAATTTCATCTAAATGCACACCACTTAAATATATTCATAAAATCATGCATTTAAATGAAATTATAGATCTAGTTGTAAGTCATATCCTAGAATACATCGTAGGCACCCAAATTTCTACTATATAACTAGATTCACTTATCCTTTCACATAAGTGAAATTAGCTATAGTAGAAATTTTGGTTCCTAGCACAATGTATTTTAGGATATATTACTTACAACTTAATGTAAGAAAGTTTTTAGACTATATAATTTCATTTAAATGCACAACCTAAATATAGTTATAAAATCATGCATTTAAATGAAATTATAGAGTTGTTTAAGTCATATCCTAAAATACATTGTAGGCACCGAAATTTCTACTATAACTAGATACACTTATCCATTCACATAAATCCAATTAATAGCCTTCCAAGATTATTTCAATAAAGTATTTCATTGATCATTTATTGTTATTTAATATTCTTAGGTATTTGATTGATCATTTATTGTATTGTTCATGTACACCATCACCAAGAATGGTATTATACATTCACTTACTGAGGCATCCAAAAAGGCCTAGATGTGTGTAATGACAAAAGGATAAACAATTTTAAGACCTCAATCATAATAGAATCTCCTTCTCTAACATGAAGTAGAATTGCACCACACATAATTATAGTGTAGGAGTTCATTCAAGATTTATGTATTTATATGCTTATTTGTTACTTTTACATGTGAATGTTTCATTAGGATATTTTAGTACCACTTCTTTTATAGGAATTTTTTTATAATCCTACTTTATCCCTTTCTCCCTCTTTTTCATTGATAGTTGAATGAACTCAAAATTGTTCTTATTAAATTACTTCATGATGTTCAAGCCACTCATTGCTCAAGTATTTCCTATTTTTTATAATTTCCTATGGAGCATCTTACAAGAAAAATGGTTATTGCATATATTTTACTAAATTAGAGAAATAGAATTAGTACATATTTGTAATTTTCTTGTTTTAATTAAATTTGCAAATCTTTACATATTTATATAGATATGGTTGATGATCAGGGATCACATCATTCTGCCTAGTCCCAATAGCAAGCTGAGGCTAGGTCTAATTTATATAGTGATAGCATTAGGAGATTAGAGAATGCTTTGAGATGTTTGGACCAAACAATACTTAACTCCCCTAATCTCACTAATAGAGATAGATTAGTTAACATTCAACAGGAGATCCATCGTATGATTCACACGA
Organism: Sequoia sempervirens; assembly: GCA_007258455.2. NCBI lineage: Eukaryota > Viridiplantae > Streptophyta > Pinopsida > Cupressales > Cupressaceae > Sequoia > Sequoia sempervirens. The sequence continues at coordinate 129,045,133 of VDFB02000015.1, read as the reverse complement.
TTTGATCTTATAAGCTTTATGATGAGGTCAACACAGAGGAGTTTTATAGGTCCCTTGCTAGCAATGTTGTTGGCACAGAGAAAATTGATTCTATTACTAGTAGAGTTTCGACACATAATGTGCACAGCATGTTCCCTCATTATATGGGAAAAAAGTAAGTTAGAGGATATGTTGTTACTAGATGCATGGTATTTTGGTAGATAGTCAGGTCAAGGTGAGGCAGCTTCATAAGGTGTACATATTCTAGACCAGCCTATAGCCCCTGAGGTTACTGCACACGATGTACATGGCACATATAGCTCACTTCTCTTTGGCACTGGTCCTCTACCTGATACAGGTGTCCCTGATTTGACTATGCATTCTCGTGACATTAGTGACATTGGTAGAGTGCTCCAGGGTGAGACGCAGGTACTTTCAAATAATCAAATATATTTTGTATTCTAAAAATTCACATACATATATAAACTAAAATTGACTTTAAAGTAGGTCTCACTCTTCATTGAAATCTGGTATTTTTAAATTTGTAGCAAAACAAGGGTTTGGCAGGCTTTGGAGATATGGAGCATGAAGACGATCCTATGCATGGTACATCTAAGGTACACATTTATAATATTTAAAGTACTTGATACATTCAAACATTGAAGTACATAACTTTAAGATGAATTTAATACATTTAGACATGTGTACATTAAATTAATTAATTTACTTTCTTTTGCAGGGAGACAGATCAGGACATCGATCGAGACAAGGATCGAGAGAGGCATCGGGCCACAGATCTAGAGAATCAGGACATGGATCCAAATAGGGATCAGGAGAGAGATCGATCCATAGTCATATTAGGCATCCTCCAGTTTGATTTATTTTACATGCAGATACATGATTTGTTATACATTTTATATTATGATTTGTCACATTATGGTTCTTAGATGGTGATCTTCACATTATATACATTTGACATTATGGTTTCACATTATGGTTCATCTTATTATGTTTTATAGTATATACATTTTACATTATGGTTCATCTTATTATATTTTACAATATATATACATTTTACATTATTGTTTCACATTATGGTTCATCTTATTATGGAAATAGAAATTCTTGAAGCTAATCAAGGATTACAAGATCCATCTTTACAACTTTTCCAAGAAAATATAGAAATATAAATATACAACTAACAAGATAAAATAAGATAATCCCACACCCTCCAATGAACATATCAAAGAATATGTATGGACCTACTAATGATCAACATCACCCAATAATGTGTGACCATAAGGCCCACTCCTTTGTACTAGGAGCATATTGATTAGGTAGTCCAACAACACTCACACAAAATAAAGTGGTTGAATAATCAAACATACTAATTGCATATCATACATGAGCCATCCAATAGAATACACATTGAAAAAATAATATCGAATAATGGAATCCAATAGTAACATTTGGTGTTAACCACTAATAACACACAAAGTAAATGGTGATAATTTCTAATAACATACAAATTAAATAATGATAACTACTAATTAAAACATTTGAAATGGTGATAAACACCAATAATCAAATAGTGAAAATGAAAATAAAAATCAATAACATACAATTAGAATGGAAAGGACAACCAATAATCATGTGAATATATTTATGTACACACATTGGATATAAACATGTGAATATATCATGATAATTTCTTGAGTCTTAATTATGTTTATGTTTATTTGATCTCATTTTAAATTATATTTTTATATTTTATCCATTCTCAACTCCTCTAGTTTACCATTCAAATTTGAATGGAAATAAAAGTTCACTCGACTCCTAACTCTAGAGTTAAATCCTAACACCAAAGGGTCCAAAGTGGTTAAAATATTGTGACACATAAATTGAGGTAAAAAACAAAGACACTCATATCCAAAAGATAGATAAATGCATTTCTATAAGGAGAATTTTCATCCTACAAAACAAAAAGGTTTAATATGGTCTATAACTCAATTTTGATATTTAAAAAAAAACCATACAAACTTCCCAAAAAACATCATTAATGAATTTTGGAAAAATTTCAATGTTAAAAATAAATAAAAAACTAAAATGTAATATACCCTTTTGAGAACTCAAATTAGGAGATTACTCAAGTTTCAAATGGTAATGATTTAGCAAAAAAATTCCATAGATCTAGCATAAAATGTAATTTTCCAATTCTAAAAACATACAAATATAAATTTCACAAGTAAAAATATAGATCTTGATTCAAACTTAGCATACTACAAATGGAAAGACATGCAATCTCCTTAGGTGAAGGATGAAATTTAATATGAAAACTATCTAAGCATGTTTGTATAAAACAAAATAGAATAATACATTCACAAATCAAAACCCTCAACAACAACGATTATCCTTCTTGAATGTAATGCACACAATCCTTTGGCAACCCTCTTTTAGATCCAACCTAAATATCCTAATCCACAAGAAATTTGTAAACAATAATTTTGCAAAATAATAGCTCACACCATGGAGGAGAGGGAAGACAGAAATAGGGAAAATGAACAAGTTATTTTTCACATCCAAAATAGTTATTTTCCACAATTAAGACACTAATTTTTAGTGATGTCACAATGAAGACACTATCTGATGTATTGCACGTTCATGGTACTACTTAATCTAACTATGCCATGACTTTTGATCATATAAATGAATTAGTTGATATGCCTTGATGTTTTGACATCAAAGATCATATCGCATCTAGTTGAGAAAGGATAAAAAATAGTGAAGAATAAATATATAGGTGAGATTGTGTGTTTCATAAGCAAAATAAAGTTAAATTCTCATAGCAAAATGGATTTTAGAGTTAATTTGAATAATTTTGTGCAAACATAATTGGATTGTAATTTAATAGAAATTTTCAATGAAGTTTTGGAATATGCATAATGTGTTGAAATTTAATATAATTAATGAAATTTAAACTATGTATGTACTTAATATTTGTTAAATCTTACCATCCTAAGCTAACCGCAAAATGCCTAAAATTTTAAAAACAAATGTAGGATTAAAATACAACAGATTATGATAGAAAAGATGTAAGCTCCCAAATAATCACCACCATTTTATGTCCTACATACATAGATTTAGTCAAATCCTTATAGCACCAAAATATTGGATTCTAGAAGTACAACCATAATTAAAATCTATAGACTATCATGAAATGTCTCCTAAAACTTTAAGGCTATATGATGTAAGAATGCGGGAGAAATAAAATGGACTCTTTCATATACGTTTTAAGAAATATTTATAGGAAAATAAGATCACAAAAAAGAAAGCTCCATGGGCTACTATTGATTGAAATTATTTGAATTCAACATAAAATAAATAAAAAATTAAATTTAGGTCCAAATGTTTTATTTTTATTCAAGGGGTAAACGCTTTTGACCCGGAGCTATGAACCGGTGAGGGCACAAATGGGGGACCTCATCCCCAAATGTTACATGTATGTATTGTCATAGAAAAAATATATGTACAAAAATATCTTAAAGTTCTTGGTACATATAATCTGGATCCTCTCTATCTTTTATTATCTCTAAAAAAAATTTATGGTCTTCAATAAGCAACCTCCACCTTTGTTTGGCACGCCCTCTTTTTGGTAAAGCTTCAAGATTCAATCTTGTTGCTATAACTAAATGACTATAATGTAAAACCTTTTGGCCTAGCATATAATCAATAAATGTAATACCATTTGTATCTATCTTTGTTTGTTGATAGTATGTGCCTTCAACAACCACTGATCTAGTAGGATACTCTTGTCCATCACCATCTACCATTGATTTTGACAATTTGCATTTTGGTTGCGTACATCTTAGTAGATAGTAATCTACACCTTTTGTATTGTTAGGATCTACAAGAACAACAAAAATATCTCCTGTACACACCATGTAGTAAACCATGCTCAACTTAGGTAGAATATAAATTATCAATTGTTAGAAATAAAATTAAATTTAAAAATTTAAAATTTACCTGTAACAACAAAATCTGATACACATTCGTAATCAGCTAAATACAGAGGATCATAGGTATCTACAGTGTCATTATCTTCAAAAGGGTTCAATATGTCCACTAATTATTTTGTTTCCCATTGTGAAACATACCCATCTCTAATATTCTCACATTGTAGAGTATTTGCATTGTTCTCAATGCAATCAACACAAAAACATGATTTTTCTCACTTGAATTACTGGAGGCCTACTATGTCCTACTGTCATGATTTGATGCAAACTTCTAATACCACTAATTGTTTGACAATTAGTAAGAGTTGATCGATCAATATCTGTAAATTTCAAATGTATCCAATTAAAAAGAGTATAAAATTTAAAATTCAATTCATGTACACATTGAAATTCATAAAAAAAAATCATTTATGTACCTTTAACTTCCCAAAAATATTGTGTGTTGTATATTGAGTCATGGGCAACAAAATAAATTTTGCACCATTCAACAATTTCATGTGCATTCCTTATGGCATTACCTACAAGTTTATGTTGGTGAAATATCAAGTTAAGAGGTTTTGTAGTTGAAAGGAAAAGATGGATCTCAAAAAACATAATTAGATTTTTTCTAAAAATCCATATCGTGTTACTTGCAAGTTCGTGTTGGTGAAGTGCACGCTTCACACATGCTCCAACTCCATCATGCTCTCCTTTTCCATGTCCACTCTCATAGAAATTCCACAAAAAAATTATGTCACATCTAATATGTTGTTGGCTTAACTAATTAAAAGCTTTTGCAGACTTAAATTATCCTATGACATTACAACCAATTTCATTTAAAACCAGGATAGTAAAAATAAACTATATGTGTACAATAATTAAGTTTGAACAAATTAAGTGAACAAATAAACATATAATTTCAAAAAAAAAAATCAACACTTACCAGCACATCCATCAGACCATATCCACTGTTGTGAAGCATCTTTTTGACGTCGTCTTAGGTCTTCAAAAAACATTGCAAAACAATGGGTTACATAGCTTCTATCATGACCTGTATCATCACTTATATAAAAGTGAACCTCTTTGATGATAATTTGTTCATCTTTGCTACTTTGTAGACCATCCACATGTTCTTCAGCGTGCCTATAACAAACTTGTACAAATATTGCAACTTGCTCTGAATGATAATATTCACTTTGGATCTCACTTTGAGGACTAAATGTATAGTTCTTAGAGAAGTCAACAATAGAGAAAATACAACCCACTAGAAAGCAATTCTTTGAGTCACGAAATTGCTTAGCTTGCCATCTAGCACCATGACAATGTTGAATATGTGGATATATGATATTGCAAAAAAATTTCATAAACTCATTGTAAGACAACTCACTCTCTTTAAGAACAATTTTTCTAGTCTCAACTCCTGACTTTGTTGAGTATTTCTCATTCAAATCTCTTCCACATAACTTGCATTGAATGCTCAATATTGTCAACCTGTAAAAGATTCTTCAAATTTCCACATTCATTACATATGTTTTTTATACAATTTTCACTTTGAATTCATTTGAATCTTCTAGTGTTTCACATAGAAGAGACTTCACAAATTGTGTTGTACTTCCAGGGATGACTATTTTTTGATTGATTACTGCCATAGCTTTTATGTATGTCTAAAGGTGTAGATCAAATTCAACATGATTTCGACAACAACAAGTCTCGCGTATCTTATTTATATGTACAAAACTTGGTCATAGTCTCTCAAACATCCTTTGACAAATCTTCACATCTGAAAACTCTTGCTTGAATGCTTCAAAAAACTCACTTTGAGTTGTATCTATAAAATGTTTTGGATGTGAAATTTTTTTACCATCTACACCTTTTATTTTTATAGTGTCCCTTCTATTGGAAGAAACACGAGAGTGGTTGGTCCAATATTCAATCACCTGTTCCTTTACATCTTCTGAGATTCTATCTTTTCGAGGAACCCTGTAAATATTTACCCAATTATTCTCAACATTTCCATCCAATCTATTTCTCTTTTTGATATATCTTTGAACAGTTCTCTTATAAATATTGAGTAATTCAAAAACTGCTTTAACTTATCTTCTATGTGATAATTTCTTACTAGAAATTACCATCATCAATGCTCTACGTGCAACACTTAAGTCAACAGCTCAACTCTTGCTTTCAATAGAATTCAATGCTTCTTGCAGGTTTTCAACTATTTTTTTCTTTACTGATCCTGATGAATTTCTTTTATTATCAACCCCTAACAACTCCAAAACAGGGGTCATTTATTTCCTCCTAAATAATTTTGCAAATAACTATTCTCTACCAACTATAGACTTTTCTTCAAAATATTCATCTCATATTCTTTTGCAGTGTAATTTTACTATGCTTCCAAGTAACATGTCTTCAGATGAAATACTATTAAAAAGGGATTCCTCATCCATCTCTATAAGATTTTCCATACCAAGGAAAATATTTCTATGACCACCTTCAGTTTGTCCTAGTACTTGTACTCCTTGGTTGTCATCAATTTCCATGGGTTCTTCAGAAGATTTAGTTTCATCCACATTTCTACTAGCTCTTTTTTGAGCATACAACCTTGTTCTTGTCTTTTTATTCCCCATCACAAATTGCTCAGGTTTGAATTCACCTACATACACAAAAATAACATGCATTCAAACTTTTTGATGTTTTTATTGGATAAAGTGTCCCCTAATATCATGGAGGTATGACTATTTTTTACAGTGAAAACAACATGTAAACCCATCATTATGTATGTGGAAACTATTGTCTAGAATCTTCTCCTCTGTGAGAAATCTTGATTTGATAAAAGTGGATGATCCTATTTGATAGGATATTATGACCTTATCATTCATCGTGCTCGGCTCTTCTTGATCATTTGGGATATAAATTTGATCCATGGTAGCTTTTGTATGTTCTTTAACTAGAAGTATTTTTGTGGGTTACATTTGACCACCTCTGTAAGATGTTTACTGAATCTATTATCATTAAGAGCTTCGTTTAGAGTGGATTGGGTTATTTCTTTGTCCTCAATTTCACTTGTTTCACTAGCTGCAATACTAATGTGATCTTCTCCATCAAAGTCTTTTCCCCAAGGGTCCCCTTCTTCTTCAAACATTTTTTCTCTTATTCTAGGGGTCATATGTGATTGTTATGATCTTCAATCTAAGGTAAGATAATGTATGAGACCTAAGACTAGGAAGCAATAAAAGGATATGATTCTAAGATGGGATATGAAAATGGTATGGTAAGATATGACAAGCTAAGAATGCAAGAGCTCAAAGGCAACTCTAGGTCCAAAGTTACTTATGATGTAAAGGATTTACTTGTGTTATGATGGATACACACAAGGACCAATGATCAAGAGAGGGTATGTAGGAGATGATGGACTCCAAAAGGATTTCCCTACTCAAGGATAATGGTATATTCCCTAACTTAAGGATGATGAACCTCAAGTGATGCGGATGATAGATAGCCAATGGTTTGATTTCAAGACCTAAGAAGAGTAGTCTAAGTGCAAGCTAAAGGTTTGTTTGAGCAATAGTGGATATGCAAGGGTGGAGGATATGCAAGGACTGGGTGGAATGCAAGGATTGAAAGATCGGAACTGAAGGATTGATAGCCCCAAAAAATATAAGTGATAGGTTCATTTTGGATGTTTTTGTTGTTTGACGTTTTGGGGTTTTGCAAGGTTTAAGGTGTTGCAAATTACTAGGTGTGATGTTTGTTTCAAGTCTATTTTTGAACACACACGCAAGACATAGCAGAAAAAATGTTTGATTTTAACAATACAAGCACACATCCTAAGGTTGGCAAGGACTATATTCACTAGATTTCATGTGGGTTTCCCCAACCGCTCTTATTCTTAGTGGGTGACTTAGAAGATTGGCCACACTAACTCCCCTCCACGACACTCACTTCTCGGGTCAACCAAGCTTCAAGCCCTCATGAATCTCCCATGACAAAATCTTCACCTCTACTAAGAACTGCGAGACTTTGGATGCCTTGGCAATGACCGTTGTTGCACCAGCAAATAGAAAAGGATTTTGGAAACTAAAAACAAGAGGTGTCTAGTAAGGGCATCCGTTTGAGTGGTTATACATGCGGAAAGATTAGCTCTGATAAGGAGGATTCCCAGCCTGCAGAGGTTACGCTCTACAGGGTTTATGGGGATTCACTTGTCGGCATAACACATCCGCACTTGTGGTACTTGAACTTTCCTCAAGCACCCATTTTATATACCGATTGGAGTAGCTTGGCTTTAGCTTGTTACCAGTTGGGTCGTTCCCTTGGGGTGAGTACTTTTTCCCACCAAGGTAGGCCATCTAAAGGATTAAACATAGACGATGGGTTTGGTTTCTGATCACCAAGTTTGCACAGGGTGAGAGCATACTCCCTACCATCTCAAGCATAACAAACAGTGTTCATTCATCCCCTAGTTAAATCTATATGGCGGAAGACAATTGTTCATTTTAATGCACCAATTGAAATGTGTTCTAAGATAAAGACAATTAGTTTCAAAAATAAAAAGTCTTTGGCCAAACGTCCTGTAAAACCACAAATTAGTAGTTTTTCAATATTAGTCTTCGACAGTCGACAGCTACACCACTTGTTAGTCCAAGCATTGGCTACAAAAATTCATTATAAAGCACAATGAAAATATAAGCATGAACATAAAATAATCTAGCAACAAACATATAAACATCAGAACAAAAAATAAATTAAAATAAATTACCAAATCTAAGATGTATTGGATGCTTGATTTTCCTATTCAACCCTATGAAAAATGCAAATAATTAGAAAAGTATCTTGTTGTTCAATATTAAATAGTTATTTAAGAGAAAAAAGTAAATCATAATAGAAATAGTTCATCAAAAAGTGGAAAAAAATGGAAAAATCCAAAAAAAAAAACTAGTGAAAGCTAACTTAAATAGTTATTTCAATAAAAATTGGACGAAAAAATGGGAAAAATCTAAAAAAAATATTCAAAAAATCAAAAGATCGGCCATTTTATGTTTTAGTACACAATCGATGAAAAAGGAAAGAAATTTGATGAAAATGGAAACAATCAAAAAATCAAATTCGAATAAATCATAGTTTTGCCCGAATACCATCTGGTTGAACAATATTCAACCGGATACTATTCAGTCGAACACTATTCGGCTGATTGGGATTCAGCCGAATCTAGTTCGGCCGAATATATCCAAATGGTAGGTGACATGGCAGAAAACTCACCATTTTATCAAATTTCTAGAAATTTTTAACTTCTACTGAATATTTCTTCAATCATTTTTTTTTAAAATAAATAAAAGTGCCCTTTTGTAGAGTTCACAGTGTTGAATTCAAATATATATATATATAGATTAATTTTAGTATATAAATATTTGAAAATATTGCAAGTAGGTTGTTCAAAGTCAAAAAGAGGCTCAGTTGAAATTAAATTAAAAAATAGTAAATCATCATAAAACAAATTGCAAAATATATGATGCCCTAGAGGAGAGAATCCTCTTCAAAAGGGTATATTTTTTTTTTGAAAATGAAAAAAAAAAAAACAATAGTTGACGTCAACTGAAAACTACCAAATTCGGGTAATTTTGACTTTAAAATGTTATTACAAGAAAAAAATACATCAAAATTTCTTTTTTTTTCATGCCCTAGATATTGAAGTCAGCTATCTAGGAAAAAAAATAGGAGAAAATGAATTTTTTTTCTGTATGTTCCTTGACGTCAACTGAACGTCACTTTATCTTGAAATTTTCAGCATAACAAAATCTGCTTTTAAATTGATAAAAATATATCAAAAAAAAATTAATTTTTGAAAAATTACAGGAATAAACTTCAACAAAAGTTCTACATTTTATTAGTTTACATCATTTTGAAATTGAAAACATAAATACCACTTTTATGTGGTTGAAGTTGAGAACTTTTTCTCATGTTGGCTGATTCCTTTATAAAGTGTGACACAGGTCTGTACTTTTACCCCGTGATTCAAACATATTTTCCTACCTCTTCTAACCAACTATTAAAAAAATTGGATTCATTCACATTGTATTATGTGCCAAATATTTTGAATTAAGTGCCAAGGAGCTTATATTTAAGGATAAACCCTACGACACTATTGATCATCACTTGATCAAGACATAAAAAACATTATAAAAATCCTTATCTACACTACAACCCTATCCCCTAATCCTAACATATTTTCCTACCTCATTGAGTCAACCTTGACCAATCACACAATAGTGTGTCCCACTTGTGGTGCATCATGGTTTTTGCTTGAAATCACATATTTTTTAGAAAAATTAATCATTTTGTACTAGAGGGGTTCCATAAACATGGGTTTGATTCAAGGGGGTTAGATCAAAACCCCTTAAATAGAATCCCTTGGGACTTAAATCAAACCCTCAATTGAGTCTCCTACACACCTATCAAAATGTGAACAAAAATGTAATATTTTACTTCACCTCCGGGGGTATCAAATGAACTCATTTAAAAATTATATTTTGTACTTGTATGTATCTCTTCTTATTTTCTTTACAAAATTTTAATATATATTATTTTTTATTTAATATTATATTTTTTGGTTTTATAATGAATGTAACTATCTTTAAAAAAATAATGACCTCTACTTAAGATATTAGGAAAAATAGTAACCATTGTTACAAAAACCTCAAAGAATACATTGCACTACATATATGTCCTTGATTTAATAAAAAAATAAATTAATTTTAATATGCATGCTAATAAAAAAATTATTTGTAATAATACAAGTTTGAAAAAATTAGTATTAATTATAAAATTAATAATTAATATATATTTAATAAAAATATTATCAAAAGATATCCATACACTAGAAATTATAGTAATTTGATATAATTCTAATAAGTCATGTTAATATTTTTTAGTGTGAAATTTATGCATTATGGAATAATGTCACTCATAAAAAAATAAAAATTAGTTGAAAAAAATGATAAAAATAATTTTTGAATTTAAAAAATATATATAGTATAGAAAATGACACAACTCATTAGTTTACATCATCCTTAAATGATTAAGTCGATGGAAATGGGGGACAAAGAGGAGGTCAAGCATGGAAAAAAAAATCTTAAATAACTAAACTTAAACTTGAGGAATAATTTGAGAAGTGCATTCTCAAAATTTGAAGATATTATAAGAAAAATTATAGTTCTTTGAATCAAGTTATAAATTGCTAAAAAAATTTAAATGTTTGAGGTTCATGAGGGTGAAATTATAAGCACATACAAAAGAGTTTGTGTTTTCATCACTAAAATATAACATAGAGTTTGGTGTCTTCCCTCTATTTTTTGTCACATTAGATAGGTTTAAAAATTGATTGGTAGAAATATAGCCAAAAGTGAGAATTGAAAGTTGTGTAATTTTTTATATTTTTATTGAATGTTTTTTTTTTTCAAAGTGGATGCACCTTTATAACTACGTCATTGAGCATGTACATTGCATAACTTGCATGAAAATAATAAAAAATATAAATTTTTGAATGTGCGTAGAATGAAGCATAGAAAAATGTTATATATACCTTTTTTAATTGGATAAGCACATCAAAAGTTAAAAAAAAAAAACTAATACATATGTATTTAAGGAATATGAAAAAATTATTTAAATAAAATAAAAACAAATATCTTAACTTTTTAAAACATTGAAAAAATATACAACTAGAAAGTCAAGAAATAGCTCATCATTTTTGTAATGGTTTCTTCAAATTTTGTTATAAAATAAATAAATTTGATGATGTTAAAATTTAAAAATGTTATTGAATATGAAAATCACATCTTTTCAAGGTATCATAAAGATCCAATCCTTAGGCTTGGTTGCCCAAGCCTAAAATAGTGGGAAAAAGATTTAAATAATTAATGTGTGCACCTTATATGTGTGTTTGTGTTACAAGTGTCACCTACAAGTAAGATAAATAAGAAAAAAATCTCTCTCTCTCTCTCTCTCTCTCTCTCTCTCTCTCTCTCTCTCTCTCTCTCTCTCTCTCTCTCTCTCTCTCGGTAAGTGCAAGAAGTTGGGTCCATAAAGAGGAGAAGTTTCAGCAAAAAAATACTGACAAGAATGTGATCTCAAGCCGAAATTCGAATGGTTATCTATTACACTTCAAGTACCTATTACCAAATGAGTACCCGTTTCATAAAGCTATTTATTTTTTACCCTATAGTTCCACAAATAGAGAGCAACCAGGTGAAACAAGTACCTATTTTTTGAGCAATTTACACCTCTAGATTGTGCTTACAACCTCCTCCCTTCCACATACCAAGTTTTAGTGACCTCTAGATTAGGATGTATGATTTTTTTTTAATTTAATGTTTATAGTTTATAATTAGGGTTTAAATTTTAGGTATATAATTTAACATTTATAGTTTGAAATTACATGGTTTATATTTTAGGTTATTTAAATTTTCATAATTAGAATGAATTTTATAGCTTGTAAAACTTATTTCTATTTAAAAATATTTAATCCATGTACAATAAATTTGTAAAGAACAATATCTCCTAAAAGATATAGAAAGCAAAACCTAACCTAGACATAAAACAAAACCCCTAAATCCTATAACTAACTAGATATATACTCCTATTGATAGTAATTTTTTTATACATTTAGTATGTCTTATTATATTCTAATATATATATATCCTATTGTCTAAAAAATTCAACACAAAGCGTTCTAAAATTAATGTGCAATCTTCTATGTATGTACATTATAGATTATATTTTCTCTAAAGGTTCTCTTATTTTTTCATGCTTACAATCACTCCTATGTTCATAATAAAAATCTCATGCACACTTTATCTTTTTAGATACTAGGCTACATTCTAGAAACTTTAGAGTCATATATCTTCACTCTTAACACAAATATTCCCATGATGACTCATGGAAAAATAAATGTATGTCTAGGTACATATCCTATTTTTATTATTAATTATAGTAATAGTTTTCTTTAGATCTAAATAAATCCACTTAAGTAGGTCGCAATCTACAAATTTTCCACATGTCCATATAGACCATTAAAATAAGTACTCATGATTTCTCAAGTTAATGATTAATTCTAAATGCTTATATGTAAGAAAAGTAATTACAATTTACATAAATTCAATAATTTAAAATTTTAACACCTTTCTCATCATGTGTATCAATGTATCATTCATATGAATCACTTCCTCATTATTTTTGAGTTCTTGAACATGGACAACATATTTAAGAACTCATAGAAATAATGAGGAAGTGATTCATATGAATGATACATTGACACACATGATGAGAAAGGTGTTAAAATTTTAAATTATTGAATTTGTGTATATTACAATTACTTTTCCTACATATTGTAGTGTAGGAAAATGTACTCCTTTACATTTTCACACTTTGTCTGGGTCCCCTCAATTAAATTGGACTTAATAATTCCTATTTTTCATCTACAATCCTAATAAATTGCATTTTCCAAAGAGGAAACCCAACTATAAGTAATGTCAACACATAACACTTTACCTTGAGCAATGTGTGTTCCAAGAATAGGGACCCTAGACCCATTCGCCCATGGGCAAATGGGTCCTCTCTAAGCCTTTGAACCTAAATTTAAAATATGTTTTTAGTGGTATATTATTGTCCCCAAATTCAAATTTTAATGGACCAGCTTGTAATGTTTAATTTTTAGGAAATTAAGGATGCATACCTATAAATACAAGGTTATTTCATCAAATTCTAATCCTAAGACACCTATAAAATTCATGAGAGCACAATTCAAGTTTACAAGAGAAAATATTATGATCAAAGACATTCAAGAGTAGATTTATCAATGATTTATTGTAGCAATCAAGATCTCAACCATCATGTCAAAGTCTCTTGCAATCATGCATGTTTTTGGAGCTAACATTGTGATGTAGATTCCAAACATCCAACCAAGCATTCAATTCAAATTTCAAGCATCAAGATCACATCCATTGAAGCTATTCCATACAAGATTCAAGATCATCATTTCAAAGGTTTATTCAAAGGTTTGGTGAGTTGCAACATAGCATTGTTCATTCATCATTCCTTTCATGTTTTTCAATTCAAGGTTTAATTACCCAAACAAGGTTTGACCAAGGAAAACCCCCATTCACCAAAAAAAAAAAAAATTCCCTCTTTTGTTTGTGTTATAGATCTTAGGTTGAAGAAAGATTGAAGATATCTTGAAGAGAAAAAGTAGAAAAGTTGTCAAAGTTGCAAAAATTTGTCAAAGTTGTCATCAATTCATGGAAACTCGCCTATATATCTCATTTTTAACTTTTCAACACTAAAACCCAAATTAAACATAAGCTACTAACTAACATTAGAGGCTCTCGAAATTTGGTTGAAACCTCTGCACAAAGACCCATTTTCCTATAGGCGAATGAGTCCCAGATAGCCTCATGAATCTACATTTTGGTGACAGGTACACATCATTCTGTCATTTCCAAATCTATTGGAACTTTGTTGTTTCTATTTGTATTATGCTTTAAATTGATGTTTCAAGTTTGAATGGGCATAATTGGGTTGATTTACTATTTTTTTAGATTTTCTCCCAAAAGTGTTGTTCAAGGTGATACCCATGTCCTCAATCTTAAGGAAATTGGTAGATTCACTCATTGAGTTGACTCACCTAAGGGTTGTAATTCAATTTTTTGTGTGGATCTCATTTCCTAATGAAATAAAGTAAAATAGGTTCATCCACATTCACATTTTAAAATTGGTGAAGCCCCTCCCCCATTAACTATATTTCCTTCGTTTCATTCTGGTGAACCTGACATTCTTCCACTATAAACTTTCTGAATTTGGAGCCCATTCAAACCCTAGATCTAGTATTTATATTACTTTGCATTGCATTGCATTTATTTTCATCTCATTTAGGGTTTTAGGTTTGCATTTTTCAATCTTTAAAATCTAACAATTTCAAAAAATTCATTAATTTCTCATAGTGCTTACATAACATTGCATAATTAGTCACTTAAATCAAAAAAATGAATCAAAATTGCATCTCAAATTAGGTCTTTTTGCTTGTCATTTAGCATTATTTCAAACTTACATTTAGATCTAATTTTTCAGAGATCTAAAACCATAACTACCTGTTTGCAACCAAAATCTAGAAACATAAACATCAACTCAAAAATTTGTAATTTAATTTTTCAAAATCCTGACAAAAGACCCATTCACCCATGGGTGAATGAGTCCCTGATTAGGCCTGTTTCTAAATTTTTGGGCACTAAAAACTCTCTGTCTACATTCTATATATTTGCATTCAGTTTTATGTTTCAATTTCTAGAATTTTTGTTTTCTGCAATCATTTACAATAAGGTTAATTGATCAATTCAAGTGCATTTCAAACATAAATTGGAATTACAAGACATCTTTTTTAGGTTTTTGCATAGTCTAATTAGAACATTATCTTGTTTAAAATTTATGTAAGGTGATCAATTGATTGCATTTATCTAGTGCCTATTCTCTATTTTGGGTGCACCTTTGCTTTGGTGAAACTCATATGAGATGTAGCTCTAGACTCATGCAATCTCACACTAGCACATCCGTCATGTATCTTGAGTTCTCTATCTCTTTCACTCATAGTGTTGACACTAGTCAAACCATCATGGACCATACCCTTGATACCACTTTTCCTATAACCTCCTTACCAAAAAATAATGTTACTAATGTTGAATCAATGGTTGCTAATTTCCCTGAAGGAGAACTAAGAAAAATGGATGAAGAATTAGAGAAATTTCAAAAGTTTGTGAGTTTTGGATACATTGTTGGTACTATGATTCATGTTAAATTGATAATGAACAAGGAATAAAAGTTATGTGTAGCCTATCTCATATCGTCAATAAGCATGTCCCTACAATGACTAGTTATGCTCAAAATTTGGGGTATACTCAAAGTCAAGGTGGAAATCCAATTCCTCCTTCCACAAACATGACCTCTATTCTAACTTACACCAATCCAACTATTACAACAGCTATACAACCCACTAGAAATGTCAATACTACCTTAGGTATTTCCACTAGGAATCCCTTTAGCTCTTTGCATTCAAATTTCATATCTCCTAATCAATCTCCCCTCATAAATTTATAATTCACTTGTCCTCCGAACACATATACACCTCCACCATATTCACCTCCATATCAAACCACAAACAATTATCCTGTCCTTAACCAACTCTTGAAAAGTGTTTCATTCCTCCAACAACAAATTGCTACATTAAATCAAAATCAAAATGGCCAACCTTCACAATATGTCAAAAAAACACATTATCCTTGGAGATATTGAGAACACAAATTCCACAAGACATAGAGATTCCTAGATTTGAGAAATATGGTGGGAAAGGAGATCATGTTATCCATGTTTCCACATACATAGCCTTATGTAGTGTATTCATTTTTTAGGATACACTCTTGGCTAAACTCTTCCCTAGATCCTTGAAAGACATTGCCTTAGAATGGTTTTATTTCTTACCGAATAATTCAATATGTGTTCATTCAATGAACTTGTTGATGTCTTTCTTAATCATTTCCAAATACACATGGATCCCAAGATGACCTTAGTATATTTAATGAAATGTAAGGAAAAGTATGATGAAAAGGTCACTGACTTTATTGTCTATTATCAATTTCTTTACTAAAAAAATAACATTAGGATTCTCGATCTTGATCTCTAATGAATGTTCATTAAGAATTTGAAAAATAATCTTCACGATTGGCATGATGAAATTTCCCTCCTTCACACAATTGTGTGCAGACCTTCATGATTATCAAAATTTGGTTAGTATTCATGAGGAGAAAACTCCCTCTAACTGTCCTAAAAATTTTGAATCCATGCCTCAAACCAACTTCCAATCATTCAAGAAACCAAATAAGGGATTTATACAACTCAATTCCCATCAACCAACTCAACATGTTGACTCCCAAGTGGCTGCTATAAAGACAAAAAATCCATATACATTTGGGGAGAGGAGACAATTTACCCCTCTACCTAATACCCTTCATTCCATCATGTTGCAACTCTTAAACAAGAACTTGATTTCATTACCTCCTGTTAGAGCTCCTAATCCTACTAAGCCTTTACCTCCAAACTATAAACAAAATGTATTTTTCCATTATCACTCACAAAATGGACATGATATGAAACATTGTAAGCATCTTAAAAATATTGTGCAAGACCTCATTGATTCTAATCGCATTCATATTGGTGGTGTTAATGATCAAGTTAATAAGTTTGTTTCCCCTCCCAACCAAAATTTGCAAATCTTTACCAATCCTATGCCAAATCATAACATATCCTTTTTCAAAGCTAGTGAAAACAAGAATGATGTGATGAATGTTGACACAAATAATGACAACTTGAATGATAATGAGGAAAATCCTATGGATAGTATGATTGGAATCATTGTAGTTCAACCTCATAAGGGCATAACCAATATGTCCCTTGGCATTTCCTTCTCACAAAATGACATAATTAAACATGCACCCAATGGTCCTCTTTACATAGCTGGAAGAATCACTGACAAGCCTAATAATGGTGTACTAATTGATCATGTTTATGTAGAGAATTTGATCACTGACGAATTATTGTTTGTGCATGAACTTTATTGGATCAAGATACTTATGAACAACCAAAAGCATGGATCAAAATACATAATGGTTTTTCTTTCCCTACGATAGGTTTGATAACTCTTCCTTTACAAGTTGGACCAAAAAAATTTAATTTCTCCTTCTCCATCATCTTGATATCAAATCTATTTTGTGTGAAGTTAGACTACCCATGGCTTCGCTTCATGAAATTTGTCCCATCGGTCATTCACAAATGCTTGAAGTTTCCCTTTAACAATCAAATCTTTACTATGCACCATAGTGGCTTTAATCCTGTGTCTTTGGGAATTTCTAATTGGATTTATTTTTTCCTAAACCTATGGAACCTATTAGGCCTTGTGGGGACTTCTTTTTCAAATCTTATCAAAATTTTAATGAAAAGCGCATAGAAAAATTATCTCTTAGCAATATGCCTCAACCCACGATTGAGCCTCCTATTGTTGATGAGACCATAATTAAACAAAAATCCCTTCCAAGTAACCAATACCAAACCATAGAAAATCCTTCACCCAATTCCTATAAGAAACCACGAGATAACCAAATAAGTCTCATTGTGCCTCCTAAAATAAAACAAGTTTACAAAGTTAAAGAGAAAGTGGTTGAAAAACCTCCCATGGTTTCTTTCATTCCTCCTTTATGGGAAGAAAAGAAACCTATGGTTGATAAACCCACTCCTCCACAATCACAACTTGAAAACCACATAAAATGAAACCAAAATGATAGAGAGCATTACAGGCATAGACATTGTGTTATTGTTTGTCAGTTGCAAGAAAAATTATATGAATCAACAAGTCAAAATCAAACAAAAACTCAGGCAATGCATGATGATTCTCCACCTTCACTGCAACAAGAAAATCCTATATCTCGACCACAACAAGTGTTACAAGTATGAAGGAAGTATGAAAGTGTTTTCATTGATGTCAACTGGTTAACTAGTTTTCTACTAGTTGTTGTTGTCATTGATGTCATGGATAAAGGTTATTGGTTGTATATGTCAAGGATATTGACAAAATTGTAATGGAGAAAGGTTGCAGGGGTTCAGTGTTTGCTTTGGGTTTTGCTTTGGGATTTGCTCCTATGTTCATGTGGTTCATATATGTTGATCATGGCTATTGGAAGTTGCTATATCTAGGTTTTGGTTTTTTGGATCATTGTACAATGTGAGTTATGTTCACCAGTTGTGAACTATGTTTTTCAGTGTATCTGGCTGAGGTATGGGAGAAATATTGTTTCTCTGGATTTCATCTTGTTCAAGTCTTATGACTTGCGGTTCTGGAGATAGTATGATAAGATGATGTCAATGCTAATTTTTCTCTCAAAAGATTTGATCATGTTAAGGTTACATGTGCTTAATTGATTTATGTGTTTTACACTGGTTTGGTTGACCTTTTGTTTAGCACTACTTTTGAAGTTCATGAAGCATGTTGAAGTGTGTGTTTGGGTCACCCTCATTCTAATTCCACCCTAGAATGTTATGGCGTTGACCTAATTTGAATTTGTAAACGTAAATGATGTGTGTGGCCAACTTTGGGTATGTTTCAAAGTTGAAGATGGTATAAATATAGGATGAGATATTGGTGAAAGGTGTGCAAATAAATAGAGCAAGATAGATGTAAAACAGTGTGTATGTGATGTGAGTTTGGAAGATCGATGTGAAATCTAATTGTTGAGTTTTCAGATGCAGTGAATTGAAGATGTATTATATCATTCATGCATGTCTTCAAGTGTTTGAGCAAATTGTGGCGGAAATATCTGTTGCATTGAATTTTTTTCTATCTATAATGAAACTCTTCTATCTTCTTTGTATATGTGTGGTAGTGATCCCTCCAGGTGGTTAACCCTTGTTGGACAATGAGTCCCAATCTAGACAGTGAGTCTTGTTTTGGTAGTGAGCCTTCTCTAGTAGTGAGCCTTTGTAATCGGTTTTGATATTCTTTATATTGTGAGCTAATCCTCACCGTGGTTTTTCCCTCATGGGGTTTTCCACGTAAATCTAGTGTTATTGTTCATATGTGATGTTTTCCAATTTTTGCTTTTGCACTTAATGATTAATCATATTAGCAGTATAAAGGATTTGTTATTGATTTAATTTCTGGTGAAAATTCTAGAAGCTTAAATTTGATACAACTGATTCATCTCCCCTCTCAATTGTCTTGTTCAAAAACAAGAACAAGCACCTTCCATGGAAATTATCATAAGACATCCTTTTGTGATTAACTTAGATGATGATGATGAGACTGTTAAAATTGATGAGGAAGTGCATAATGAGCTGAATTTATTGTTTTCCTCTTCCATGAGCTTAGATGATTACAACCATGATGATCCTCCTAAAAAGAGTGACTCACCATATGTTGAACTTGGTTATGTTCCTAGTACAACACTTTCCATTGTCCATTTGGCTATTTATTTTCCTTTCGCATATGATGAACAAGATTAGGATGTAGACGACTTGCTATAGGTTGACTCGCATGTGCCTTACTAGTCTTTTATTTTTCTTCTTTTCATGTTCTTTGTGTGTGATTGCATGTGTGTAATGTGATCCCCTATATCATTTTGTTTGAGATGTCTTTATGTTCATTCCTCTATTTGTACCTACATTCTTCTATATGTCATAAACCTTTATCTTTTCTATTTTCTTGTGTTTTCCTTTTGGGGATGATGCAAGGCATCGAGACATTTAAGTCTCTTCCATGTTGACCCAAAATATTTTTCTTTATTTTCGCTCTCTATGTTTCATTCTTCTGGACAGTTCTACGAGTATTTTGGGAATGATGATTTTTTCGAGCTCTATAATAAAATTGTAGCAAAGACATATGCTAACCCCAAATCCATGGATCCCTTATGTGTTTGGTATTTCATTTGGAGGCAACCCCTTCTTCATGGCATAGCTTCATTTGGAAACATATGCTTGACATAGAGCTTTCCAAATAAGCTCTCATATCTTCTTCTTGTTTAGCATTTATCATTTTCTACTTTAAAGTAATTGCTCACAGCATGGTGTTTAGCAATTTCTTTGTAGTGGGGGCATACATTGGCATTATCATTTTGAATTTTTTTTTTACTATAACTTATGTTTCTTAGTGTGGTATTCTTACTTCATATGATGTGTCTTCTTCTTGGTGGTGACATTGGGTTTGATGTCCTTCAAGATTGTGACCTTTTTAAGCATATGGCATTCCTCTTAGTGGTGATGCTACGGATTGCATTCCCTAAGATGTGAGTCATTTATCCTCGGCTTTCCCTCTCAGAGACATTAAGCATGATGTTCCCTAAGGAGAGACCTTACATGAACTAAGAAAAACCCCTTTGAATATCCTATTGCATGTATCAAGGCCACCAAGTTTAACACAACTTTCTTGCCAGTGGAGCCTTTTTCATGAGTTCCTAGCATAACACAACTTGCTAACCTTGTGACAATTTTTGTGGCACCTTATCAAATTTATCAAGAGTTATAACTTTGGTATGGTTATCTAGCCACTTCCTGGGGCTCATCTAGTAGACAGCGGGTTTCACTAGCCCATGTGAGTGCATGTTTTTTTATATAGTGGACAACAGGTTTCACTTGTAAATTTTTTTTGGAAAAACAACTAAGGCTTGATCCACATCAAGTTGGACAAACAGTTGAGGCTTGATCCACCCCTTTTTATTTTTCTTTTTCTTTTCTTTTAAATCTTTAACATTGTATGATTGAGTATCTTGTCATTGTTGTTGTGTATTTAACAAAGGTATGTGTCTCTTTGTGCCTTTGTTGGTTTGTCATGAGATCTTAGATATTGGGGGCTTGATCATCCTCCCTGACTTTTGTCATCTTATCTTTCCAACAATTGTACAATTAGACCTCTCTTGATTGTCTACTTTAGTGTGAGTTTGACACAAGGTCATCCTCTCACTAAAGTGGGGACTAAATGTAGTGTAGGAAAATGTACTCCTTTTTTACACTTTCTTTGGTTCCCCTCAATTGAATTGGACTTAATTATGCCTTAACAAGCCCTATTTTTCATCTACAAGCCTAATAGATTACATTTTCCAAAGAGGAAACCTAACAATAATTAATGCCAACACATAACACTTTACCTTGAGCAATGTGTGTTCCAGGAATAGGGACTTGGGACCCATTTTCCCATGGGAAAATGGGTCCTCCCTAGGCCTTTGAACCTAAATTTAAAAATGTTTATGGCGGTATTTTATTGTCCTCAAATTCAAATTTTAATATCAGCTTGTAATGTTTAATGTTCGATAAGTTAAGGATACATACCTATAAATACAAGGTTATTTCATCAAATTCTAATCCTAAGACACCTAGAAAATTCATGAGATAATATTTCAAGTTTACAAGAGAAAATATTATGATCAAAGGCATTCAAGAGTATATGTATCAGTGATTTATTGTAACAATCGAGATCTCAACCATCACGTCAAAGTCTCTTGCAATCATGCATGTTTTTGGAGATAACATTATGATGTATATTTCAAAGATCCAAACAAGCATTCAAGTCAAATTTCAAGCATCAATATCACATCCATTGAAGCCATTTCATGCAAGATTCAAGATCAGCATTCCAAAGGTTTATTCAAGGGTTTGGTGAGTTGGAACAAAGCATTGTTCATTCATCATTCCTTTCATGTTTTTAAATTTAAGGTTTAATTACCCAAATAGGTTTTGACCAAGGAAAACCCCCATTCACTAAAAACAAACAATTTTTCCCTCTTGTGTTTGTGTTGTAGATCTTAGGTTGAAGAAAGATTGAACATCTCTTGAAGAGAAAAAGTGGAAAAGTTATCAAAGTTGCAAAAAGTTATCAAATTTGTCATCAATTCACGAAAACTCACCTACAGATCTCATTTTTGACTTTTTGACACTGAAACCCGGATCAAACAAAGGCTACAGATTGACATTAGAGGCTCCCAAAATCTAGTTGCAACCTCTGCACAAAGACCCATTCGCCTATAGGTGAATGAGTCCCAATTAGCCTCTTGAATCTACATTTTGGTGAAAAGTACACATCACTTTTCAATTTCTAGATCTGCTAGACCTTTGTTGTTTCTGTCTGTATTATGCTTTAAATTGATGTTTCAAGTTTGAATGGGCATAATTGAGTTATTTTACTATTTTTTAGTTTTTCTCCCAAAAGTGTTGTTTAGGCTAATACCCCCATCCTCAATCATAAGGAAATTAGTAATTGTAGATTTAACTTTTGTTACCATTTGAACTTGTAAATTCATCTTAAATGTTAATATTCTAATATATCGTAATTTTATATGACCTAGTTATGATTTCATATATTATGAATTACTCTAGATGAACACTATTAGCTATAAATTACTTTTCACAAATATTATTATTATTCTCAATTTAAATTTATTCACATTGCAACTTAGTCTTATGTCAACACTACTTGACTTATTTCATTACAACACTCATCATGTAAAAAGGATCTCAACCTAAGGAAATTTAAATTCACCTCTATAGAAATAAATTAGTTTGATGGTCCATTTAAAAATAAGATCAAATAAAAATAAACTTTCCATTTTAAAGGATATTTTATGTTGGTCAAAATTAAACTCTCTAGAATAAATATTATATAATGAAAAGGATTTGACATAATTGATGAAGACAATATTCAATGTATAGATAATAAAAAATAATGATAATATTAAACCACCTATATTCCAAAGCAAGCATAGTTTCGTTTGTATACTATTAATCATAAAGGATCTTGGTGTAATTTATGTGCATTAAATTAATAAATATTTTCATAATGAATTAGAACAAGGAAATTGCATCATAGAGTTCATTTATAAAATTTAAAAGTATTAAAAATTATTAAAACCTAAAGTAGTGTAAATGTAAATAATCATACAATGATATTGTCATTTTCTTGGGCCACCATAATATATAAATCTAACCTCTTATACCAATAAAATTTCGATAAATGTTATGAATCGAGGTTAGATTATAAACTTAGAATAAATACTAAGAAAATAAAAATACTAACTATAAGAATTAAAACTCAAGGAACCCTAGATTATAAATTATAATGCATAATCTTACAAATAATAAATGTTCTATGATAGATAAATGAAGTTATAATAAATTAAACTTATTTAAGAGATAAAATCATTGCATTTATATCAATAGAATGAACCTCATGAGGATAATGTATCTTTGACATGCATAGTCCATGTGGTTGTAATTTTATGGTACTACTAGTGCACATTCTATTAAAATGGTCATCTTTAGACTTATAAATAAACATCAAGTTGTTCAATAGCATGTAAAGAAGGGATTATCATATAAATTTGTATAGATGTACTATTAAACATTTTAAATAGTTCCTCATGTAATTTTAGTTTATTTTATACCCTACGGTTCACTATATTATTGTCCATGTGTGTAATTGTGCTTTATTCAGATTGTTATACCACTTAGTCAATATTAAGACATAACAAAGATGCAAAATTTTGGGTACACTATTTAACCAAAGTTAAAGGGTTTTTTCTAGGATTTTAGTGCATGATTATATATAATGAAGTCTTAGGGTTTACAAATAGTATGAATTCAATTTTATGTCACATGGTTTAATTTTAGATGTTTAATTTCAATGTACAAAAAAAATATACATTAGTCCAAATTCATGTTGTACATTTATTAACTATTTGAATGTGTTTAAACGATGTATTTTAAATGTGTATTTGATGTGATCTTTAACAAATTATACATTATTCAATGATCTCTTCAACAAGTATCAATTTATTTTAAATATTTTATTTAAAAATTTAGTGCATTCAATGCGTCATGTTATTTAATTAGTTTGTTGATATTTTTTCTAATTGTTTAACATGCAGTGGCCCAATGTAGTGAATACCATCAGATGATGAGTTTTAATAGATGATCTTTAGCATAACCCTCAACCTCCAAACCCCTCACCTCCACACTCTCCATAAGTCATAGCCCCCCACCTCAAAACTCCCCACCTCCTAACCCCCCACCCCCTCCACTTGATGAGGCTCAATTGTGAGAAAACATCAATATAAATATCAACATTATTCAAGAAAAAATTAATTTGATTAAAAATGACCCTCATATGCCCCCACCTATCATGGTTTGCATCTTTGATGCAAACTATTATTGACTCAATTTTATCCATTGAAGTGGATTGAGATAGCTTTTTCCTTTAGAGGGGGGAGAGGAGGCAATTTTATGCAGATGTACTCTTGTATAAAGATATCCTAGATCTCCATATTACCAAAAAATAATAGCCCCATATTTCGTTGATCCTACAACCAATAAACCAATACCTCCAAATAAAAGACAAATTTTAATTAGATGGTGTAGGCATCCATAAATTACAATATATTTTTGGGAGAAATTACGGATGGTCTTTGATCATCCACCACATGTTAATTGTGAGGTGCCCCTATACTTTTTGAGAAAATTATGAGAAGAGTTTGAGTTGGGTTTAAAACCCAATTATTTTGATACGAGATCATTCTAGGGAGTTGGTGGTAGCATGCCACATCATAGAGTAGGAACACATATCCATCCTAATCAACATGCTCCAATTCCACCCATTGTTTCTCCTCCACCTCCTATTATTCCTAAACCATTTCAACACCATGTAGTGGTTTTGAAATTAGGAGCATTGAATTCACTCTCAGGAGATCTCACTGATCAGGCTACCCACATGGTAGTTGAAGTCAATGGTAGAGAGCATGGAGGAGATGGTTTAGCTGGTCCTAGCAACTCTCATATGTCAATGCCATATTTTTGTTAGAGTTGCAATCATTCATGGTATGGACTTGCTCAATCATCCACTTTAGATGCACCTACATCAAAGGTGGTATCATATGTGGAATTACTATGTTTCGATGATCTTCCTACATAGGTACACATTGTCACATTTTAACTTTTTTGAAGTTTTTGGTGTAGATGCATGAATTTAGGAAATTGTCTCAATTGAATCATCTATGTTTTACATCGACAGTTGTAAAAGTTGGCACACCTTACACTTAGGTAAACCAATATATATTTACCCTAGAAAACTACATATGTATACATAGTTTTAATTTAAACTTGCATCATTTAATTTAAGATTAAATTTATATATTTTAATTTACATCCATATAATTTAATTCAATTGTTACATGTATGAAACAATATTGTAGATGCAAGAAGGTCATGCAATATCCATGACCAACCAAACAAAAGGTGTGGTGAGTGCTCCTCCACCATCAATCCTTATGCATGAGCCATTTTTGGTGTCTGTTTTCAAAAATTATTTTAAGTTTGAAATTTGCGTACTTTGAAAATTCACTAGATGTACTATTATTTTTAAATTTAAAAAATCAAATTAAATTGGATTTATATTTAAATTTATATATATGTTTCATATATATGTATATGCAGGATGATAACACTATACTAATAGGTGCTAGTCAAGCAACTGAACAGGGTCATTTTCAGGAGTCATTCATATTGTTTCAGGTCCTAAACTTTAGTAAATTTTCTATGCAATTTTTAGGTCTTTTAAATCTATATGGTTAAAATCATGTTTTGGTAAATATTTTTTTAACCTATTGATTGCTTTATTTGAATATCTAGGAATTAGTAGTTGAGCTATTTGGTCTTGAACCAATAGAACTGTATATCACCTGTTGAACAAAATGTGGGAGTAGATTCACATGATCAAATGGTACTTTTATACATACTTTGTAGTTTAGATTTAAAAATTTAATTTCATTATTTTATCAATTAAGTTAAATTAAATCACAATTTCTTTAACTTTATCTAATTTCAAGTTTCTTGAACTCTTTTACAGCATGATACGGGTCCATCTAGTTCACATGGAATGAAGAGGACTCTTGATTTTACCAATGATCCTGACATCTAGGCTAGATTTATTTCATGGACTATATGTAAACATGTGTATACATAATTGATTTGTGTCACTTGAATATATATGACTATGTACATTTTGTTAATGAATGGATTGGCCTTTTAAAATACAACTAAATGATTAACTCCACCACCCATAATGCACTAGGACCAATCTGCCAACAGCTCTAAAATTTTCACAATTACATTTGTGACTTTCCTCTAAATTTTAGAGGTTGAGCTCTTTCTTATGATCTAATAGATAATTAGTGTGCTTTTAACAAGAAAGCAGAAAAGGAAACTAACATTAGCTCATGAAAATGAAGCTAACACAAAATGAGTGCAAGGAAATCACAAATCGACTAGCACACAGACTGGAATGATTGATGATCATAAAAATAAAGACAAGAGAGATTCATAATTGCAATAAATGAATTTAATGCAACATAGAGAGTTTTCCATAGAAAACATGCTCTAAGTACACATAAGACACATAGATTAGTACAAACAACATCACACTCAAATCTCCCAATTCACAGATTGTGAGTTATTGCAACATGAATTAATTAAAAACCAAAGAAAAGTTGTTCCTTTCCCTTGTTACAACATAGTGTACCCAAGAGAAATTGAACCCTCTTAGAGTTGTTCTCTACAAAGATATAGGAATCTCTTTCTTCCCTTGATGGTTACTAAACGGTTGCTAAACATAGCAATGTTTTCTTGTTATTTAATTGCTTACCCTAGAAACCAATAGATGGGAAATATTAATGGCTGAAATGATTACATTTGCTAATGATGTGACCTTAGGCGATCACCAAATGTTTCTTGTTTTGATTTCTACCATGTGGCCATCAATTCTTGTGTAGTTAACATGCTTCACAAACCATACCATTAAATAGCTATTTCAGGTGTACAATTGAGTCCCATGTGCAAACATTCTAGTCGAAAGATCAATTGGGAAAATCAATTGGATCTTGATCAAATCAGTAGTTAAATATGACTGCATCACCATCCTATCATTCACTAAGTCTTAAAGAAGACCAATTCGAATGCATCACCAAATTTCTATAAATTTGGCGAACACAGCCACACTTCGCCATCCTAAAGTATCTAAAATGACAAGTGCTCAGAGTGATGGATTTTCGATGAACAACTTCATTTTCATTGAGGAGATTGAGTGTAGTCATCTCTTTAGGCTACTATCAAATCAATTGAGGGATATCTTTGTTGTCCAGAGTGAAATAGAGGAAGAAACTTGTTGCGTACCATATTGGGAGAAGCATTTCTGAGTCAAACTCATGTGCACAATGCCACACTTCTTGAGTGTTTTGTTTACACCATCATTGATATGTTTGGACATCGGGATTGGGGGATGAGGGTAGTAAAGCACCTAGTCAGGCCTGAATTCCTTCACAGAGTGAATGTGACAATTATCAGGCTTAGTAACTATCCACGGAGCGTACTTGTCGGTAATTTCATTTGCATTGTGATTGTGAACCAAAATGAAGCAACTAAAGAATTTGCAACCCTCCTTTGTGTAGGGTTGGTAAGGAATGATATGCAGCTATTTTCCCAATTCTTGCAATCCCATGAAAATTTGTTATCGCTAGCCCAGATTGAGCATCTCTAGGAGGTGGTGGAAGGAAATCATGTGTTGATGTTTACTATGTGTGTTTGAAATTATTTTTTTGATGCCCCCAATTTTGTAATCAAATATAAAATTTTGTAATACCAACAATATATATATATAATAAAATACAGCATTTTGAGATTCTGGTGTTTTGGCTTTCCTTGAAGATTCTTGTGTTTTAATCATGTTCACTATATCTTTTCATGGTATTGGCTCATATATTCCTTTACATCTAATATCTCATAGTCATACACTGCTTATGCATTCATTATTTTAAATTTTAGAATGTATCATAATAGAAGTAACCTACACTACTATTCCCCTTTGTCTTCTTTGAAGAATGTTCTTTAAGGCGGTAAAATGGGAGGTTCATGAAACTACGTTAAGAACCACTTATGGTTTAAAAAAGCACTAAAACTCCCACCCAAACTTAAAAAAAAAATTTAAAAAATCAATTGATGGTAGTCTTTTGGATAAGTTCACAAACCTCGAGTACGGATAGCCAATCACAAAATTAGAAGACTTAGAATGCTCGAGAAATTATGACAATCCCACAACACACCGCCTATGAGAAATAAAGAAAAAATTAAACAAAGGGTGGTAAAAAGGTGAGTTAGACGAACATGGGAAATCACTGTCAGAGTTAGAAGAGTCTAATGAAACACCACCCAGCTTATAAACTTGAAAAAAATTTGGATGGGGACATCAATTTTAAGAGAAATGACCAAAATTAGGGTAACAGTGGCTCTAATAGGGGACAAGGATTAAAAAAGGTGTAGCAAGGAACCCAATGATGTTACAACCAGTTCTATATCCATTGGGAACAGAGTCAAAAGTAGAGGGGGAACCAAACCAAAACCAAAAAATGAAACAAGCACAAAAAAAATGACACACCAAAAAGAAAATATGTACAGGGTAGGATGAAACCTACCAAGGTAAGGGGGAAGAGACCACTCACACAAAACCATTGACGGGTTGAGAGAAGAATGATCCAAACCTAAAATATCTTGTCACTACATGTAGCTTCCAAAGAATGATAGAGATTAGGACTGTCCAAATATTGGCACCGTGGAAAAATAATTCACTACTTGTTATGTCCCTGTAGTGTAGGAAAATGTATACCCTTGCATTTTCACACTTGTTTGGGCTCGCCTTGCTTTGTTTATTCTTATTTATTTCTTAATTGGTCCTATTATGCATCCATAAGCCTAATAAATTATATCTTTTTATGGCTAATCTCGATAAACATCTAAGGGGAAATGCCCAATGGTATTACAACCGGTGCTATATCCATTGGGCACAGAGTCGAAAGTAGAGGGGGAACCAAACCAAAACCAAAAACTAAAACAAGCACACAAAAAAATGACACCAAAAAGAAAATATGTACAAGGTAGGATGAAACCTACCAAGGCGAGGGGGAAGAGACCGCTCACAAAAAACCATTGATGGTTTGAGAGAAGAATGATCCAGACCTAAAATATCTTGTCACTACATGCAACTTCCAAAGAATGATAGAGATTAGGATTGTCCAAATATTGGCATCGCGGAAAAAGAATTCACTACTTTTTATGTCCCTGTAGTGTAGGAAAATGCATACCCTTGCATTTTCACACTTGTTTGGGCTCGCCTTGCTTTGTTTATCCTTATTTATGTCTTAATTGGTCCTATTATGCATCCACAAGCCTAATAAATTATATCTTTTATGGCTATTCTTGACAAACATCAAAGGGGAAATGATAATTTAATGTTTTTTGTTGTGTGTCCCTAATTTTTGGACCGGGACTAAGACTCCACCTAGGGAATCTTTGTCCTCCAAAGGTCTTAGGACCCTAATTTCAAATGTACCTTAAATGGGCTCCTTTTTGGAGTTTGTGCCCTGAGTTTCAAGCCTTCGAACTAAGATGCCACCTAGGGTGTCTTAGTCCCCCTTAAGTTATTTTTGGGATTTAATTTCAAATCTTGGCGGGATTTAGCCTCCTTTAATTAATGATTTCATATGTTGGCTTGTTGTGGTGTAATTTTGGGATATTGAACATATATAAGTATAAATATAAGGTTCTTTCACTCATTTCATCCAAGACTTTTGTGAGAGCATTCCTAATAGCATAATTGAGTTCACAAGAGCATTCAAGATCAATTCATCAAGAATTTGGAGCCATCATCAAGATTCAAGCTTTATATCAAGGATATTCTTGCATCATGTGTGTTTTTGAGCTAACATTTGTGATGTAGGGTTTTGATTCAAGCAAGCAATTCAAGTCAATATCTATCAAGCATTAATTCCATTCAATATCTACATTCAAGCTAGTAACTTCACACAAGTTTTTAGATTTCATAACAAGGGTTTGGTGAGTTGCAACATAGCATTTTGTTCATTCATCATTTCCCTTCATCATTCCATTTCATTCCAAGGTTTAATTACCAACAAGGGGTTTGACCAAGGCAAACCTCCATTTACTAACAATCAACAAGTTTTTCATCTCTTGCATGCTTTTTTTTGCATATTTAGGTTGAATACTTGAAGATCATTTGAAGTGCAAGGTTACAAAGTTTCAAAATTGCATAGCAAAGTTGTCATCTTCACGGAAACTCACCTATAGCCCAGATTGGAAATTTTAAAACCTAAGATCTGAGAATGAAGAAAGTGCATACATTGAGCCTTAGGATCACATTTAGATATTTCAAAAATTCAGAATGATACTAAGTCAGTAGCAAGGGCGTCTTAGTCCTCCAAGTGAAATTTTGCAAAGATTCTTTTGCATTCTATTCTAACATCCAATGATTTTGCATCTACCCCAAAAAATAGCAGCGGGACTAAGAGAACAGTAAGGGTGTCTTAGTCCTCCCTAGTATATTTTGACAATACTTTTGCATTTCCAGAATCCTCATTACATTTCCAAACTTCCCATGTACGCATACCCTAACTTGTTGTTGCTTAATTTCATCATTTGCATTCATTATTTGGCTTGCATTACTAGGTTTTGTGAGTTGAATGTTAAAGTGTCTTTTCCAAGCTTTTTCTTTGTGGTAAACCCCTCAAAGCTTAAAGAACCCCCTCCTAGGTCTTCCTTGATTGAGAATTGACTCACCTTTGTGTTGATAGTCAATCCAATTTGGGATCTTAGGGCATATTTGAATGACAATTTGAGAATTGTGGTTTTTTATGACCTAGGTTATAAAGCATCCCATTTCCCCTATCGTTCAATCCCCAAATAGACATTTTTCATCATAAATCTCTTCTTGGTGTAGATAATCTTGTATCAAAACATTTGAACTAATTTTGTCTCCTTTCTAAGACTTAATCATCTAAATGGTCTCTTTCCCTTGTAACAAATTTAAGTCCTTTAGTATTATTGTAGCATCACATCCCTTTACCTTGTAATTTTTTATCTCATCACTATAACTTCCTTGTGGCTCCATTGCATTCTCATTATTCACTGTTGCAAGACCTTCCACTTCATTTTCGACTAAAAAACAAACAACCTCTCCTATTGGCATGTCTCGTAAACAGAGATTTGAATTCACAAACACAATATTATCACAAATTTCAAATGACTTATCAAAAATGAATAGAGGATTGGAATTGGTTAACCATTTTACTCCACTCTTCACATTTTCATCTGAAGGATCTTTATTATCCTTTCTAGTTGCACATGAAGTTTTATAAACAGGATCTTCAAAGGTGAAGACCTCATACTCTAGGTTAAGCAAAGAGTCTGATACTTGACTTTGTCCAGTAGAGTTACAAGGAGGTGGATTATCCTCAAGAAGGTAAGGGGAAACAAATTGGAATATAGAAGCACACCTTCCCCATGGTGAAAATTCCTCATCATTACTTGATGAGTTGAGATCGTCCTTTGTTTCGACCGTAGTATTTAGGCTATGTCTGGGAATAACAAAACTATCTTTCCTTCTTTTCATCCTCTTTTCTATCATGTCGAAAGTGTGTAGTACCCAAGATTATCAAATTCATATTTTCAACGGTAGGACAAGGTTGTTCTGTAAAATTTAGGGATTTAGAAAATCTACAAACGGGTGATGGGTGAACCATAATAGGCTTACTAGTATCATCTAACTCCCATTGTCCTAGGGAGATTAGATCATTTTCAATATTTATCACCTCTAGTTGAGCTTGTTAAGTCCCATAAATTTTGTCCATTTTTAAAATGAGCTAAACATCAGGATCAAGCGCATAATTGAATACATGAAACTAGATTACCTTGCTCGATTGCTTTGGCATATAATCCACTGAAATGATTGATTGAAATGATATACAAAATCTCTCATAGGCTCTTTTCTTTCTTTCACAATTTGAAAGAATTGTTGTAACAAAGCAGCAACATTAACAGGACTTTTGAAACGTTGGAGAAATTTTTTTTAAGGATATTCCAACCCATTAATGCAGCCCTTTTCCACTCTTCTAAACCATTCACCTGCTTTTTCAACTAAGTTGTCTACAAAAATCCTCACGAAAACATATTCTTCATGAAGTCCCAAAATTCCACTTATAGCAATCATGTCCAAGATATGCTCCTTTGGATCTTATGTGCCTTTACTAGAGAATTTCAAGAATCTTTTCCTAGAGCCACATGGTAAAATGTTGCATTGTGATAGGGCGAAGGGTCCAATATAGTTATCCCAGGGGTTCGAAGTCATAGGTATCTAGAGTCATCAACTCCTAATGGATTAAAGGATTTCACCCCTAGGTTAATCCCTAGGTGTTGGTTGAGTTGGAGGTGGATTTTGTTGTTGATTAGGATGTTGATTAGGATGTTGGTTTGGGTGTTGATTGGGATGGTGAGGTGGATTTTCGTAATATTCAAACACCAACCTAGGAGGACATTCAATCACAAGTCTAGGTGGACATCGGTCCCTCTCTTCTTCTTCTTCCAATAAAAAATTGGCTCACATATAATCTATTGCAATTCTTTCGTACCTGCAAGCAAGAGTATTTAATAGTGAAATAATATCCTCCTATTTTTCCTACATCTAGTCCAAATCAGGTTGAAGTATAGGAAATACATTATTATGGGGAAGTACCATTTTTGTTGCATAACATGATGGTAACTTATCAGGAATTAGAATCAACTTCCCCAGTAGAGTCACCAAAAATTTGTTAGTGAATGGATTGGCCTTTTAAAATACAACTAAATGATTATATCCATTGCTCATAATGCACCAAGACCAATTTGCTAACAACTCCAAAAATTTCATAATTGCATTTCTGAATTTCCTCTAAACTTTACAGGTGCATCTCCCTCATATGATTTAATTGATAATTAGTGTGCTTTTAGCCAAAACTTAGAAAAGGAAACTAACATTAGCTCATGAAAATGAAGTTAATGCAAAATGAGTGCAAGGAAATCAAAAACCAACTAGTACACAGACTGGAACAATTGATGATAGTAAAAATAAAGACGAGAGATTCATAATTGCAATAAATGAATTTAATGCAGTAGATTGCAATTTTTTATAGAAAATGTTCTCTAAGTATGCACAAGACACATAAATTAGTACAAAAAACATCACATTCAAATCTCCCAATTCACAAATTGTGAGTTATTACATGAGTTAATTGAAAACCAAAGCAAAGTTGTTCCTTTTACCTATTACAACACAGTGTACCCGAGAGAAATCAGACCCTCTCAGAGTTGTTCTCTACAAAGATATAGGAATCTCTTCCTTCCCTTGACGATTACTAAACGATTGTTAAACATAGCAATGATTTCTTACCATTTAACTACCTATCCTAAAAATCAATAGACATGAAATATTAATGGTCAGAATGATTACATTTACTAATGATGTGACCTTAGGAGATCATCAAACGTTTCTTGTTTTGATTTCTGCCACATGGTCATCAATTCTTATGCAATTAACATACTTCACAAACCATACATTAAATAGCTATTTCAAGTGTGCAATTGATTCACATGTGCAAACAGTCCAGCCAAAAGATCAATTGGGAAAATCAATTAGATCTCGGTCACATCAGCAGTTAATTTCAATTCCATCGCCATCCTATCATTCACTAAATATTAAAGAATACCCGTTCAAATGAATCACCAACTTTCTATAAATTTGGTGGACACAGCCACACTTTTCCATCCTAAAGTATCCAAAATGTTGAGTGCTCAAAGTGACAGGGTGTCGATGAATGACTTCATTGTCATTGAGGAGATTGAGTGTAGTCCTCTCTTTAGGCTGCTATTAGAACAATTGAGAGATATCTTTGTTTTCCAAAGCGAAATAGAGGAAGAAGTGTTACATAGCATATTGGGAGAAGCATTTATGAGTCAAACTCATGTGCATAATGCCATGCTTCTTGATCATTTTGTTTACACCATCATTCATACATTTGGATGTCAGGTCTGGGGGATGAGGACAACGGAGCACCTGGCCAGGCCTGAATTCCTTCATAGAGTGAATGTGGCGATTGTTGGGCTCAGTAACTATCCACGGAAAAAACTTTTTGGTGATTCCATCTGCAGTGCGACCATAACCCAAAATGAATCAATCGAAGAAGTTGCAACCTGCCTTCGTGCAAGGCTGGTAAGAAATGATATGGATCTACTTTCCCAATTCCTATAATCCCATGAAAATCTACTATCGTCATCCTAGATTGAGAATCTCTAAGAGGTGGTGGAAGGAATTAACTTGTTGATGTTTACTTTGTGTGTTTGAAAAGTTTTTTTTTGATGCCCCCAATTTTGTAATTGAATATCAAATTTTGTAATGCCAACGATATATATAATAAAATACAGCATTTTAATATTCTGGTGTTTTGGATTTCCCTAAAGATTCTTGTGTTTTAATCATGTCCATTGTATCTTTTCATGGTATTGGCTCATATTATTCCTCTGCATATGATATCTTGTAGTCATACATTGCTTAGGTGTTCATTATTTTAAATTTTAGAATGTATCATAATAGAAGTAACCTGCACTGTTATTCCCCTTTGTCTTCCTTCGAACAATGTTCTTTAAGGAAATAAAATGGTAGGTCCATGAAACTACATTAAGAACTGTTGGTGGTTTGTGAAACCACTAAAACTTCCACCCAAACTTATAAACTTTATAAAAAAAAATCAATCATTGGCAGTCTTTTGGATAAGTTCACAAACCTCGAGTACAGACTACCAGTCACAAAATTAGAAGACTTAGAATGCTTGGGAAGTTATGAAAATCCCACAACACATTTCCTGTGAGAAATAAAGAACAAATTAAACAAAGGGAGGTAATAAGGTGAGTTAGACGAACATGGTAAGTCACTGCCAAAGTTAGAAGAGTTTAATGAAACACCGCCCAGCTTATAAAGTTGACAAAAATTTGGATGGGAACATCAATTTTAAGTGATGACCAAAATTAAGGTAACACATTTCAAATGTTATTTCATGTCCACTTAGACATATTTTAGTACATTTCATGACTTATATATGATCATCTATATTTATTTATACGTTGACTAATATTTTTGTAGATACATTTTCATACAATTTTCATTCCAGACTAGCTCTAGATATCTAGCATTTTATGTGGAATTTAGTTGATTATGCACTCACATACATTATGTTGATTATGTTGATTAAATGTACTCACATACATTTTAGACATTTTCAAGTATGCACTATAAATTCATGTCTAATTAAATTACAATATTTAGATGTCATTGTTGAATGAAGTTTTCAATAACTTAATTTAAACTATAATTTCATTTGTCACAATTAAATACATACCTTGGCTAGATTTAGTAACTCCTCTTATGCACCTTTTATATCCACATCTTGCATCATAAGCATCATAGTTTTTTATAATTATCAAATGAACCAAGATCCCAAATGGTCAAGTTCTCCATTATAAATTAACCAAATCAGTCATGTAAGATCCAGTAATAGCTATGTGCATTTATTTTCATAGTGTATACTTCATTTTTTGAAAAAAAAATCTAGTGAATTTATACACATAATTATAAATTTCTACAAAATCTTGGAAAATCCTTGTTAATTGCATTAATGGTTTAGATTTATAATGTGTATTATAAATTTTAAGTGAGTAGGCTTCAATCACACATCATTTAATATGGAAAATAATTAACTTTCAAAGTTCAATAAAATCATGGTTAGGTTATCTAATCAATGTTAAACTTTAAAATATTAGTTAAATGTGACAATTTAATGTTCCTTATGTTGCAAGTATGTGTAGTTGGTGTTTTCATTGATATCAACAAGATTTGGTGTTGTCATTGGTGTCAAATGTATGGGAAATATATTGTTGTAAGAGTGTGAGAAGTTGGTATTGAGGAGTTTTTCTTTGATTAGTTTCATTATGTTTTCATTGGTAAGCTATTGGTGTCAACCTCTAGTGTTGCTTTGATAAGATTTTTTCTATGGATGTGTTGGTTATTTTTTTAGAACCAAACTTAATCTTAGTCCTAACCTATGAGCTTTCCACGACCCAATTATCAGCTAGGGTGAGGATTGGCCAACACTTAAGTAGAGTAGTTACTACTTTACTTCTTCTCTTTGGGCTCTATGAGATCCAGGGAGGGTAATCTCCTATATGCTCATAATATTTCACATTTAGTTAAGAGAATTTCCTCACACAGATGCACAATTTCATGAAAATCACCTTATCAAAAGCTTGGAAAACCTTAGATAGAAGTGTTATTTATTTTCAAGAAATGCTCCTTCATACATAGAGTTAGGACATTGTAATTTAAAGTATGTCGAATCATTCTTCATCTTAAATTCTAGGCCCAATTCAATACTAACTCAACTGACCATAAGATAAACTAACCAGATAATTGTTGATTCATCTAAGGTAGAAAAATAATTATAACTGGTAATGAACCGATAATACAATCTTAATTGAAATTCAGAAATTAGTGGACCATTGGAGTGTTACTTTGTAACATCCAACTCACTGTATTTTCAGAATGCCACTTCCTTACTAAATCCTATATGCTTTTCTCACAAACCAATGAGTTTATTTCATCATTTAATCAATTCATTGAATTGAAGCGCAAAACAAATTCATACATTTTGTGCAAATGAAAAAAGACAAATGAAGTTGTCATTAACAATATTCTTCATAACTTGGGAGAAAACACAGAGGAGAGTAAAATTCTGAAAACTAAAATTCTTCTTCATTTTTTATATTTCATTGTAAAACATATTCAACATTTATAAGCAGTATAACTTTCATCTTAGACTTGCTTCTGATATATCTACTAGAGTATCTATTTACATTCTATTTTGCTACTAGAACTTAGTATCTACTGCGACCTTAATCTAGACTCAAAGTTATGAACTCCTTTTTCTTTCAGCCATGAAATCCCCTGTATATAGCAGTGGAGCAACAAGCACCCGGCTGAATTACAATTTCAATTTCATTTTGAGTTCATTTCAAAACCTAATTCCAACTAACTCCTTGAAGGACTCCCCAGGTGGTTTCATACATTATCATTTCAAAACAGGGGAGGCAAAAAACATGTGTAGAATGTTAGTCGTCACTATCATAGCATTCGTTGTTGGGAACAAAAAGGATTTGGTTCATATCATCCGGAAAACCTCCACATCAACAAGGGAAAGAAAAAGACAAACCATGGACACATGAAAACAAATACCTCCTATGCAATGACCATGGTGTCATCAAAAACTAAATTACGAGGTGACTCTTATTTAGAGTCATCAGCATCCGAAAATGCCCAACCACTCCTAGTCCTTGTTACAATTGGAGGTATTACCAACACGTCGTCATCAGAGCTATCATATGGCACCAAGGAACGGATGTACTGTCCATAGTCTGAGTCTGTCTCTACTTCAACATTTGAAGGAGTGTCGGAAAGCACAATAAGAAAATTTTTCTTTCCCTAACTGGTCTGGTAGCTCTTTTCCTTCTTTCTGGCCTTCTTCACTGGCAACGCCAGTTCCTTGCCTTTGGGCTTAGTTGCTTCCCCTAGAAGGGTCCTATTTCTCAAGTGGTAAGTACTCTGCACAATTGTCTTCTTTTTGTGGCCTCTAGCCCTCCTTTTTCCCTTTTCAATTTCATGGGAAACCATGGTTTCCTACCCAATTACTTCCTCATGGAATTTTGACATACTTAACCGACTAGACCTCCTAATAGGTGGGGTTACCTCAACAATTTTTCCCATCTTGTCAGAGCTTACAGAATGATAATTAAAAAGTCTTTCGATTCAACACCCACAAGAAAAACACCCCAATCCTAGTAATAACAACCAATTCAAGCAATAAAAGTCCTAAGTAGACCAGAGAACTCAATTTCATACCAACCCAACTAGGACAAGAAAATTCTACCACAAATAGACCAACAACCCTTCACACTTAGCCTAACACACACTGCAAACTAAAGAGATAATGAGAATAATCATCGATCATTATGCATTAAATAGAGATTTCGAGCATGCAGAATTAATGATGCAGAACTCCTTGCGTGAGCGAACTGGTAGCCTATCAACTTGGCTTTGAATCTGGACCGTTCATTTGAGAGCAATTAAAATTTCATATAAGGTGGCCATGAGCATTGTTTTTTGACTATTATCAACTTGCTTCTTGAAAACAACAATGTTATCTCAAATATTGACACGTTATTCCTTAACCCTAATTTAATCATATATGTCCTGACAATTTACCATGTATCGCCAACCTAATTCGTGCTCTTCACTAATATCGGTGAAGTACATAAGGCCAGTTTAGAGAGAAACTTTCCTTGCACTCCTCCTCGCTTCATCGTTGATCCTTTCCTAATCATGAGGTGCTCATTAGCGATGAAATTACTTATGTGATGGATTTTTGTTCATTGGATCGTCTTGCTTTAAAGTTTTATCAACGATCGTCAAGTTCTTTCACTAATCCCCCTCTTGCTTTGTGCGAGATCCCCTAGGATGCTGCCACATTGCTCCTTTCATTAATGGTTATTTCCTACCGTTGATTTATCTTACCATCACTCAGCTCTATCAACGATGAAAACATCTTTGTGATGGCCTTTAACCCTTGATTTAATGTCCAGACTCCCGGTCACATCTGTCCCTTCATCGTGCTTTCAAAAATTCAAAATTTATCCCTAGGACCACATCAACGATGAGAGATACTGTGAAAACACTAGATCTTTGACACATGCACCTGCATAGAAAAAATGGCACCAAAGATATCGCCCATAAGATCATATCAAAATTAGTGAAAGAAAAACCCTTTTAGAAGGCATTGATCGCTTATCACTAATTTAGAACTTAAGTTCTTAGATAAATGCATGACGAGTGATAAGGCCTTCGTTCATCGTTGATTCTCCTCATATATTGTGCAAGCAATCAGCGATAAATGGTTTACATTATTTATAAGGTTCATTGCACATCACTAATGTGAGAACTACCTTTTACAACATATTCGTGATCATACGATGCAACAACACATTGCTCATTCGCTATTACAAATTTTATTTTCAATGGCCATCCACGATGAGCGATAAGAGCATAAGGCTAATAACATCGCTCATCGCTATTACAATTTTGAGGGATCAGATGCCATTAGCAATGAGCAATATAGTTACAAGGACATACTTAAGTGAAATTTTTATGCACGTGCTTATAAGTTGTTCTAAAAGAGGGGACTTCTCTAGGGCGACATAAGAACAGTAGGCTCACAACTTTGGAATCATGCAAAAAAAAGGACGTAATGATCAAAAATCATTTCCCTAACCCTATAAAAATGAATGATTCAGACCTATACCGGAGAAAAATTGGTCACAGGATGACAGTCACATGATGATGTAAATATGAGAATTACCTCCCCCTATATGACCGACAATAGACACTATACAGCCAACAGCAAAAAGAACACCAAGAAACTAAAAAAATAAACAAAACCCTAAACCTCATATAAGAACCCTACAATCAAATGTAACAAAGATTTTTAGGTTAGAATTCTTAGGGTTTTAACATGAGTACGCTAAAATTTACAAAATTTTGAAAGTGCCATTAGGATGTATGGTTGATTTTCTATACTGTAGTTGGCTTGATGGTGATGAGGAAGTATTGAATATTTTGAGAATGTATCTCTAGTTCTTGGTTTCCAAGTGCTTTTGAGAAAGTTGAATAAAAAGAGGAAACAATGTGTTGCAGTGGTGTTTTGTGTTATAAAGTAGTGTTTTGATTTTGCTCTGCAATTCTTTTGGGTTGAAGATCTACTTGTGTGGTTTGGATATATTTATTAGAGGTGTTTCATCCATAATTTGGTGCATTGGATCATTGTGCAAAGGGAGGTGTGTTCACCAGTGTGAATTTTTTATTGTAGAGGTGTCTAGGAGAAATTTTCTTTCTCCACATTTCTCTCTAGAGTGGTTTCAAGTATATTATGAATCTGGAAAGGCGTGATAGTGTTTATATCTTTCTTTTGTTGACTCTATTTGAGGTTTTGTGCTTTAGAAGTCAATTTCTTGAGTTACAGTGTATAGCAGAGTTGTTTGAGTGTACTAGGTGTGTACATTCTTCAAGTGAAAGTTGTTGCAAAGGAATTTTCTAGTTTCTAGGGTGTTTGTGGAATATTTTAGATCATGTTAAAATTTTATGTGGTGTCTGTAATTCATCTTTGGATTTGAGGAAGTATGTACTTAAGTGTTAATAATGTTAACATAGGTTTGGCTAACCTTGGGTGTTTACACTAATTGTGAATTTTCCTTGATGTTTATGGAAGTGTGGTGTGGCATGTATGAGTGGATTTAGGTCCTAGCTAAGGTGTGTTGTGGTCCGCCTTCATTCCTTTCCACTGCAGGAATGTTTTGGTGCCGACCTAATTTGAATTTGTATGGTTGAGGTGCATAGCTGACCTTGGAGAATATTTTCAAGGTTGACGATGATTTAAATAAATGATGATTTTTAGGGATGTGAAGATAGAAGTGTGAGATGTGAATGATGTGAATTTCAAAGTTATAGGGTGTGAATTTGTGCAGTGTTGTGAGAGCTTTCATGTGTTAGATTACTAAATGTAATGAGTAGAAGGTATCTACAATTCTTCATAAAGACTGTGAAGGTGTTAGTGATGTTGTGGTGGATTTTTTCATTGTATTGAGATATATTTCTCATTGTAACACTATTCTCTATCTTCTTTTCTATTCTGGCAGTGAGCCTTTCTTTCTTCTCGATAATGATCCCTTTGGCAGTGAGCCCTTTTTAATTGGTGTTGGTATTACTTTATATTGTGAGTTAATCCTCACCGTGGTTTTTCCCATCTTGGGTTTTCCACATAAATCTTGTGTTTCCTTATGTATGGTGTTGATTTGGTTTTGTTTCTATTATTTTCTTTCATGATAAATCATTCTAATAGATTAAGGGTTAATTAGATTAATGTGGATCTGAGTGTTTGTAAGGGTTTTGAAGTTTTAAGGTACAACTGATTCACCCCCCTCTCAGTTATCTTATGCATTCAACAATTGGTATCAGAGCAAGGTTCCTTGGAAGAAAGCTTAATCGCTTGAAGTATATTTGGTATGGCACACAAGAAATATTTTCCTATGTTTAATGGATCAAATTATGCATTCTGGAAGAAAATGATGGAATGTTTTCTAGTTTCTCTTGGATTTGAAATCTAGAAGTTAGTTGAGAGAGGTTATATTATTCCTACAATTGGTTTGACCATTGATGATGAGATCAAGGCCTAGTAAAACAATGGTAAAGCAAGGTACGCTCTTTTATGTGGTCTTGCTAATTCTGAATTAGTGAAAGTTATGAATCTGGAAACTACTAGAGAAATTTGGGTAAAGTTAGAAAGCATTTATGAAGGAGATGATAGGATCAAGCAAGGTAAGATGCAAGATTTCAAGATCATGTTTGAGACCCTATGAATGTATGAAGATGAAAACATCACAAGCTACTTTCAAAAGGTGGATGAAGTTGTCAATGGCATCAGAGGTCTTGGTGGAGAATTGAAAGAAGAAGAAGTGGTAAAAAAGGTATTCATAACTCTTCCTAAAGCTTATAGTCATAAAGTTTCTGCTATTGAAGAATTAAAAAATTTGAATCAATATACCAGAGATCAGTTGTATGGCTCTTTAACTACTTTTGAGATGAGAGAATTTGGAACAAGTAGTGCAAAATTTGAGATTGCTTTTAAGGCTGTAAAATCATAGAAGACTATGGAATCATATGAAGAGGATCTTGATGATGTGGAAGCCAACTTTGTAAGGAGAATGAAAAAGGGTACTAGAAATTGCAGAGGTAAGTTTCCTTTCAAATGTTTCAGTTGTGGAAATATAGGTCATTATGCTTCAAAATGTCCGAACAAAATTTTGAATGACAAAAATAGGGAAAGAAAAGGTAAGATGATTAAGAAAAGTTATTATGTTAGAGAAGATGCAAGTATATCCGATGATGAATCTGGTTATGGAGATGATGAGGATGGTGAATGCTTTTTCATGGCTTTAAATATGAAACTAATGCTGCTAACTCTGAGAGATGTGAGAAAGGGCTCTGGAAGCAAGAGCTAATACAAAAGGCACCTTGGTATTTGATTTTCATGTTAGACAAGAGAAGAACTATTGGATCATTGATAATGGATGCTCTAATCATATGACTAGTGATAAGCGTAAGTTTGTTAAACTTGAAAAATATGAAGGAGGACTAGTTATATTTGGTGATGATACATCTGCTAAGATATGCGGAAAAGGTTCAATCATTTTTATGGCAAGCATAACACTGATGATTTTCTTTATGTTGAGGGTTTAGGACATAATCTCTTTATTGTTGGAAAAATGTGTAGCAAAGGATACAATCTTATGCTTCAGGATGATGGTTGTGAGATCAGAAAAGGCTCTAAAACTATGATTTATGCTAGAAGAAGGACATATGGAAATGTTTATCAGCTCAAAGGTGTTGATGGTTATTGTTTCATGAATTAGATCAATGAGAGTTGGCTATGGCATAGAATAATGTGTCACATCAATTTTGATAGCCTAGTGAGAATAAGTTCAGCTCAAGTTGTGAGATATCTTCCAAAGATTACAAAGCCTATCAATGCTATCTGTAAGGAATGTCAAGTTGGAAAACAAGCAAGAAGAATTTTCAAAGTCAAAGAACAATCTTCTGCCTGACTATTGGAATGGTGCATATAGATCTTTGTGGTACTACTAGAGTAATAAGTCTTCAAGGTGATAGGTATTTCATGCTATTGATTG
This sequence comes from Sequoia sempervirens, assembly GCA_007258455.2. NCBI lineage: Eukaryota > Viridiplantae > Streptophyta > Pinopsida > Cupressales > Cupressaceae > Sequoia > Sequoia sempervirens. The sequence goes on along the minus strand of VDFB02000015.1, from coordinate 129,001,823 downwards.
ATGATTATTCTAGAATGACATGGGTTAATTTTCTCAAAGAAAAATCAAAATCTCTAGATAATTTTAAAGCATTCAATGTTATGGTTGAGAATGAAATGGATATGAAAATAAAACATTTGAGGTCTAACGAATGTGGGGAGTTCACCTCCAATAAATTTAACATATTTTGTGAGAATCATGGAATAAAGAGGTATTTATCTACCCCTAGAACTCCTTAGCAGAATGGAGAGGTTGAAAGAATGAACAAGACTATTCAAGAAGCTGCAAGGACAATGATGAAGGAAGCAAATCTACCAGAAGTGTATTGGAGAGAAGAAATTCATACTGTTTTTATATACGTAATAGAGTGCAAGCAAGAGTTAACAACACAAAGACTCCTTGTGAGATATGGTATGGAAGGATTCCTATTGTCAAATACTTCAAAGTGTTTGGAAGAAAATGCTACATCTAAAGAGATGAAGAGATCTTAGGAAAATTTGATGCAAGGTCTGGTGAAGGTATCTTCCTTGGATATTCTACTAAAAGAAAATTTTACTGGTGCTACAACAAGAGGCTAAGAAATATTGTTGAGAGTGCAAGTGTCAAGGTTGATGAATATCTACAAAAGAATTTAGTGGTAATAGATGGATATGAATTAGATGATCTTCTTGCAAAGAAGAAGAAAAATATAAAGAAAAATAAGTACAAATTGAAGAGGAAGAAGCTCCGAAAAAGGTTCCTAAAACTCCTAAGTATGTGTAGAAGAATCATTCTGAAGAACAGATCATTGGCGATAAGAGCAAAGGTTTACTAACAAGAAAGAAATTTGTTGAAGAATGGGTAAATCTGTGTTTACTTTCTAAATTTGAACCAAAAAGAGTGATTGAAGCATGCAAGGATGAGTATTGGATCAAAGCTATGGAAGAAGAACTAATACAGATTGAGAAAAATAAGACTTGGGAACTTGTCCCAAGACCAGCAAACAAGAATGTGATTGGAACTAAGTGGGTATTTAGGAAAAAATTTAATGAGAGTGGAGAAGTGGTAAGAAACAAGGCAAGGCTTGTATGTAAAGGCTACTCACAAGTAGAAGGAATAGACTTTGAGGAGACATTTTCTCTAGTGGCAAGAATGGAAGCTATCAGGAATTTTTGGCTTTTGCGGCACATAAGGATTTCAAAATACATGAAATGGATGTGAAGTCTACTTTCTTGAATGGAGAATTAGAGGAAGAAGTGTGCATAGAACAACCAGAAGGATTTTAGTTATCAGATAAACTGGATATGGTTTGTAGATTGAAGAAGGCATTATATGGATTGAAGCAAACTCTCAGAGCTTGGTATGCAAGGCTAGATAGGTATTTGTTACAAAAAGGATTCAATAAAGGTATCACAGATAGTAATATTTACTTCAAAGTTGAAAAAGATCAAATCTTGATTGTAGTTGTGTATGCCAAGATGACATAATTTTTTGAGGAAATGAAGCTATGTGTAAGAAATTTGCATTAGAGATGTAGAAAGAGTTTGAAATGTCAATGTTCTGGGAGATCAATTTCTTTCTTGGGCTACAAATTAATCAGAAAGATAAACGTATTTTCATTTCATGATCAAAGTATGTCAAGGATATGTTGAAGAAGTTTGGAATGGAATATTCTAAACCGATATGTAGCCCTATGGTTACTGGTTGCAAGTTGAGCAAGAATGATGAATCTCCTAAGGTTGATTAGAGCAAGTATAGATCAATGATTAGAGGACCATTATATCTAATTGCTACTAGACCAAATATCATCCATGTAGTTTGTCTTGTGGCTAGATTTCAATAAGACCCTAGAGAGTCACATGTTGCAGCAGTGAAGAGGATATTTGGATACTTGAATAGGGCTCTAGATCATGGCTTATGGTATCCAAAGGATACTAAATTTACTCTAAGTGATTACACATATGTAGATTAGGTTGGTTGTGTAGATGATAGGAAAAGTACAAGTGGTGGTGCATTCTTTCGTGGATTCTTTCTTGGATGCAAATTGGTGTCATGGCTAAGTAAGAAACAAGATTCAGTGTCTTTATCTATTGTAGAGGCTGAACACATTGCAACAGCATCTTGTTGCACACAAGTTTTGTGGATGAGGCAAACATTAAAGGATATCAGAGTGGTATATAATGAACCAATTTCTATCTTTTGTGATAATACAAGTGCTATCAATATTTCAAAGAATCTGCTAATACATTTAAGGAAAAATAATATTTCAATCTACTATCACTTTTTGAGAGAGAATTTTGTAGAGAATGAAGTGAATCTTGAATATGTTCCTACAAAGGATCAAGTTGTTGATATATTTACTAAGTCTCTTCCTAAGGATACTTTTGAGTATCTCTGAGAGAAGTTGGGGGTTATTGCCTCTCCTTTGAACTAGATGCATAAGGAGATGCATCAGTCCAGTGATCTTAAGATTCATTATTTTGTTTGGAATGATGTTGGTGGCTACCTCTAAGGGGGAGCAGGTAGTGGCATTATTGATTGTTGTAGTCAGGGTGAGTGTTTTCATTGTGCAGTGATTGTTGATTGATATAGTCTGGTGTGTGCTCCTGAGGGGGAGTATGTAAAGCAATAAAGGAAAGGAAGTTGTAGAGAAATGGTAAATTTTATGATTAATGTCAAAGAGGGAGAATGAGTAATGAAAATATTGTGTCATTTTCCATTGATTTCAAAGGGAGAGAGAGAGAGAAATGTGAAAAATGTTCAGTTGAGAAAAGGAGAGAGAGTAATGTGAAAAATATCTAAGGGGGAGAGAACAATATGAAAAAAATAAAACTGTTAATTATCAAAGGGGAGAGAGTAATAAGCTAGTTTTGAAAAGAGATAATGAGTTGGTATGGATTAGAGTAGTGATTATCAGAGTTGTTATGTTTGTTGTTGATAGTGTTTCACATCATGTGTTGCCATCAATGACAAAGGGGGAGATTGTTGCAAGTATGTGCAATTGATGTTGGCATTGATGTTAACAAGCTTTGGTGTTGTTATTCATGTCAACTGTATGGGAAAGATATTTTTGTAAGAGTGTGAATAGTTGGTATTGAGTTGATGCTTTGATTAGTTTCATTATGTTGTCATTAGTAAGCACTATTGTCAACCTCTAGTGTTACTTTGATAAGCTTCTATCTATGAATGTATGGTTGAGTTGGTATGCTAAATTTGGCTTGATGGTGATGACTTGGAAGTATTGAAGATGTTGAGAATGTGTCTTTGTGCTTGTTTTCTAAGTTCTTTTGAGAAAATTAAATAAAAAGAGGAAACAGTGTGTTGTAGTGGTGTTCTGTGTTGCAGAGTAGTGTTTTGGTTTTGCTCCGCAGTTCTTCTAGGTTGAATATTTGCTTGTGTAGTTTGGATATGTTGATCAGACGTGTTCAGAGGTATTGCATCCAGAATTTGGTGTGCTAGATCACTATAGAGAGGAAGGTGTGTTCACCAATGTGTGAACTGTATATTGCAGAAGTGCTTGGGAGAAATGTTCTTGCTCTACATTTCTCCGTAGAGTGGTTTTAGGTCTTGCAGATCTAAAAAGGTGTTGATAGTGTTTGTATCTTTCTTTTTTGGAATATTTTGAGGATTGGTGCTTTGGAAGTCATTTTCTTGAGTTACAGTGTATGGCAGAGTTGTTTGAGTGTACTAGGTATGTTCATTCTTCAAGTGAAATTTTCTAAGAAGGTATTTGCTTGTTTCTAGAGTGTTTGTGGAATATTCTAGATCATGTTCATCTTTTGATTTGAGGAAGCATGTACTTAAGTGTTAATGGTGTTAACATAGGTTCAGCCAACCTTGGGTTTTTTACACTAATTTTGAAGTTTCTTTAATGTTTTTGGAAGCGTGTTGTGGCATGTATGAATGGATTTAGGTCCTAGATAAGGTGTGTTGTGGTCTGTCTTCATTCCTTTCCACTACGAGAATTTTTTGGTGTCGACCTAATTTGAATTTGCATGGTTGAGGTGCATAGCTAACCTTGGATAATCTTTTCAAGGTTGAAAATGGTATAAATAAGTGATGAGTTGTTGAGCGATGCGCAAAGATAGAAGTGTGAGATATGAATGATGTGAACTGTAGAGTTATAGGGTATAAATTTGTGCAATGCAATGTGATATTTCATGTGTTAGATTACTAAATACAATTAGCAAAAGGTTTCTATAATTCTTAAAAAGACTGTGAAGGTGTTACTGATGTTATGGTGGATTTTTCCATTACATTGAGATAGATTTATCATTGTAACACTCTTCTTTATCTTCTTTTCTATTCTGGAAGTGAGCTTTTCTTTCTTCTAGGCAGTGAACCCTTTGTAATTGATGTTGATATTACTTTATATTGTGAGTTAATCCTCACCATGGTTTTTCCCATATTAGGTTTTTTATATAAATCTGGTGTTTCCTTATGTATGGTTTTTATTTGGTTTTGTTTATGTTATTTTATTTCATGATAAATCATTATAACAGATTAAGGGTTGGATTAATGTGGATCTAAATGTTTGTGAGGTTTTTGGAGCTTTAAGGTACAACTGATTCACCCCCCCTCAGTTGTCTTGTGCATTTAACGCCTTATAGTTTATCCTATTCATAAAAACCCAATCTCTTACTCTTAAAATATCTATAGTCATTTTTTTCTTTCATTCATGGCTTGTAAAATAGACAATACAACCTAAAATATGACACTTGATCTACCTCACCTTGATACAATGAAACTTAATAAATAGCTCTAGCATTCTTAAGTTCAAAGAGCTTGACAACATAAAAAAAATTCCCCCATGAAGTAGTAAAATTAGCCTTATGTTGATATTAGGGATTAATGAGTATTTGATTATGTTTGTAACAACCTTCCATAAATGAGAGAATCTCATGACCTATAGAAAAATCAGAAATGATATGAATATTAGATAAATTAAATTCATCCTTAAATGATGCCCTATTAAGGTCCCTAAAATATATATAATCCTTTTGTCACTTAGTTGAACCCAACTCTAATGCAATTAACGACTTGGAAATTTATTGACGTCACACCAGCATCACATATACAAGGTCAAATAAGAAAGAAATAATATATATCAAAGACACAATTTATATAAGATAAAATTGGAACAATATAAAATGTGATTTATAAGAATGGAGGTTCGTACATTGAAGACACATTTAACAAATTGATTTTTTTAACAGAACTATAACATGATGAAAAATATGCATATATAAATACAATTAGTTTGTCAACTTTTAGTTCAAGACCACAAAATTGATATAACATAATTTATATGATGAAAAATTGTTATAGTGACAATCATGGTGGATCTACTTGATGGGAAGCTACAAAAATAATGAATGTAAGTAAATTAACTATATATTTTACAAAGTGGTAAATTCTTACCACTTTGTTATGCTCAATCATTTCCGCCACAAAAAAAAATAATTTCATTTCCTTACTATCTCTTGGCATCACTGGATTCTGATCTCAAGGACCATAAAAGAAACCCCAAAAATTTGTCTCTCCATGTGGGGCTCATTATTTTAATATATGATTATGCTAAAGCCTTTGACTATGCCCAAGTAGATTGCTACCCCTAAGGGTAAGAAGTTGAAGTCAGTGGAGGAGTATGATACAATTTTGGAAGAGGAGTCGGTTAGCAAAAAAGGGAAGAAGAGGAAACTTGTCTTGGAAAAGGAGTCAGAATCTGAGGATGTGGACTATGTCCCAAATTCTCTTGCTTCCATGGAGGTGGTCCCACAACCCCCTACAGTAGGTAAGTCTAAGAAAGGGGTGTTGATCCCTAAATGAGACTTGCAATGATGAGTTGGCTGCTAAAATTTTGAGTACATGTCTGAAGGAGAAGAATGAATTGGTTGGTGAGGTATCATCACCACCCCCTGTTTTGCGGACAAATCATAAGGAGCTGGAGGTGGGAAATAAGAAGAAATTTGTTTTAAGGTCTGTAAGCGAAGCGCTTGAGAGGAACTCTCCCCTCAAGATGGTAGGTGGACAGGGTGATGTTGATTCCCCAGTTTTGGACCTGGATATGCAAAAGAAAGGAAAGGATGTGGATGAGGGCAGACAGGGTGTTGTGGATTCCCCAGTTATGGACCTAGATTGGAAAAATAAAAGAAAGGTTGTGGCTGAGGAGATTGCAGACTCCATTCAAAAAATCAAAATTTCAATTGTTGATGGGAAGGGTAAGGACAACTCTTCCATTCAAGACAAGGTAAGCTCCTCTCAGGAGGATGATGTTGTGGGTAAGGGGGTTTTCAACTTTGATAGGGAAGATATTTTTGATGTTTTGGGAACTGCTAGAGAGGGTTCCATTGTTTTATTCAAATTTTTAAAATGGGTGTTCCATGAACTTAACATGACCAATGTTAAAGTTTGGGGTGCAGTGATTAAATTTGATGAGTCTTCAGTTTATAACCAAATTGATGAATTGTTTAACTCTTTGAATATTGTGACAGAGGAAATGCTTAAGATGAAGCAAAATCTAGAAGGTAGATTTCTCACCCTGGAGGATCAACTAGAGAGTATTTGTGCTAACATGGACAAGTGTGGGGAGGGGACTAAATTTATGGTTAAATTTGAGTCTATTGGTATTACCTCTCCTTTTGATAGTTACAAGAAACGCAAGGAGATTGTTCATTCTGAAGAGACTGGTGTTGGTGGCAAGCTAATGGAGGAAGAGGTTTTTGTTGATAAGGGTGGGGATAAGAATAATGTTTTTATTAGTGAGGTGAATGTGGGTGGTCCTAGGGCTAGAATGAGTAAAAAGACCAAGGCTCAAGCTAGGGCTCCTGGTAAAGAACTATCTAATGTCTTGGATGATGGTCAGAAGGTTGTGGTGAGCGATGTGGAGGCTATTGATATCCTAAAGAATATGTAGTGATGTTGATTGGGGTCCTCCTTTTTGGTTTATGTTTTGTTTTTGGTTCTTTTCATATGGGATGATATATACTTTATGTAGTTTTCTTTAGTTTTAGCTGCTCTCTTTTGTAAAGGGTTTCAGGCCCCTTAAAAACCTATTTTTTACCTCTAATCAAAAACTATATATTTTACAATTCATTTAACTCCGAGTCATGCTAGAAAATTGTACAATTTAAATAAAGTTAGAAAAATATATCTTATAAATTCCTTAAGGGGAGTTAAGTGGATGAATTAAGGGGATGTAAGATGATGAAATCGGGGTAGCTAAGAGGATGACTTAAGGGGTCCTAACATGATGGCTTAAGGGGAGATGCAAGAGCCTTGACTCAAAATATGTGTCATTTGAAAAAATTATGAAATGACTTAAGATGGCATTAGAGTATGGATTAAGGGGAGATACACATGATCCTTGAATCGAAGTAATGTGAAAAAATTATCTATAATTAGAAGATGATTTAAGAGGGGGATGGCTTAAGGGGTCCTAAGACTCGAATGGCTTAAGGGGAGATAAAAGATCCTTGACTCAAATTATGTGTCATGTGAGAAAATTAGTTCTATAATTAGGAGATGGCTTAAAAGGGTGTGTAATCTAGGATGGATTAAGGGGACCTAAGAGGATATGACTTAAGGGGACATGCAATCACTTCTAAACTTTTTATAAAATAGAAATGAATCAATTAACTTTATATTTTGACTATCAATTAAATATATATAAATATATACTTGTATTTATTCAAATTCCATTATAAAATTTGCATCCTCTCTTTTTTGTAATGCATCTATGATGAAAATTTGTAGTAACAATCATAGTGGAACTACAAAAATAATGAATGTAAGTATAAATTAACTATACATTTTACGAGTCATAACTCCAAGTCGTGCAAGGAAATTACAATTTAATAAAATTTATAAAATTGGATCTTAGAATCCTTACAAATTCAAGTGATGTCTGCCCTAGGAAAAAATATCCTCTATATTTTGTCATGAATTGTTGAATGCACAAGTAGTGGTCACTAATTCCATGTAGCTGTGGGAGACCTAAAATAAAAATGATTAACTATAATTAAGAAATGACTTAAGACTAACTGTGAATGGTGGATCTAGACCTACACAAACATGAAGAACAAACACAACATTAGTTCCATATGCAAGTTAGAAGCAACATTCCCCATGAAATTCATTTGAGATATCAAGAACAAGAAATAAATGAAGAACATGAATAAAAACTAGCTAATCTTGCTCAAAATAAACAAACTCTCAATCCCATGGGGGAATTGGTGTCATTTTGATGTGGAAAATGGCCCTTTCCCAATTCCTTGCATGCTTTATGATCAGTGGATGAAGATTGATACTCCTTGATGAAAATTCACAATAACCTAGTTATGAAATCATGAAAATGGATGAAAATGGATCAAGATGGATGGAGATTGCTCAAAAACTTGAAGATAATAATGTTGCATGGAGTTGTGGATCCAAAATCCAAATGAGAGCCTCTTATTTATAGATGAGAATGATGGAAGATGAGGAAAAATGGATGAATGTGGGATCAAACACCAGCCAATAGCATAAAGCCACTTGTCAACATCTGAGTGGACAAAGGTGGAGCACATTTTGGTCATTGTGCAATTAAATGCAATTAGGTGGAATTTCAAAATTGATGAAATGACAAGTTGGAGGGAGAATAAAATGAAGTTAATGCCACTTGGTTCAAGGCAAAGGACATGTAAGAGGTTTTTAATGCCTTGTTGGATGTACAAACCCTTTTGGAGGGATTTTTTGAATTTGAAGAATATTCCCTCTTTGATGCCTTTTTGAAAGTAAATAGAGATTTAATAAATCAATTAAATTGATTTATTTGCACAAGTTGCACAATCTAGAGGATTGGAGTGATTAGGATTAGCATTAATCAGGATTTGATTAATTTAGGTAGAGATTAGCTGATTTGACATTTTGATTTAGATTTTAGGATTTAAATAAATCAAAATGAGAGGAATAATGAATATTAGTTATTTAATTAAATAAATTTGATCTATTCAATTAAATGGAGAACTTTAGAAGATTAATTAAATAAAATTGATTTATTTAATTAAAGAGGAGAATATGATGATTTAATTAAATAAAGATTGGTTTATTCAATTAAAAAGGGGAAATACGATGATTTAATCAAATAAAGTTAATTTATTTAATCAAAAGAGGAGAATTGGGATTTAATTAAATAAAGATTGATTTATTTAATTAAAAGAGGAATTTGATTAATTTAATCAAATAAGGACTATTTAATTAAATGGTTATTAAAGAGGATGATTAAAGAAGAACTGGTGTTAGTAAGTTGGAATCGAGTATGCGTTATCAATCAGGATAATTTACGTGTCTACACTAACATAAGAGGATGGATTAAGGGGAGATACACATGATCCTTGGCTCTAAGTAATGTGAGAAATTTAGCTATAATTAGAAGATGAATTAAGAGGGAGGTAAGAGGATGGCTTAAGGGGAGTTAAGAGAATGACTTAAGGGGATGCAAGAGGATGGATTTACAGTAGCTAATAATATGACTCAAGGGGTCCTAAGAGGGTGGATTAAGGGGAGTTAAGAGAATGACTTAAGGGGATGCAAGAGGATAGATTTAGGGTAGCTAAGAGGATGGATTAATGGGTTCTAAGAGGATGGATTAATGGGAGTAAGAGAATGACTTAAAAGGATGCAATAGGATGAATTTATGGTAGCTAAGAGGATCACTTAAGGAGTCCTAAGAGGATGTGGTTGTTGCAAGAATGAATGTGTTGTCATTGATGTCAACTGGTTAACTAGTTATCAACTAGATTTTTTTGTCATTAATGTCATGGATGTAGGTTATTGGTTGTATATGTCGAGGATATTGAGAAAATTGTAATCGAGAAAGGTTGCATGTGTTCAATGGTTTCTCTGAGTTTTTCTCTAGGATTTTCTCCTATGTTTGTGTGGATCATATATGTTGATCATGATTGTTGGAAGTTGCTATATCTAGGATTTGGGCTTCTAGATCATTGAACAGTGTGAGTTATGTTCACCAGTTGTGAACTGCAGTTTTATATCTATCCGGTTGACATCCAAGAGAAATATTATTGGTTTGGATTTATTTTTAGTTGAGTCTTATGACTTGTTGTTCTAGAGTTAAGTTGTTATGATCATGTTGAAGATAATTTTGGTATCTGGAAGGATTGGATCATGCTAAGGGTTGTGTGTGCTTAATTGTTCTATGTGTTCTACACTGGTTTGGCCGACCTTGTGTTAAACACTAGTGTTGAAGTTAATGAAGTGTGTTGGTACTTATTTGGGTCCTCATCAAGCATGTGTTTGGGTCGCCCTCATTCTAATTCCACCCTAGAATGTTTTAGCGCCGACCTAATTTGAAATTGAATAATGGATGGCCAACTTTGGATATGTTTCAAAGTTGAAGATGGTATAAATACAAAATAAGTTAGTGGTGAAAGAAGCGCAAAGAGATAGTGAAAGATATAGATCAATATTGTTGTATGTGATGTGAGTGTGGAAGATCAGTGTGAATTTTAAATGTTGAGCTGTCAGATGCGGTGAGCTGAAGGTGGACTCTATCATTCATGCATTTTTGCAAGTGGTTGAGTGAATCATGGTGGAAATCTTTGTTGCATTGAGATTGTCTTCTGTGTGTAACATATCTCTTATATATTCTTTGTAACTATGTGGCAATGAGCCCTCTGGGTGGTTAACCCTTGTTGGACAGTGAGTCCTTGTTTTGGTAGTGAGCCTTCTATAATCGATTTTGATATTCTCTATAGTGTGAGTTAATCCTCACTGTGTTTTTTCTCTTATTGGGTTTTCCACGTAAATCTGGTGTTGTTATGTATGTGTGATGCTTTTCTTTTTCTTCCTTTGCATTGAATGTTTAATTATTTAGCAGAGTAAATATTTGTGATTGATCTAAGTTCCAGTGAATTTTTTAAGGATTAAAATTTGCTACAACTGATTCACCCCCCCCTCTCAGTTGTCTTGTTCAACAGTGGATTAATGGGAGTTAAGAGAATGAGTTAAGGGTATGCAAGAGGATGGATTTAGGATAGCTAAGAGGATGATGTAAGGGGTCCTAAGAGGATAGCTTAAGGGGGGTTAAGAGAATTCCTTAGGGGATGCAAGAGGATGGATTTTGAATAGCTAAGAGGATGACTTAAGGGGTTCTAAGAGGATTTCTTGAGGGGAGATGGCTTAAAAAGGTACATAATTTAGGATGGATTAATGGGACTTCGGAGGATATGACTTAAGGGGATATGCAATCACTTCTAAAAAAATTATAAAATGATAATGAATTAATTAGATTTATATTTTAACCATCAATTAAATATATAGAACTATATACTTACCTGTATTTATTCAAATTCCATTGTAACATCTACATCCTCTCTTTTTTTGTAATGCATCTATTATAAAAATTTGCAGTGACAATTATGGTGGATCTACTAGTAGAGGAACTACAAAAATAATGAATATAAGTACAAATTAACTATACATTTTATGAGTCAAAACTCCAAGTCATGAGAGGAAATTACAATTTAATAAAATTTATAAAATTGAATCTTAGAAATTCCTTACAAATTCAAGTGATGCCTACTATAGGGAGAATTTTCTACTATATTTTTTCATAAGTTGTTGAATACACAAGTAGTGGTCACCAATGCCCTTTAGTTATGGAAGACCTAAAATAAAAATGATTAACTATAATTAGGAAATGACTTAAGACTAACATAAGAAGATGAATTAAGGGGAGATACACATGAGCCTTGATTCTAAGTCATGTGAGAAATTTTTAACTATATATAGAGACTATCAATTAAATATATATAAGTATATACTTATATATATTTATTTATTCCATTGTACCATTTGCATCCACTCTTTTTGTAATGCATCTATGATTGTCTCATGCTCTTCCATAGAAAGTTTCCATAGCTTTTTATTAGCAGGTCTCCCTTGATATCTAACTAATTTTACATTGGTTTCCACAACCAAATTTGAGTAATGTATAATCTTCTTATGTCTTTCATAGTCTTCAAATGCACACAAACCATTCTTTCTTATTAGATATTTCGGTAGCCAGGTACCAACAACAACCACAAAACCAGTCAAATACTCATAGTTCTCATCATCCACTCTAGGATGTACCAATTTATGTTTTCTCTCAATACATCGAGCCAACAAATACTTTGTTTCCTCTTTATTCCCCTTAGGTGTAACAATAGCATACGCAAGTCCTATAAAAACAATTATTTAATTCAATAAAGTGTGACATATAATTTGCATATAAATATGCATACATATAAAATTATATATATTATAAAATAATTTAATAGAGAAATTTAAATTGAATTAAAATAACTTCTTGTACGAGGTTTGAAACACAATCATAATCATCTAACGCAAATACTTGATTATCTTTAATTGTTGTTTCATGTTGATCATATGATGGTGTAGTTGTTAAGGCTCTTTGTTTCCATTCTTTGAACCATTCTATATTTTCACATGTTACATATGTTGGTGTAATTAAATATTTAATTACTTTATTAAGATTTCTTAGGTCCTAATTAGGTTTTCCTTTTAGGTTTTTTCATCTTACTCTATAAAAGAAAGTTATCTCATGTAATTCATTATTCCCAATAATATTATTTGCATCATTTTATGCAAATTGCTCTTGCATGTTTGATTTTCTCCTTGTAGAAGGTTAATCCAGGTTTTGTAGTTAATCTTGGTTTTATTGATTTTATTAGAAACTCTAACATGGTATTAGAATCTTGATCTACAAGCTCCTTCTCAGATCTGAGAGAAACTAGACCAAGAACTTTTTTTGGGCATCTTTGAAGGCTCATGGGTATCTACAACAGCCAACATCTTTTGTTTCATGTATTGTTGAGAAAAATGATTTCTAGGTTTTGTTCAAAATCATGAAATACCATATGGGTATCTGTTATATTTTGCAGATAGTGAGAAGATCTTGCAAAAACATCTATGAAAATAGTCCAGTGCGGTATTTTTCCTTGCAAGTAAAGATGTTTTTACCAAATTGCATATTTTGTTTTTTTGGATTTAAAAATGCTTTTTGGGTTTTGTTGGAAGCATCAAGATATTATCTGGGTATCCATTATTTTTTTCTTGCAACAAGTAAATTTTTCAAAAATAAAATCAGAAAGGTCATGTCTACTAACTATCGTCTTCACAATTTATCCCTTTTTTCAAAAATTCATAACTTTTTCCTTAGTTATTGGATTTTTTTGATTCAAGCAACATCAAAAAGCTAATTTTGTCCTCTACATAGATTTGAGGTCAATTTTTCTTCATGGAGGTAGATGTGAATATTAATCCTTGCATGAAATCTTTCTTTTTTTCACTTTTCTCTTTCATTTTTGCATATGTTCTCCTTTTACGATCTTGGGGTATTGTAACAAATGAACTTCAATAAAGTTCCATGAGGGGGGATGATTACATAATAATTAGATTAGAGTGTAATCGTATGGCATGCACTTTTATCCCATCTTCATTTTGATGTCAAGTCACATGAGTTGTATTTGGCTTCTTTAGTTTCTTTTTGCCATATCTTGCTCATAACTTGACACATTTTGGTTTACATTAGTTCATGTATTAGATTGAGAGCCTATGATTAATGATCTTGAATCACATCAGATTCTCATCAGGTCACATCTTATTTTGAGGGCCATTCATCTTGTGGCTAATGTTCCAATATCTTCATGGTACTTGCTCCTGTGGTTCAATTTTGTCATAGTTTGGCATTGGCATCAAGATACACATAGCTTCCAAATTCTTTCATCATCTATTTCCCTCTTATGGGGTAATTTCTAATGTATCTATGTGATGGATGGTATACTTGGGGGGTCACATGGAGTCCTCCATCTTTCATCACTTGATTGCATTCTCTTTTTCCCCGTTATGATATTTCTTTTGTATTGCATGTGTACATGGGTACCTAACATGGTCTTGTAGCCAGGACCCATTCATGATTTCATACATCCATCCTTGCATTATTTGCATGTTTCTTATTCTCCCTAAGTTTCACTTAAAAGGGAGTGTTGGTGTAATTAAATATTTAATTATACTTTATTAGGTTCACTTAGGTCCTAATTAGGTTTTCCTTTTAGGGTTTTTCATCCTACTCTATAAAATAAAGTTATCTCATGTAATTCATTATTCCCAATAATATTATTTGCATCATTTTATGCAAATTTCTCTTGCATGTTTGACTTTCTCCTTATAGAAGGCTAATCTAGGTTTTGTAGGTGATCTTGGTTTTATTGATTTTATTAAAAACTCTAACATCATAATCACATGCAATACAAAATTAACAAAAATATGCATGCTCCCTTGTCCATATTGTCCGCGTGTTTGCATTTGAACTCTTAAATGAATTCCATTTTGTTGATCCACAAATTATCTCACAATCATGTCGAGTAAGAATATTCTCTTCTTCAACTAACCAAAAGAATCGTCAAGTTATTGAATTCTCACTTGGTCCTGTAGATAATTTTGTATTACACCAATCTACAATTGCACGTGCATCTCTAAACTTTTTTGCATCCTTAATTTTTAGTTTCTCTCTAGTAAGAGCTCTTTTCACACATGCTCCACTCCATCATGCTCTCTTTTACCATGTCTACCTTCAAAAATCTCTACATGTGTTGCATATTATTTTCCTTGTGAGCTCTATATAACCAATGAAATATTCTAGAATTCTTGAATTTTCTTGTACAATTATATAACCATATGAGATGTTCTCTCATTTGAATTTCTCTTTATTTTATTTTTTTTATAAACTATATTGAAACAATATTGAACAAACTTTGATGAGTGTAACCAATTATCACTCAAATAGAAATGGTACTCCCTAAAAAAAATTTATCTTATGTATTATCATTTGCATGTCTAAAAAATATGGCCACCTACATTGAATTAAAATATTGGGATTGAATTTCCTCTTAGAGAGAAAGAGTATAGTTTTCTGTAAATTCAAAAATTGATAATATAGTTCCAATTAGAAATGTGTTTTTACTTGTATGAAATTGACCATCATGTCGTCGGGCATATTGAGAGTGTTTCACATATTTGGGTACAATATTATCTTTAAATTCTCTAATGAATGCATGCACACTAATTTTTTCTATGATTAGCTCGCAATGTTTTCTAATTTTTCCATCCTTTAAAAAATACTTAACATTTTTTAATCTTTTAACATCCACTAGTTGTCCAAAATCATGTAAACTAATTCCATGCATATTGTATGACCTTAAAACATGATTGCAAAATTGAAACATAATCATGAGTAAACGAGAATCACAATCAAAGATCACAACAATTAAGAAAATAAGGTAAATTGATTTTTTTTAAATGCAAATATGCAAGCATTGAAACACACAATTTTACCCTAACATAGCTCCATTACTCTCTTCTATTCACCTTGGAGAATGGTGTAAATCCTTTTCTCTTATATTTGTAATAAGCACAATATTATAAAATCACCTGCAAAATATGAGTATAGTTTTCATGCATGATCTAAGATAAAAATGAAGAATAGGATGGTTGAATTTATAGATATTTGGTGACACTGACCAATGGTTAAGATTAGATGAGAGGTTGATAAGATCAATGATTGAGAATTGATGAGAGGAATTGATTGTTAGTTAATTGGCTACATGATTTCAAATAATTGATTACATGATTCAATTAAGAGGATTGTTTGGAGTGTTAATTGAGACTGATGATTAGTGGACATAATTGATTGATTAGCAGAATCGAAGTGAGTGAGAGTGAAGTGAATTTAATTGATGAGTGGACTCGAAGTAAGTGGGAGTCAAGTGGATTTGATTGATGAGTGAACTGATTAGATTGATTAGTGGACTGAGAGTAAGTCTCAGTCAACAAGTGAGGTAGAATTTGCATAAGCATTTGATAATTAAATAACTTTAATTATTATTTACATGTACAAAGTAGAATTTAATAAATAAAATAAATGATTTTATTTATTTTTGAAAGAAGATAAAGCTGAGAGATAAATGGATTAATTTAATTGAGGAAGTGGGAAATGGGTAATTAATTGAATGATAATGAATTATTTAATTTAAACTTCAGAATAGAAGAATAATTAGTAAATTAATTAAATATCATTAATTATTTAATTAATATAGAGGAATAGATAATATAAATTTAATTAAATAATATAAAATTATTTAATTATCAAGATGAAGTGAAAATGATCATTAATTTAATCAAATAATGAAATTATTTAATTAAATATTAAAGATATATTAGTTAGGTCAAATGATGGTAAATGACTCATTTTGGATAAAATGTATTAGTTAGAATTAGGTTTCTACGTTTTTCCCCTCTTTGAGATAATGTGTTTTTATAGCGGTGTTTCAAACAAAGTTCAATGGCATGCCCCAGTTTTCCCCAACATGTGAAAAAATGATGAAATGAAGAAGTGAATGTATGATTCCCCCTCAAGAGTTTGAAAGAAGAATAAAATTGTTAGGTTAAACTCTCAAAAAAGGATTAAAAAAGATGTGATAGAGATGAATGAAAATATTTAGATGGGTAGAAAATTTAGTATGGGGAAAGATAGTAATAAGATAGTTAATGTTGATTGATGTTATGCAGTAAAATGTATGTGAAAATAGAGTGATGTAGATGGAAAGAGATGGATTGATATAGATTTTTTTTCTATTTTATGCTATTTTTATCATCATAGAGCATTTATTATGTGGAAATCATATGTATGCACACCAAGGCATGATTTTCTATGGTGGAATTTGTTTCCTTTTGCTTAAAGGTTTTGATATGAGACAAGTGGATATATGTACACCAAGTTGAGACAAACCTTGGTGACTTCAGTATCATTTTCCTAAACAAAGACACAGCAAACAAAGATTGTTCTTAAAATGTACTAGATAGATAGAACCTTGTTGGAAGATGTAAGTGAAGATAGCTTCACAGCATGATAACCCTAATTCATAAAGGTAATTGATGACCTTATATACATAGGGTGATTTGTTAATGCTCAAATATAGTCCAATACACATAAGTAACATACCTATCATAGCAACACGGAAAAACATTCCACAAACATGACATATTAAATAAATTACCTTGCACCTCTAATCATTTGAGATATCCTTGAGGAACATTGGAATAGGACAATAAGATAAATTAAGTAATACAAAGACTCAAAAACCAAAAAAATAAATAGCTATCAAATTTTCTTTCTAGAAAGTTGTTTTTCTCAATAGTGAATATGTCATTCATGATCATATTTTGTAGATAAATTTGAAGTGATGGGATCTCGACCTTCACAGGTAGAATTTATTTAGCTCCAAAGACTAGGGGATATGGGGTTTCACCTATGGGTGCACGAATGCTAGTTCGATATACCCACAGTGCAGGGTTGAGTTGGATGTGCCAATCACAATCAACATAATTAACAATCTTCTTAAGGGTTTTTAATATGGTTTTATTCAATGCCTCCACTTGTTTGTTACTTTATGGATAATATGGGGTGGAAAAGTGGTGTTGTATGTGAAATTTATTGCAAATCTCATGTACATATTGATCCTTGAATAGTCAACCATTATCAATGAAAAAGGTCGAGGGAATACCATACCAACAAATGTTGTAGTTGAGGATAAACTTAGCAATTTATTTGTCAGTGATTTCAGTTAGTGGAATGGCCTCAATCCATTTTGTAAAATATTTTGTGGCAGTGATTATGAATTTGTGTCCATTGGATTATGGAGGATGGATTTTCCCTATGAGGTTGAGTCCCCACTAAGAGAAGGGTCAGAATGTGGTAATTGCATGAAGCTCATGTGTTGGTGCATGTATAAGATCTCCATGTTTTTTACATTTCTTATATTGGTGTTCAAACTTGTGATCATCTTGTTTTATTGTTGGCTAATGGTATCATATTATTATTAACTTTTTTGCTAGATTTGGACCACTAGAGTGTGATCCATAAATATTGTCATGTACCTCTTGTAGGCCAGTTTGTGCATCTTTCAAGTTAATACACCTAAGGAGAGTATCATTAAAGCTCCTTTGATATAGTGTATCATCAAGGATAAGGAAGTGGGATGAATGTCGAATAAAGGATTTTCTTATTATAAGATAAGTTTGGTGGAAGGGTTTGTTGATGAAGGTAAATATATATATCTTGGTACCAAGAGGAATTGGGACCAACAATTTCACACACAAGCTTAGGCTCTAGGACATCAAAGGTTGGGATTAAGATTTTTTCCACTAATAATTTGTATCATTGAGTATTATGTGACATATCTAGGAGAGATCCAATGGTAGCCATGGTGTCTGATTCCCTATTGCTTAGCCTTGGAACCTGTTCAAATATGATATTAGTGAAGTACTGCTTGAAAATATCTACCATTTTCTTGTAAGGTAGAATTTTCTCATCCTTTGTTTGATAATCATCATTCACTTATCTTATAACTAGTTGAGAATCACCATAGACTTGTATTTGCTTGATTTTCCAATGTATTGTTGTTCTAAGTCCTATTATTAATACTTCGTATTATGATATATTATTTGTACATGGGAATGCCAAAAAATATGATATGGGTATATAATCACCTTGGACATGATGAATAATATGTCTACTCCTAATTCATGCTAGGTATACAATCCATCAAAGTATAATTTCTATATTTGAGCTAGGGTGATTGTGAATATACCCTCATCTAGAACATTTGATATTATTAGGTGATCATTTGTAATAGGACCATTTGTTAGTTGATCTACAATAACTTGACCTTTGATCGCCTTCCTATCCACATACTCAATATCAAATTCACTAAGAATCGTGACCCATTTAGCTATTCAACCTATTCGCATGGCCTTTTTCAATAGATATTTGAAAGGATCAATTTTCATAATAAGTTTGTTCTAGTGGTTGAGCATATAATGTCTTAGCTTTTGTGAAGCAAAGACTACTGCTAAATAGGTGCATTACATCGGTGTATAATTGAATTTGTAACCCACCAGAGTACAACTAATGTAATAGATCACTCTTTCCCTACCTATGTCATCATGTTGTGCAAGGAGTGCACCCAACGTTGCTAGAGTGGTAGATATATACAATAGCAGAGGCTTACCCTAAATCAATTGCATTAATACTGGAGAAGAGGCCGAATAATATTTCAATTTTTGGAATTCCTTAAGATAATTTGTTTTCCTATTTAAATGTAACACTCTTATGTAAAATGTGTGTAAATGGGTGGCATTTACCTACTAGCAGTGAAACAAATCAATGAATGGATTGGAATTTTCCCTGTAAACTTTGCAATTGTTTGAGAGTGGTGGGAGGAGGCATGTCTATTATTTATTTCACCTTCACTAGGTTGACCTCAATGCATATTCTAGATACAATGTATCCCAATAATTTTTTAAATGTTACCCCAAAGATTCACTTCTTAGGATTTATCTGAAGGTTATACTTCTCCAATTGATCAAAAAAATTAGCTAGTATGTCAAGATAGTGTTCCCTAGTGATTGATTTTACTAGAAAATCATCAACATAGTCTTCTATAAAGGTATGTATCATGCCATGGAAGATAGTTCTCATATATCATTGATAGGTAGCACCAGCATTTTTAAGACCGAAGGGCATGACATTCAACAAAAATTCCCCCATGGACAGGTGAATGTTGTTTTATGTTGGTACTCAGCTACAATGAGAATCTTATTGTAACTTGAAAATCCATCCATTAAGGATATAATTTCATGCCCTACTGTTAAATCCATAATCATATCTATGTTAGGTAAAGGAAAATCATCCTTAGGGCATGCCTTATTTAGGTCTCTGAAGTTCGTGCATATGTGGATTCCCCCAGTGGGTT
This sequence comes from Sequoia sempervirens, assembly GCA_007258455.2. Lineage (NCBI taxonomy): Eukaryota > Viridiplantae > Streptophyta > Pinopsida > Cupressales > Cupressaceae > Sequoia > Sequoia sempervirens. The sequence continues at coordinate 128,981,991 of VDFB02000015.1, read as the reverse complement.
TAGTGATAGGAACCAAGTTTGATATCCACTTAGGATGATCAATTGGTTGAATGAAACCAGGGAAAAATTTAGTGGTGAATCTTCGCCAATTGGCAAATTCTAGGAATCGGCCAAGTTGAAATTGGAAAATTCTCACTCTCTACAGGGTGTCCAAATTGCCCGAATTTTACGAAGTATAGGTCCAATGCATGTCAATTTTCCAATGAGTTTTTTATGAGGCATATTTAAGTAAAAAAATCCAATTGTCAAATTACGCATTTCAATTGGACCGACTAATATTTTCACCTGGAATCGCGAAATCATTTAATAAAACACCTACATATTCGCCAATACTATTAAAACAACATTGTATCAAGACCCATTTCGCCAATTAAAATTTACAAATAGTTGCTTATGAAGACCCATTTTGCCAATTAAAATTTATAAATAGTTGCTCATGAGGACCTATTTCTCCAATAACATTAACAAATAATTACATTTGAGGACACATTTCGCCTTGAAAATTACAATGTATCATTGTATAAGCAAGCAGGATTCGCCAAATATTTAATATACCATTTAAAAATCCCGCTTAATTTTCCAAATATGGAATCATGGATTGATATAAATACAATAGAAAGTGTCATTTATTCTTACACATTTTGTTCAGTTCTGAGGTTCTACTTCTCCATTTGGAAGTCAGCAAAAGCCGAAAAAATAGACTTAAAAGGTGAGTGATCATTTCTTCATAGTGTTATTAGTTATAATAATAAGTTTTCTTTATCTCTTTTCCATTCTTGCTTCAACAAAGTGAACCTTAGAAGTTAGAACCAAACTCTGAAGTTTCAAAGTTTTTGAAACCTCCGACCCACTGAGTACTGAGTAGAAAGATGACCAAGAAAGACTTGCAACTCAACAAAGTGAACCATCAACCAAGTCAGGGAATCGCGAAGTTATGAAAATTTAGAACTCTGTAACAAGGTTATATAACTCTGAGGACTAGCGACTAAGTTTAGGAAAAGCCAAATATTTTATATTGTATTCCATGGTATTGAATTTGATATGTGATTCTACACCATATTTAAAGAACAACACTTATCACACTACTTATAAATTCCTATTGCATTTCCATTCACACAATCTTTGATAAATCACTAAAAGGAATATTATTAATCCATTCCTTGAACAGAAATAAATACAATCGAAAGTTTCATTTATTCAGAAGTCAGCCAAAGCCGAAAACGTAGACTTAAAGGTGAGTGATCATTTCTTCATAGCGTTATTATTTATATTAATAAATTTTCTTTATCTCTTTTCCATTCTTGCTTCAGTCTTAAAGATGATATTGAGTAGGGAATGGGATCTATATTATTATTCTTTTTCCTTAAACAAGAAGACATTTTTTCCAATTTTTATTCAAAGTGAGACATGCACATGTCGAGCGACTCGAGCAGCAAGGGTAAGGCTCCTTCAACTCCTCAGGGTGGTGAAGAGACTCCTGTTGTTTCTCAAACTCCTTCCACTCCTCAAGGTGGTAAGGCTCCTACCGCTCCTCAGGGTGGTGAAGAGGCTCCTTCCGCTTCTCAGACTCCTTCTACTCCTCAAGATGGTAAGGCTCCTACCGCTCCTCAGGGTGATGAAGAGACTCTTGTCACTCCTTAGGCTCCTCATGGTGGTGAAGAGACTCATGCCGCTCCTCAGGGTGATGAAGATACTGAGAGGCTATCAAAATGCAAAAAAAATAGATGTACCATACAGTCTTACTTTGGAATTTCCAAAGCTTTTGATCCATCAGGTCAAGATGGAGTTACATCATCAACTCCTCCACCAAATATTGGTAGCATTCCCAATACCTCACCGCCACCGGAAGGTCAAGTTGAGATTGTCATTGATTTAACTCAAAATGTATCAAATCAGGATAGCAATACCGCAGAAGATGTTCGAAGTGATACCCTGGGCCCGATTAGCTAGAATGAGATAATTGACTTGGATGAGGATGATGATGTTGGTAACAAGAAAAGGAAAAATAAACCAAAAAGGGGGCGTGAGTGGGAAATGACAAGAATTTTTCAACTTGCTTGGTTGTCAAAGTACCCATTCATTGAACCAGTGGGGAAATCAAATGATATTGAAAATGAAAAATTGGCCAGATGTACGATTTGTACTTGGAAATGTGGAAGAGACAAGATGTTGCAGCTAAAGATTAACACTATAGAAAAGCATATCAGTAAAGTTTATGAAAAAAAAATCATAGAAGGAAAGGAACAATCAATCGTACGATGGAAATTAAAGGAAGAATTTCTTCATGTTAGGTATGCCATGGATTATGAAGTGCATCACCAAAAACTGTTGAAGCTTGGTGCATGTAAAGGTACACTTGACGCTCAATTTGGGAAAGCAATGGAAGCAACAAATCTGTCAAAAACTGTTCAGATGACTTGTTTTTCATATTTTTTCTAGAGGGCGTCCTATGACAAACTACCCAGAATATTCTGGTTTATTATCTTTTTTGAATGTTCCTCATTATCCCTACTCACATTGGTCAGTAAAATCTAGATGGGAATGGGTAAACTATCTTGCTATAGTGGAAACGAAAGATTTAAAGGTTAAAGTAAAAGAGTCAAATTTCATTGCATTATCTTTAGATGAAGTTACTGCGGTAGACAATACTTCTTGGGTCTGTATGCATTTGTATACTGTACAACATGTTCGCCAAGCTCATCTTCAATGTGTTAATAAAATGAAGGACAGTTCAACATCGCAAAATATATTTGAACTAGCCAAGAAATCTTTGAATGAAATTGCAGGTATGGATGAGTTGAAAATTTCCAAAAAGCTGGTGTGTGTAGGAGTTGATTGAGCTGCAGTGATGCAAGGTCAAAGGACCAGTGTTTGCACAAAGTTACAAACTACTTGTGCACCATACATTCTTGGCATTCACTGCATGGCCCACAGAATGAATATAGCATTCAAAATTGTAAGCAAGTTTCCTACAGTATCAAAAGTCAAAAATCTAGTCTGTGAGATCCACGCATACTTTTGCCGAAGTCCTAAATGTTTCACAGAATTTCAAAATTTTGTTGAGGGAATAACACCAGGAAACAAGCTTCTCAAGGATGTCGATACCAGATAGATCTCCCTACATGGACCAGCGCAATGAGTTCTTTTAGAATATCAATCCTTGATTGGAGTGATGTATGAGCATCGTAGCACAGTAGACAAAGCTCCTAACCTCTTACATAGGTTAAGCAATATAGAGACACTCTTGACTTTAACTAGTCTTCTCCCCATGTTGGATGTGATGAACGAGCTTGTGAAGAAATCCCAAGACAGAACTATGTATATTAATGAATATGCCAATCTACGTAAACATACATGCTTGTCCCTTGATCATCTATATCTAGATCTAACACAAGATGGCCCAAATTATTTCATGTGGCAGAAAATTATTGATTTGAATGATCCTAATAATTATTTACAGCTTAATGCAAGTGGGCACTTATGCATCTTTGTACGTGGATATGAGATACAAATGTACCAATGTAAGACAGCTAGGCACTCTACCAGAGAAGTAGTTGTTAACGCGAAAGATTTTCAAGGCATTGTTAAATCTGTTGGTGATAATTTGAAGGAAATTGCAAAATATATTTCCTTAGATATTCGTGAAAGATTCCCTCAACATGAAATACTTGAAGCCATGAGTATTGTGTATCCTCAATTTTGGGCAAACCGAGATAACCCAGCATATTTTCATTCTCAGGTAAAAATCTTGATTGAACAATTTTTGAAAACTGTAACATACAATGAGCAGAAAATAGAAGGAATTTTAGATGAAGCTAAGCTTAGAAAACAATGTAGGAATTTTGTAATAGCTATGAAGGACCAGTATAAATCCATAGGCAAGGACAAGGCCTTTGAATAGAGATCAATAAAGAAGGTTTGGAAAAACTTAAGTCAGAGTGAAATATTGTGTGGTTCGATTTAAGAATATTTCAAACTTGTTGATTTATGTCAAACAATGATATTGGGGTTGGTGGAGGATGAGAGAGTTTTCAGTACATTGGGGTTTTTGAAATCAAAGTTAAGAAACAAACTAGACAAGAATTTGGAAAATTGCTTGAGGATGAAAGGAACTGCATATAATGTCAAAAATATTCCTTTTGAAAGGGCACTCGCAATCTGGAGGTCCACATGTGAAAGAAGAGAGACCGGGTTGTGCAACACTCCAATTCCAAAGACTAGTACCGGTGGCACTGACAATGGCAATGGGACTCGGACAGATGACATTGATAAAAATGACACAATGAATATTGAATTTGAGACACAGTCCAAAGAAAATGAAGAGCAGACTTGGAATTAAATTCAAGACAACTCTTTTACTTTATATGGTGATGAACATTAGTTTGAGGACCCTGACGCCATTTGGGAAATGGAAGAGAATTAGCAGCTTTTAGGTATTTATACTGCACTTCATGGATCAGTTTCCATTGTTCCATACTGTAGTTGATGATATTTTATATTGTACTCAATGAAATTGTGAATCATTGCACTTCATGATATTTTATTTTATATTGCACTTCATGTCATCATGAATCATATTCCAAAGTCAAACTGTAGTTGATGATATTTTATGTTGTATTCCATGAAATTGTGATATTTATATTTTATATTGTATTTTATATTTTATATTGGTCTGTACATAGCATTCAATGAGGTGTCAGATGATGGCGCCTTCAAAAGGAAAGATAAGTCAATAATGTGGTGTGGTCACTAAAACCTGGAACCTTCGAACCAAAGTCTGAAGTTTCAAAGTTTTTGAAACCTTTGACCCAGCGACCCACCGACTAGAAAGATGACCAAGAAAGAATTGCAACTCAACAAAGTGAACCATCCACCAAGTCGAGGAATCGGGAAGTTATGACAATTTAGAAATCTATGACAAGGTTATAAAACTCTGAGGACCAATGACTAAGCCTATTTTTCTCCCTTATTTTGAGTCTATCGTCTCTCCAGCTATAACATTTTACATGAATTATTATTGAAATATGATCAGTGATCTTTCATTAATCTTCTTTGTCATTAATATTATGCAATATGCATTGATGTATGTTTTAATTCTAGATTTGGTTTAATGAACCAGTTAAAGTACCTTGATTAAATCATTAAAGCATGAATTCATATAAATGTTTAGTGGATCTACTAAGCAGTCATGGAGATTGAGTATTGATGTGTGATTAGTATTAGTAGCATATGAACAATAGTATTAGTAGCATATACAACAATGAACATCAGCAATCGTTTAAAGTGTATCTAGAAGTTGAAACCACTACCAGACTTTTTCTTCAAATGATATAATAAATAATACAGATAATTGAACATCAACAGATTATTGAAGTATGAATTTGAGCTTTTAAATTGATTATCACATGAAGGAATACATAGAGGTATTGGAAATGCAAAATCTTGCTCAAAGACAACTCTGCATAGAGCTGAGTTAGAACTTGGAAACTCATATTATCAAAAATTAAATCAATGGATCACCATTTCTAGCAACTTCCACTCTTCAGGTGTTGGAATTGTCATTTGTTCTAACCGATGTTGTTTGACTTGAAGATTTGTTAACAATTCATGATTCAAATTGGAACCTGTCTTGGATTCTTCAGTCAATTTTGCATTCAAGGTTAGCAATGGTTTGATGGAATCCAAATAGGTCACAACATCTGGGTTCTAAGGAAACTGGTCCAAATCAATCTTCCTTGCATCCTCCACCTTCTTTCTAAAATCATTCCATCCAATGAATCATTCATTTGTGTCAAAATCCTCTGGTAAACCAAACTATGTGAAGTTCCTTAACTTTTCATCCACCTTCTTCATCTTTTTTGTAGCCAAATGCAAATATTTCTTTGTTTCACGCATTCTCAAACACTTTTCAATGATAGATGAAAACGTCATTGATGTAGCAAGCCGATTAGTAATCCCTTTTGATTTCAAAACATTGTCACTGGCTTTGTAGACTGTTTGTTGAATTTGATTTGTTGATTTCTCTAATGCTAGCACATTTTTGTTCTCCATTAAATATTTGTTGAGCTTCTTATGATGTCTGATAGCATCAATCAATTGAAACATGTCACACAAATGATCAATCCCCTGCATTATTTCATCCCAAATCTTTTGTTTCATATGTCTCATTATTTCCCTACAAAATGAAAATAACTTATTTTGACAAGACTTAATTTCATTTTTTGCTTCCAGAAGCTCTACCTCCAATCTTTCATTTATTTTTCTCCTCCAATTTTTGTTCCCACTGTGCATTTCCATTTGCAATGCTTAGTCGTAATTTTTCTGAAGTGGATTTTTCCTCATCATATTTCTTGTTGCTCTCATCTAGCACTTTGCTTCAATTCATTCACTGTAGTCTCATTATGCTTATCCTCTTTGCTTGTTAATGTAGAGGAAGATTTTTTAATTCTTTTTTCTAATTCATTGCTCTTGTTATCTACTGCTTTCCTCTTTGCTTTCTCATTTGCTAGGTCTGCCTGTAACTTTTCAATTTGAATCTGCAACCTTTTTTTCTCTCTATCTTGCTTTAGAAATGATGTGTACACCAATTCATTGTTCTTCTTTGATACATTAATTTTGTCAGTATTTATGAGTCTAGAAAAATCCAATTGAAAATTGTTCACCTAGAATTCAGATGGAGCCATCTAATTTGCTGGTTTGTTTTGAATTGTGGGATCAAGAAATGTGTACTCCATGATTTCTTTACTTGTGTCAAATGTGGGTAATACCATGGTTGTTGCGGGCTCTGAAGTTAGAGCAGACGCACTCTCCATCAGTTGCTTCTTTTCTTTTTTATTCAATTCTGATTTCTTTTTAAACTCTTTAATGTAATCAAAACCTAGGGATGTAGGAACAATGGAATGCTTGAATGGCAAAGGAATAGGAGTACTTTCAATTGCTAATGATGTCACAGCCAAACTAACTGGCATTGGGGGAGTGCCTAGAAATAACTCCTTTTTGGTGGATCCATTGGTAGTGTGACTTGGAGTTGGACCTATCAAAATCCTTTGCCTCTTTTGTATGCCTTGATCGCTTGGTGTTTCTATGGTATATTGTGTTGTCCTCTTGTGTGTAATTTTTTTTTGTAGCACATGTTGACCACTACTAGTACTACTACCCATACCATCACGACTAGAGGCATCTGAGGCAGTGCTAGTTGCACTAAGCCCTCCACCATGGGCATGTCCTAGTTTTGATTGTGTCTGACCATGAGGGTGAGGATTTGAACTTGAAGCTCTAACAATTTGACCTGTATACCCTAGGTCTATTTTTTCACCTCCAACCCCAAGGCCAGATTTATCAACTGGTTTTCTATGCTTTACATCTATTTCCATCCAAGGGCCTTGTCTTTGGGAACCCAAAGGACCACCTTCATAACCCATTTTTTTTAGCTATAGCTGCTCCTATAGTAAATGCTTCTTTTGTGGCCTCACTTAAACCAAGTTTGAAATTGACATGGCTTTCTTCTTGCCTATCATCATCACTTTCTTCATCTTCTTGTTCATTTGAATGCTCTATATTCCATAATTTTCTAAACTCAAGATCTTCTTTGGTATCTCCATACTCTGCAAGAGCTCTTGGATCACCTAGGTCCTTCCTCATAGACCAAAAGGCGGTAATTTTTTATTGTGACCAATTTTTTTCTGTAACTTCCTTCTCTAGAGAATCTAGCATTTTTACTCTACTAGATGGTTTATGACTTTTTTCATAAAAATTGTTGTACCTCCTAATTGTCTTTTGATGCAATGGCATAATTTTTGCTAACAATTGTTCAAAAGAAATACCATTCTCAGCAGCACTTTTCTCCATTGCTACTTTGACCTCATCCCAAGAATCCTTGTTTCTCAAGTTTTCAAGCAAGGGTTTACTTTGATGTTGAATTCTACTTCCAACATTCATATATAGCACAATCATTGATTTAATGGTGTCACATGGATCATACTTCCAGTAATAGATAGCATCAAAATCAAAAAAAATCAAAAGATCATGTGCCACACTAAATTCTTTTCTCTCGAATGTGATCCCTCCACATGAAAAAGGGAAAGAAGGAAATAAGGTCTTCTTTCCATGACTGGTAAAGTGTCTTTCATTAGTACTTTGCATCTACCTTACATATTCCAAAGCAAAAACCCTTTCTGTCACATGTATTGGAAGTTTGTATGGTTGTACTTCTGATCCATAAAATCTTAGCACAGTATATTCTTCCATTAAGTACCAATCAGCCAATTGTATTTATTTTCCTAGTTGAATGCAGTTTCTACATGACATAGGCAATCTAGGCATTGGAGTATTTGTAATTGCTTGATGCAATGGAGCCAAAAAGTAGTCTACAAAATGATTGTAGTTCCTTCGAGAATCATGCAACCTTATAACAGTGGTCCATTCATATACTAGAGCCATTTTCCTTTGCTCAGGATTACTATTACCATAGGGTTGAATCTGAAGCTTGTTGGTTTGAAACATTCCTCTAAATTTGAATAGAAAAAGATAGCACAAGTAGGTTGTGAACCTAAATTTCTTGGTGGAACCTCCTTTAATCATTAAAAATTGAATATTCATGGATTCTACAATGTGCTTAATAAAATTATATTTGGCATGTAGAACACCATAATGGATATTATATGCCATTTCAAGGAGGCATGCACCCACTTCCAAATTGCTATCCAGTCTAAGGCAAAATGCTAGCATGGAAATAGTATCCTAAACCCATGGTTTAAAAATATCCAAATAATAAGGAGGCTTATGATCACCTTTCAATTTGTTTCTATCCTAAACTATTCTATTTAAGAAATATTTTTTCTCCATTTCATTCACTGCTTCATAATCACTAGCAAGCTTTTCTAGGTCAATGTGGACATTTCCAAATTCTTCGGTTGTAAACCCCAAGCCCAACACTTTTCCAAGTTCTTTTGCATTAATGGATAGCAATTCTTCTTTGCTATCTTTATTAACAATTTCTCTTTTTTATCATAATAATTTAGGGCATAGACCATGATAAATTCTAGGCAAGGGAAAACCTCATGTAACATCATGCTCCCTAATCCAGTTACCCACGGTGCACTGATACTATTAACTTGCAATTGCATTTTCTTTGCAACCTTATTCTCAGATGAAAATCTAAGTTCTGAGGTACACCTACCATAGGTTTCGAGATCATAAATATCATGGTATTCATCAATGAAACCTAGGGTTTTAAGCAATTTTGCATAATGTATTTTTTTATCCAACATTACTCTAGTGGTATTGGTGGTAGACATGTTGATACAATCAACAATATGAAATTTTTTAATTCCCTATTAGTCCTTAATTTTTCTTAATTCTTAATCCTCTTAACCCTAAACCTAAACTTCAAAGTTTGACAAAATAATATTTTAAGAAATGTCAAGCGATGAAACGTAGCCACAGGAATTCTTTAACTTACCTGGATTTTGAATTTTGATTCTTGATGTTAAAACTATGTTGAAGCTTGAAACTGGGTTACTGGAACGGATTTGTTGGAAGTGGAACTATGGAACCAAGAACAGGGTGGTGCACTACAATGAGCAAATTGAATGACACTGAAATGTCTACTCATTACTTACGAACTACACAGTACACAATTAGGTAGTACAATGTACATGGCTGACAACATTTAAAACAATCCATTAAAAACAATGATTTACTCCTCGATTGATAGCAAATACTAAATTGTTGATCTATGTTAATGTAACGGTTATAGGGTGATTCCAAAGGTTTAAGTTTGCAAGCATAGCGCTCTGTGCATTTCATTCTGAAATGCAACTACAACCATACATCAAATGTTCATCGAACGGTTGATTAATTTATGATATAAATAATAAACATAAAACATGTGTTTTAAATTTGCTTTAAATTTGCTTTAAAACATGTGTTTTAAATTTTCTTTAAATTTAAATGTGCTAGGATTAACATCAAGACCAAGGGGCCAGAGCCCGAAAACTTAACATTTCAAAGGCCTTAATAAAATGAATTACAATGTCACATTAATAACACATTGCACAACCATTAATGGCACTTAACTTGCAAAGGAATTAATAAAATGAATTACAATGTCACATTAATAGCACAACCATTTATTTTATTACAACTAAATTACAATGTCACATTATTACATAGTACAAATACAAATGTAAGCACAAGCGCCAAGCTTCTGCTGGACCGCTAGTGAAAAGTTGAAAACGTATATGTGATACATGTATCTTTGTCACTTTGAAAATAAATGGAACTTGTCGGGTCAACCATGAGCTCTAAAAATAAACACATGGGACTTGTTGAATCAGCCATACGCTCTAAAAATAAATGCATGCGGAAAGGGGGCCCAATCAAACTAGGGAAATGAGAGTCGTGAAGATACAAAATGTACTTAGCCCCTTTCAAAACCAAAATCATGAAGAAGATGAGGGGTTGTAAAATTTCTCCCATGCAAAATATGAGCATTGAAAATAAATGCATGGGGCTTGCCTGGTAAGCCATGGTGTATTAAAATAAATGCAAGAGACTCTCCTGGCCAACCATGCAGATGATGAGGGGTAGTAAAATTGCTCCCATCTTCTACTTGTAGCCTCAATGCATTGGGATATCACTTATCTCCATAAGAGCTCCTCATTCTGGTTCAAAACCTGTCTGAGAAGTCAGGTGAACCATTCCAATTCCACCCATTCTGAACTTGAAGAAAATTAGTCTTTTACTTTGTAACTACATAAATGGAGGCAAGAGAATTTAGAGCATCCCCAATAATACCACATCATCTTCTTCCTAAATCCTTATTAAGTTATTAACCCTACAAAATGAAAACCCTTATGACAATTAAACGAATGATTTTAGTTGTGCTCACTATCCTTATTTATGGGCCAAAAGTGCCACTACCAGCCTAGTACCTTGTACACCTCACACGTGTCACATGTGAGCTCTAAGGTTGTGTATAATTACTACTAACTACTTAGTAATAATTGTGATTTGCACAAAGCAAAAATCCAACTTAATCGGTACCTCAAGCTGGCTACATGCAAAGTTGCAAATTGTAGCTCAAGCTGATAAGATGTCAATTGTCAAATTCGGCAATGCCACACAAGTTGTCGATTGTCAAAATCACTGGATTATTGACATAATCATCTACAATTCTACAGTACTTCGTGTAGTTTTCAATATAAATCTATCCAATCAATCACTTTGTCTATTCATATGGTATTAATCCACGCCGCCACCCAGTACCACAGCCAAATTGAGAATTTCAATAGAATAAATGAAAGGTAGAGTACTTTAATGCATTGAAAAGAGAGAATTAAATGTATCATTTTACCTTAATGATTATCAATGTCCTAGCTAATAAGTCACAATAAATTTCGCTCACTCGTGATCAGAACTATATGTTGGTTTCTAAAATCAATCATTAATAAAATCTCAACCATTGATTTCTGAAAATCTAACGGTTCTACTATTATTTCGGAGGTTTCAGTTCACAAGTCTAGTACTTCAAGGATTTACTTCTGGAATGCATCTATAGCCATCCATCGAAAATTCATTAAACAGTCCCTCTTTTAAAACAAACTTTATTCACGTGCATAATTTAAAATGGGGACATCACTAGGTTGACGAGACTCAACCCTCAAGATTAAAGAGTTAAGATTTAAGGCTTTGTCATAAAATATTTTGGTCTAACTTAGGCAATATTAAACGGTAAACAAGAGCAAAATGACTGAAAGATCTAAATAATTAATAAAATCTCAACCATTGATTTTTGAAAATCTAACAGTTCTAGTGTAATTCTTAAGGTTTCAATTCACAAATCTAGTGCTTGAGAGATATACTTCTGGAATGCAACTACAGTCGTCCATTAAAAATTCATCAAACGGTCATGGTCCATAATGTCGCGTGGTCAATGAAACTTGGAACCTTAGAACCAAAGTCTGAAGTTTCAAAGTTTTTGAAACCTTTGACCCACCGACTACAAAGATGACCAAGAAAGACTTGCAACTAAGGTTAGGAAAATTTGCACTGACACTTCACCACTGCATTTTTTTTATTAGTTTGATATTATGTTTAAATCGCCAATGTTTTTTTCTTAATCATTTGAAAATAGGTTTAATTCGCCAATGAATTTTATTTTTTAGTTTGAAAAAAAAAATTAATCACCAACAAAATTATTTTTTCTGGTTTGAAAACAGGTTTAATTCACCAATGGAAAAAATTTAGTGGTTTTAAAAAATTTGCATTTCACCAGGATTTTCCATAGACTTCTAGTAATTAGAAAAAAATCACCAATGGACTTTTTTTTTCACGAAAAATGAAAAAAATTGCAACTAAAATTAATATTTTTATTGGGAAGTATACAAAATTCACCAGGATTTTACACCTTTGCTGGGGGGGGTTTCTTAAATTTTTCCCTCAATGAAACCCACCTCTAACAACTTTTGAAGTTCTTCTATGAAGATCAATGCTATTTGAGGGTACATTTTGTGTAGCTTTTTCTTTATAGGTTTTTCCCCCAGTGTTACTATTAGATGATGCAATACCACATTAGGATCCAATATAGGCATGTATGCATAGGACCATGTGAAGTTTATTTGTTTGTTCTAGAAAAATGCCATGAAATTGATCCTTTCTTCATTTGATAAAGAAGTTGCAAAGTATGTTATCCTAACACTATCCATAGCACTAATTTTTGCCTCTTGGGATTTCTCAATAAGAACTAGATATCTCTCTTGATTCGTATGGAGATTTTTAAACCTTTCATCCTTTGGCATCTCAAAAAGGTTTTCACCCTCAAATGTGTCCTTTATTTTTACTATTCTCTAATCCAAAAGTGTTGCATGGCAGTTTTCAATAGTGGACCTGTTTATACATTTTATATTTTTGTGACTAAAATATTTGGAATTCTCCCAAAGTATTTCCTTGTGTCGAGTTCTATGATAAAGCCATCTCTATGATACCCTAGGGGAATCCCATCTCAAGTCCCAAGAACTCAATTACAACTTCATCAATCTAAAATGTGTATATACTAGGTGGATCTCGTTGGTCCCAATCAATTAGTTGGGGATATACAAGTGAAAGAGTGCTGGCAAAGGGTATAGGTTCGAAGGATAAATGAGATAGGGTGAAAATTGTATGATCTTGGAATAGGTTAGTGATACACTTGAAAGATTCATTTCCGGTATCCTCATTAGATGACTTATCCACCGAAGGAGTTTTATCTGCATCTACAGGTATACTTTTGGTAGTTGAAGACACAATATCTAGTTTCCAAAATCCAAGTCATGTATAGCGTGGTTTAATAGCTATTGATATTGGTTCCATCATCCCTCGCTTTTGTGTGCCAAGTCCACTATGTCCATCATATCCCATATGTTCCATTATCAGGAATCCCTTAGTATACATTTCCACTGGTAATATAACAATATCTTTTGTGTCTTTGTAAATCCACTCAAATATGTCATCATCCATAGATTTTGTGTCCAATTCCCCCAATTTAGAAAAGGTGGTTGAAAATTTTGATTATCACATTGGATATTGTTTATGTTTTGACTAGTTTTCCATATGATCTAGGTGATGATGGAATTTGACCTACACAGAAAGACTGTGTCATATCATATTCCCAACACCCTTTTTCTTTGACCTGAATCTTAACCTCTTAGAGTAACTATGGACTGATTAGATGCTTGAGTTAGTGTCAATGGATCTATGTAGGATTTAGAGGAGGATGCTTTGATTTTGTTAGGAACACAAAGTGTGGTATATTCCCTCAAATTACTACAATATTGGAAGGTATTTGGATATGTTAGAATGGTTACCTCATTTCCTTCATGATAGAACTTGAGACACTTGTGAAAAGTAGAGGGTACAGCCTGCATGGCATGAATCTATGGGCAACCCATAAGTACATTATATAGGAGTTCTAGATATAGTAATTTGGAAGGGTAATGGTCCCTTTGGAGGGGTGTTCAACATCATCATAAGCTCTGATCAGTATCTTCTTAGTTGAATCTATAACTTCCTTAGAGTATCATAGTGTTTTGACCAATTTTAAAGTGCATGTATTCAAACCAACGCCACCATCTACTAGGACTTGTTTTGTATAGTGTTCGTGTGCAAAGATGTCCAAACGAAGGGCATCATTGTGACTAGGCAAATGGGATGTCATATCTTTGTTAAAAAAGGTTAGATGATGTGAAGAGGTGATATGACTAACCATAGCTTGAAACTGGTCTACATTAAGATTTATTGGTATTGATGATTCCCTTAGAGATTTATCTAATATATCTTTGAGAATCAATGATATGTGTAAAATCTCTAGAATGGATATTTTCATTGGTGTTTTACTTATTTGATCCATAAGATTGTATTGTGGGGTAATGGCATTTCTAGACAATGCTCCTTTTAAAGTGGTTTTTCCTCTACATGTTGTAACATTACTTTCTAGATTTTTGTTTTTTTATAGTGATGGTTGATACATGTTTGTCAACTTCCTCAATATGGTTGACTATATAATCATAGTTGGAAGCTATATAATTAGCATTGTTGCCTGAGGAACTACCCTAGTTAGGGGCATTTCCTTTTCCATGATTATGTAATAGATCCTTGAAGATCATGAGGCCATTTTTTGAAGAATTTTGTTGGTTTTCTACACTAATATATCCTTTTACTATTAAGTTTTGAATAAGGTTCTTTAATTTGAAATAGTTGGGAGTATTGTGTCCTTTTACCCTACGATAATCATAGAAATTGGTGTCTCTCCAACACATTGGTTTGACTTGTGGTTTGAATCGCCTGATATTTGGAAGAGTGACTACATTCTCCTAGATTAGTTTTTGAAGCATAGATTTGATGGGTTCTCCAAAAGGAGTGACATTTCAGTGTGGGTTGTTATTGAGTCTAGGAGGTGCTTGTTATGTGCTATCATGTATTATTTTTGATGTTTGGGTATTGTTTGGTGCTCGAATGCGCAAGGTGGGTTGAGTGTTTTGGGCCATTTTAGCATCTACCATACCATCATTGATGATATTTTTATTCGTATTGCAATAGTGGGACTTGTCATTTGAAGAATAGTCTTTGTTTTCTTTGAATATTTTTACATGTCCCTTGGCGATTATATATTTTTGATAGTGAGCCCCTTTTCGATGAATTCGTCAAAATAATTGGAACGTAGCATTTTTAAGAGGAACCCTACTTCAGTGTTCATACATTTTGAATGAAAATTTCCACTGGTTGTTTCTCTAGGATGTGACATGAAATTTTACTAGCTAAGTTTCACCACTTTTATAAGGTGGATGTTTTTCCAGCATTTTGTTTGGTTGTACATAAGTTAGTCATCATTGTTTCACGGTCCATGTTATAGGAGAAATGTGAGACAAACTTATAAACTAGTTCATTAAAGTCTCTTATACCGCCAGGGAGTCAAGAGAACCACTCCATGGATTTCCCTCCTAAGCTTCTTGGGAAGAGGCGCATTAGATAAATTGTTATGCATTACCTCTAAACAAGTTACGTAAAACTCTCTCGTGTGATCACGAGGGTCTCCCTTTCCTTCATATTTTTCAAATTTGGGTATTTCGAACTGATGTGGAAAGAGTAACATATATAAATTCATGTTGAATGGGTAGTGGCATATTTCTTTTAATGCATAGCTCTTTTTTTGTGGCCCCATGTGGATATTTACAATTTGTTATGAATTTTGGATTTGCAAAGCTAGATTGTTGGGATCGGTTGAAGGTGGTGTGTTGAATGCATTGTAAGTAGATACGATATGTGATGATTTTTGACCTTAGGGGAAGTTTGATGATGATGGATTTTGATGACCATATAGAGGATTTTTTGGATTGTAAGTATGACTGGATGATCTAGGATTAGCATATTACTGTGGATGATGTTGATATTGTGAATGGAGGTTTTGTTGGGGATGTATGTAGTTAGAGGGATTGGTATATTGTTCTGATGGTATGGTGTTTTGAGTTGAGTAGGTATATTGATTATGTGGGTGTATATTGTAATTAGGATTGAAGTTGGGAGCTTGTGGAGGTTGTGTCATGGAATAATTCTTATTGGTGATTTATTGATTAGGTGGTACATTTGATGGGCTTTAATGCATGCTTGTTATTGGATTGGAGAGTTGGGATTGTTAGGTGGAGGTTGATGTTGATATGATGGGTGTTGGTGGCTTGGTACATGAGTGTGAATGTTAGACGTTAGTGGTTGAGAATTAAGAGCGTTATATGGTGGTTTTTGTACATTGGTAGAAAATATGGGAGGCTATGTATGTATGGGTGGTATTGTTACTTATGTGGAATTGGTAGGAATAGTGGTTTTTGGAACATTAGCAGTAATTTGTGAAGAGTTGGTGGGTGGATTACTAGGGGGTTGAACAGTGAGATTGGGGTTTGGTTGTAGTGAAGGTGGTATGTTGTTATTTAAACTGGTTTTGCCCAAGGTCGAGGATGGATTTTTATTTGTGACATCTTGGATACATGTTATGTCAAAATTGGAGGGTACTCTATCCCTTATTGGGAAAGCAATAATAATTATTGATCTAGGTCGACTGCTAGAACTATTTCAATTAGTTTCTTTGCATTCTCAGCCAACTCTTCAGGTGTTACATCTTGTACATACCCATCTATGTTTGGAATATTGTTAAGACTTATTGGGGTGGTGCTTCATCACCCCTTGGTCCAAACATGTTTGGGATTTCATTGTTGGTCTTTTAGAATGGATCCATGTTTGTGTTTGTCATGTTTGGATCAAGATTATGCATTTTGTTTTTGACTTGTGATCTCGTTTGTACTGGCATATAAGAGATAGTATGACCACCTAATTTGGGTGAGATGTTGTGGATGAATCTATGTTTTAAAATTGGTCTTTGAAAAAAATATGCTAAGTATATTTTTAACAAAATTTGATGGATGAGTGTAGGATATGAAACCTTAAAAAAAGACAATAGTTGACTAGATCTCATTTTTTATTGGTGTTTTAAAGATGATCCTTTCTTTTCCTAGATTGATGACTCCAAGAAAAGAAATATTATTAATGAACTTGCAAAATTAGGAGTAGACAGTGACTACTAAGTAGACTTGTTCACAAAGATTGATACTAAATCAACAACTTACTTGAAAATGATAGTTTTCCAAGAAAATGGTTAAACTAGGGAATATGATAAGACATCTAAAAAGAAGATGTCTAATTTTGGTTGTTAATGGATGAGTTTTTTTTTCTATTATAGATGATGTTGTTGCTTGGTTCAAAACTAAAAGAATGTGTTTCCAGAAAAACCCAAGAGAAAAGGATGATATGGAGATGTTTGATTTGTTGCTTTGGGAGGATTGATTATGCCTATAGGTATGTTTGATACAAGTCTCTGATCCTATGATGACTAACTAGTGAAATTTTGAATCTAGAATTTTGGCTATTTTGAAAAAAAAAATTGACAGTCAAAAGCATCACTTTTTTGTAAAAGCATCATTTTAGCCTATCAAAAGTGTGGCATTGTACCTAACAAAAGTTTCATGATTTTACAAAAGAATAGGTTTATGGGAAAACATGTCGCTATGTGATACACAAATGCTTCATTACTATGTTTCAGGATTTGATAGAGGACTGCTTTGGGATAAAAGTGTTGATTTTGCATAGACATGTCAATTTTTAGACAGAAGCGTTGAGATGAAAACTCAGACATGTCGAGATGTAAAGAGAAGTGGTGCAAGATGACAGTCAAAATCCTCACTTTGATTCAGAGACAGATTTTTACTAGTTTGAACCTAAATTCATCTAAGGTTTTGAAATTTTTGATTTTTTTAAAAGACTGATTTTAGTTTGTCCGGTTTGGCAAGTGATAAAAAATAGTAGAGAGTAACATAGAGGACTAACTCCAAGGATTTTGTGGTTGATTTCACAAGCCTTCTTCAACAAGAGCTTGTTAATTGGTGTCACAAGTATTCGAACAATGAAAACATGCCAAGAATACACAACCTAGCTAGTAGTAGATAGAGTTTATCAATTTATAGTGGTCCCACCTACCAAAGCTATATCATCCAACGAATGGGTAACTAGAGTATACAAACATCGTGTACCACCTTTGTACCTCTCACCTTAAAAAGGAAAAGGTCCTAATCAAGGAATATCAGTCACCTCAACAAGGGATAGTACATGGTGAGTAACTTCATGCATGATGTTGTATGTTGCACCACTACAAATTGATGGCCAAATTTTCTTAAAGGCTACTAGTTAACAAGGCTTGTAGTGAAAATAAGTGAATAGTGGACCCGTCCGGGGATGCTTGATTCGAGGGGGGTCTCCCCTCTCCTCTTCACCTATACAAGTCCCAATGAACTGAGGATCTTCAGGCTTGGCTTATAAGATGTTGGTCACACCTTGAGGTACAAGTTTTTTTCTCCCCCCTTTTTATACCTCACCTAAAAATGTGATTGAGATCAAACCCTGAGGTGATGAAATCCCAAAGAAAGTGTTGGATATTGTGGTTGTGTTTCTGATATGTGGTTGGTATTGATGTCAATACTATTAGCATTAATTCATTATAAATTGTACATGTCGAGGATATTGAGAAAATTGTAATGGAATGAGTTGTAGGTTGTCAGTGGTGAAGTGAATTTCAGTATATTGGTAAGTCTATACATTGATGATCAGAGGTTGTGGACTAAATGGTTTGTTGTTGAGTGTATCTAGTTTATCCACGTCAAGTTTTAGAGATCCGTGTGAAGATTTTATTGAGTTATGAATATTTACATTCTGACAATTTTTTTGTTGCTTCAGTTGGTGTTGTTGATTGAAGATGATGTCATTTCAGTTAGTTCAGTTGTTGCAAATGCTTCTCTGGTGATTTTTGATGTTTTTGGATGCTTCTAGATTGTGCTCTATCTTTGTTGCACGTCTGCATTGATCGTTGTGCTCATGGTTGGTGATTTTCTCTTGCGTGTTCATTTTTTTCTTGTTCTTGTCCGACATGGTGGTTGTAGCATGTTGTGGATCTTCAGGAGTAATTAATTAAAGTTTTTTCGCATTGGAGATGTTGATTTGGGTCTTCACTAAGTTGTGGCCAACCTTGGTTGATTTGGATTAATAATCTTTAGTATTTTGGGCTGACGGTTTATATCCATTTTATTATTTTGTTGAAGCCGACATGTAGGGATGAAATTTCTTCTTGCGGATATATAAGAGTGATTTTTTATTCAAATTGATGTGTGTGATTGTATGCCAAAGTGTGCTTTTATGTGTATATGTGTGAATATTGATCTAAATCATTTGAAGGCAGAGCAAACTGTGAAGAAGAGTGAAGAAGAGTAAAGAAGTGTTCATGCGCTTAACTGGAACTATGATCAGGCATTAGCAGATGCTATTCTATCAGTTCAAATCCCTGCGGATGTAATCTAATTCTTTATGTAAGACACTGTGTCTTCCTTTGGGCGGTTAGCCTTGTTGTAATTGAGCAATGAGCTTTAGGCAGTGTGCCTGAATGCAAGTGCATTCCCCATATTTCATTTCTTTATACT
This sequence comes from Sequoia sempervirens, assembly GCA_007258455.2. NCBI lineage: Eukaryota > Viridiplantae > Streptophyta > Pinopsida > Cupressales > Cupressaceae > Sequoia > Sequoia sempervirens. Next base: position 128,962,444 of record VDFB02000015.1, on the reverse strand, counting down.
TTTAATAGGGTATAATCTTGTGGACTGACCTCCACCGTCGTTTTTCTCCTAACAGGGTTTCCAAGTAAAAAATCTTAGTGTTATTTGTGTTTTTGATGTGTTGATGATTTATGCTTTCATGGTTAATAATCAAATCTGAGAATAAAGTTAATAAGTTGAATAAGTTTCAAATTTTTGTGACAACTAATTCACCCCCCACTTCTCAATTGTTTGCCCTTGTGTTTCCAATAGAAAGTCTCCTATTGAATTAAACAGTAATGACATTGCTTTTAATTCCCAAGATCGTTCTTTGGAGTCACCGTGGAAGAGCATTGGCAGACAGTCATGCCTCACGTATAAAAAATAGATTGTAAACTAATGATGCTTTTTATTTCCAAGATCCCATGTAGCACAAGGAAAGAGCATACACAATCACTAACTTACTAAGCACGACATAGAATTTATTTTAGGGTAGCCAAATTCAAATCTGGGTTCAATTTTAGCATAAATTCATACATTTAATTTGTCTTGTTCAATTTTAAACCCAAATCAAAAATTTCAAGTTGTTCATTCTAAGCCCAAATCGAAATGTTCAAGCTGTTATTTTTAATGCACCAAATGAAATGTGGAATTTCTAGGTAAATTTTAGTGCACTAAATGAAATGTGGAATTTCTAGGTAAATTTTAGTGCACCAAATGAAATGTGGAATTTGTAGGTAAATTTTAGTGCAACAAATGAAATGTGGAATATTTAGATAATTTTTAGTGCACCAAATGAAATGTGGAATTTGAGACTACAAAAACCTACAAAACCAATTATTAGGAGTCTCCCAAATGTTTATCTCTTCCTAGTGTTTTCCACAAGTTGTGCATATGTTAGAAAACTCAAGAAACAAGTGCATGTTAGGATTAGTTAAACTGGAAATCTCTAAAATTAATTAAAGAACTTGATAAAAAAAAAGAATTGATATTTACCAATCCGATGTAGCGCATTTTCACAAACATGTAAAGTCTTACAAACATGCCACACTATAACTTGCAAATATCAATAATCAAACGTGTTGTGATAGAAGAGTTGATCTATATCAAACATGTCATAGAATATTTAAAAGTGTCACAATGTATCAAACATGTCGTTGCAAGGAAAACAAACACATCGATATAATGCAGTCAAAAGCATCGACCTTCTCAGAAAGCATTGTTGTAACCCTACAAGCTTGTAAAACCTTCAAGAAACATCAAATTGGGGATGTGGGGTCCCATCGGGTGTTCCAAAATGTATGACCTTAAAACATGATTGCAAAACTAAAACATAAGCATGAATAAATGAGAATCACAATCAAAGATCACAATAATAAAGCAAATAAGGTAAATTGATTTGAAAAGGAATGCAATTATGAAAGCATTGAAACACATTATTTTACCCTAACATAACTCCATTGCTCTCCTCTATTCACCTTGGAGAATGGTTTAAAACCTTTGCTCTCAAATTTTTAATAAACACAATAGCATAAAAACACCTGCAAAATACAAATATAGTTTTTTTGCACGATCTGAGATGAAAATGAAGGATAGGATGGTTGCATTTATAGATATTTGATGACACTGACCACCTGTCAATATCAGATGAAAGGTTGAGAAGATAAATGGTTGAGAATTTATGAGAGGAATTGATTGTCAGTTACTAGCTACATGATTTCAAATAATTGGTTGCATTATTTAATAGTTAAGAGGATTGATTGGAGTGTTAACTGATATTGACGGTTAGTAGATTGAATTGGTTAGTGGACTTGAAGTGAGTGGGATTGAAGTGGATTTGATTGATGAGCGGACTTGAAGTGAGTGGGAGTGAAGCGGATTTGATTGATGGGTGGACTGATTAGATTGATCAGGGGCCTAATAGTAAGTCTCAATCAATAGGTGAGGTGAAATTTGCATAAGCATTTGACAATTAAATAATTTTAATTATTATTTACATGTGTAAAGTGGAATTTAATAAATAAAATAAATAATTTTATTTATTTTAGAAAGAACATAAAGTTGAGAGATAAATGGATTAGTTAAATAATTAAAACAATTATTTAATTTAGGAAGTGGGAATGGATAATTAATTAAATAATAATGAATTATTTAATTTAAACTTTAGAATAGAAGAATAGTTAGTAAATTAATTAAATAACATTAATTATTTAATTAATATATAGAGGAATAGATAATATGAATTTAATTAAATAATATGAAATCATTTAATTATCAAGATGAAGTGAAAATGATCATTAATTTAATCAAATGACAATATTATTTAATTAAATATTAAAGATATATTAGTCAGGTTGAATGATGGCAAATGACTCGTTTTGGATAAAATGTGTTAGTTAGAATAGGTGTCTACACATACATTCTCCTAACAATAAAAGGTTGCCACATCTAATGCATTGTCTAGAAATACATGCATTTAAATAAAATAAGTGTTCATCAGATGGTTCACAAAACAAACCTGCTATAAACTTCTTAATTGTTTCAAGTGGCATAGTAATACCACATTCTTGCATAATTTTATTAATATGCAAAGTACAACGTATATATCAAAAAATATCATAATAACAACGAAATTTTACATGAGCTCTACAACAAGAGATTTGTTGTTTATTAATTTTAACATACCAAGGTTTACATTTTTCAAATGATCTTTGACTGATGAGGGCACAACCCGAGACTTAGAAAATAACCCACAAACAAGAGAATAATTTTATTATTCAAAAAATGGAGCTTCTTACATGCAGAGGATCTCAAATCCCCAAGTTCTACAACACATGCAAGTTATAGAAAGCTACAGAATCACCCTTTCGCAATATGCGAGCTTGTCCCCAAAAAGTTACCCAAAAATTAGAAACCCACCCATAAATAGAGCTCCTCTTTAGTTTGGAGCCAAAACAACATTCAAGTTTGAGTTTAGGTGGTTTGGCGCCGAAAAATTACAACTTGAAGTTCAAATTTCAAAAGAACATTTGCAATTGTATATTCTAGAAAGTGCGCCAACTTCCTGGGGCCATAACTTTTGATCCGAGACTCCGATTCGCGAACTGTTTGAACCGTTGGAAAGATATCGAAGTCAATAACGCGTTCAAAATTTGCTACGCCGATTTTGGCAAGTTTCGGGGCCGATCCGGGAAATCTAAGTGCCTCAAATCTAACTCAGAAGATTTTCAGGTGCAAATCTAGGAAACTAAAACTACAATATCTTTCAACCCAGGAACAGAAAATAAAAACCGTAAATTGGGAATTTCATTATGACAAAAAGGGTATCCAAAAATATAAAAATATCTAAAAACTGAGAAACTTGAAATTTAACTATTTTTGGGTGATGCAAGATTGCCCTTACACCACTGGATGCTCCTACATCATTGACTTATGCTAATATTGGGTAAGATTGAATCATCTAAAAAAAATTATAAAATTCAATTTGAGTCATATCTAATAAATGTTTTGGATGAGGGTCACAAATTTCTTATCCCACTCTCAATTTTAAAACATCTCTATATTGGATGATACTCTTGCATTATCATGCCAATATTTTTCAATTAACGATTTGATTTCATTATTTAATTTTGTTGGTGTAAATAAAGTTTTGTACCTAGTTAATTCGTTACTAGGGGACTTAGGGGACGTATTTACATATTAAGTTTACTTACGTTCTAGGAAGGTATCTTTCTAGAAGGTGTTAGTTGTCATTAGTTGTTATCTTACCTTTTGACTTGTAACACATGTGTCCTAGGTAGTTGTGTTAAGTTGCCACATGTTATAGGATTAAGACACTTTTCATAATCTTGTTTAGTCTTGTGTCTCACCTTGGCTACATAACTAGGTGATCTCATTCATTGTACATTAAACAATTCCTGGATAATCAATTCCATTGCAATCTTGAGCATTCCATATGGATCTCTCTCTTGTGCTTTCATGAAGTGCCAAGATCTTGGGTGGCTATAATCTTCAGCCAAATCTTGCATGGTGTAGAGTTATTCTATACCAACTCTTACATGCTACCAGAGCTTGTGGGATTGCTTCTTGTTAGTATTTATTAAGAGATCTTGGTAAATCTTGAAAAGTTGAGTATGTTTTTCTCTTGCATCGAATGATGATCTAGAGAAACAAAAAAGCTTGAAAGAAATACTAAATTTGGGGGTTTCCTTTCTTTCCTTTGTATTGCAGGTTCAAATTGGAGCTTGTTGGTGCAAATCTGAGCTCACCATTGAGATCAGTAGGTTCGAGAAAGTTAGTTTTTCCTTTTTTTCGTCCAAATTAGACATATGAGGCCAGATCTATGAGGTTTTCAAGTTGAAGTGTGGTTGCTAGATCTAGAAGATAGCTGCAAGTTTGGGGCACTTTGGGTCAAAATTGACCCTGCCATCGTGTCTAGAAGGGCCAAAAAACCTAAGATCGACTGTCAAATCATCCAAATCCAAGAATTTTTCCACTGAGGCAAAAAAAAATCCCAAGGAGCCATACAACCCCCCAAATCATGTCATAATTATAGTCATATGGGTCGCAAAAAAAAAATCAGGGTGGCAGGTGAAAAAAAATTTAATAAATTTTTCAAACATTTGATATAGTTTTCCTAAAAACAAGTTGTTTTAAAAACCAAAAAGGAAAAATAGAAAATAAAATAAAACAAATTCTGCAAAATTGTTTTGTATACAAACATACTGTCTACCATGACAGTCTATGGGCCACACCATAGGCGCCACTGTGATGGGCCACATAGGCCCCTTAACTACCGCTTGGCTGAATTCAATCAATCGGTCGCAAAAAATAAACCAGTAATTTTTTTGAAATATCAACGATCACATTAGTATGTTCTGCCACTATTTTGTTGGCCTCCCAATATTTCATCTTCGTGGCCAAAAGGAATATTCTCTACGAATATTCTAAGTCCCTGCAGATTTTGTTAAAGATTCATTGAGCAGAGAATATCCTTCAAGAATATTTTGTCCATTCAAAGATTTCAGCATCTAGGAAAATATTCCATTTTGACAAACATGAGACCATAAAATTCTTTACTGTCAACTGCTAACATCAGCCCAGGTGTCAGTAGCTTTTTTAAGAACTTTTTCCCCCCTTCACCATTGGTAGGTTTGATTTTGAAGGAAAACTTTGAAGACCCATAACTTGCTCATATAACCTCCTTTTCTCAAGAAATTTATTTTGATTTTGGGTAGAATTTCATGCTCTACATGGTGGTATAATTAGATTTTTATTTTGGTGTCTAGTTTTTCTATAAATTGTATATTTTCACATGTGTTGCTAAGTTGTTCTCATTTTCAGAACTTCAGGAGCTTCATTCTCACTCCTACGATAACATTTTTGGGTGGAATTTTTTATAAAATGCATTTTTTTTAGGTACTTTCCAGTGGTGTGATTAGTTTGATCCTATTGTATGTAAAATTTTACTTTGAGCTTGTGGCCTAATTAGGCAATCTGTATGCACTAAGATTAAGTCCATTTCATTATTTTTGACAAGTAGCACATGTAATCGCACTAAGTATAAAGTGCCATTGGAATCACCCATTCATATTGAGTCCTCTTTTCTTTTAGATAGTTCTCTCTCTCTCTCTCTCTCTCTCTCTCTCTTCTTTCCTCTTTTGGAGTTTCAGATATTTCATTCAATTTTTCTCAATATGTCAGATGTTTAACACCTGTTCTAGGTTGAAAACTACCATGGACCTCATAACAGCATCTGGGAATCAGATTTTTCACTCAAATCTTACAACACTATCGCCCTAGGACAAATATACCATTACAAAAGGAGATGATTTTGATAAATTGTGACAGATTCAGAGGTAGCTAATGAAGGTTATTTACTTTGCACCTTGTTTTCAAGACTTTCCACAACTCTTATTGATAATGGGCATGAAACAATGAATTTAGGACAAAATCATCCAATTAGAAAACCTAAAAATATCTAAACCACTTCCCTCCTAATAACTAGAGTATACTTCAGATAACAACCCACCATTTGAAGATGGAAAGAATAGAGAAACCCCAAAGAACAAAACAAGACAGGCACAAAACAACAAAGGGAACAAAAGGACGGAAAGAAAGAATCAAACAAACAAACAGCAAAACTATTTACAGACAAAACAAATAAACCATTTGCAGACAGAAAAAATAACAAACTATTTACAAACAGAACAGCAGACCAAAACAAAAGAAAACAAACAAATTATTTATAAAAAGAAAACAACAGAACAAAAAAGAAAACTAACTAAACCAAAGACCAACACTAACGAATCATAATCCTATGCTAACTCCAAAGCTAAGCTTTACAAACACAAAATTGTAAAAATTTGTACATTGACTTGACTGATTTTTCATTATGTGCAGCAATCTTAACTCACTAGGCACAGTTCTAAACCTAGCAAATTTATCTTTATACTCAGAAATATGAAGTTTATGTGCAATAAGTTCGTTCTAAGGGTATAAAGCTTGAAATATTATCAATTGTGGGTTCTCAGTTTTGTCTTGATTTACCCAAAAACACATTTTACTATCCCCAATGCCATAAACAAATTGAAAATCATTGAAACATAGAGGATAATGAAAGGACACCACCTGATTCAGAAGATTTCCAGTTACTGATGCAGACTTGTGTTGTATGAATTCCTTTTCTCTAGGTCTCAACTCATGGAACACCACTGAAGCAAGGTTTGTCTTGCAGTTGGGATATTCATTAACCAGCATTTGTGTATTCATCTTGAGTATAGAGTCAAAAAATTTCTCGATTTCTTGAGATGAAGTCTTACTTTCAACACTCTCTCAAAACATGTCACCCTCAAGGGTTTGAGAATCTGCATCCAGCTTATCACCATTGATTTTAGGGATATTGGTACAGGGTGAACAAGGATTTTCTTCGAACTCATTTGAATGCCCGGAGTCAAAGCCAGGAGAACACTTTCTCAATTCACATTCCTGCACATCATCAACAAGAACATGCCATTCAGCATCAAATTTATCAGTATTAAGATCAAATTCATTAGAGGATGCTAAGCAAGGAATTTCTTCAAACAACACCTTTGGATAAACAGAATCAAAATCAAGAAAATACTCCCTGATCTCATTCTCTTTGTCATGTTGAAGAGATTCAACTTCTAAGATAGCCTCTTGGTCCTTTTCTTGGCATTCCTCTACTTCATCCAAATGTATCCCGTCATAAATTTCTGGCAGCAACAAAACACCAAACTCATCTGTGTCAATATTTTGATTAGTATTAAAATCTAATCCATTTTCTTGGCAAGGATAAGTATGATTTGGTTGACTTTCAGGCAACAGTTGACTGATATGCACATTTACTCAAACTTCTTCCCTCAAAAATTCATTTTGGCATTTAAGTTCTTGTCTTTGACCACAAGATTTATTGGCAATCTCATCTTGAAGTGTGTTATTTGTTTCAATCAGTTCACCACTTAAATAAATAGAGTCATCTTCTTGTGTTAACCCATCAAAGTGTGTTTCTTCCTCATTCACCATCATGAAAGAATCTATGAATGCATCGATGAATCCATTCTCCACTTCTATCAAGTCTGCACTAGGTAGAAGAGTTTCATCAATTGTTGAATCCATCTCAATGCAAGGATCAAGGTCATCAAAATATAGGGAAGAATTAAACCTCTTCACACAGTTACTCTCATCATCTTGGATGGACTGATTATCATTTTCACGTGTGCTAGTTGTTTCATCCTCCTCATTGAGGGGATACGTACTCCAAGGATCTTCCATAAGTATTCCTTCAATAGTGATCAGTTGCTTGAAATATAACTCCATCCTACCTAGGAAGACATGGCAGTTCATCTGAGAGTGTTGATTAGTTTGATGTATCCTACATCCACTTGGCCCAACAAGTTCTGATAGTTTCAGATCTCCAAGCTCTTCTAACTTCTCCCTTATTCAATTTTGCATACAAGGGATATCAATCCAACACGAACCATGTTCCCTTGTCCATCCCTCATCATCCTGATTCTCATCTTGATCAAAAGAGTTGTTTAAATCGTTGGAAGGTATTGTTGATTTCTCATGACAGTAATCCCATATTAATACCTCATCTCCTTCAAATCCATCGTTAGTACTAACACTTTCAACAAAGCTAGATTCTATCTTGAGATTTCCATTGCGCTCTAAATTTACATCCATTTCATGCTTTTTACCAAACAAGTCATCAAAATTATATGCTTTCTCATCAAATGTTTCATCTACAACTTCATTGTGATGTAATGGACTATGCTTTGGAATATGAATGAAAAGAGATGATATGGTCACAACCTCATTGACAAGTGGAGTACTTAACTCTGTAATTGGATTTTGCAGAGATAAGTTCTCCCAGTGGTCTTGTGTGTGATTGACCTGATATGGGGTGTTGGAAAATATGGTGCTTTGAACCTTAGGAAGGTTGTAGTTGCTTGGTGAGAATGATTGCATCTGGGTATGGATGGTGGGTGAAGTGGCGTAAGGCTACAGATGATGGAATTTTGCAAGCACAAAAGGATTGTAACCTTGAGTTTGGCTACCTGAATTTCTAGTGTCAAGTCCAAATTGTGCCAATAAGAGAGCTTTGTTCAATGCATCATGCAAGGATGTAGCCTCACCACAACATCTGACTTTGGTTGTAAATGAGGGGTTTAAGCCCCAATAATAATGTTCTATCAGTATATGATCATCAACAACCAAATCTATAGATTGAACCCTTTGATACATAAACAAAAATCTGTGATTAAATTGATAAATGTGTTCTAATGGTATCCTTTTTGTAGCTGTAAATTCATGTAATGGGTGTAGTGCATGTGGATGAGGATCAAATTTTTCTAAGAATAATATTTTTAATTCTCTCCATGAACAAACAGAATCTGGTGGCAGATTATCATACGATTGCCTCGCTGTACCTTGAAGTGTTTTGACAAATAACTAGCAAATGATATCTTGATACTGAATCTGAAGAAAAATGAATACACGCCTACAAGTTTTGACATGTTCAGAAGCCTTTTTCCCACTATTAGGGAAAAATAAAGGAAGCCTATCATACAGGTGACCAGGGATTTCATGGAAAAATCTTGGTGTATACAAAGGGCTACCCATCAGAGCTGGGTTTTCTAAGATCCAACCCACTCCAACTCACAACAATCCAAAATTACTCAAGGGACCCTCCTTCTAGCGCTAGTTCTCTATTGATGGTTTGAATAGCACAACAACAGTTAAACATAATATCACTATTCTGCTCGCCTGAAAGAGAAAGAATAACACATGGATATCTAACTCCCAAGGTCTTGGTAATCGATTCTCGACTGTGCTGATTTCACTCAATGGTTAATGTGAACTGTAATGTTCAAGGGGCCTGCTGGTGTTGAGCTTCTAGATCGTTCTAAGGTCAAACATAAACTTAGACCTACTTTAACCAGGGTTTTAAAGAAACAGAAAAAGATAGATCAAAGCTTGGAACTGAAAAGAATGCTAATTCATCCAACTTAACCAAACTTGTTACCTTTCAAGGAATTTCTAACTAAATACTGCAGAACAAAATTAACTTGTGATTAACACACAGATTCATTCATTCACAGTGTTGATTTCAACAGTAGATTGCAAGTCACCATTTAAACAAAACATAAAATAAGATTTCATTCCTTGAAAGCTTTACAAATCAAATAGTTAACCCAAGATAAATACCATTATGGAACACAATATGAAGTAGATTTAAATCTAGTTGCTTCTACTATTAGTGAAACAAATAAGCAACATTTACAAATTTGGCACAATCACTAGTGTACAGAAAACCTATGTCTTCAGATTATTTCCATCTACACTAAGAAAATTGGAAAGATACATCACTACCTTCTACTGAATCTAACTCCTACTCTGTTCTACTCTTAAGTTTTTCTACTTTTAGAAAATTCCTACCCTACTCTTCTTGTTTTTTTTTTTAAAAGGTCTCCCAAAAAATGTCATTTATACCATCTTCCAAAACGAATGTGTTCACTCCTATTTTTAGGGTTCATAAAAATATCAGTCCTCAGAAGGGTCGGCCCTCAAATCTTTTTGAATAGAGTTAATACTACATTCAATTGTATCCCCCTGATTTTGTCAGTGAAAGATTACTCTCAGGAGAAGCCTTCAGATCTTTTACAACCACAGCATTAACTTCTGGCCTCCGTGTCCACCTTCGAACTTCCATCAGAACCACCTTGAATGTTCTGAAGTATTATCATAAATGGCAATCTACCTTTGCCAGTAGAGATCACAGTTGTCACTAAGACTCGTGGTTTCTTCTTTTCTACCTTTCTCCTCTTCTAGATCTTTCTTCTTGTTGACCCCTTCTAGAAATAGTCTTCATCCTCCTCCTAGATCCTTACAAACAACACCCCTGGATACCAAATTGATCCATTGCTTTATTCACAGAGCAAATCCATACCGTTCACATTTTTTTGATCTCCTTCACAGGGGTAGTCAATCAGTCAAACTACCAATGGTTCACCTTTAGTTCCCTCTGATTGGTTGAACGTATTCCACGCAAGATTCCTAGATGGTCAAAATCTATTCAGACAGAATCGCATGTCGGTGAGACACTAGTCGTGTCTCCCCGACATGCGATTATACTTCACAGCAACTATCGACATAACATACAACGGTTAGCAAGACTTCATAGTGAGTGACTAGAGTCATATCGATATCCACTATGGTCGTCGAGACAATCACATTCAGCCAGAAATCATAGCGAGTCCTCAAGGGTTATACCGCTACGTGGCTCTACTGGCAAAACATTTGCATTTGGCAAGACATCTTTCAGTCGGCAGGAGGTCATAGCGGGCTCCCATCAATTACATTGAAGACACCATTCTTTCGATGAGACTCCACTAGATCATCAGGACTTCATAGTGATGACACCTCCTATCGGTGAGACTCCAGTGAGTTGGCCAGACATAGCAGTAGGAGTTATAGTGATATCCCCCCTTTCATCGTCGAGACAATCGCATTTGGCAAGAGGTCATAGCGGGTGCTAAGAGTCATACCGATATCCCTTTTCCTTTGGCGAGTCCATCACTATCGGCAAGACTCCCCATTGTCGGAAGGACCTTTCACCGAGCTCAAAATATTATACCAAAGGCACCAGTTGGTAAAACTCCCTCGGGTCGGCGGGACATCACCCCGAGCTCAAAATCTTACACCGAAGGCACAATCCTTTAGTGAGACATTCTCGAGTCGGCTAGACATCATGCCGAACTCAAGATCTTTCGGCGAGCTCAAATTGTTTCAGCAAGATTTCACCCTATCGGTGAGACTTTACCTCGAAGCCACGCCTTTTCACTGAGACCTCCACCATTCGGCAAGACTTCACCCCGAAGTCACAAACCTTCGACGAAACTTCCCCGCGTTGGCAGGACTTCTCCCCGAGCTCAATCTATTTCGGTGAGACCTCGCTTGGTCGGCGAGACCTTTCACCGAGCTCAAAACATTACACCGATGATGGCCCTCTTGGGTGGGACTTCCTCTAGTCATCAATACGTTATGCCGAACCCCAAAATCTTTCAGCGAGACTCTGTTTGATCGGCAGGACTTTACACCGAAGGAAATCTCTCTTGGTGAGACCTCCCCGATGACATCTCTTTCACCGAGACTTCTTCAGGTCGGCAAGACCTTTCACTGAGTGCATTCCACTCTCCTCGAGCTCAAACCCTTGCATTTCGGTGAGACTCCCACTGGTCGGGAAGACATCACACCGAGCCTCCTTTCTGTCGGCGACGCTTGCCTTGTGTACAACAGTCGGCGAGACTTCTTCCCAAGTGGAGAGATATATAAAAACTCATGGAAATTAAAATTTTTGGTCGACCGGTGTATTTCAAATGAATAGAACCACTGCTAGTCGGCAAGACAATAGGAGGGTCTCACCGACTTTCTTCCTTGAGGAATTTTATGCTAAATTGGATTAAGGCATGCTTTCCAACTGACTTCCTTGAGAGATATCTTCAGATGAATAACTAAATCCTACAAAACAAATGCCTCCATTAGTTCTCAAAAGCATATAAAATATATCATTTTTATCATTTCATTCAATTTTAGCAAAAAGAAACCCAACTCTAAATTCAGCAGAATCAAATTCAGCAGAACAAAAGAAAGACATAGGAGGAAAACAAAAGAACTCCTAAGACCAAACAAACAACCAAAGGAAATGAAAACAAAAGAGAAGGGGGACCCATTTTGTTCCAGAATAAAATGGGGTGGTTATGCAAGGCATAACAGATCCATTGACATGGATGACAAAGCATTCAATGATGTTCTTTGTGTTCCTTCATTGTCAACCAAAATCCTTTCTATCTACCAAATTACACATGGTGGAGCAGGAAAGAGTGTTGAGTTCACACTAGATTCTTTCACAATCTGGGATTTACACAGCAGAGATATAGTTGTAGTTGGGGAGGTTGATCACCAATCTTGAGTCTACACCTTCTCACATTTTTCTCATGATGATTCGATAGATGTTCACATTGGGGCATCTTGTGTGGACAATTTTGAGGAGATTCAGTATGGTCATTTGAATCTTGGTATTGTTTCATCTATTAAGGATCTTGTGACAAGTGATGATATTACATCTCCTTCATCTATTGTTGTACCTGAGGATACTTGTGTTTCCATAGTTTTGGTTCCTTGTGATTCAGTGCAGCAAGACATACATCGTCTTCTAGAGGTGGTTGCTTGGGATGAGTACTTGACAAACATTGCTAATTTGTTTTGTGAGTCCCATATTTCAGATTTGAGAGACATCATTGATGACATTCATCTTCTCTTTGATGGAGATGATCCTTCTTCAGTTGTTGTGAGGGAACACTCTGACTCTCTTGTTCATTATCTACATGATCATTCTTTGCAATTTTACATGAGTATGTATACTTTTGTATAACATTTGGTGGAGGCTTATTTGTCTTCAAAGGAGGTATCCTTGTCTTCAAATTGTGTTCTACAATCCTTTCTAGGAGATTCTGGATTGTCTTCTTCGACAGTGTGACCTAGAATGCCTATTTGAAGTGTGACAACTTTCGGGATCGATATGGAGAAACTTGTATTGGGATTAAGGTGTCTCATCATTAGATTCCTAATATTCATTTAATTTTATATTAATTTATTTATTTGTATTATGTAATTTCCTATGGTGTCATGTCACAAATTGGGACCCTTCGGCTAGGTGGCATCCCCGTTGGAGGTGACTGGATGACACATCATCATCCCAAGTAGACATAGGCATCCCACTTTGGAATATATGACATATGACATATTTTATAATGCATCATAAGGCATCTTTGAATGCATGGAGAAATTTGGCACCCAAAAGATGTAAGAGAATTAGCTATTTTTAGTCAGTTATGACAAATTCTCTTACGGATCCTATGACAGGTTCTATGGAAGATTTATGACATATTCTATGATAGTTGTAAGGAATCTATGATAAGCTATTTTTAGCATATTCTAGGTGCCCAATCTTGGAAGAAGAATGTTTGCATGTTTGACACTTGTTAGGGATGTAAGGGAATGTTGTACATGTGTCCAAATGCATGTCTAAGGCATTGAATATTGTGCCATGTGGATTTCGACGCCCCTCACCTTCTACATGCTTCTTGAAGCTTGTATCTCTCTATAAAATGAGTGCCTTGCATTGTAGAATGCATAGTTTTTTTGCAGGTAATGAAGTGATGCTGATTTAACTCCAAAACAAGTGTCTATGACGAAGCACATTGTAGAAGCTTTGTACTTGGGCTATGTCGTATCTCCTATTTGAAGTAATATAGAAGTACTGTGCTTTTGGAGGGTGGGGTTTTTTACCCAAAAGGGTTTTCCCCACATATATCTGGTGTATGTTGCATTTGTGTACTTTTTTTATTTCCATTATTCTCTATGTTCTTCTCTTGTTGTAATTATTGAAGGTTTTAAAATGAAATTTTTGTAACTCTCCTCTGCTTAGATTAGTGTAGGAAGTTATTTCCGCTCACCCGGCTTCCTTTCAATTGGTATCAAAGCTTGGCCATCCTTGGTTCCTTTGTTGGGTTAGAAGGGTTTTTTGAGTTGATCTTTGTTTCAGTGGGAGTTTTGCAAAAGTGTGTGTTTCATTACCTTGTTGCAGGAAAGAGATGGCAGGCACATCTGGGAGGATTGAGATGGAAAATTTTAACGGCAGTAATTTTGAGTTGTGGAAGCTCAAAATGGAAGACATGCTCGTAGACCATGACCTATGGGATGTTATTTCTAGAACCAAACCATCAAGCATAAAACAAGAAGATTGGGATCTCATGGATAGGAAAGCCAAGGGTCTTATTAGACTTTGTTTGGCTGATTTCATCCTCCTGAATGTCCATGAAGAGAAAAATTTTGCTTCTCTGTGGAAGAATCTTGGTGATGTCTATCAGGATAAATCCCTGGTAAACAATATTTTCCTAAGAAAGAAGATGTATTCTCTAAAAATAGAAGATGGAGGGTCTATAGCAGATCATCTAAATGCATTTAACATGTTGGTTGCACAATCGGTTCCATTGGAGACAAGATTGATGAACAAGACTGTTGCATGCTCCTTTTGTGTTCGTTGTCAAACTCTTGGGATCACCTAGTTATGGCTATTGGAGGCACCACTTTCACCTTCAAGATGGATGAGGTTGTTGCCTCATTATTATCTGAAGAGATGCAAGGAAGTCTTCTGAGATGGCCAAGGAGACCCTTACATTCAAAAAGACTACAAGAAGGATAAGAAGAATAAAAACAAGTCTTTCTCTGATTCTGAATCTGAGAAATCATCTCAAGATGATGGAGAAGCATTTATCGTAGCCTTGGCAGCCCATGCATCAGATGATGTGTGGTTGATAGATTCAGGTGAATCCTTTCACATGGCTTCTCATAGAGATTGATTCTCGAAGTAAGAAGAGCACAATGGCGGAAGGTGTACTTGGGTGATGACTCTCACTTGAAGATTGTCGGTCATGGAAGAGTCAAAATCAAATTTTGTAATGGAAGAGTGAAGGGGATTGATGGTATCTTGCATATCCCAGGTTTGGCATGAAACCTGCTTTCTATAAGTAAATTGAATGATTCAAGAGTGAAAGTTGTTTTCTTTGGTGGAGGATGCAAGATGACAAGAGGAGCTATGTTTTTGGCTAAGGGTGTTCATATTGGAACTCTTTTTTAGCTTAATGCATGCACTGTATAGTGTAATAGTTCTTCTGATGTACCGAAGAAGAGACCTTTGGATTCTTCATCCTCACTATTAGATCATGTAAAGAAGTGTGTTGCAACTACATTTGATGGTCATGCATTTTGGGTACCTAAGGGTGCTCATTCCATGGAAATGAGGCTTCCTGTAGAGAAGACAATGTTATGGCACCAACGACTTGGTCACAGTGGTGAGAAGGGTCTTAAAACCCTAAAAAATAAGAGCCTCGTTGAAGGCCTTGATGATTGTAATCTTGAGTTCGAATTTTGCGAACATTGTGTATATGGAAAACAACATCGTGTTTCTTTTTATTCTAGTTCTCACAAGTCCTCTGGGGTTTTGGACTATGTTCATTCAAATGTGTTTGGTCCTATGAATGTTCCTTTGTTATCAAAATTTGCATATTTTGTTTCTTTCATAGATGATTATAGTAGGACATTTTTTTATTTCTTCAGAAGTAAAGTTGAAGCCTTTAGTCGGTTTAAGGAGTTTAAGGCCTTGGTAGAAAATCAATCTAGCAGAAAGATTAAGTGTTTGAGAACTGATAATGGTGGTGATTTTTGTTCCACAAAGTTTGACAAGTTCTGTAAAGAGCACGGGATTGAGATACATAAGACAACTCCCTACACTCCACAGCAAAATGGAGTTGCAGAGAGGATGAACAAAAAGTTAATGGAGAGGGCTAGGAGTATGCTGAGTGGTGCTATCCTTGAACAAAAATTTTAGGTTGAAGCAATAGCCACTGCATGTTATTTGATTAATAGATCTCCTACATCAGTGCTTGTTGGTAAGACACCCATGGAGGCGTGGTCTGTTAAAAATCCTTCAATGAGACATCTCAGAGTATTTGGTTTTGAAGCTTATGCTCATGTTCTAATTGAGAAGAGGTATAAGTTGGAGAACAAGGTTGTTAAGTGTATCTTTATCGGCTATGGTGTCAGTTTCAAAGGGTACAAGATTTGGTATCCAAAAGCTCAAAAGGTTCTCTATAGTAGAAGTGTGATATTTAGAGAGATGAAACCTTCCACTATTGAGCTACAACCAAAGAAAGAGGAGAAACAGAAGGAGGAGGTAGTGAAGATTCCACCTACTCCAAAGAAAGAAGAACTAAGTACTCCTAGTGGACTTGATGATGAGGAGATCTCAAGTTGCTCTAAAATTTTTGAAGAAGAAATAGAACCTCAACCTCGGCCTTTAAGGAGGTCTACACAAGTTAGGCGGAAAATGGAAAGGTTTGATTATTTTTTATTCGATTCTAATTGTATCTTTGCATTATTACTAACATTGATGAGCCTAGGATGGTTAGAGAGGCAATGGGTATGAATGATTCAGATTCATAGATGCAAGCCATGGATGAGGAGATGGCTTCATTGAAGAAAAACAAAACTTTGGTACCTTTTCCTACTAGACGTAAACCTATTGGTTGTAAATTGATTTTCAAGAAAATGTGTGGTCTTGATAGCAATGTTGAGAAGTATAAGGCACAATTGGTTGATAAGGGGTTTTCCGAGGTGGAGGGAATTGATTATGGGGAGATATTTTATCCTATAGAGAAGCTGACATCTATCCTACTTCTATTGTCACTTGCAGTTGCATATGACTTAGAAGTGGAATAGATGGATGTGAAGACAGCATTCCTTCATGGTGATTTGGAGGAAGATATTTACATGTCACGACCAGAGCATTTCATTGAAAAAGGTAAAGAAAATTTGGTTTGCAAATTGAAGAAGTCTCTTTATGGTTTGAAACAGTCTTCTAGAATGTGGTATTAGAAGTTTGATACCTATGTGTTGTCATTTGGATTTCATAGATCTAAATCTGACCATTGTGTATACTTAAAAACTAATAATGGTTGCATTCTCATTATTGTCCTATACGTAGATGATATGTTGTTTACTGGGAATGGTAAAAGTATGATTTCAGACTTGAATTTTTAGTTGTTAGCACAATTTGAGATGAAAGACCTAGGTTCAGCTAGGTACATTTTGGAATGGAAATCATGAGAGACAAAGCTAATAGAAAGCTTTGCTTAAGCCAGAGCAAGTATGTGAACTCTATGTTGGAGAGATTCAACATGGTAGATTGCAAATAGTTAGTTGTTCCTATGATGTAAGGGACAAAGCTTTCTATCAATGATTGTCCAAAATCTCCTACTAATATGGAGAACTTAACCAAAGTACCATATGCGAGTGCAGTTGGAAGTCTAATGTATGTGATGGTGTGTACGAGACCAGACATTTCCCAAGTAGTGGGAGTCCTTAGTCGTTTTATGGATAATCCTAGACGGGTGCATTGGGATTCAATTAAGAGAATGTTCAAATATTTATGGGGTACTTTTGAGTATGCCTTGTGTTTTCATGGTTATCCTACTAGACCTCAACATTTCATGAGCATTCATGGATATGTGGATTTAGAGTGAGAAAGTGATATTGACAGCAGAAGATTCACTAGTGGTTATGTGTTTGTGATGTTTGGTGGTGCTATCAGTTGGATGAGTAAGTGGCAAGCTAGAGTCGCATTGTCCACGACAGAGGTAGAGTATATGGCAGACACTCATGCCTATAAGGAAGCCATTTGGCTTAAGATATTGTGTTCTGATATTGGTTTAGATGCAGGATAGATTATTGTTTGTTGTAACAGTCAAAGTGTCATTTTTCTAGCAAAAAATCCTACCTTCCATGTCAGAACAAAGCACATCGATGTTTAGTATCATTTTGTTTGAGATATGGTAGAATATGGAAAGGTGAACCTTGAAAAGGTTGACACTTTGGTGAATGTTGTAGATGCACTAACAAAACTAGTGAGCATGAAGAAGTTCAAATGGTGTTCCAATTCCATGGACCTTGGGGCCATGAGTAGATGATTATGTATGACTCTCGGCAAGTCTTCGACAAGTGGGATAATGTTGGGATTAAGGTGTCTTAACCTTAAAGTCATAATATTAATTTAATTTGATATATTAATGTATTTATTTGTATTATTTAATTTCCTATGGTGTCATGTGACAAATTGGGACCCACCGGCTAGGTGGCATCCTCGTCGGAGGAGACTTGACGACACATCAACATCCAAAGTGGACATAGGTGTCCCACTTTGGAATCTATGACATGATAGATTCTATGATGCATCATAAGGAATATTTGAATGCATGGATAAAGTTGGTGCCCAAGATGGGTTATGACAAGATGTAAGAGAATTGGCTATTTTTAGTCAGTTATGACATATTCTCTTACGGATCCTATGACAGATTCTATGGAAGATTTATAGCATATTCTATGATAGTTGTAAGGAATCTTTCATAAGCTATTTTTAGCATATTCTAGCCGCCCAAGCTTGAAGAAGAATATTTACATGTTTGACACTTGTCAGGGGTGTAAGGGAATGTTGTACATGTGTCCAAATGCATGTCTAAGGTGTTGAATATTGTGCCATGTGGATTTGGGTGCCCCTCACCTTATAGATGCTTCTTGAAGCTTGTATATCTCTATAAAATGAGTTCCTTTCATTGTAGAATGCATAGTTTATTTGTAGGTAACGAAGTGTTTCCGGGTTAACTCCAGAATAGGTGCTTGTGATGAAGCACTTGTGTAGAAGCTTTGTACTTGGGCTATGTTGTATCTCCTATTTGAAGTAATATAGAAGTATTGTGCTTTTTTAGGGTGGGGTTTTTTACCTGAAAGGGTTTTCCCCATGTATATATGGTGTTGTAAGGAAGTTAAGGTAGTGGAACAACTTCCTACACTAATCTTGAGAGGAGAAAAATGTAATACTTTATAGATCTTTAACAGTTATAAAAACTTAAACAAAAATATCACGCATACCACAACACAATGATTTATGTAGGGAAATCCCTTTCAAGAGAAAAACCCCACACTCCAAAAGCTGCCCAATATATTATTCAAAAATCAAAATATTACAATATACTTGCAGAGCAAGCTTCTCACAAGAGTATCACCACCAAAGATCAAGAGACAACACGACCACTATCAGACTCTCATAATACACCCACATCTACATACATCCCAACCGATTATAACAAGTCTTTTTGGAACCTTCTATAATTAGGGTTTTACATGGTCATTTTTCATTTCACATGTCGACGGGAAAAAACCCCGACGTGTCAGTAGGAAAAAACCTTGAATTGTTAGCAAGAAAACCTTGACGTGTCAACGAAAAAAAAAACCATATCTTACTACGAGTGTATAGTATTTTCATGATTAGTCACCACATACCAATATACATCCTATCAACAATAAACCCTATATAATTTCAAGGTTGAGACACATTTTCCTAATAGGTGTATGTTGTATTTGTGTACTTGTTTTATTTCCATTATTCTCTGTGTTTCTCTTGTTGTAATTGTTAAAGGTGTTAAAACAAAAAATTTGTAACTCTCCTCTGCTTAGAGTAGTGTAAGAAGTTGTTTTTGCTCACCTGGCTTCCTTTCAACTTGAGCATTCTTCAAAGACATCACACATCCTAGTTTTGTTTCTTCCTAAGGGGAGGAATGTTGTTTGACACTTTTGGATCATCTTCAGCATTCAATGTCAAGCTTCTACCATCATTGCAGGAGACTCAACATTAAGGGGGGTGGCATCGTCTCTCTTCTTCTACTCTCTAATGGGGGGACTTTTTCCTCACATGGGGTTTTATATTTCTCATTCTTCATTGAGAGCATTTTTCTTTTTCATCTCTCTTTTGGGGAGGAGTTTTTTCCCATTGGTTTTTCTCCTTTTCCCTGGTTGTGAGAGATTACATTGCATTTGTACATGGGTACCTAACATAGCCTTGTAGTCGAGACCCATCTTTGTGTCATTTGCATAATAATCTACTACTCCCTAAGTTGCACTTAAGGGGGTTGTTGGTGTAAATAAATTCTTGTACCTAGTTAATTAATTACTAGGGGACAAGTAGGGGACTTATTTACATGTTAAGTTTACTTAGGTCCTAGGAAGGTATCTTTCTAGGTGTTAGTTGTCATTACTTTTTATCTTATCTTTTGACTTGTAACACATGTGTCCTAAATAGTTGTGTTAAATTGTCACGTGTCATAGGATTAAGACACTTGTCATAATCATGTTAAGTTTTGTGTCTCACCTTGACTATATAACCAAGTGGTCTCATTCATTGTACATTGAACAATTCCTAGATAATCAACTCCATTGCAATCTTGAGCATTGCATATTGATCTCTCTTGTGCTTTCATGAAGTGCCTAGATCTTGGGTGGCTATAAACTTCAGCTAAATCTTGCATGGTGTAGAGTTATTTTATACCAACTCTTACAAATTTCATGTTAGACCTTGGGAGTCTACCACTAAAACTCCAACATTGGTTAATTGGATTGTTTTCAATTATTTCTCTTCTATTTGTTACATGCTAGAGGAGCCAGGAATGAAAACAAATCAAGAATTGAGAGGCAAGAGGAAGTGGGGAATTGAGACTATATTAGGAGAATCAAGCTTCAAGGGTTAGGAGAAATTCAATACCAGGAGAGGAAATTGGTTAGGGACCAAGGGGAAGGGAATTATCATTTATTCAAGAAGAGGGATGGAAAATACTTAGTTCCCACAAGGAAATATGGATATATGAAGAGAGAAAATGAAATAATCTTCATGGGTTCAAGGATGGAACAGGGACCAAGACCAAAGATAGTGTAAGGATTGAGCTACTGAGGGAACTTAGATGAGGACTATGGGAAGCAAGACTATGAGGAGTGGAGACCAAGGTAGACTTAGCACCAAGAACTTGGTGTGAGGGTTTAGGGTCCTCCTAGAGGTTCAATCTCTAAGGGGAAGAAGGAGGTGGGAAATGGGGTGGGTTTTGGGTGGACCCTAGAACCTTGTAACTAGGTTCTAAGGCTTTATGTGCAATTGAAGCTCTACAACCTAGGGGTAAGAACATAGATGCGATTAAAGTTACTAAGATCCTAAAGAATTTCAAAACTTTGGTGCATGATGCATTTTGTGTATTGAGGCCCCATGAGAACAGAGGACCATAGAACTTAGTCCCTTGGTCCCAAGTTCATTTGTTGACCTAACCCTAAAAGGAAAAGGTAAGGGCTATGCTCCTACAAGGACCAAGGGTCCAGGAACTTAGTCCCTAGGTTCCAAGTCCTACTATAGACTTGTGACCTATAAGAAGACAGAAAGGGAACACTATGAGGGGTGGGAGTCATGTTTCAAGGGGAGCCTAGAACCCTAAGTTCTAATGCATAGGTCCCAATACCAATTCCACCTACAAGATTGCAACCATATAAAGAATAAAGTCCATAGAAACATATAAACACTTAGTTTAAACACCTAAAAATGACTAATGCATTTTCATCTTATCATTTCATCATTATCCTTATTGTTTCTTTTATCTATATTAATTAAATATTTTTTAATTATTTAATTAAGATAACATTTATCTTCATCTTTTTATCATATCTATATTAATTAAAAAAAAATCACCTCTTATTATTTTCCCTCCAACATTAATTAAAATTAAATTCAAATTTATCCTAGGTCTTTTATAATTAAATAATTTTCAAAATTTATTAAATAAATTATAAATAATTTATTAGCAAGAATATATGTCGATGTTGACACGATAATGTTCCTCTGAGACCAAAAATTTATTTCCCAAAATTAACTTAACTACCTTGATGGTTATAAATTTGTTCTCCTGGAGAACCATCTTGAGTTGTTGATTGATAATATGACCAAGAAATTCCAATTGGCTCTTTTCACTTGTGAGCCTAATTGGTGTCTCCATGATCACAAAGTGTTGAAACTTCCTCATATTGTTAGATTTAGAATGTTGGTCTTAAAATAGAAATTAGTGTGTGGAAACGTGCAAACATTAATGAGGATCTCGAGAGATAAAGTAGTTGGATACCAATGTACTTACTGCATATCAAGTAGAGCCAACATCAAATAATTTTAAGTGAGGATCTCATCTCTCACACACACAAATGGGCTCTCTAATGGTTTATCTACAGGGTGGGAAAATTCAACCATGACTCTTGTTGATTCTATCAACTTTGGTAATTGCATTGGCACAAGACTCCTTTTTATGGAAATGGGTGTTACCTATGTTGTGGTCAATATCGATGGCCCCACTTCTAACAAAAAGTCCTTTTGGGAAACTATTTTTGATAATGCTTTCATAAACTTTGATAACCTCATTTTGGGAGGAGATTTAAATTTCACTATCTCTAATGATGAAGTTTGGGGTGAGTTTGCTAGAATTGGCCCATTGGCTGGTTTTTTTCAACATAAAATGGTGGTCTCTAAGTTGATTGGTCTTTCCCCTATCGAGATTGTTCCTACTTGGAGAAATATGCACATTGGTGTGGAGCGTGTGGAAAAAATACTTGATAGATTCTTGGTTCATGATTCACTCTATAATAAATCTAGCAAGCTCCATTCTTGGGTGGCCTCAGGTGGTGATTCTAATCATTTCCCCATTTTTCTACAAGTTGCTAAAGCAAATTCTAAACCTGCTTCCCCCTTCAACTTTAATCTCTCATGGCTTATGAATATTGATTTCATAAATTTGGTTAAAGCCGAATGGTCACTCTTTGATGAATCTTCAACTGTTTCTGCCAGTCTACAACTTGCTAAAAATATGAAAAATGTCAAGGTTGCTACTATCAAATGGGCACATAAAAAACATATGGAATGGGAAAGGCTCTTACTTATGTGGAGTGGGAACTTGATCTTTTTTATGCTTCTGATTTTTATATGGTTTTTGATGAGGCTACTAAATTAAGGTTATTGGAGCTAAAACAAAAAAAGAGGAAGATTTTGGCTGATCTAGAGGTGCAATGGAGATTAAAAAGTCGTGCTCTTTGGTTGAAAAATGGTGATGAAAACACAAAGTATTTTCATAATTATGCCAATTATCGTAAAAGAAAAACACTATTTGAGAAATGCCAAAGGCTAATGATTCGAAGGAAAACACTTTCAAAGAGATTGTTGATTTGGGAGTCACTCATTTCTCCCAACTATATAAGGAATCTAACAGGGAAAATATTACAGACATCGTTCATAGTTATGCATATTTTCCAAGCTTTGTTGATGAGGCAGCTAATGTGCAATTTATGGAAGAGATTTTGAGGGATGGATTGAGGACTATTATGGGCACTTTTCAAAAAGACAAAATTCCAAGCCCTAATGGCTGGACAATTGAATTCTTTCTTGGGTTTTTTTATTTTCTAGGTTCTAATATCCTCTGTGTGGTAGAAGAATCTCGCCAATCTGGAAAAATTCTTGGGGTTTTCAATTCTACTTTCATTGCTTTGATTTATAAGAAGGATAAACCTGACTCCTTTGATGATTTTTGCCCTATCTCTCTTTGTAATTGCATATACAAGATTATTGCTAAAGTCATTGCTATGAGAGTCAAGGATCTGTTGTCAAATACCATCTCCTATGAACAATTTAGGTTTTTACATGGCATACATATTCATGAAGCTATTGGGGTTGCACAAGAGGGTATCCATTCTATAAAAATTAAGAAATTACCAGCAGTGATTATGAAGCTTGATTTGTTGAATATGATAGGGTGAATTGGCTATATTTTCGGTTATTGTTGATCCATCTTGGTTTTTGCTTACAAATGGTAAATTGGATTATGGGTTGCATCACCTCTGTTTCTTATGCCATTCTTATAAATGGTTCTGCCTCTAGTTTCTTTAGACCTACTCGAGGTTTGAGACAAGGTTGTCCACTATCCCCTCTTCTCTTTTTATTGGTTGTTGAGGGATTAAGTCGTACTATGTTGGATGCAAAACATAATGGTTCTATTAGTGGTATTTTTCTTGGAGGCTCCACCACTCTTACTCGTCTCCTCTTTGTGGATGATATTTTTTTGTTCAACAATGGCTCCATAACTGAATTGATCAAGGTTAAGGAGATTCTTGACTTATTTTGTGCTACCACGGGTATGGTGATCAATTTATGAAAATCCAATATCTCTATCAGTAAAATTCAGATGGAACTTCATAATTGGATTCTACTTTTGTTTCCCTATCATCATCTTGATCTACATGTAGGTTTTAAGTACTTGGGATTTCATTTGAAACCAAAAGGATATGGGAAAATGATTGGTTTTGGCTAGTTGATAAGGTTCAAAATCGTATCAACTTGTGGTGCAATAGATGGCTATCTATTGGGGGAAGGCTTACCTTAATCAAATCTATTTTGGAAGCTATACCTATTTATTGGCTTTCTTTGGCTCACATTCCCAAGTGTGTGTTGGAGACTATAAGGAAAAAGTGCTTCATTTTTCTGTGGAAAGGGGAAAAGGATTTTGGTATTCCTTTTTCAAATTGGTTGTCCATATCTAAGCCAAAGGATGAAGAGGGCTGGGGTCTAAAGAACATTCATTATTTTGGAGTTGCTCTAGTTGCCAAGAGTGTGTAGAGACTCATTTCGTTCGCGAGGATTGTGGTATAAAAAATTTTACCAAAAGTATATTGCTCCAAAATCTATTGTTAAATGGATTAGAAGTCCAGTTAAATCTTCTCACAATGCCTCTATTGTTTGGAAGGTTGTTGTTCTTTCTTTCCCTATTATTGGTCACTGGCTATCCTAGAAGGTGGAAAATGGTAAAAATGTTGGAGTTGATCCTTGGGTTGGCTGCGGTGGAGCTTACCTTCTCCCTGGGGGTCTTACAAATGTGTTAACATAAAAAGGTATCAATACGCTTGAAAATGTTGTTGATCCTAATACCACAAATTTTTGGCATCAAAGTTGGAAATCTGTTGATTGTTTAGGTTTGATTGGAGTGGATTCTAGAATTTGGAGTGATTATGTTAATAGGCTGAAGTGGAGTCAGGTCAAAATCAGCAATGAGGTTGACCTATTGGTTTGGTCTAAGAATACTACCAAAGGGGTGTATAATGTCAGTTTGGGTACAAGACATTGTTTCCACAAAGGAACCATGATGTTGATAGCAGGTGGTGGAAGTGCATTTGGAAGATTCATGCTCCTCTAAAGACAAAAAAAATTATGTGGCTAGCTCTCCAAAATAAAGTTTTGACATGGGAGGTGTTGCAAGAAAGGAGCTAGCAAGGTCCAATTCGATGTCCTCTATGCTTGGAAAATTTGGAAACTATTGAGCACCTTTTAATCAAATGCCCTTACACTAACAAAGTTTGGGCTGATATGGAAAGACTAATTGGTCAAAGGAACATTTGGGTTGGAGATACTCCATTGTATTGTTTTGAGAATTGGTACCAGCATAGGTCTCTATATTCATTTAGGACTTTACCTCTTCTTGTTGCTTGGGGTATTTGGTTGGCTAGAAATGTTGCTATCTTTCAAAATAAGTTGATTCCTACTTTCCAATGTACATCTCAGATTCATTCTTGTTTTGATCATTTTCAACATACCCCTAAGGTGAATATTCCAAGATCCTTAACTCCTCCACTGATTGATAAATCTCGTCCATGAAGTTTTTTTGATGGGGCTAGTCAAGGTAATTTTTCTCTTTGTGGAGTGGGTGGTATAATATATTACAATCAGAACCATTATATCTCCTTCAGTGTTGGTTTGGGCAGCAGTACTAATAATTTTGTTGAGATTATGGCTTTGAAGCTTTTGTTGACTTTGGCCAAGGACAAAAGGATGGATCATAGACAAGTCTTCGGCAATTCTGAGGTCATCATCAAATGGATAAATGGAACCTATAATGTTGAAAATATCATTCTCAAGCCTATTAAAGATTTGGTTGATAGGCTGAGACATATCTTTTCCCATATATCTTTCATACATGTTTACAGGGAATACAATATGGAGGCAAATACTCTTTCAAAAGCGAGTTTACTGTTGGTTGTTAATAAATGGGAAGTCATGAACATTTGAGGGGTTCTAACTTGTCGCCTTATAACCTCTCTATAATCAATGATTCGTGATGCACTCGTCCACTTCGTGATGTATTTCTTCCTGCTTCTTGTTCTCTTACATCACTTTCTGGTGTAATGTCTTTGTATTTCAAGTGACTGTCCCATTGGTTCTATGGTTTTTTCTCAGGTGGTTCTTGTTTGCTGGTGCCAGTTCTTGGTTGCTCTACACTTTGTCTATTTTTCTTATTTTTCTCACTATTTTTTTCTCCTTGTTTAAGCTTTTCAGCTTCTTCAATATGTAATAACTTTATTTATTAATGATATTATGGGTTTTTTTCTAGGGGAAAAAAAAAACTCGACAATAGTTGCTCTTGTAGATAACTCATAATATTGATAATAGGGCAGCACCACTTGTTGAAATAATTATCTTTGTGCCACGTAACACTCATAACTAAAAACATGTTGGAAAGAATGTACATTTGTCCTATGAGGGAAATAACTTGTAGATTGAAATTCCTTTGGCACAAAATTTAATGTGCATGATTGGCAATGTCAGGGTTTAATTTCTTCAATCATCAAACAATTAGACACTTGTTGGCCTTTCGCACCTTGGTATGCCATTTTCATAAGGGCTCTTGGTATCCTTTCCTAAAGAATGATGGGCACTCAAATTTCAAAGTGGTGGGCACACCTGTCCTACCAACATTATAAGTAGGGGTCTAGGAGTCCATATACCCAAGATTGAAAATTAACACAATCGGGCTTTATTGTTGTTGTATTCCTCTTTCTAAAGTAGATTTGCATAGGATCTAGAAGATATTAATGAAGGATTAGAGAAAGGAGATATATTGAATTTGCTATAGGTGATCTCTTTTCAGCTCCAATGGTGGAGCCATTTAGAGTTTTAACAAATGAAATTAATTCTATTTCACATGCATTGTAAAGTTTTTTGAATGGGAGCTACCCTTTCTGGTAGCACTTACAAAAAATAAATTATCTTGGATCCATAATAATTAAATTATTTAATTAGCTAACACTTCTTTTTTAAATAAATTAAAAATAATTTATTTAAATTAATTTGTTTCTTCTATAATTAAATAATTTTCAAAAATTATTTAAATAGCTAACACTCTTTTAAATAAATTAAAAATAATTTATTTAAATTAATTATTTTCTTCTATAATTAAATAATTTTCAAAAAGTATTTAATTAACACTCCTCTTTTAAATAAATTAAAAATAATCTATTTAAATTAATGAGCCAAGTGGTTCACGCATTCAGGAACCGCAAGAGCTTTCCCAGGGCATTCTGTATTTGATAACTAAGGCTCAAAATGCTATGTTGCAGTCCAAGTTTAGTGAAAAAGAGGTGAAGGATGCGCTTTTCCAATTACATCTGAACAAGGCTCCTAGTTTGGATGGGTTCCCAGCTGGTTTCTTTCAGAAATGTTGGAATATCCTCGAGGCAGATCTTGTGGAGGCCTTGGAAGAAGCTAGGAGCTCAAGCATAGTCCTTAAAGAGGCCAATAACACCTTTATTGCGCTCATCCCCAAAAAAGACAAGCCCAACTCCTTTGAATATTTTTGTCCTATTTCTTTGTGCAATACTATCAATAATGTATTGGCAAAGACCATTGCAAATAGAATCAAGAAAAATTTTCCATGCATAATCTCAGAGGAACAAACGAGCTTCGTTCCAGGCAAATCCATCTTCGATGGGGTCATTATAGCACAGGGGGCGATTCATACTATTCAGAAAATGAAGAGACAGGCTACGCTGATCAAATTGGATATTAAGAAGGCATATGATAAGGTTAAATGGAGCTTTTCAAATTCATAGAGGCCTTTGGGTTTGATAGGGCATGGTTGAACTGGTTATTTGCAAGGATTGCTTTCCCGAGATTCTCAGTACTGCTAAATGGCTCCCTGGTAGGCTTCTTCAATGTTTCTAGGGGGTTGAGGCAGGGGGACCCCCTTTCCCCCTTTTTGCTTATTATTATGACTGAGACTCTGGGTAGAGCTTTCTCGAAGGCAAGGTTGGAGGGTCATTTGGAAGGGTTACAGATGAGGCATCTTGGAAGTCACCCACCAACAATTTGCGAACGACAATATGCTATTTGGTGTTTCCTCAGTGAAAGAAGCGTGTGGTTTCAAACAGATCCTAGAAAAATACTCAAAGGCTTTGGGGCAAGAGGTAAGTCAAGCCAAATCTAAAATTTTCTTTTTCAATACTAGAATTGGTAGAGAAATTCAAATTTTTCGCATCTTGGGCTTCCACAAAGGATCATTCCCCTGTAAGTACTTGGATCTACCCTAGGCCAAAAGGCGTCCAGCCTAGAAAGATGTGGGATTCTATGATTGAAAAATTCAGTGCAAAACTCCCCTCATGGAAAAATAAGTGGCTATCATGGGCGGTTCAATTAACAATGCTAAAGTGAGTCATCGCCGCAATCCCCATTTACATGCTCTCATGCCTACCTTTGTCAAGCAAGGCGAATAAAGATATCAACCAAAAAATGAAATACTTCTTTTGGCAAGGCAATTTAGATCAGCATAAATTCCCTCTTACAAAATGGAAACAGAGTTGTGAGAGAAAGGAAGTTGACGGGGCTAGTCTAGAGCACATGCTACTACAAAACCAAGCTCTTGGGGCAAAGCTCCTTTGGACAATTTATTCAAAACTAGATCTCAAATGGGTCAAAATAGTAAAAGCAAAGTATCTTGATGCGGAAGAGCGCAACATTTTTCTTCCAGATCGCTCTCCAAAGGTTCACGGATATGGAATTTCATCAGCAATTGAAGGAATTTGATTGTGGATCATTTGATGTGGGAAACAAAGAATGAGCATAGTGTGCTCTTCTAAGGAAATCCCTAGGAAGGGCATCCGAAACTTGAAGACAGGGAGGATCTTGCACAAGTCAAACTATTGACAAAATAAGCTTGGGAAAGAAAAGTGGTCGATTACCTAACAATTTATTGGGAGGATGGCTGCCCTAATTACCGTTGTAAAAGCATTCAAGCGGTAGGAGTAAATCCCAGGTTAATTGAAGTATATGAAGCTGAGTTGGCCAAACGAGGTGTCTTCCCCAGATTGGGAAGGGATGTTTTACGATGGAATGCATACCAACCCCTTCTTGAACAATTTGCATACTAGTTCTCGAGCTTCTTCCTCGGCTGTGTGGATGTCCAGCAGAGAGGCAAGAAACCTTGAAACAATCTAAGAATTCACCCTGAAGGTCTTATGCGGCGCCAGATGCCCCTTTCCCAAAACCATCTTAAGGGCCACCACAATATCATAGGGATCAATGTTAAGCAGAATGAGCTTAAGGTGTTGGTAGGAAACACCATTGAAAGCATTTTGATGCCCTTTACAACCCAATTGAACTGGGGTGTCAGCACCAAAGCTAACCAAAGAATCCACTAACACATGCACCATGAACTTCATTCACTCTGCCATTAACCACCATCACCACCCTTACCCAAAGCCGAGAAGAAAAGAGAGCACAACAGTTTTACCGCCTTCAGGAAAATGAGAGGGCTTGCACCTTAAATGCTTGAGAGATTATCACATTTTACAATGTTAACTTGCCACCCTATATTGCCCAAAAAGCAATAACCCGCTACCATTCAAAGGCATGAGTACATTGTTTCGTGTAGCAGGCTGACATGACGCAATAGTTCATATTGCCCACGTCCTTCCTAAGTATGAAATAGCCATTTCATTATTGCCTTTAGCTTACGGAGATGCGGTCCCATAATAAATGCAAAAGCCCATGTGAAGTCTGCTGCTAGGCTCAAACGACACCCTAATCGCCCATCCTCACCCCACGAGTCGGACTTTCCACAATCCATGTGGAAAGTCATCCTCCCTTCCTCCCACTTGTTTAAGTGATTTTTAATCAAACTGGAGAAAGAACCTCTCTCTGCTCAGTGCCATCCGCACCCTGATTTGACAGTTCATCTGCTTCTATAATCCCTTCCCTCAATGTGTGATTGATTGTTACCAATTCGAAACCTTCCAAGAGTTGCATGGCCAATTCTAAGCCAGCACTCAATTTTCAATGCACCATGTGTCTGGTCCTTAAAGCTTTGATAACCAGGGAGGAATCTCCTTCTATCACCAAGTTCTTTATCCTTAGCTCCCAGCAAAATCTCAACCCCAAAATCAGCGCTTGCATCTTTGTCACGTTGTTTGTGCCATTCTGAAGGGTCTTTGCCAATCTACCCACTATTTTGGATTGCTAGTCCCTTACTATGCATCCTGCCCTAGATATACCTAGATTGCCTTGAGAGGTGCCATCAAAGTTCAGTTTAAACCAACCATCTTTTGGAGGTTGTCAAACCACCTTTCTTCTTGCCAATTGAGTTGTTGGACCTCCCTCCCTGACGTGAGGGGAATCTTGAGGCCATGCCAATTTTTCAACATTGTTGTGTCCCAAGTAGTGAAAACCATTTTACCACCCTAACTCTCAACCAACCTTGCATTAACAGTTTCCACTATGCAAGCTTCGATTTTGTTTAGAAGAGATTAATGGGGCATTGCTTCTCCTGGAAGATACACCTATTCCTTTCTTTCCAAATTTCCCAAATTACTAGTGAGGGGCTAGTCAAGAAACCAGGTGAGGTCATTAAGATTTACCCGTTCCTCCTGGACGTCAAAAGCATG
Source organism: Sequoia sempervirens (assembly GCA_007258455.2). Classification (NCBI taxonomy): domain Eukaryota; kingdom Viridiplantae; phylum Streptophyta; class Pinopsida; order Cupressales; family Cupressaceae; genus Sequoia; species Sequoia sempervirens. The sequence goes on along the minus strand of VDFB02000015.1, from coordinate 128,931,739 downwards.
GCACTGGTTCGCCATAGGATGATTGTGGTAGTCGATGCAAATTTCCTCAAGAAGATGATGTAGCTAGTGGAAGAGAAATATTTTGAATGGGTGGACGAATTTGATGCCTTCACTAAGGCCAATGGCTTCATGTGATTCAAGGTGGGTGTCTGGTTTTCTGGCGTGAATGGGTAAACTATTTCTTCTTCCATTTTGGATGTTTTAGCTCGGCCATGGGCCGTTTTGACTGCAAATATGTTAATAGTTGTTTGTGTTTTGTTCAAGCTTATGGGGGTTTTTTTGAGTGTTCTCTAGTATGGAGGTAAGTTTAGTTTTATTTATGTTTTGTGCGCAATCAAGCCCTAAAAATTCTAGTGGATCCTGCTCTCGCAGACGTTTGTAAATTTTGGCATATATCAATATAATCATCTATTACAAAACAAACAAACAAAAAATTAAAATTATGTAATTAGCTAACACTCCTTTTAAATTAAAAATAATTTATTTAAATTAAATATTTTCCTCTAATTACATAATTCTCAAAACTTATTTAATTAGTTAACACTCCTCTTTTAAATAAATTAAAAATAATTTATTTAAATTAAATCTTTTCCTTTATAACTAAACATTTTTAAAAATTATTTAATTAGCTAATACTCATCTTTAAATAAATTAAATATTTTCTTCTCCAAACTATCATTTGAAATAAATTCTTATTTAATTCCCTCCTTCAAAAATTCAATATTTGGGTCTTACCCTATCTTAAATTTTTATATCCATCAATCTTGCAAATCAATTTTCACCTTTGATCAAATGTTAAGTGAAGCATCTAAATAAGAAACTTTCATTTCATTCAAACCCCCTAGCACTTTCATTGTCAAGATCTCCCTAGCACTTTTATTGTCAAGATCTCTCTAGCAATTTTATGATCAAGATCTATCAAGCATTCTCTCTCTCTCTCTCTCTCTCTCTCTCTCTCTCTCTCTCTCTCTCTCTCTATATATATATATATATATATATATATATGTATGTATGTATGTATGTATTGTTTATATTTTCTTCATTTTACTAGAACTGGATCATTAACACCAAAATATAAGCTCAATTCTCTTATAAAGAAAAAAGTACAAATTAAATTTTAAAATTTATAAAAAAATATGATGCACTAGAGGAGAAATTCAATGTCGAGTTGATATAATTTTTTATATTTTTGATAAATAATTAAGACAAAAATTTGAATTCCATCAAATTAGTATTTTTATACCTACAACCTTCAAAATTATTTTTTAAAATATATTATCAAAATGGGAAAAAAATCAATCCATACACTAAAGCCTCAAGTTATAAGAAAATAAAATAAAATTTACTATATAAAATATTGTGTCCCATTTAACCTCATTTTTTAGCATTTTATTAACAATTAAATTATATTGTTAATTTTAGAAAATTATATTGAAATATCTTTTTATATTTATTTTTTTAAAAAACATAAAGTACACTTAAAAATATACATTTCGTTGGTTTATATCATTTCAAAATTTAAAACATTTCACTTCTAGTTATTCAAGTTAAAAAAGTTAGATCAATGGTCATAAATCCTGTATAAAAGTGGGATGCAACTTTGAACTTTCACCCTCCTAGTCATGTCCATGATTGTTCTATTATTTCTCTCTACTACACCATTATGTTGAGGGGTATACCTAATGGTAAACTACATGTGGATTTCATGACCCTTGATTCCCTCAACCAATGTAGCAAAAATGAGAGCCTCAAGGGTGGTATGGTCATGTACTAGATTACATTGACCATCATTCATAATGTTACCACTAAGAGGATGGCTTTTTTCTGCTTTGGTTATGTTCAAATTGTGAAGCACATGATGCCCCTACTTTTTTCTAAACATCATTCATAATGCTACCACTAAGAGGATGGCTTTTTCTGCTTTGGTTATGTTCAAATTGTGAAGAACATAATGCCCCTACTTTTTTCTCAATTTGAAGTGAGGCACTTTAAGAGATGCAATGTTATAAAGGTTACTAGTGGTAATAATATGAGCCTAAATTGTCACTATTGAGTTGGTCTACATGTTGCTCAATGTACCTAGGCCCTCTCCTTATAAGTGGTGAGACCTATTCCACTCATTTTAAATACATTGTCATCAAATATGTTGGGGTTCCATGATGCATGTACAAGGGCTATGGAGAGGTGAAAGTTTGGGAATAATTGTTGAGGTATGGACCTCTTAAGGTCTATCTTGCCACCTTAAGCTCTCAAATGTGAGTGTTTATGGTGTCAATCTTCATTAATACCATGAGAATTTGATTCCCAATTCCTAATGATAATGGCATTTGAATTCCTTGCAAAGGGCAAACCCACCCTTCGAGTCTCTCAAACCTCGACATATTTGGGGGTGCTATAAGCACCATAGAATAAACGAGTAAAGGGAAAGATGGAGAAGAGGCAAGGGGGAAAGGGGAGGATTATCACAAGTATTGGTATTTCACATCGAGTTCACTAATTTGTGCATGCACAAAAATTGTTACACAATTAAATTCATGTGGTTGGATGAATAGAATGCATATGGTTGGGGTTAAGGTAAGAGTAGGCAACATGATGGTCTTGGTGAACAAGCAACGAGATGTTGTAGTTGGTTTTGAATTTTTTTCAATTGTGATAGTAGTAAATGTATGGATACTTGAGGTGGTAAAGTAACAATCTTGGTGAACAAGTGATTAGATGTCATGGTTGGTTTTTGTCTTCATGGTTATGATAGTAGTAAATGTATATATAGTTGAGGTGTTGGTTGAATAGAAAATGAAATTATTAGGATTGATAAGTAGGAGGTATTTTCCACAGTGTATCAAATTATGATATTGCTATCAGGATTCAACCATGTAGTTTACGAGTCAAACTCATTGACCCATGTTTCATGAGTAGTGGTTCACAAGAACCCATCTCTCATGATAATGAATGGTCCACTTAACACTCATTGCATCTAGGTGATGCTCACCTAGGTGAAGCATTGGACCTTCTTGGGAGGTCACCCATCCCAATACTACTCCAACTCAAGCATGCTTAACCACAGAGTTTTCTCCAAGGTTAAGCCCACTTAGCTTGCAACCCCATTTGTAAAACCTTCAGCAAGTGTTGTGCCTTATGAACCATTCACTGTAGAGGCTCATCAATTGATAAGTAGGAGGTATTTTCCATAGCGTGTCAAATTATGATATTGCTATCAAGATTCAACCATGTAGTTTATGAGTCAAACTCAATGACCCATGTTTCATGTGTAGTGGTTCACAAGAACCCATCTCTCATGATAATGAATGGTCCACTTAACACTCATTGCATCTAGGTGATGCTCACAAAGGTGAAGCATTGGACCTTCTTGGGAGGTCACCCATCCTAGTACTACTCCAGCTCAAGCACACTTAAGCACATAGTTTTCTCCAAGGTTAAGCCCACTTAGCTTGCAGCCCCGTTTGCAAAACCTTCAACAAGTGGTATGCCTTATGAACCATTCATTGTAGAGCCCCTTAGCTCATCAATTGATAAGTAGGAGGTATTTTCCACAGTGTGTCAAATTATGATATTGTTGTCAAGATTCAACCATGTAGTTTACAAGTCAAACTCATTGACCCATGTTTCATGAGTAGTGGTTCACAAGAACCCATCTCTCATGATAATGAATGGTCCACTTAACACTCATTGCATCTAGGTGATGCTCACAAAGGTGAAGCATTGGACCTTCTCAAGAGGTCACCCATCCCATTACTACTCTAGCTTAAGCGCACTTAACCACAAAGTTTTCTCCAAGGTTAAGCCCACTTAGCTTGCAACCCCATTTGCAAAACCTTCAGCAAACTCTGTGATTAATAGCACTTGAGTTGGAGTAGTACTGGGATGGGTGACCTCCTGAGAAGGTCCAGTGCTTCACCTCTGTGAGCATCACCTAGATGCAATGAGTGTTAAGTGGACCATTTATTATCATGAGAGATGGGTTCTTGTGAACCACTACTCATGAAACATGGGTCAATGAGTTTGACTCAAACTACACGATTGAATCCTGGTAGCAATATCATAATTTGACACGCTATGGAAAATACTTCCTACTTATCAATTGATGAGCTAAAGGGGCTCTACAATGAATGGTTCATAAGGCACAACACTTGCTAAAGGTTTTGCAAATGAGGTTGCAAGCTAAGTGGGCTTAACCTTGGAGAAAACTCTGTGGTTAAGCGCGCTTGAGCTAGAGTAATATTGGGATGGGTGACCTCCCGAGAAGGTCTAGTGCTTCACCTCTATGAGCATCACCTAGATGCAATGAGTGCTAAGTGGACCATTCATTATCATGAGAGATGGATTCTTGTGAACCACTACTCATGAAACATGGGTCAATGAGTTTGACTCAAACTACATGATTGAATCCTGATAGCAATATCATAATTTTTGGGATTGTCAAAATGGTTATGGTTGTTGATTGATGTTCAAAAATATCAAGTTCAAGGAAAAAAGCAACTGTAGTAAGAGAAACCTTTACAAATAGCTCCCTCACAAAGCTTGGTTGCAGCCCATGACACGTTAAGTGCAAATTTTAGTGTCTTTTGTTGTCTTCATGTGATTTGTTAGTTTAACTTTTGGGCATGTTTGTTTGCAAATGTTTAATGCTTGGATGCCTCATCATTTGGAGTGTAATTTTTATTTACTTTCTAATGTTATTTGTTTTTTAATTGTTTTGTGTTTGAAATGAATTAATTAATCTAAATATACAAGCCAAGTTAATTAATTAAACCAATAACATAAATTGAGCAAAATGATACACAATTATTATTTCCTCCTTTTGTAATGTCTTCTTATTAAAATGAAATGCAAATTCTTTACACATTAAAAATAAATAGTCTATTAAACATATCAAGTTAGTTGAATGAATTTAATCGACTCAATGTACTTAATTAACCAAATAAAATTAATTAGTTGGAAAAAACTACACTTCATCTTTTCCAGAAAGCTTATCTTTATATAGCAAATTAATTTCTTTGTTTGATAGGTTGAAAGAAGTTTCTTCCTATTGTGAAACCCCCTAAAGCTTTCCCCAATTTTTCTTTCAAGAACCTCTCTATGGCATTTTCAGAGATTTCCGAAAGAAGTCCTCCAAGGAAGTTCTTGGGGAATGTTTCATATCAAAAGAATCAAATAAAAGTTCTTAGGATACTCAGAATTGTTTGGTTAAAAAATATGATTAAAAGAAGATTTGTTTTTTTATAATTTTTTAATTGTAATAATGTTTAAAAAAAAAAACTAGAATTTTGAAAAAACAGCCAAAAAAAAAACTATAAATCCTATCATATTTTTTCCTACTTAGGAAATTCTATAATAATAAACAAAAATATAGGCAACCATACAATCTTTTTAATTCATTTTTATCTAAGCTATCAAAATAAAATCTAAATACAATAAAAATCAAATCAAGAGATAAAATGAGGTTGCAAGATAAGATAAAATGAGGTTGCAAGATAAGGTCAAAAGAGAGTTGGACAATCATGTTTGTATATAATGGCTTAACAATTGGCAAAATGGTCAAACAAGAAAAATGGTGATCAAACAAGAAAATGGGTGCAACATACTACTTGCCGATACCCGAATTCGAGGACTCTATAAATGGCTTGGAATAAGAATTCGCAAGCAATGCGCAATCACAATCGATTACACGAATACAGGATCTTGATTGAAGTTGACTAGTTGAAAAACAATTAAAAAAAAATGAAAGGTCACTCGTGTTTTTCAAAAAAAATCACATAATTAAACAAAATAGAAAAAGTTGCCTCTTGTGCATAAATATACTGCTTTATCAGTAAATAACTCGCCAAGGCACAACCTTGGAATACCGCTGCGAGCAGTTCAATAGTATCGTCTAATGATAAACTACAACAACAAATGCAAACTTATAACAAGGAACATGAGTTCACTGCAGCAAATGCGTCAAAACAAGGAAACAAAACTTAATCGGAACAGCATGAAAAACAGAAGGTAACACTAGAGACAGAATATTTACAAGTGAGACATCACAAGGATACGTGTTAACTGCCAGAGAATCATTGGCTTACTGGATAGCTGCCAGAGAATCATTTGCTTACTGGGATCTTCATTATCACTTGTCATGCCCATTCATTTTTTTGACACTTACAAGCCCAAAAATACATTTTATTTTTAACTTAAAAAAGCACAATTATAGAGAGGGCTTGAACCACTATGAACTGGGGACTCTCGGTCAAATCAAGTTTGGATTGAATGCCAACCTTTACATTGAAATGTGCCACATTTGAACACTCAACTACTATATCAAGGACAAAATGTAAAAGCGAGCCTAAAATGAGCACAAAAAAGTACTAGGGATGCATTTTTCATCTCTGCAAATATAATCAATTTGAATAAATAATAAACCGTGTTTTTCATCAAGATTAACAAGGATTCTGTAAAAATACAAGGCGGAAAAATGCTTTTAAAAAACCAAAATGCACTATTTTTTCAAGTGTTTACAGCGGCCCCAAGAAGACATCCACGGAAGACGAACAACAAAAAGAAACTGCAGCCTTCAACATTTCAGAAGGCTAAATATAAGTAATGTTAAAATTCTCACCTCTTAACATTAGCCCCGATAATGAACATTAGCCCCGATAATGAACTTTTTAATAGATAATTGCATATTTAAATTATGAAATGTTAGTAACGCTATCATAGAGAATTACAATTCCACCATTCCACATACCCACCATTGTTTAGATTATGCCACCAGACTAACGTAAGCCATAAACAATGCCCCAGATCACCTACTTTGAAAAACATAGCATTCATAAACCTTTACCGATATAAGTTGCATGTGCTATTATCTTGCAGTAGGCTCAACTACTGCACAAAATAAAGTGCTGCGATCAATTGAATAAGAGAATGTCTAAAAATGTTTGGTCGTGCTAAAAGTAGAGTAAATATGATAAACTTGTATTTTCGGTGTCATGAAGCACAACCTGTAATGTCGCAAGGCATTAAAATGACAAATCAATGAATTACACAGCCACGACAAAGGCAATAGTTTTTAGATTTTACTCAGATAGTGTTTGTCAAAAATTAGCCCCGACCCCTTATACACCTCCACCCAAAGCCTCTGGCTTTGGATTCTGCTTGGACCCATATTTCTCCCAGTTGTCTTGGTCTGGTCAGGTTTTTCATATAACCAATAGGCTTGTCTAAGGATTTCACCCATGGACCTCAAGACCAATAAAAATACCTTGAAAGAATCCCTTGGCAAAACTCTGCAATGTAAAAATGCTTAAGGTTTTCATATAAGATGGCGCCTCCATTTCTGCCCTATTTCATATTCTGTGCACTTTCAGACAATATCTTTGCAGCCCATTTTATAAGCATCATTCAGATAGACTGTTAGCACATCAAAATTTGATAAAGATACCTGCTGTTGCCTGTACTACTAAAATGCTAATCAGATTTTGATTCCTTACTAATATGCCTGAAAAATGACTGCTGACTTACGATACAGACTTCAGATCATTTTTAAAACATGCTTGAGTAAGTTTTTTCATTGTGGCTTTTCAAACCCTCCAGATTGTTTCAGCCTTGGAAGATGGCTAGCTCTTAGTTCTGAGGAAGCTCAGGTTCCCTAGGCCCATGCCTGTGCTTGTAAAAATGGCTGGCTGATCTGTGATACCCACTTTTGTATAGAAAAAAGTTAACCTGCTTTGGAAGTTTACTTTGTTGCGTCTAACCCATTGTTCTGGGAAGCTCGGGACTACATCGCAGTCATGATATCCACGTTTTGCTAGCAGAGTGAATGTTCTTACATAATGCATCAATCCATCTTCAAATAGCAACCGTTGAAAACACCTTGGAAAATTTTATCTCTAGCAGAACACTGTTAATAGTGCATTTGATGCATAGAAAAGCATATAAAGTAAGAATACATGATGAATTTAACTTGGAAGGAAATAACAGGAATGCTACTCATGTCTGCCATACTCATGCATGTAAAGGCAAAATATTATCTATAATGTTCTCAAAACAGGAGGCCGGAAGCAGGGCCTAAAAAGCTTCAAGCAACAAGAAGCAATATCTACAAAAATGTTTTAAAAAACCAGATCCATCATAATACTTTAAATTAAGTTCATCTTCATGCGGAACCTTAATCTTCATCTCCAACTGAGAGACATTAAAAGTCAATTACCCAGTTGGAGAGAAGGAAGACTTCTCTGATGGTCTTTGGGAAGATTCTTGTTATCCCTACATCAGGGAACCACACAAATCATTTTTACTGGAGGAATTTTCTCCAGTTGAGAAAAGTTGCCACACCAAAAAGAATCCAAGAAAACATGGTTAGCTTTTTGCTGCCTGATCATTCTTCCATATGGTCAATTGGCTCTCATACATCAATTTGGTTTATGCTTGTTATAGAGATTCTCTGTAAAGAGTAGTCTTTGATTTTATTTGCTTTTAAATAATTGAGTCAAAAGATGATCTAAGGTGGAATTTCAACCATATCCAACTGAAAATACTATGACAAAAGGCATCAGCATCGTTTTTTATAGATATTTTTCTCGCTTAAAATTCAGTACAACTAGAACCTGAGAAAAGAAAACTGCAAATTTTGAAAACAATAATTATTTGATCGTACATACTATACAGCACCATGCCTAACGTTCTCTCAGGAATCAGCCAACCTCAACTAGATGTCACATCTACCTATTCGATGCAAAATTCATCAAAACTGCTTTATGATACAATTTCATCAGTGACTTGGCTCAAGGAGAATTAGACCTGTTAAAACCCCTATTAAAATCTTCAACTTGAACTCATAAATATAACTAAACTTTTGCTTTACAATCATATTTCTCACTAGATATAAGATGCAAAACATCACGGTGCCCAAAATGGTTTCCCATTTGTATATGGTGTTCCGTTTTCTATTGTAGTTCCAGGGGTGCTCAAGTCATCCTCGTCCTCTTCTCCATATTCTACAAGTTTAAGACTAGTCTCTGAAACCACAATTAAGAGGCAAAACATAAATCCCAGTTTGTCAAAGAGACAAAAATATAAATATAACCTATGAGTTATCATACCATGTTGGAATGAATCCTCAATGTTCGACTTTGAAATAGACTCTGTAGTCACTGTTTGTGGTGGGGGCATACACTTTGAAGATGGCGGAGGCATACTCTTTGAAAGTGGTGCTGGAGGCATGCCTTTAGGTGGTCCCATAGGAAAACCCTTTGGAGGCGGCATGGACTGAAGCTTCTTTACACTTGGTTCTTTAGATAAACCACCTGTGTTAGAAATTTCTGTTTCCTGCAGTGAGTTCTGAAAGTCCAGCAGATACATTGGTTTATAAACTTGTATCTCAATCTATAATAACAAACTATAAATGCAAAAGCTCTTTACATAATCCAAATCATATAACAAATGAAACAGAAAGACGTATCCAGTATGATGCTAATTGTTAGGTTTTGTCAAAGCAAGTTATTTGTGAAAATAGTGATACAGGTTTAGTTCTAAAAATGGACATGACATGTGATAGAATTAAAACCAACAAATAGATCCAAATACAGCATATCTGTATGCAGTAGATACGGCATAATACGGAAGGAGCTGGAAGCAATTTAACCAGAACTCAAAATAGCCAACATGTATAGTGCAGGTTTCCTACACACACAACAACTAAAAGGGCGTAATAAAGAAAAATAACTCCCAACAGCAAAAGCGATGCTGCTTCAAAAAAGCAGAGTTTGACAAGTAATAGAATTCTCCACACTGTACACATGCAACCAAGCAAACTGAGCAGAATTTTTCCCAAACAAAAGACTAGTAACATAGTAGGTCTTTGACTCTGAAGCCCTTGAGGAAAGTTAAAAAAGATCACAAGGAATATCACAGCTTTGTATGACAAAGTTCTACACACAATGAAGACTGGTGACAAACAACAAATAATCATAAAAGATAATAAATACATAACAAACTCACATTCAAGAACTTGACCTCCCAATAACTGACAAACAAAAAAACTAAAGAATCAATTTAGTGGGTAAAAACAATGGTCGAATAGCTGCCTTGATGCTTCCGCCTGCAGCTTCCTTTTGTATGTAGCTGCAAATTCCAACCCTGTGAAACATGCAAATGAAGGTCCACATAGATGGGTTCGCATGAGTCAGCGCGATAGCAGGTCAGAGAAAATACCTGGTACATATAATAGCAATCAGCACAACCCAAAAAAATCAACAAAAAATATTATTGTTATGTATATAAAACACAGATATAAAGTTTGAAAATCAATTTTAAAGATAGTAAATCTTTCAAAGTGCAGATCCATTTTGCAATTTTTATACTATAACTTAACTTCCCAGATTAAGAATGCACCATCTTTTCTCAGGAAATGAGGGTTGATAATATATTCACCCTTTGCACTTACCGCTTCTGACTACCAAGCAATATTCTAAATGAACCTACACAGAGATAACAATCTTGATAAAAGTCAGTTGACAAAATTGCTATTGTTATAGTTGTTGACCTCACAGAATCAAGACTACAATGATCCTGTTTTCTCAGACATCAACCATAACAATAGCAAAATAGTTTGATATTCTTATCGCACCTGATAGTCTCGTGAAGGCTGCTTCGGTGCCACTGGAAGTTCCTGAAATTTTCTCCGCTTTGGAGGCTGCTTCTCACTTTGTCCATTGGCATAACTTGATTGCGCCTTCGTTGGTACATTTGCCGAATTCAGAGAACCAGACTTCACAGAAACAGGAGGCGGTGGTCTTTGAAGAGCCAGGGCTACCTGCTGCAATGGTGTAGCTTGGGGATATATGCCACCATACCCATTATAGCTTGTTCCAGAAGATGCAGCTAAAATATGCACAGATTGTGTTTGTTGATTTTGCTGAAGTTGTGGATAACTAGCAGGAGTATTACTAGAAGCTCCCAGTGCTCCATACGCCCCTGTGCCTGCAAGGTTTGGCATAGTAGCAATACAGGAGGATGTGTTTGCCGGCAAGCTTATACATGCATTTGATGATGAAGAAGCTACCACTGCCATGTCAGCACTTGAAGAAGAGGATTTCAAGGCAGACATTACATCACTTTTATCTGTATTTGCTTTTGTACGTAATGTCTCAGACATCAACTGCTGAGGTGGGGGAACTGCATTATAAACTCTTGTAGATGATGACCTGTAAAAATCACAACTCATTCTAAGAATCCATTGCCATGAAACCTAATCAGCTTTCTTCCAAACTAGAATCTGGAGAGGTAAGGGCAAGCTTACTTGCTAATCTCTGTTGCCATCAAAGTTACTGAGTTGACTGACCCAGGTTGTGGAATTGATGAGCTTAGACTAAGTGTATCTGCCGAAACTAATGACTGCAAGTTGGGTACATGTGTTTGTGTGTATGACATTACAGCTTGTGGGTAAACACCAGCATAAGGTCCTACACTGACAGAACTGATAGCATAGGAAGGAACTTGATAAGAGGGAATAGATGACTGCACAGGAGCAGTCAGCATACCAGGAGTCGCACTCGAACCTGCCACTGCAATCTGGTATGTTGGAGGCCTGAAAATGAAAAAGGAAAGATAATTTTAATAATTTTATCTACAAACAGAAACTGATAAGTAAAAATACTTAAGATACTCAAACACAGATAATGAACTACAATCCAACAACAGGAATCCATGGAAGAAAATATACTACCAAATACTAATATTTAGATGATGATTTACCTCCCGATAATGGGCAAGGTACCAAATAAGTCAAATGCATGTAAACAGGGCTATAGTTAAACCAAACTTTAATGATAAGTTAAGTCCAACCAAGACCTGGTGGGCATAAGGTGAGTAATTGGACATTAAAGACAGGCTAATGAAACCCATCTAGCTGCCTCCTTTCATGACATCTTCATGTGTTTCAAGAGGCTAACAAAACTGACAACATTCTTTCTAGTCATGACTTTCCATTGACTTAGCATCGCAAATTCCCTTTCCTGGGATTACTTAACAGGCACTGTTGATTATCCATGATTAATGTGATTAATAATGCCTTTAGAATTTGCTGTGCTTTTTCTTACTAAGTATTCTGCTCTCATGGATTCCAAGGTTAAGTGTGTCATAAGCACAGAAGAATAGCTGCATGCCTTCAATATACTTGATCACATGGCACTCAAGGGGTTAATTGCACACCAGTGATAAGCTTCATAATCTGTTTTCTCAACATTTAAACCAAGCCATCAAGCACCCAATGGCCTATGACAATGTGTTATATCTTTCAAACTTGCAACAGAATGTTTTTATGGCTAGTCTTGGGGATGAGAGAGATTGTCTGCAGGTCAAGCACATGGAATTCTTTCACAGAAGGGGCATCTGGTACAAGATATTCATGGAACACAGTTTTTTCTGAATCACTTAAACCAGGCATCAGGACATATCCAACTTCCTCCTCTACAAGGCCAGGCTCCTTCTGCGCCTTCCATGGAAAACCTTAATCACTCGGCAGACCTCCTTGCATACAAATCAGGTTACCCCAATTTGGTAAATGCCCTCTGCACGTTGATACAACGGGATGCTTTTCTTGCTGCTATATTTTAAAGAGGCAGTGGTTGTTTTGGAGCAGCAGATGGTGGTGGGCACTTAGCTCTGGTGACTATGGGTGATGATCAAGTTCAAGGCAGTGGCAATTCATGGCAATGATCTGGCGTTGGTGAAGTCAAGAATGTTTGCTACTGCCCTGAAGGAGCCCCTTGTTTATTACCTGCACAACAGTAAGTTTCAATGTCTTAGCTCCTTCTGGTCAGATGTAGCATCTTCATTTTCAAAATTGATGTTTTTATAGCATAAGACAGACTCTTGCTGCTTAGTGCTTTTTGGCATGATGCCTTTATATGGACTTTTGTCACTGTTTAATTGTATCTGACTGTAGCTCTGTATGAGAATTTTTGGGTTGGTTTTGATGTGGCCATTTCCTCAGATCCGGTCTATAGCATACTGCTTACCACATGCATATTTCTACTGTGCAATCTGATTTCAATACAATGCCAGGGTCAGAGAACCATAGAACTAACCCCATTTAATTAAAGGAGAAATGGCCATTAGATGATTTACAAGTTCTGAACACTAGATGCATCACAACATCATGTCCATCCTACACATGCCAAAGCAATTACAGCATGTTCTCTGTGCTTTCCATGGGGTAATCACATAAACTATTATCCAGGCTCCAAGTTGACTACATACATTTTGCATAGGCAAAATACGGCACATGATTGAGAAGCACCATAGGAAAGTGTGGTTCAATAAGTATGAAGTTCCATAACAAATCTTTCCATACATATTTGATATTGGGGGTAATCTATAAGATCTATAAAGGTAAAAACATTTGAAATGGTTCTTCCTCTTCTCATATATTAGTTATCTATATAAATAGCCCTTATGTTAATTTATCATTTATTCTAATGATGGACCACAAAGTGGTCCAAAATGTTGAATTCAGAAAATCAATTGCAATTTCTCCAGAAGATTTCCCTTTACATAATGGGATTGCAGGAGCATTAAGTTTTCAAACATTTTTTAAATTTTAGTATATTTTAAGTGTTCATTTGATAAAATAATTGTTAACAAATTATAAGTCCTAAGCTGTAGCTTTGAATGGTCCATAATTTACACTAACAATTATGAATTTAGGGTGTGAATATGACTTAAAAAGATTGTAATGGTTATAAGTTTCTTAGTTATATGTATTTTTTAGGTTGAGTTTACCTGTAAATTTTAAACACTTACATAACTTTAAAATACTATTAAGATACATAATTTATACAATTTTAAAAGATTTTAAAGGATAACTTATAACTTTATAATATACTTCATTCAAAATATGTATGATCAAACACAGCTTCACAAGCCTTCTTCAGCAACATCATCTACGCACTCAACTTCACTCAATGTGTGCAGCACAATGCTCATGCACCCACACACGCCATTTTCCCCGTATATCTGCATACAGTTTTCATGCACTATTGCACATTATTGTCCACACATATTGCAACCTACATATATTTGCACACCACAGTGCCCAAGCAGACCATATGTGTACAACACATGGGGCATTCTCATCCACATGATATGCTACCATACCCGCATGCCACTTCACCACCTCCACATAACGTGATCGTACAACTAGCACCATACACATCTAACACATGGCAACACCTACACCACATGTTACTGCAATATAATTGGCACCATATGGATTTGACATCAGTCATCACCCTATCCACATGGTGAGTGTGCCATATGTGCATGAAACTTGTCAGCATATCTATGGAGCCCAGCTAATGGCCTACTAGTATAAATACCTACTTTGTACATTCTATAAAATTATAAAATACAAGAGGTATAGCAAATTCTCATCTTACTTCTCTATATATCCATCCTGTTCATTCTTGAATATCAGTGTCATATCTTACATAAGTCTTCTACATCCGAATATATTTTGGTTTGCATATCTATTTTCCTTAATGCATTGTATGATCTTGCTGCATTACTAACTACTCTGCAAGATCATCCCCCAGTTCACCCTGGGAATTAGATCAATGCAAATTATTTACATTTAGAAATGGCAAATAAAAGAATAGTCTACTCTTGCTGAAACTTAATGAAAGATCAATCTTCTATTTTTACTGCATATTCTTTTTCAAATTTTATTGTCACAAAATTCAAACACAGACTTAAACCAGGCAACTTAGGCTGTCATTATGTAAAAGGCCCAGGTTCAAAAGACCATCCCTAAACCTAGGCATTTCGTCTACATTAAGGAAAAGCACTTAATCATAAAAGCAAGACAGCAATGCTTTGGCCAGGTAAAAAATGTTAAAAGTTCCTTTATTGTTTTGGGGAGTGTGACCATGATTGTGATGTTTTGGGAAAAAGTAGAAAATAACATAAAACAAACAGAAACTCCCTTTCCTTTTCAATCTTATAATTTACACTGCAAATTTCTTTTTCAAATTTTATTGTCACAGAATTCAATGACTTAAAGCAGGCACCTTAAGCTATCACCATGCAAAAGGCCCAAGTTCAAAAAACCATGATTAACCCTAGTCATTGTATCTACACTGAAGAAAAACACTAGTTCATAAAAGAAAAGACAGCAAATTCCGATATTGTTGAAGTTCTTGAAAGATCCTCTGTTGTTTTGGGGAGTGTGTCCATGACTGTAATGTTTTGGGGAAAAAATAGAAAATGACATAAATGATAAAACAAACAGAAAATCCCTTTCCTCTTCAATCTTTTATTTTATACTGTCAATTTCTTTTTCAAATTTTACTGTCACAGAATTCAAACAGAGACTTAAACCAGGCAACTTAAGCTATCACCATGCAAAAGGCCCAAGTTTAAAAACCATGATTACCCTTGTCATTTCATCTATACAGAAGAAAAGCACTAGTTCATAAAGGAAAAGACAGCAAAGTTTTGGGCTTGCTTAAGTCATTAAAAGATCCTTTGTTATTTTGGGGAATGTGAACATGATTAAAATTTCTTGGTTGAAAATAGAAAATAACATAATAAAGACAGAAAATCCCTTTCCTTACAAGATGGCAAGTCATTTTAGGAAGGGAACCAAGAAAGCCAACACCCATTTAAAAGAGCAAAATGATAATCCACCCAAAACCCTCTTATATGTAACACCTTATACCTTCCAAAGGAATTAAAATAAACTAGTTAACTAGACAGACCTCAATGTCAGAATTGTCACAAATCCCATCCAAATGAAAGAGAGCCATTAGTACAAGTGATGAGAGAACAACTGCACAAGCCTCGGGGAACCTTGCACAATTAACTATAACTCTGCTAACACATAAGCTTCTTCAGCTTGTGCCATCTCACGCTACCACATAGGCAACTATGACATAAGGCACCACCACACATGCTCTTGCAATGCTTTGTGCACCACCTGGAAGTCATCCATGCAATCAACAGCCTAAGACACATGGCATCTGTTCAACATTTCGTCTACAAACAGTGGAACTGGAACATCAACCATTGGCATCTCAATTATTGGCAAAGTCTATCATCCATCTCCCTTTACCTGAACAGGCCTTAAGAAGATTGTTCTAATAAAAAGGGTTAGTTAAGCTCAGTCCTCTTAGAGCCCACTTACCATCCCGTAACCATTGAAGATAGAACTATAGAGGTGGCAGAAGGGCCCACACCCTCCATTCCAGAATTGTCAGTTATTGAGCGCATCAATCTGTCCATAAATTTTCCCCTCCTTCAAGTCACATCCTACTTCCACTTCTATTTTGTAGCTCAACACATCTGCCATGGCTTACTGGCCATGGTGGATGCTAATTTGCACAACTGAGGAATTAAAGCGATCTTCTAATATATTCAATGCACAAACATTAAGGTTTTTCCATGCATTCTTGGAATATGATGGCAAATGCCATCATTCTGGCACAGATCTTCAGGCTATCTTGCATATGCAACTCAACAGAGCAACCAAGAGCCAGGAAGTCTTTAATTCCCTCTGGCACCTAGCGCTTTGTGATTTGTATAAAAAGTCACCATTAATGTTGGGTTTGAGGATACCAACACCTTCCTGCTAGCAACAGAGGAGGTGAAGCAGAATGTGTAGAGGTTGATGACTCAATTTAATTAACACTTCCATCATCTTGTTGTACCTGTACAATTTTTTTCCTATGATGCCAAACCTCAAGATAAAGTCTGTTAATTTCTTCAAGTTGAGATTCATATTACAGTCTATTATGTTGTTCTTGTTGTCTTTATTTTGTTTCTTAGTAGGGTTGATAAACAGAGCTATCAGAATCATTGTAATTCATATGCGAGATGAAGAAAAATGTTCAATCAAACAGAAATAACATGTTAAAGTCAATCCAGCTGCCTTAACAACGCTACAATTTTGGGCAGCAAGTGCACTCATTTTCATCAACATACGAACAAAAAATAATACAATGTGATCCATCCTAGATTGTTTATGTAGATCTATAAAGGCAAGGTGATCATTTTTCATGACTATGGATCAACATTGAAGAAGCGATTTCTAATTGCAATTATCAACACGCATTGTTCCCAGCACTTGTCTGAGTATCACTACTTTCAAGAGAAGCAGTAGGTTTTCCACCATAAATGTCTAAAGAGCATGCTTGTAGACATCTAGTTTTGGCATTTCTGAACATTTACAAGGCTGTTGTAAGGGATCTCTGCATAAGGGAAAGATAAAATTTTGGTTTCAAGATTTAGAAAATCACATGGTACAATGAAGGTGCACCCTTTTGAGGGTAAACACAAGTTTGAAATGTTAAAAAATCATGCCATTATGCATGAGCATGTGCCTCAGAATAGAAAAGTGGGTTTCCAAGTCAAAACGCATAGGAAGGAGACAGGCACTTAACAAGAAAAAAACTAGAGTTTAGGGTTCAATAAATTTGCAGATGACTTACCTAAACATGCATCCAAGAACAAGAGTCGATAAATTTCAAAAAGCAAATGATCATTTGTTTCATAATAGGTTATAAAACAAATTTTGTTTGTCAACATCACAACCATAAGCAGATGCACATGAATACAAAAAAATACATTTTTTTGCAATAAACACATCCAGAGATGCCCTGGCATGTGCTTGTGTTGATGTTAAACCTGGATCAAAACAAAAAATGTGCAACAATACACAAGTGCAAGCATGGAATAGTAAACACGAATTTCCCAGAGTATACAGGTGCAGGCCTATATATGGAGATAGCAGATTTCTTTGACAAAGGCCACAATCATGTTGTGAGGTGCATGCTGGTATATGGCGAAGAAAGTGACTTTTCAAATACTAAATTTGCATTGTGAGGGTCGCACCTCTGAAGAAATATGCATTTCCAAGATCAAAGTTAAATTTGTATATACAAGTGCACACCTAAGTGAGTGAAAACAAGTTCAAAGACAAAAGTACAGATTTAGATTGTCAAGTGCACATTGAACATAGCAGAATAGTGTTTTCAAATTCAAATTGTATGTTTAGGTTGGCACCTAGACAAAGAAAAACGAGTTCTACATTCCAAAGAAGTTTTCCATTGTGTGGTTTGCACACCTGATGTAGGCCTACTAGGAGCTTTTAACGTTTGCTGAAAAAAGATTTCCAGAATAATGCATCAAAGTGGGTGTCCAAAGTTTCAGACATCTTCAAAGGGGTTGCCATGATTTAAACAAAGGAAAAGTTTAATTAGAATTGTCTCCAAAGCCACCTGTCCAATTGTCTATTTTTAGCTTGCTCATGTTGCTCGTTCATGGTTTAAAAGCTCATAACAATATAGAAAGAAAACAAAGTTGGAGAGTCCCACTATCAAGTGTGAAGCTAAACCTTGATCATGCATCCTGTGGTAATTTGGGCTGAGTGGGTGCAAGCTAGTTAATCAAAGGTGGAGCTGGTATGTTTTTGGCAGGGGGTTCTCACTTTTAAGGTCACAAATTGAATGATTCTACAGAATAGAAAGCACTTATTGTTGGTTTGTGTCTTGCTCATATGTTGGCCATTGGACTATTGAGATTGAAGGGGACTCACAAAATGTGATTTATGCTCTTCAAAAATAATATTCATTGTTACCATGAGCAAAATATGGCAGCAAACTCGTTAGCAAATAAAGGCATTGACTGTTTGGATTTATCCTTGTTAGAAGGTGTGGACTTAGGTGACTGGCATGAGCTATCTAATATCATTGACGTTGAACGGCAATCTAAAGATACAATGACACCTTACATCTAAATATGTTATATTTTGTGTAATGCCCACTCTTGTGTTTGCCTTGTGTGCTTTCTCATTCAGCTGATACATGCTGTTTTGAGTGACTTATTAGTGTATTATGTGATTCATGTGCTATGATTGAGGTTGTTGTGCCACTGAGTGTCTTGATGATGTATTCTGAATGACTTTTGTGGAGATGCTTGTATGTCCATCGAAGTGTTTCCAATGAGGGTTTATTTTGGCATTGTGTTTCCAACTATGCATTATGGGATGCATATGATGTGCCCGTGCATGTAAGATCATTCCAATGTTCAAACATTATATGTTATTGTCGATTATGCATTTTGTGTTGGAAGGTTGGTGCCTTCATCCCCTTGGTTGTTGAGTGTCGCCCTATAGATTCATGACATGGCTTAACCGCCTCCCGTGGATCTTGTATAAATCTAGCATTTGTATCAGGCATTAATGGGTCAACCTTTTGGCGCAACAACAAAGCCACTACAACAAATGGTATCAAAGCAAGGTCACAAGTTCGAATCTCGCAGTTGCATTGGAGGGGGGTGGTTGGAAGGTTGGTGCCTTCATTCCCTTGGTTGTTCAGCGCCACCCTATGGATTCGTGACATGGCTTAACCGCCCCCCATGGATCTTGTATAAATTTGGTGTTTGTATTGGGCATTAACAAGTCGATCTCTTGGAGGAACAGCAAAGCCATTGCAGCATTTTGTTCTTGGCCATGCTAGTAGTATATGATTTACAATAGATGTGATGATCTGATATCATGTTATGATTTATATTCCATTGGTTGAATTATGTTGCTTCGACTATTATTATGTCAAGCAGGTGCTTCTGATGTTTGAACTGAATGTGCAAAAAATTTATAGGTGCTAGACCAATGGTTGGTATGTGGAAAAGTTGCCATGGATTCCCTTTACCTATCTCATCCTTCATAGCCTTTGTGAATCCTTGTGTTAACTTAAATCCAAATCGGTGATGATTCTAGAATCCATATATTGTGAAAACCCATAAAGAATGGTTGAATCCTTTGCATGTGTTTAATTTATCTTCTATATTGCATTAAAATTTAACTCAAAATGCATGTTTACCACGTATGCAAATATTTAAAGCTTACGTCAAAAAGATATCATTTATGCCTCAATAGGAAAAAGCTTGTCACATTATTATATTTCAGTCGAAGAAATTAATTGCATTTAATTACTGTTTCGAATGAAATATTTAGCATAAGTGAAATAATATTTTGCTAGTTGAAAAGTAATTTAAATTAATTTATTAAACCAATTTCATTTATTCAATTATATTGAAAATCTATTGTTGGCCAAAGTGAATAATTGAAAAAAAAGCAAATACGAAAATAGAAAAGAGAGATAGAAATTAGAAAAAGAAACAAATGGAAGGAAAATGATAAAAGGAAAAAAGGAAGAGTTCTTTTGCATTTTTCATGCTCAAAACCCTTTCTCTTCCCTTTTCAAAAAAATTGATTTGGAGAGAAATTATGGATGGAATTGTTTAATGTTAGATTTGAATTGCTCATGTGTGAAGTGGAAATGCTTGGGATAGATCTCAGTTACTTGGATGTGTGTGTTACTCTTAGGATGATTTTCTCCATTGTTGCAAACTTGGAAAGAGTTAATTCTTTATAAAATTTTGCATTTAAAATAAAATATTTTCCTTTAGCCACCATTCCCATATTAGGTGGAGTCATATGATCGTCCTATAGAAACAATTTAGGTTTTAAATTTGTAGCTTAATTTTATAATTTACTTTTTTCAAAAATTTGCATTTTGAGGCTAAAGTTATGGCAAATTTTTCCAAAAACTATATTTCTCAAAATTTGGAAATTTTGAATTGAAAAATATGTGCATTTTTTCAGCAAAAGGGCACTCTTGAATTTTTTTTAAGTTTATTCTATTTTTTCAAAATAAAAATTTGTTTCCTGATTACATCAATGGTGGATTAGGGACTTCTATAGTTTTTCTCAATTTTTAGAAGTGGAAAAGTTGAATTCTATAACATTATTTCAATGAATTATTTTGCGGAGTGAGATAACTCCTTATGTAAATGTGATTCTACATCTTTTGAGTATGTAGTCACAAAATATATAATCATTTTATTGCATTGATTGGTGTGCCACATCCAATTTGTAAAATTGGAGCATTGAACTTTTATGATAGAAAATGTCTAGGATAAATGAATCACTCAAATAAACTTAAAAGTAAAGCTCTAAAGTAAATTTGAGATAAAACAAATTCATGGTCGTACCAAAAAGAAATTTTGCATGGATTTACTCGACTATCTAAAACTTTAGGCCAAATTTCAAGACAAGACTCTAACCATTTTTTTTATATGTACACTCTTGAAAGACAATGACTTCATTGCACTTCCAATGGTGAAGTGTAATCTTCAATGACAAACTCAAGATTCGTTTGGTCCTGATGAATCTAAGTCGTTGGCCAAAACATGTACCTATCTTATATGGATAGATGCCTATCCAATTTGAATAGATTCCTATCTCAAATGGATAGGGTAATCCCTATCCTATATAGATGGATGTCTACCTCGTATGAATGGATGCCTATCTTGTATGGATGAATGCCTATCATGTATGGATAGATGTTTGAGTATACAAATGAGTTAACACTTAACAAACTTGATTAATATTATAATTTATAACAACAAAAAATTGTGATACTATTTGATGTTCATGAATTGGGTTGTTATAGAACAAGTGTTGGAAAGGTATTGACAAGCTCTTCTCAACCATCCATGTAATTTTTCTAGATTTTGCTTCAAGTATATTTTATTCAATTTGTTAGTTTTATGCAACCTAGTTGATAACTTGGGCATTTTAGCACTTGGAGATATTCCATCTTTTGGGTGGGCTTCATTTCAATTTCATTGATTCTACAATCCTTTTTGCTAGTTGTATCATGTCTCCTAATTTATGGGAAGTTAAATGTGATTACAATGGAAAGAAAAGGCATACAATAGATGAATGCATGCTAAAGGAACTTGATGATCTAAAACTAATTGATAAAATTTATCAATTGAAACAACTTTGCACTATCAACGGCATCAAATTGGTAGATTCTTCTAATCCAACAATTGTATATTTGATGTTCACACTCGAAAATTTTGTGTGAACACTTTATTAAGGGGTGAGCAATATAGTAAGATGGCATGCATTGAGATCTCTATTCCATCTCCATCACTTATTGCTACTTCAAAGTCTAATGTTGCTTCTTTGAGTCTTCAGCAATTATTTGCAATAGAACAATTTCAATCTCCCAAATCCACCTCATTGGGATTCTTATTTATTAGACATTTCATCCTTGCTTGCGGAGTCATTTTTTATTTGGAGGATACTTTGAAGGATTTGCATTACCTCTTTGATGGCATTGACATCATCACTACATCTTCTGTGTTTGCAGATCCATTTCAATCTTTTCCCTCACTTGGTTCTTCTCTAATTGGGCATTCAATATCTATTTTGGAGAACATCTTTTTTCAACATGAGGACACCAAAGATGCATTTAGAGGCACACAATTGGATTTTTCCCTATTCATCCAGATGAGAATGGCTTTTACATTCACCAATGGATATGTTTATTCTAGAAGGGAGAAATATTGTTTGCATGCAAAGAATTGTTTTGTCTTTTGGAACTAATCAATGGTACAAGAGCTACATCTTGAAGGGGATTCAAGAAATCTTTCATCCACTCTCTTATTGGGGGTATTCATTATGTATTTGTGAAGGACTTGGTTGTTTCTGTTCCATCCCTTGTACATACTTGTTTTCTCTCTTTTGGAGAATGGTTTTCTCCGACTGAATTTTTCCCCTTTACTCCTATTATGAGAGATCTTTGTTTGTAAATAGGTACCTAATCTACAAGAATGCCCATCTTTCCTTTTAGCTTGCATGTGTAACAACCCTAAGTTATAACTAAGGGGGGTGTTGATATTAAATTATCTTCACATTATCTCAAGTTAATTTGCAATTTATGTTTTTATTATTAGTTTGTCAATCTTGTGACATGTATCATAAGATTGTTTTTCCACTTTTTTTTGCAAATGTGGATGTATATCTTTTTGTAATTATTCATTTGTTATGAATGAATGAATGCACCAAATTCATTTTCTCACATCTTTTTCCTCTAGTTTATGCTTTTTTAGCTACTCTCTCTTGTAGAAGAATTACTATGGTGATTTTGACTTATATATAGCTACCTTTCAACTCTAACCATGATCCCTACCAAAAGGGGTGTATCCAACTTTACATTAAAGAAAAAAAATATTGCCCTAATGTGCAACTCACTAAAGCTTGTAAAGGCAATTTTAAGACCAAATAGCATTACAAATACAAGCCTAATGTGGATGTGCAATGTTGCATTGCAGAACTTTTATCTTTTTCAACAACTAAGGAAACAATGGAGGTGGATTCTTTGCATATGGTTTCTTCTTATAGCCTAGCATCTCCAATAGTAGTACGTGTTGTTTCTACGTAAGTATTCAATATTAGTCATCAATATTGAAGAACTTTTATATTCAATATTCAATATAAGTATTCAATATTAGCATCTCCAATGTTGCATTGAAGAACTTTTACCTTTTTCAACAACTAAGGAAACAATGGAGGTGGATTCTTTGTGTATGGTTTCTTCTTATAGCCTAGCATCTCCAATAGTAGTACGTGTTGTTTCTACGTAAGTATTCAATCTATTATGCAAGGACATGGGAATTTTGTTGGATTTATTCCAAGATTTGAGAATAGTCATCAAACATTTAGTGGCTAAACTTTGTCAACCTTCAAAAATCATCAATTATCCTAGTCAATTCAGAGGAATCAGATTTGTTGTCTTCTACAATGGTAGAGTTGATTCTAGTGTTGCCTAATGGGGTTCCAAATAGAGCATATGATCAATAGAGGTTCATCCTATAGAAACTTAAATTTATCCTAGTAATCCTTACTCAAAATTAACTAAATGATAAAATTCTTTAGTTAATCCTGCCCACCTAAAGTATCCCACACCTAATCAAAGAATCTTATTATTTAATTATCCTGTTTCCACCTCACATGGCTAAAAAAGTTAAGTAAGTTCATTATTTAATTAAGGCTATTTTTCCTCCGCCATCTCCAAGAATAAAGGAGCCACTATATGCATTTCCCTCCTAAATTCTTATGGCTGCAACAAATTTCTATTTTTCGTAAATGCAATCTTAACCTTTCATTTCAAACAAATTCAATCATGACCCTTCATCCTCTCCTCAATCCTAAGAAAACCTCTCATTCATTTCCCACCCTTCATCTTCCCTCCCAAAAAACTATAAACTAACATACATTTCCCGTGCAAAACAATTATTCAATCTTATGCTAACTACATGCTATCAAAATAGTTAACTTTTGTGAAAAGAACATCCACATTCCAATCATTCAAGCAAATCTACTTGACAATGGAGTTTACGGTAAGTTTTCTTTGTTACTTTGTCTGAACTTCATTGTGTGCTCTATTTGATGTTTGTGATAGTTTAGGATAGGAAAGTTTTCATTTGCAATTGTTTCCTAGTTTAAATTTAAACTATTGCTCGAAATACATTTTTGGTTTTATGTTATTTTTTACATGTACCACTCTAATGTCCTTCTATAATTGTTAAGGCTGTTCACACAAGCTTTTTATCCTAAGTTAGGTTTGTAGGTTTGATTCCCAAATAATATTTGTGATAGTTGTTGTGTTGTCAATGTGTTCTGTGTAATGGCAATATGTTCTTATCTTCTATTTCTCTCTAGGCCTATCACCCTTGCATCAATTTTTGAAAAGTATTTTGACCTACATATGGTTTGCATAAATTTATATGTAACCCGTAATAGAACCCTGTTTTCAGAAAAAAGGTTTTTATTCGTTACCATTTTCTTTTTGTATTTTGTCTAATGTGTTTAGCTGTCTGTAATGGCATATATGTGAGTTCTGACCTACATATGGTTTGCTATATGTAGGGTAACAATATTTTCTCATTATTTTTATTCGTTACCATTTTCTTTTTGAAAATGGTATTTTGCAAAGGCTACTTTTAGTTAGAGCTATTTTTAGCAGTCTATAATTTTAGCCTGATGCACTATTTTTAAATCGTCTATTTCTATAAGTGTATTTTTTTATCTCTTTCCATGCAAGAGATGTGAGTTCTACTGTTAGTTTGTAACAATCTCTACCAGCAATTTAACTGAGGACTGCCTAAGTTCATATTTAAAATTAGGGGATGGAATTTTGTAATAACAATTATTATGACTTGAAGTTGCAATTAGCTTTTTTCTTTATTATCATATTATGTCTTTTAAAACCTTATAAATTAAGTGTCGTTTGCAATAATGATCAGTTGCATGCCTACTTGTTGAAGTATTCTCTGTCTTATGTGATTTTATCAATCAAGCATTGATTAATAATTATTGAGGGATTTGTATCCAATGTTGATCAAGTTAGGTCTTGAGGCCTTATATTCAATTCCCATTTTAATTCATAATAAGTTGCTTGTTTGTACAAAGGGTATAAATTGAATTGTTTTCCAAACATTGAAGGTTTTGTATTGAAAAGTTTAGGGAACCACATCCATAGTAGCTTTGTATGTGTTGTTTTTCTTTCAGTTTTCCAATTTTGAGTTGGTTAACCTATCCAATCCTTATTCCTTACGTGTATTTGCACTATTCAATTTCTACTTTTAGATGAAAAACATAAGTGTATTGTAATTGCAGGGGTTTCCTTTTGATCAAAAAGCATGGAAATCTTTTGCCTTGAATTGAAAAGCATGTTAGCCTTCCACCCTGGATGAAACCAAAATGATCTTTATTCAGCATGAACATTAACAGCCCAAAAAATAGTGTACAAACTGTAAATAACAAGTACATATTGTTCGAATTAGGTTAGTTTTTATTTACGAGTAGCTTCCCCTTCTAATTTGACGAGCATTTGCAATGCATGTCTGTTCTGTATTGTGTTGCACTACAAGGTACAAATTAAAATGCAACACATCCAAGACACTGTATGCATTTGGCCTAGCCCAACATCATTTTGCCTGCTGTGTCAGTTGATGCCCTCTGTCTGCTCTTGACATGAATTTGACCCTATCCAAATAATTATACTAATAGAGAATTCAGAACCATTTTTTTGGGGATTATACAATGTACATGCTCTGATAGCTGCATAAAAAACTTTAAACTCAAAGCAATTCAACTTGAACAAACACAATACATGTGCATTGTTAAGATCTACAACACAGATGCAAGTTGAGGCATCTCGAAAACATAGCATATGATGTTTTTACATAAAAAATCTTTAACTAATTAAAATTTTACCATGTGCTTACCTAGACTTTAGACATTCAGAACGTACAGTTTCCAGAAGATTGTCTGCCAAGGACTTTGCATCCTCAAGGCTCTTTGCGTTATCACTAGAAATGAATAAATGCAATGGTTGCTGGAACTCTGTATGAAAATGAGGATTAGACTATAATTTATTTAGCTATTGCCTGAAAATGAGCCAAATTAGGGAAAATCTTACCTTCACTGAGTGGCCCTTCATAATTCCCAGAACCTCTTCCTCTTAAGACAACAGTCGCTCCTGTTTCATTCATAATGTGATTTATATACTGGTCCTGCATGTTCAATCCCAACCACCAACCCAGCAGCACAAAGAAAGAATCTCTCCAAAGATGTGGAGATGTTAGGGAAAGCTCTAGGAAAAGTAAAACTTTCAATCTTAATAAACATCATTGACTTCTACAAGCAACCTCTAACCTGTAAAAGAATTCATAAACTATTCACAATCATCCAAACAGGATAAATTATGTCATCCTTTATGCCTTGTAGAATATATCACTAACAATTAAAATAACTACTAGTATATAATCAAACAAAAACATAATCTCCACCTATAGATATTTGAAGAGTGGAATTTAAACAAGGACATATTACTATGACTCTTTGATTCTGTTAACTTAAACAGAAGCATGAAACACAAGTCTCATATTCAAGCTACAAGACCAAAAAGAGCCTTAAAAAGATAACAATTTCATTTGCATAAGTTTGAAGCTTAGAGAGCAATGAAATCAAAAGCAACAAGCAAAGATAACACTGGGACTTACATTTGGGCCACGTATCCTGCTCACAAGATTCAAGGTCGGATCAGCCTCAAGACCTACAAATACAGCTGTGCTGAATGGTGGAGTTGCCTGACATCAACACCAAGTCATTTTTACCATGGACACTTGATGTAGCTATAGGGTAGAGCAAATTAAAGTATTGCAGATCTATAATTAACCTTCAAAAGAGCAACATTGAGGATCCATGCAGCCACTCTACGACAAATACTTGAAAAAGTCTCCTTACCAATCCACCAGCTACTGGGACTGCACACAGCAAAGTTGAGGCTGACTGAGGTTGCCGACCTTGTCTCAATATTTCTTCAACCATGGCAGCAGCTAGATCAACAGCTTTGATGCGCTCTGCCGTGTCTTTTAACTGCAAGTTGAAACTTTAAGCATCAGAAAAAAATTGACATCTCTGTCCTCTTGCACAGTTAATCAACATGTGAACTGATGAAATATACAAACATCTTAATAAGCACTGGCAATTCACAGAAAATTACAACAGAAATAAGATTAATGCGAATCATCAAGCTTTTAAATATCTTAAGCTATAAAGATTTAATGGCTTCTAAATAGTCAGGATGGTGGGAGGATACACTTACATGAGCTCCAGAAGAAATATGAAGATATAGAGGCTTTTCATTTTCAATGGGACCATTAGGTGGACGGTATTTACCCCTGCATTATTGCAATCCACAAAAAGAGATGTCAACATAAAAGCATGTTCCAATATATAAACAGGTGAAAATGGACTTTGAGCAATACAAAGTTGTCATGT
The DNA here is from genome assembly GCA_007258455.2 of Sequoia sempervirens. Classification (NCBI taxonomy): domain Eukaryota; kingdom Viridiplantae; phylum Streptophyta; class Pinopsida; order Cupressales; family Cupressaceae; genus Sequoia; species Sequoia sempervirens. Next base: position 128,904,039 of record VDFB02000015.1, on the reverse strand, counting down.
CCGGAGTTCTTGCCTTGTTATAACAACAGCTCCAGTCTTTGCTTGAATCTGCAACAGAAACATGATGGTGGTATCAATCCGATGTCAGTCTAAAATCAGAAACAAAAATCCATTAGAATGAACATGTATAGATCTTGCAGAAGCTGAAATGCAAAGTATAACAGGCTAGAATACTTCTTCTTGTGTCTGACGCTTGGTGAGTTTGTACCGAACAGTAGGATCTGCATCATTAATTACAATTTCTCTCGCAATTAATTCATCTTGAATCTTTGGCTGTGGCAACAATCCTTTTGTTGCCAAATCCTTCAACCACAAGAAAATGTCATTCAAAAAATAGACATTATTATTAAAAATTGAAGAGAAGCTGATAAATTTTAAGTCAACCATTTCCATATCACTCTAGAAAAGAAAGGCTTTCACAGTCAACATAGCAACTTCTTTTCCCATGATTATATTGTCAAGCACAAGCCTCTGACAAAGCATCTTGCAGTCAATCATAAAGACAGAGTAATGATTTCAGATTTAGCATAACATGAAAAAAAGGAAAGACAAAACAGCACAAGCAAGTCCACAGTGATATGCACATATCATATACGGGGTACTAAATTTGAACCAAAGAAGTTCAAAATGGAAGAAGCGAAGTAAACTCCAAATATATTCTTAATGCTCTCACGTAAGATGCAAAATCTGTTGTCCAGATCAAACATAAAGACACCTTGTGAATATTGACTTCTCAAATCTGCAAGTGATTTGAAGTAAGTTAGATAATTTTAAAATCCATCTTGAGGCTGTGTTACCTGGTTGATTTTCTGTACAATTGCTGCTGCATTCTGCTGAACTAGAGACACCGTTGGAGAAATCTGGGATGCTGACATGAAAGCAGACGTCATCACACCTGATGGAATAACCCCAGCAAGTGACGGCACCATGCCTGGCAACCCAAAACCATGCAAAGCTCCAGCTCCAGCAACTGATACCATTCCAGTGATGGGCAATCCTGCAGATATAACTGACTCTGCAGGTTGATCCCATTTTCTCTTCTTCCTGCAAATTATAAAGAAGGCATTCAAAATTCCAATGTAACACAAAATATTGAAAACAATTAAACCACACAATAAGCAGATTTCTAACAATATACACTGCAGCTAAGGAAACCGAAAAGTCCAATTTCTCATCTGCAATCAAGACGTGTACATATTTATCTGTATATTAGATAGATATATATGGATCTTTCAATGGATTGAATGGAAAGGCATAAACATAGAAATAGTTTCATGTATATGATATTAATGTACATGTCTTAAGTAAACAGATATTTTTAATACCTGGCTTCACACAACCAAATAAATTTTTGAGCTTCTAAATAGTTGTGTTTAATATCTAGCCAAAATTAAAAATCTAGGACTTGAAAACAGTACCTCCCAAATACCTTCCATAAGGCAGCATTTTAATTAAGAAAAGTATCTCTTAAAAAGTCATTTTCAATATGTAAGCTACACATAACCAAATGCATTTATGGTCTTCAACCAAGCTGATTGCCCCATACTAAAATACCCAAAGGAAAAGAGATCAAAAAAAAGTTTTAACGAACACTTACAAAGGCTTTTACCAGCTTATTAAAATTATAGCATTGCAAACCCTAAAACATCTAGCTGATCCTAAGCTACCATTTGCTCAGCAGCAGGTTTCTCTGATCCGCCACTGCTCATGAGAAAACATGAGCTACGCATAACAAGGTGATTAGAAAATTTTGACCCATAATTCTGAGATATTTTGCAGTTTGCATGTTATCAATAGCGTTAATATGATTAAATTTTCTCAGTCATTCATGTTTTTGTTTTGGGCAGTAAAAAAAACTAACAATAATACTTATCAAATAGGTTAAATTTACAGCTTTTCGATTTTCTAAAATTTTTCCCTAGAACTGGATCCCAAGTTTGGTCTATTGAGCCAATGTCGAGTCCAGAGAACTATGACGTTTCCCATAAGCCGTCACCTATTCCTTCAAATTTGTACCTCCTTGTATATTTCCCTTGTGACAAAGTATGGTAACAAACTGAGTCTTGCCTAATTTTCATTTTTCAAGTTAATTCTAGGCCAGACAGACTTTAAGAATATGTAGTAAGTGAGTGTATAATGTTTCCCAGACGCCTGAGAATGGTATTACACACCTGAATGTCTTTAGCGTTTTAGTAGTGTATATTTCGAATAGCGACTTTGCGCTTCTGAGCGTTGCTAGACCAATTGAAACTTTTTCGATTTCCAAAAAACTGAAAAGATAAATACTACAGCTTCGAGCACGGATTTTTCTTATGGACTGACGCCCTGAAAATTTAAGGGGGATTCTTAGCACAAAAGCAATAACATGAAGCCCTAATATCCTTGGGAACTCACAGAAACATTGCAACAGCAACATAAAATGCATATCCAAGCGAAACCCTAGATTTAATTACAAAACCCAAACCCTGAAAACAAGAAAAGCAAACGCAAGCCTGAAGTGAACAAGTCGAAGAATAAAGGCCTAGATCTCAGAGAAACAAAAGAGAAGTTGTAGCTAAAGATAATTAATACCTTTGTCTGACCGTCGTGACCCCAGGATTCGAACCCGCATCCTCTGTAGCTTTCGCGGGGGAATCCTCTTTCATCGTTTTTTACTCTTAATTCGACTTAATGAGAATAAAAAGGAGTAATCTTAAAGAACAAGAGCTATAAGCCCTGCAACCAAAGTCCAATGAACACTGGCGCAGAGGCAAAAACGAGTCTGGCTATATTGGTGGTGGCCAAATTTATTGGTTCTACTCTATTGATTGTACCGTATCTTACACCTTGGGTTGGAGGCCACTGTTTCTAACCACGTTTCCTAAAGTAAGTTAGGCGGGTCTGATGCATAGATTTCATGGGTCTTCATTGCGGTTAAAGTTAAGCTTGTGGAGACAAGAGCTCACCGTTAAGGTTTGTGTACATAGGCAGGCGACAAATGTCCATGGGCCATGGTGTGCATTTTATATTGCACTTTGGTGTGCAATGGGTACGTCGAATTTTGAAATTGTGTAGGTAGCTAGATTGGTTGAAATTGAAAAATGTGTCATAAATTAGGTATATTATAATTAGATGCTTAAATGTTTAAAAGATTTGTAACTTTATAAAAAACATATTAAATTAATGAAGAAAAAATGATTAAATATATGATAGGGAACTTCAAATAACTTAACGGTTTGACACAAGCTTTCAAATTACCAAACCTTAAACGCACCAGCCAACTGACACATAAATTGTAGAGGCTCAGACACTATGATGCGAACAACAGATAAAATAATGACAAAGACAAGGACATTAGCCCATAGAGAGTGATCAAATGGCAAAGACTAGATCTCCAAAATTACTATCAATCACTCGATAGACTAGAGCAAACTGAACCAAAACAAGTTTTTTGTAATGCTTATGAGAAAAAAATAAATAAATAAATTATGATACAAAAGCAAGAGATACTTTAACAACACACCAGTGACTCTAGTTTTTAATCACGTCACTTCAAATTTTATCCTAACAAATTCCCTTAACATAATATCATAAAAAGTGGCCCTGAGGGTATTCTAAATTACTTTAGCTGGATATGCAAATAACCTAAGGTACGTTTAATCTACTATAAACTCGACAAAAATTAAAAAAATATAGGCCATTTTGATATGGGATATAATAATAATAGTTTCACTCGTACTAGATTTGACTTCTAATTCAAATTTCCCTTCCTCAACTACAATTGATAGTGGAAGGCATCAATTAGAATATATACCAAATGAACTATGGGTTGCTACATGTAAATTTACTAATAGTTCAATTCTCCAGGCTAAATTTTCTTTTGGGAGTGGCATGTTCTCTATTAATACAAGTGTTAACCCTACACTTAGCAGAGGTTAATGCATACAAAATAAAATCAAATGAAAGTGAGTGCATCATCAAAGACTCTAGTTGATCTTTTGGCATGGCTTTACATTAATAGGTACCATGACCAATGTCCCTTAGACAAATAAAAACAAAACACCAACTGATATATCAAAGAATAGTTTTCTTATAACCAAAAACATAGACAATATACCATCCTTCTCAAAATTAACAATATTAATCACATAAGGAAAAAGAAAAGGGTATTGGATTGTAGAAAAGCCTAAATTTGATCTGATAAATGCACGACGAATCAAAAACCTGAGAAAACCTCCATCTGATTAAGATAATCAGGAAAAAATCAACGCTCACATGTCAAATTAGGGTTCGAATTCCATTCAATCCAGACTAGAGATATAAAGATGATTGAAAGATGTCAGTACAAGTTTTAATGAATAAAATTTTTATACAATTCTATCATAGAACAAATGTGAAAAAATGATCCAACAGCGTCTCTAATTGTTGCTAACTTCCTGTTGCTCTTCATGAATCAACATTAACATATTGAATGCCACATAGTGACCAAAACATCAAAAAGAGTCGACAAATGCAAATTATTTCCAACACCGTTTCTGATTAATGCTAATTTTGTGAGCAAAAAAAACATGGTAGACAATGATTTAGCAACCTTTTTTTCCCATTTGTGAGAACGAAAGATCACCATACAAAACAACCATTTTTCCATTTTTTTGACTTATTTGTTAGCTTCAAGTCAAGCGATAAGATTACTTTGGCCGCCTAGGATCAGTAATATCCACAAACACACATGATTCTATGGACGAGGTGACTTGAATCTTCCTCACAGATGTTTGTAAATGTTTATTTTCTCCATTAAATGACAAGGCGAATCTCCCAAGGTTAGTACTGCATTATAGCTTTCCATTTGATCTTTGAAGGAAGTCATCACAACCATATAGTGCAGGTAGGCTTTGTAAATCGTAATCAAGAATATGACTATTGACAAGGTTTTTGATTGGTTGGAATTGATCTTGATGTAAACTTTGCCTCAAATTTGCATCAATGCAAGGAAATTAAGTTGTACCACTTTCACTAATGTGTTTCCAGGTATATACCTAGTTTAATTAAGAAGAGAAATTAGGGGCTTGTTAGGAGTGTTTTAATGGCTTCATAAATGAAGATAGTGATCATATTCTTGGTTGTGAAGTAATTCATGCACATATAGTTTAAATTTGATTAGAAACAATAGTAAAGATGGCAAACAACTTGCACAATGATCGCACACCAACTTGTAGAATAATTAAATCCGCTCCAATTCTAAGCATGTACCCTTCTATAATAAATATGAAGTTGTTTGTCATAGCCGCCATAAAATGCAAGTTGCATTTCGATAGGATGAAGGACACGCAATACAACCACATTGCTATATTAAATATTAAAAATGAGATAAAAGACTAGTGGGAAAAAAATTAATGGCCACGATCACTTTGATCGTAGGCAAGGTCTATTGAAACATGTCAACCGTCGATTAAACATTTTAGGTTGGTCATCTTCACATTGGATACGCCTTCGGTGTAAATAAATATGATGTAGTCTAAAGAAGTTAGAGTGCCTTTATATATAGCTACATTATAGATATTAAAAAAATATTTTATTTTATTTTATAATTTTGTATTAAATAAAATTATTGTTTAAAATGAAAGGATTTTATAGATATAGAAATAATTTTAAGATGTATAATTTTTAGGTGAATTTAAGTCTAGGGGAGATACATGTCATTAATATAAAGAGAGAAGGTCTATATCAAAGGATGTGATTTGATAATAAAGGAACCACATTTATTATTGATGATGTAGGTTAGTTGTTCACTTATTTTATAATCATTTTAGTTTTATCTTTAGATATATTATTTTGATGCTTAATTTAATGTAATTTTGTATCATAGTTCATAAAATCCAACTAATTATTATGTCATTTATCAATTTAATTCCAATTGTATTTCTATCAATTTCTCCATTGTTGATCTAAATTACAAGTGTGATTATATTTCTTTATACACCAAAATGGGTGCACTCAAATGCATTCATGCTCATCAAATGGGATAATGTTTATTGTTGTGGATGTGGCAAAAGTTGGTTGAGTGAAGAGATGACTCGATTGTTCGTTTGAGTTGTTTGAATAGGAAATTCTTTGAATTCATTAAAAAATGATGTTTATGGGTGGACAATTGTTTTCTAAAATAACTATTTGTTCAAGGAGAAAAACAAAGGAAGAAGGTAGAGCCTCCCACAATGTCTCTAACCAAATTAGGGCTCAATTTGGGACATGTGTGAGATCAAGTCAAAATGGTTTGTGCGTGTTTAAATGAGTTATTTGATTTGAATAAATATTTAAATGCTATTTTATTTTGAATGATTTGTTTATGGATTATTGAATGCATTGATTAGATTGTTTGACTACTTAGTGACCTGAATGTTTATTTCGTATTATTTGAATATTTTATTTGTGATTGTTTTCTTGTTTTTTTCAAATAAATCCTTTAGGATATCTAATATAATAAACTAAAATTTTATTTTATTTTTAGTGAAATAAATAAATTAATCTAATTAAAAATCTCTTATTAATAAATCTAATACAACGATACTTGTGTCATTTTGTTTTGATTTTAAGTTTTAATAAATGTGAAAAGTTGAGATGGAAATAAATAAATAACATTTATTTAAAATAAACAATTTCATATTAACATGAAGGAAATAACAATAAATCCCAAGTTAATTACATTTACAAATAGATTCAAAATCATAATTACATAACATAGCTTCAAGATCTTAATAGTACAAGAGTATAATGGTCAAGATGTCCACATTTGGAACTCAAACCTTCATCTTCTTTTGTTTCACAAGCTTCGACTACCAACTACATGTGGGAGAGCACCACCCAATGTTTTCCCACCTACCATGGACTTAATGTAGTCCCTCGCACATCTTCCTTTGGCCTTACCCTTCAACAAAGAGATTGGTATGGAAACCCTCTAGTATAATTACATGAGCATGGTGTTGTGTCCTACATAACTAATACACTAGATACTCACCTAACATGCATGACACTCCCTACTAGCTATGCAATCTTAGCTCGCAGTGAACCAACAACATGTACACAATGGCATCTACACTTACTTTTTCCACTTTCTATGAAGCGGTGTCGTATGTTCACCTACCCCCTCAACTTGGAAACTTTATTGATCTCAATTAACTTTTAACTAGGTTTGACCTTAATAATTAATAAATTTTTAAATTTTAATCAAATAGGTTAATCCCAAATAGATTCTCCTACTTTCAAGGAAATATGAATGATTGGGAATGTGGGTTCTCCACTCATGGTTAAACTACCAACTTAGGTATTCATATAACATCAATAGTGATGACATATTACTTCTAATATTATATCTATCCATTTTCATTTCCATACAACATAACTTTATACAAGTATTACATGTATCATACTGTAGTGTCTCTCTTTTACATTTTCACACTATTTTGGGTCCCTTAATTAATTGGACTTAATTAAGCCTCTAATTGGCCTAATTTTGCATCTACAAGCCTAATTAATTGCAATTTATGGAAGGGGAATCAATATTTAATTAATGCAATTATCATTTTAACACCTCGAAATGAATAGGTCCTGGCAATTTAGTCAAGACCCACCTTTGGGTGAATGGGTCCCCTTTAGTTGCTTAATTCAAATTTTAAATATGTTTTTGGCGGCCTTTTTATGATCCCAAATTCAATTTCAATTTCAACTTGTAATGTTTAGTTTTTGGGAAATTAAAAAATTACCTATAAAAGCAAGGTCTTTTTATCAATTCAAATCCTAGAACTTTTTGAGACACTTCATAAAAGCTAAGATTATTGTCAAAGGTGTTCAAGAGCGGATTTATTAAGCATCTATAGTAGCATTTAAGATCTCATTGTGCATTCATGCAACTAACAGGTTTCAAGCATTCAAGTCAAATTTTCAACATAATCAATCAAGCCATTTCATCCAAGATCTAAAATTTGGAGATATGTATTAAGTTCCAATCCTTCAAGGATCTCAAATCAAGGGTTTGGTGAGTTGCAACATAGCAATTGTTCATTCATCATTCATTTCATGTTTCATTGTTTCATTTCAAGGTTTAATTACCAAAATGAGGTTTAACCAAGGCAAACCCCCATTCACCAAAAACAAACAATTTCCCCCTCTTGTGTGTTTTGAAAATCTTAGGTTGAAGAATGATTAAAGATCTATCAAAAGAGAAAAATTGCAAAAGTTGTCAACATTGTCATCAAGCCACGAAAACTCAATTTAACAATTTAATTCTGAATTCCCAACTGTGAAATCTTGAGGAATTGGGAGTACAGACCTAGAACCAGAGGACTGTAAAAGCAAATTTTCAACCCCTATAGCAAGAGCCATTCGCCCTTGGGCGAATGAGTCCCAGGAGGACACTCAACACAAGCTTTTTATCACAAGTGCATAAAATCATATCTTTCTCAAATCTATTAAAACTTCCTGAATAATGTCGGATTAAGGTTTAATTTAGAGGTTTCATGTGTTACATTGCATAATTACATTCATTTGGTATTTTTCATTCATTTCCCAAAAGTGCATTCTAGGTTGATTTACCCTGTCCTAAGTCATAAGGAAAACAACAAGATCTCAAGGTTGACTCACCTAAGAGTTGAAAGTCAATCTTTCCCCAGGGGATCTCTTTTTTCTAATAGTTTTTATTTTGAGCAATAAAGCCTTCGATCGAAGGTAATATCTTTGTTTGAAGGTACCTTCGACTGAAGGGCCTTAGCTAAGCAGCTTTGGGTTTTGCATCAAAATTTCCTCAAAAAATTCAATTTCAAATCCTAGGGTGGACCTTCATATGAACTTAACTCAACAAGATATTTTGCAAGATCGTAGCCCTCAAAACAAGCTTTCCAACAAGTATAGTTTTGATATATTTTTATTTTATCATGTATTTAATTTTCAATTTTTACTGAACATAGGTTTTTCTTTGAACATCAAGCTCTTCGTTCTGCAGAGATGGAAAAATAGTAAACCATTATAATTTTTTTTCAAAAAATACCCTTTCCCTAGGTATTGATGTTCTTGTTTCACCAAAAAAATTTGGATTTTGATATATACACAAGTTATGTTTGACGGCACACATGTATGTCCAAATTATAGTTATAGGGACTTTAGAAATTAATTAAAAAAATATGTAACAAAAAATTATGAAAAAATACCATTGCCCTAGATATTGATGTTGAGAATCTATATTTCAAAAATTAGAATTTATCCTTTATAGAAAAAAAGTTATGTTGGACAACATAAATGTTACTTTTCGAAAATATTATTTTTTATGTAAAACTAGTTATTAAAGGAGATGTTGAAAGATTCATAATTTATTTCAGAAAAAAAATTTAAAAATATATTTAGAATCTATACATAAATTTCCACAAATCACTAGTTCGCATCATCTCCAAATTCTTATCGATTTATCCGCTATAGGTCTCAGAAGATGAAGATTCAATTAAAAATGTTGATATAAATATATCCATCTTGGCCAAAAAGTGACACATAGTATTGTGATTTCACCTAGTGACCAAGGCCAATAGGAAATGAGATTCCCATTTTCCTATTTTCTTTGTATTTGTTGTCGACCACTCCAATTTTCCTACAAAGTTCAATCAAGATGATTATCATCTACATACTTGGACATCTTGTATGGACATTTGTCATACCCTCCTATTCAGATGTAAGTGAATTTTGAGAATTGGATGAAATAGCTACCATAATTCTTGATGATAATAGTTGCTTCTGAATATATCTTGAGTCCTATATTCCCTTGAAGTCTCCTTATTGTCAACATAGTGAATGCATCATTCACTCTCCTAAAGTGCTTATAAATTTGATCCAACTAGAGTTGTAGATAAAAAATATAAATTTGAATCATGTTATCATATGTACCTTTGGTTCTAAGATCAAGCTATGTCTTCATACTAAAAATTATGTAAAAGAGATAATATATTTCATATAGAAATGGTGATTCTCCTCAAAACAAGTCAAGTGATTAAATGTAAATTGTCACTAATAATACCTCCCCATTCAATAAGCTAGTTTGTTGCACATATGATGATTATGAAAAGATACATCCATTTTTCGAACTCGCTTGAATCCTCATAACCCATCAACCTGTGAAGTAGAACAATCATATTGGAGACTTCTTTGATGAAGAATGACCTATGTAAAACCTTTGACAACTAAGATTTACCTCCTTTTGGTACTTGTAACTAATTTCTCACCACGTTGTTGAGATATTCATTTTTCTTCTTAAAAGTATGTTTGTGCAATTCCCTTGTCTATACTAGTAAATTGGTCTTTGAAAGGCAAATCTAAGAATAATTCCAATTGAAATGCTATCCAACTTAGCCACTAGAGCCTATCATCAATGGTTTTGACCCCTCTGGTTTCAAGATTATAACCTTTCAAGCACTCTAAAACTAGATCAGGACATTCAACTACTATTAGAAAGCCAATATTGTGAGCCAATTCACTTTCAAATATCTTCTGAGACAATGGTGATATTTTCCCCTCTTCCATAGTCTTCCAAAAGTATTGTAGGCTGATATATCCCAACTTTGTGTTTGTGATCTCAGAAAGTGTAATCTCTAGCACTGACATGAATTCATATCCTTGATATTTGTATTTCATGATTGTAGATAAAAATGGTACAGTTGTTTGATGAATCTACCTTCAAAGTTTTTGAAAATTCTTCTCATAAAGAGTCTTAATACTTTGCAATGCTTTCAATTTTTTTTAAATATTCACATAAAAAATATTTCTAGATATGCACTCTGTCATATTTGCATTCATGAGACCATAATGTTTTACAAACATCATTGCACCGCTTTAGACTATGCACATAAAATATATGAGTAGGGGTGAGGGACGTTTCAATTGAAGACCGTATTCTATTGTGCTTGGATAAACATCATACTCTATTTTAAAGCCATTGTTTAGGCATGCATAGAGAAAATACTAATGGAGGTTGCAATTTTTAGTTTAACTCCTACCATTTGCATGCATCTAAAAGTTTCTATTATATTTTCAATAATTTTTTGAGGTGTTCTGTCAAACAAATCTCACGTCCTTTCAATATCTAATTTTTCCATTTTGCATTATGTCTGCCAGAGAATCAAATGCTACCCACGTCTTGTCTTTATGTCATATTTTGCATGCAGGTTTACAGGCCAAGATTCATGCTCACATCCATGGTTTTAATCGACCTTATAATCTCCATATTAGCACTGCCATCATGGCTGACAGTAGATGTTAATCTATATTGTCTTTTCTGAGATTCATCATTTTGCATGCAGGTCTGCCAACGTGGTTTTGTACGTACATGCCAAGAAAATGTTATTAGAGTTTGTAGAATTTGTCTTTACGCCTGCCAAGAACATTTGTTTGAAACTTTCTAAAGCCTTTCCACAAATCAATTTTGTGCATATCTTGGGATCATGGCGACTGCAATAGAGATTTAAATCAATATTTGATGAAAGTTCATGCCTTGTTCCAAAGCTCTCACCTTGGCGTTGGTATCATGGTGCCATGAACCCATGTTTCAAACAGTTTGCACCTCTTGTCTAAGCTTCCATAATTTGCATGCATGTTCTCTAAAAACTCTTGGCTATAAAATCATCTGTCTTTAATACTTTGGTGGATGATAATATTTTATGTCAAAGCTCTCACCTTGGCGTGACTTTATGGTGGACTATGGAGTTGATTTACAAAGGTTGTTCCATCCATCTGAAAATTTCAAAAGACTTGTCAACAAAACCTTTGATAATATCACATGAAGCACTTTGTCAACAATAATAGTGTGCCTTGTATATGCTTCTTGATATTGCACGTATTTCTTTCCAGAATTTCTGATAACAATTCCTTTTCTTCCCACATTCAATGGATATTTAAAACCCTGTCTCTCAAGCATAGGCTTGGAGATAATGATGCAGGCTGTGGCATTTCACTTTACACCTAAAAATTGTATTTTCTTGAAAGTTTCTATAGACTTTTCAACATGTTAATTTCTATGCATATGTTGCATCATTCACCTAGTTTTATGCTTCTTGATTCAAATACATGTCCTCCAATCTTCATAAATTTGGCATGAAAGATGGAGTGAGATGGCGAGTGCATGGTGGATTCTAGCACATGAAATCACACATGATAACTAACCTTTTAATGCCAACTTCAAGTGAAAGCTTCAAATACGTTTTGGAATTCAACACCTTATTTTCTCAGTTATGATTATGGGTTGTGAATTTTCACAACCCCATAAATTTTCTTAATGTGAGATGATTTTTTACTTAAACATAGAAAAAGTGAAACCCTAAGATTTGACCCTAGGGTTTAGGTGCTTTTTCTAAATGTTTCATTAGAGATTTGAGATATTAGGGATTTGATGGATTTGGACAAGATATAGGGCTGACTTGTAACCTGAAAGGTGAGTCAACTGGTCCTTAAATAAACTTGGAATGGAAATTTAGGAATGAAATGCAATGCAATGACTAGGCTAATGATGCAATTTACTATTTTGAAGCAAATACAGTAAACACAAAAAGTCATAGACAAATTCAAACATTTGAAATGGATAGAGCAGGACACTGTGCATCTATGGTATAAATCTAAGCCTGTTTTGGAAGACTAATTCACCCAAGGCGTATGTGTCCTTGTAGAGGGATTTCAGATCTATTTTCCCAATCCTCTGGTGCTAGATAAGAGCTTTCCATTTTTGCCTGCAAATTTGTCAGATCACTGCCAGATATTTATGTGAGTTTTTGTGAGTTGTCAAGGTGTAGGGTTTTTATTGCAACAATGGATAATTGATATTCAAACTTCTTCCAATCTCCTTCAAACCTAAAACTTGCACATTCAAAGAGTGAGGAAGGGTTGTGCCATCTAGGGGCTTGCCTTAATCAAACCTCGTATTAGTGTTTCCACTTCCACAATGGCAATGCCAATGATAGGAAACCTATCCTTTTGAGGAATAGGGATAAATGACAAAAGGAATGATGAATCCACAAAGTGTTGCAACTCACCATCTTTCAATGGCTTCCTTGAAGGACTGAAGTCATACACATCTCCTCAAGGCTTGGATCTTGCTTTTTTAATTTTCTTGAATTGCTTGGAGACCTACAAAAGGGTTAGCCTTCACAAAAAATGATAACATAAACATGCATAAAATCACATATGATTTGACATAATGCTTGGATCTTGAATTGCTGCAATGAATCTTTGAAATGTTGCTCTTGACAATTATAATTATTGCTCCTAATGCTCACTTCTTGCTAGATTATTTCACTTAGTCTACAAATGATGCAATAACTAGGTATTTATATGCAATTATTCTAATTTCCCACAAATTAAATCCTAATAGCCGACTTTGGACTTTTGAATTGAAAATAATAAAGTGCCAACACCAATGTATATTTGAATTTAGAGCCAAAATAGGGGGACTAATTTTCCCTAGGTGTATGTGTTCCAACCCTATTTTCTAAAAATTAAGGTGTCGGGGGTAAAGTATTAGATGAATGCATTTGTTTTTCGCTTGCAATTTGTTGATAATTGTTAAAAATGGGCCACAAAATGCATAAGTTAGGAGATTAAGGGTTCAAATAGGTACAATAAATTAAGTGGAAGCATTTAACATAGTGTGAAAGTGTCAAAGGTGACAATTTATACATTTGCTACATTTAGCCCTCACTTTAGTGAGAGTATGAACTTACGCTCAAAATCACACTAAAGTAGAAAATAAATGTGTCAAGAGGGGTCTGATTGTCCAAATGTTGAAGAGATAGGATGAAAAAGGATATAGGGGGAGTGCACAAGCCCCCAAGATCCAATATCCCATGGAAAGACAACATAAGCACAAATGAATATGCACATGTATGAAATGTAGCAAGACAACATACATGTCGAAAACATGACGCATACACAACGAAAAACATGATATAACAAAACATATAAATGAGAACAAAAAGAACACAAACATGATGCAAACACGAAGAAAACATAAAAAAGACACAACAAAACACAAGTTTAGTACTAAAGGGATTCAAGTTGATAAGGCAAAGAGACCTCAATCTTAAATTGTTCCAAATATCAAATGTCATCCATCAAATAAGTGTTAGACAAGAGAATGCTCCCATGAGGACTAGAAAGCTACGTTATGCCAAATCATTCATGAGCCACATGGATCTATTGGCTATCAAGTTGTGTTATGCTAGGTGTCCATGCAATATGATGGGTTCCACAAGGTTAGCAAGTTGTGTTATGCTAGACACTTATGAAACACATGGCCCTAATGTCAAGCAAGGTGCATTATTCTCGACGGCCATGTTATTTAAAAGGGGTGTCCATGAATCAACAAGTTGCATCATGTTGAATCTATGAACCAATTTTCCAAAGTCTCACCTAAGAAGGTGTGTACACTCACCTAAGGAGGCACAAAAACTTGCCTAATAAGGCGCAAAGACTCGCCTAAGAAGGCACATAAATAGCGAACTCACCTAAGAAGGTGCATAAACTTGCCTAAGAAGGCACAAAAACTCACTTAAGAAGGCACAAATACTCACCTAAGAAGGCACATAAATGACCAACTCACCTAAGAAGGTGCATAAACATCTAATAAAATGAAAATAAGATAAGGCCAAAACCTTAAGGGGTGTTATAAACAACACCACCACAAAAGGTGATTTACAAAAATGACAAAGGGACATTACTCAATACATGAAGGGTCGCACCTTAGGGAATATCACACATAACATCGCCACCAAGAGAGGAATAGTTGTGGAATAAAAGACTCACACCTTAGGTAATACTAGCCATAGCATTACCACCAAGGGGAACATCTTATGCCAAGAAAAGTCACACCCTTAGGGGATATCAAGCATAATGTCACCACAAAAGAGACACTAACATAGATCGAGAAGGCCACACTTTAATTGACAAGGTCACACTTCCTAGGAGATGTATGTTATCATCACTAAGAAGGGACCATTTCTTATGAAAATGATGAGTGAAGGACTATATGCCCCCCCTTAAAATGTTAGTGTACTTGCTACACTAAAATTTTAAGGAGATAGAGAGGGATCCCTTGCTAGAAGGAATGCACCTAAAAAAAGGCTATCTAACCCCTTGTCCCCCAAATTTAGGGAGAAAGGTAAGCCAAAATGGATTATGATGTACCGTTCCTTGCAATATAAAATATGATTGCATAAAACTAGTTTATACCCCCATGCATGGTAGTGAGTATTGTGTGATACTACAACTACCACATGGCAAGGAGCAACAACTGATGCTAATTACCTTTGGATAATCTTACATGATTAAGTGAAGGTCCTTTTGATGTTTTCGTTATTTTTGAAGGATGATAACCAAGACCTATTTTTGTTTCTTGCATGTTAAGCTCTACGGGACATAGATGCCTTGTTCTTTTACACCACATCCTTTTCCATTATAGCCAAATTGTTTCAAAATTTCATAACCTCTTCCATAAATGGATTTTATTTCTTTCAAAGAAGGTGGTTTTTCATAATCACTTTCATCATATGTAGATGTGCAATTGGATGTTTTTGATGATTTAGTGATAGGTTGTGTTGATATCATTGTGACTTCTTTTTCTTTTCTTTTTTAATTTTGATTGTGTAATCTTGCATTACCCTATGAATGTAGGTGTGAAATATAATGATCCCCAATCATCATCCAACAACTTTGTCATAGATGAAAGAAACTCATCTTTGTCTTCAATTTGTAAAGGTTCCACTTTTGAAGTTTGTATCAATATTCTAAAAGGACTCTCTATTCTTGTTTCAATTTGTAAATAATTTTTCAAATTTAGGATCAACTTTTATTGTGTAAACCTTATTGTTGTATGTACATACTTCATCAAATGATGAAGCATTGAAGGCACTCTTTCATCTCATGAACTCATGGTCTACCCAAGAGAAGATTATATGAAATGTCATGGGGTGCACATGGATGAGAACTTTTGTAATACAACCTTACCAACTTTAACAGGTAATGTTATCACACCAAGCGTTTGTCTTCCCACATTATTAAAACATTTAATTGATAAAGCATTGGGTTGGATTAAGGTTTGTCCACTCCAATTTTATCCAAAAGATGAACACTACAAATGTTTAGTGCTGAACCATTGTCAATAAGGGTATGCCTAATCATAGTCATGTTAATAATAGCCATTATCATCAAGGCATCATTTTGTTTTTGCGTTTCCAAAGGGAGTAACTCACTTTGATGAAAGGAAATGTCCATACTAGCTAAATTCATATTTTCAAGTAAAGATGCCACATCATCTAGTTGCACACTAGTAGGGAGAACAAATTTTTCAAAGCATTTTGAAGCATGCCATGATAAATAGGTGATGTTTGAATCAAATCCCACACATAAATCTTAGTTGGGGTATTATGAAGTTGATCTACAATATCATACTCCTTACCACTACACTTTGATGAATATTAGGTGCAAGTGGGAAGTATGGTTGAGGTAATGGGATGGATGTTGGCGTTTGTTTTGGTTGCTTATTATTTCTAGTGTTATATGTGTGAGCAACTGCGTGATAAATTGGTTGTTGCAGCACATGATTACTACTAAGTTGTTTTGAAAAGTTTAGGATATGGCCATGAGGTTTAGGAGGTCCTATAATGAGAAGGGATTTAGGATAGCTAATAATTAGTGGAATTTTAGGAGGTCCAATAACTAAAGGAGATCTAATAACCAATTGTGTGTTCATAACCTCAACAAAGTTAACTACTTGTTGATGATCTTCTATTGATGGGGGATCTAATGTCACCTTAGCATCTTCATCTATGCAATCCATCTTATTGTCTTTTTAAATTAATGTATTAATGATTTCATGCTCTTGTCCAACAATATCTTCCCAAGTAGGAGAGGTAAGGGGAGAGAAACAAACAAGATTCTCATGATGCTCAATGATTGGATCTTCTAACACCAATATACCTTCTTCACAAGTAGGTGAGGTATCAGGAAAAGAACAAACATGATTGCCATAATTGTCAATGATTGCAATCTCTTGCACTAGGCTAATCTCTCATATAGGAGAGATAATGAGAGAGGGATCAATGAAAAATAACAAAAAAGGAGAAATAAACTCATTTTGACATGCTTGTATCAAAAATTACTTGAAATGCTTAACAAGATCAAACAATATAACATGAATTATAACAACACAAGATTTTTGCAATGAGAACATGATGTTATTCCTTATGGATCAAGCTAGCAATGTTTTTAGGAAAACAAATAGTTACAAGATTGATATGTAGAAACTGAGGCCAAATCTGGGCAGAGACTAGAGATAAGATTTTGCACAATGAATTTGAGCTTAATTTGGCAGGACAAAGCTACCCAGGGCATCTGTGTCCTAGATAGGGTTTTGAAAAATTGAAAGTTTGACTGTTTATGATTATGTTTAAGGCTTCTAATTATGTGTGCAGATAGGTCTGATAGTGAATATTCTTCTAGAATTTTCTCAATTTATGACAATGTAATTCAAAATGCAAGTGTATAACAATGTTGAAAATGTTTGAACAATAAATGATAATTTTGAATGCAATTTATAGATTTAAAATACAACAATTGATTGATTCTAAGATGCCAAACTCTGAAAATGATGATGTTGATGCAATTTTGAACAAAACAATGCATTCACTTTTTAAACTATATGGAAGATGCCTAAATGGATGCAATGAACAATTTCATATTTGATTTCAACTTTAAATGACCTAATGCAAGTTTTGTGAATGTAATCTGAATGTATATCTGACCTAAGATGACTGAAACTAATCCTAGTGCAACCTATGATGCAATATTGTATGCAATTTTTTGAATTTTTACGTCTTTTATGATACAAAAATGAATGCCTAATTAAATAATGAAAAGTAATGTAATGAAAAACTCTAGATTTATGGTGAATTTCTTTAGATTTTAGAAGGTATATATAATGTTAACATGTTAGGTTCACCAAAATGAAACATAGAAAAAGTGAATGACCCTAGGGTTTAGGCACTTTTCCTAAACATTTCATGTAGGATTTAAGGTAGAAGGGGTTTGATGGATTTGGACAAGATATAGGGCTGACTTGTAACCTAAAAGGTGAGTCAAATTTCCCTTGACCAAACTTGGAATGGATTTAGGAATGAAATGCAATGCAATGACTAGGATAATGACATAATTTATTATTCCAATGCAAATATAGTAAACATGGAAAGTCATAGATAAATTTAGACAATTGAAATGGATAGAGTAGGACATTGTGCACTTGTGGTATAAGACTGAGCCTATTTTTGGAAGACTAATTCACCCAGGGAATATGTGTCCTTGTAAAGGGATTTCATATCAATTTTTGTAGTCCTTTGGTGCCATATTAGAGCTTTCTATTTCCACCTACAAATTCATGGGATCACTGTCGAATATTTTTGTAAGTGAGTTTTCATGAGTTATCAGGGTGTAGGGTTTTGATTGCAACAATGGATAATTGATCTTCGAAATTCTTCCAATCTCCTTCAAACTTGAAGCCTGCACATTCAAAGAGAGAGGAAGGGTTTAGCCATTTAGGGGCTTGCCTTATTCAAACCCCATGTTAGTGTTTCCACTTCCACAATGGCAATGTCAACGATAGGAAACCTATCATTTTGAGGGATAGGGATAAATGATAAAAGGAATGATGAATCCAAAAAGTGTGGCAACTCACAAGTGCCCTTCAATGGCTTCCTTGAAGGACTGAATTCATACACATCTCCTCAAGGCTTAGATCTTGCTTGCTTGATTTTATTGAATTGCTTGGAGACCTACAAAAGGGTTAGCCTTCACAAATAATGATAGCATCAACATGCATAAACTCACATATGATTTGAAATAATGCTTGGATCTTGAATTGTTGCAATGAATCTCTGAAATGTTGCTCTTGAATTTCTTGATAATTCTCTTGACAATAATTCTTGCTCCTATTGTTCACTTCTTGCTAGATTCTTTCATGTAGTCTTCAAATGATACAATAGCTAGGTATTTATATGTAATTATTCTAATTTTTTGCAAATTAAATCCCGATAGTCGACTTTGGACATTTAAATTGCAAATAATAAAGTTTTGACACCAACATATTTGAATTTGGAGCCAAAATAGGGGGACTAATTCACCCTGGGTGTATGTGTCCCAACCCTATTTTTTGAAAATTAAGGTGTTGGGGGAAAAGTATTAGATAAATACATTTGTTTTTCACTTGCAATTTGTCGGAAATTGTTTAAAATGGGCCCAAAATACATAATTTAGGAGATTAGGGGTTCAAATAGGTCCAATAAATTAAGGGGGAGAAAAACATAGTATGAAATTGTCAAGGGTGACAATTTATGACGCTACATTCACAACTCCACCTTTTTGAGTTGTCGGTTTTGAATTTTCACAACCTCATAATTTAAGTTGTGGGTTGTGAATTTTCATGACACACACATTATTATTTTTGTTTTAGGTTGTGAACTTCCACAACTTAATTCATTTTATTATCTTTTAATTTTCTTCCACTTTTTTTTCTTTATTTTCCCATAATAACTAGTTATTTTATTTAAAATGAGTAATTATTAAAACACCATTCATTGAAGAAATTTGAACTTGTCGCCACCATTAACGATTATTGTGTGATAGATCACTAGCCAAGTAAAATTTCCATGGATCAAGAGATATTAATTTTGGTTACAAAAATACAAAAAACCATTGATAAAGCCTAGTGGAAATTTGAATATTCTGTGAGCTCATCGAGGGAGAAATTTGTGATAACTTTGGATTGGATTTGTACTTTTAGTTAAAAGATTTCAACATTCTCAATGATGCCATTACAATGAAATCCAATAAATTATTTGTTTCCATCTCCCCTTGTAGAGAAGGGGGATCCGTTGCTCACGGATCCCTTGATTTCCAAGAGAGTCCTAGGGAACGAACTGTCCTAAACTACCTCAGTTTAACTAAATGAAGAAATTGCAAAGAAAGGATTGAGGACAAAATATTAGAAATGGTAACACAGAGAACTTTAGGAATAGAGAAAGAATATCACTGAGGTTCCTATCACAAAAGGATAAGCTCTCGACTAAAGGATGACAACACAAGAGTGGGATGCCAGTGTGGTGCACTGAAGTCCTAGAGGCACGTTGGCATCCTATACGGACATAGCACTATTTCCTCTAAATAGAAATACAAAGGATCTACTAACTATCTCAGATTTGAGGTCTCTTTAACCTACTGAATTAATAGAAAGTAAGAAAATGTTGATAAATTACAAGGTAGAGGATCAACTTACAAAGAGTCTTACACGTCTAAACCTTCCTTCAAGCCCTACATGAGCAACTGCACACAAGGTGAACGAGGAAAAATGTTCGGGTAGTTTCAGGCCTTACCACAGTCAAACCCCCATTTTGGTGTTCCCACCTCCATGGACAACCAAAAATATAGAGAGAAATAGATACATAATAAAATATACGAAAAAGTGATAAAAGAAAACCCTGCTCAAGGAGGAGAACCCGTATCACGAAGCAAAGACACAATAGATAATCCATTTGCAAATAGACAAGAAGTAAGAGAGAATTACCAATAGTTCATGGTCCCCTCTTGGCTTGATAGACACAGTTGAGTGCTTGCAAGAAAGCTTTGGTTTTTGGAGGGACTTTAGTCCAATAGAGCTTCATTGTAAAAACAAGATTGAGAGAGTAGAAAAGCAAGAAGAGAAATCTCGAATCGGAGAGAGATCGAACGTAAGAATGAATGCGAGAATAGCATAAAATAATGAGTTTTGAGTAGCTACATGGGTGAGAAGGGTCGCTACTCTCAAAGTTTAACCACAAAGACATGTATCACGAGTCAAAGATTCCAAGATTCCTTGTTTAAACTCAGAAAAATGTAGGGATGCTAGTGCACCTCGTAGGCATCCAACTCATCATTTTGTGAGAAATGAGGTGGTAGACTGTTGTCATTTCATCGTTGGCCCTTATGAAGTTGAAATCATGAAATTTTGACTCATAAGGTTCTTTTCATAAATGTGACTAGGCACAATAAATTCAAGGGTCAAATGCACAAATGTGAAATTTCCACGAGGTGCAATTTTATGACATTACATTTTGCCCCCACTTTAGTGAGCTGGTGTTTGGAAAAATCAACTACACTAAAGTAGAAAATAGAACTTTAGAGCATACACAAAAAATTAAAATTTTATGGATTTGTGCACCAAAAAGGATACTATAGAGGACACATAGGTCAATCAGGTAGGTACCAACGATGCCCCCAATGATCGAGCTCAGTGAGAAACCACAATATTTGACGTGAAAGTTTGTTTTGCAAAACTCAAATTTAGGTCCAAAAATCAGAAGAAGCTACCAAGGTGAGAAGAATGCTCAAGAAAAATTTGATGGTTCGGAAGAAAAATATGAAGTGAGTATATGACCCCTCTTGATTTTTCCCCTAGCTTGGTGGGGTAAAAATAGGAAAAACAACGGGACCATGAGTGCTAGGAAAAATAGGCCCTAGGGGGCCTATATATACTCGGGTGGCCCTTAGAAGGGTCATTTTCACTATTCACTATGAGCGTTTTGTTAACTTTGTTGAGAGAAAAGCCAACAAAATGCCTTGTAGATGAGAATTTGAGGACTCACGAATCAAGAAGCTATGGTGAGCAGTGGTGGAGGGGCAAGCGGTCGATTAGGTGAGTCTGAAAAACCTGTTTTGTTATATTTTATAACAATTGCTTTAGCATTATTTTCAATTTGAGGAGCGCAGGCATCCCGCCCATGTGTTGGCTTCCCTCCTACACGTTGGGGACCTTCGTTTGCACTGTAGTCTACCATATGCATTGGAATCTAACCAACCTTTAATGGTGAAACTCAGACATAAGTGCAGTGCACCTGCATCCCAGAGGTCACAATTAGAAAAATTTTGCCATAGAAGTTAGAAAATTTAGATGTAAAGAGATCTGAATTGAATCTTTTTCCGTTTTACAGGACTACATCGAGATGAGAGAGAATGGTAGCAGACAAGTGCTACAGTTAATTCGTGACTAGGCACAACACATGTCCCTAGACGAGGTGGGGCATCTTCGTCACATGGGCCTATGGTATGCTTACACCATGCTAGAGATGCTCTACCATGATCACATGTTAATTGCCCTGATAGAGTGGCGGGACTTGACCACCTCCACATTCCACCTTCTGATGAGTGAGATGACTGTCATCCTGAAGGATGTCTACCACTTTATCGTCCTCCCCATTCATGGATGGCAGGTGGCTCTAGATGATATGCATTCTTCCCAAGAGCGATTCGAGGGAATCTATTACTATGCAGGGCACACTAACCCTAGTGACGGGACAAGCCATGCTTACATATGTTGGTTTGAGCAGGGTAGTGTAGCGATTCCCCTCGTATGGAGGGCAATGGTGGTGACAGTCGCCCTATGGGTGATCATGGATGGGCAAGGCTCTCACCTCCATGGGGGCCTCATCCACGCCATCATAGAGATGGAGGAGTGGATCTCCATCTATGCGTGGGGCCAGAGCATACTAGCACACTTGTACCATGAGCTGGAAAGGTTCATGCATTATGAGTACACGAGCCTCACTGCATGTACATTGTTA
Organism: Sequoia sempervirens; assembly: GCA_007258455.2. Taxonomy (NCBI): domain Eukaryota; kingdom Viridiplantae; phylum Streptophyta; class Pinopsida; order Cupressales; family Cupressaceae; genus Sequoia; species Sequoia sempervirens. Next base: position 128,881,402 of record VDFB02000015.1, on the reverse strand, counting down.
TAGGTGTGGGTATTTTCTCACATCACTTGCACATGACCATTTAGATATATGTGGGTGAGGGACCACAATATTTTAATGGCACACTAGTATGATCTTGTTTTCTAGTGGAGATATAGATATTTACAATTTGGGAGACATTAAATGGATACCTTACAGGCTAACCAAATTATATAGTGGCCATATAGAAGCATGAGATGGGTTGACGATCACAAATATCTATAGAATATGTAGCATGACCATTTTTTGATTGGTCATAAGGATCATATTATTATGCCTTTTTATTGGATCTAGGTGGCGTGACAGTCCGACATTTTGTAGACTATTTCGCCAACTATTCCATTGTACACCCAGACTAGTAAGTACCATTTTCAACAGACCCATGCCCCCCCATCTATTTTGGTCTACATATGGCCTCCCACTTAACTAGAATCCACTTCGAGGAAGCTAAACTGCCAGCCCATAAGAATTGTCTAGATAGAGCATCCAAATCCTTAATGAAACTTAAGGGAGCAACTTACACCATGCACCTATAAATGGGGAGTCCAGTTGAACTACATATTTTAATAACACAACTCTCCTTAAAAAATACAACCATTTGAAGGTCCAATAGCCAACACACTCTTAGAACTTGTCCAACATAGTTCGTGCAATTCTAGAAAGAATTAGGGGGTATTGAAAAAGAAGATAGATTAGTTAACTTCATCAATTTTTTGACCTGAAGCAAAAAGATAGATATCCAAAGCACACTTGAAGTTACTTCCTTCTCTGATTCTTACAACTCACAATAAATCAGTACCATCCACAAACTATAAGTGGCTTTGAGGAAGCAAGTCATCTCCCTAGTTCCATCCTTGAATAAGACCTCATCTCAGATGAGCTTTCAAGATTCTTCCTAATCCCTCAACCATAATAATAAAGAGATAAGGTGATAGGGGGTCACCCTATCGAAGGCCCCCTGAGGCGCCAAAAAGAGAAGTAGGCTTACTATTAATCAACATTGAATAGAACATAAACATAACACATCTCATCACCCAATTGACCCATCCTTCTCCAAATTTGAAGGTAATGAGAACTTTTTGGAGAAATTCCCATTTCACACAATCATAAGCTTTGGCCATGTCTAGTTTGATGAACATGGTGTTTACCTTGTAGAGATTTATGAAATGAATAGCCTTAGTCACAATGACCAATCCATCTAAGATATTTTTCCTACCACATAACCCCCTTTCTCTTCCAAAATAACTTTGTTTAGCCACGATTGAGTCTCTCCACAATTAATTTAGAGATGATCTTATAGACCAAATTACAAAGGGAAATTGAATTGAACTGATTTGGAGAGTTAACCTCTTCTCTCTTAGGGATAAGATCCAAGAAGGTAGAATTCATTACCCTCAACATTTTCTTGTTTCTCTGCAATTCTATCACAACATACAACAAATCAAATTTGATCATGTCCCATAATTCTTGAAAGAATTTTATTGGGAGAAATTTTGGGCAAAGGGCTTTCCCTTTCTTCATCTTGAATACCACTTCCTCAATATCCTCAAGAAGGATGGTGCTAATAAGAACCTCATTCACTTTATTAGGCACAACAAAAGGAATATACTCCAAAATAAGATTATCTTCCACCTCTACAGTAGGTGAGTCATCATAGTACAAAGATGAAGAATAATGAATAACTTCTTGTGAGATATCCCCAAAGGAAGTGAGTTTCTCTCCTTGAGAAGAAACCAAAGAAGATATCATATTACCATGACTTCTATCCCTAACAGAGTTGAAGACGAAAGTTGTATTCCTATCTCCCACTTGAAGCCAATCAATCCTAGACTTTGTTTCCAAAAAGTCTCTTCTCGTAGCTCCCATTCCACCAATACCTTCAAAGCTTCAACTTCTTCTTTAAGGGATTCCTTGGTGAGCCCTTGATCCCTATTCTTCCTGGTGATGATGTCCAAATGATGTTGGGCCACATATTTTCCTATAAAAATATTCCCAAAAGTCTATCTATTCCACTTCTTCAACTGATACTTTACAAATTGGAGCCTCTTGGAAAAAGAATGCATAGTTGTATCGTGGTCAAGCATGCCTTTTCTCCACCACTCTCTCATAAGATAATTTGATAGGCCAATGATTTGATCTCTCCACTCTAGAATATTTGAATTGGTAATCCAATTACTGCCAGTCAAAGAATTAGATACTAAAAACCTATCTAATCTCTTAGAGATGTAACCCTCACCACATCTCTTGTTACTCCATGTAAACCTACCATTCCCTAGTTTTATATCTATAAAATTTAGTAATGCAATACTATCTCTAAAAATTAAAGAGGAAGGATCAAGCCTATCAACTCCCCCCTCTTTTCCTCCAAACTGGTAATAGCATTGAAATTGCTAGCCAAAATCTAAGGGTATAATGGAGCTAGGGACCACACATACCCAATATGAGCCCAAAGACAACTTTTACCAGAGAAATAAGTCAAAGTATTGAGGTTGGTAAATAGTAAGACTTTACTAGATTCAAATCTTGAGGCTACCATGGATAAGGATTTTCTGCTAGAAATCCATGATAGAGGAGAGATCTTATGCAGGTCCCAAAGATAGATAATTCCTCCAACACTATCCTATGCCCCAATACATTGACATTGACCTCTCCACCACAAATTGGAAGCCCTTTTAAACATACCTTCCATTGACAACTTAGATTCCTGGATGAACATTATATGAGGAGAATGCGCCTTAATCAGTTCCCAAACAACCTTTTGTCTATGGATGTTGTTCAAACCTCTTGCATTCTAGGAAAGAGAAATCATTTATGAGAGTTAGAAAAATGGGAGTCAATAGTCTTGGTTGAGCCTGAATCCACCAAATTATCCCCCATTAATTTAATTTTATCCCTATATTTCTTCCTCCCCAACGTGGAAGACTTCTCTAAGACCCCTTTTTAATTTTTTTTACTGCAACCCCAATGTAGGAACCTCTTTATTACCTTTTCTAGGATCTTGAGCCACTGCTTTTGACACCTTCTCAATCAAAGTGAAGCTTGATCCTTCACTCATCTCATTCTTCCTAGGAAGAGCTAACTCTCTAGGGATCTCCTGAATTTGGTTTGTATCCATTTATGCTTTTATTCACTCAGCCACAAAACTATTATGATTGTCATCCTCTTTGGAGGTTAGTTGATCCACCCCCAAATTATACGATCTAGAGAGAAACCTTCCTAGATTTTCCTCATGTTGAACAATTTCCTCCAAATCCTCAAACCGATTATAAGTCACATCACCCTGTTTATCCTTGAGAGTTCTCTTCATGCCTCTACCCTTGTTGTGAGGCTTAATAGGGATAAAACCTTCCTTATCAGTTTTACCCTCTTATATAGGGGCTTTTCCTTTATGATTCAAAGGTGGTGGACAAGAAGGAAACTTGGGTGAAGCTCCATTGGCAAGTACCCCTAATGAGCTAATTTTAGAAAATTTCCTTTGCAAATGTCCATACTCATGATAGATTCAATAGTGAAATGGGAGAGCTTCATAATCAAGTTTTTAAATCCATGAAGTGGATCCAACCTGAATTACCATCAAATCTAGAAATGGGTTATTTAAATCAATTTCAATACAAACAGAAGCATATAATATTACCTTCTTATCTAGTTTCTATTGAGACGAACCCACCGGTTTTCCTAGCAACAACACAATCGTGTGTAAAATATCATTCCTCTAGAACTCCAATGGCAGCTAGGGGAGCCTCACCCAAACTGAGACCCTTGAAGAAAGCTCCTCTGTTAGATTAAATCTTATATGTTAGGGTTTTATGAACAACCCCACATGATTGTAGAAGTATGGACCCCTTCATAATCCTTATTTCAATCCGCCATGCATGAGAAAACCACCATGAAATAGTTTTTGACTACTTGTATAACCTCTATATCTCCCTCTAGGTTACAAATTTGATGAGCCCACGATTCCAAGACAGTGAGGGATACACAAGTCCCCATAAACTTGCAATTTAAAGCATGGTTACATAAATAGTTAACATCCTTTGCAATCGACTCTGATTGAATAACTAAAATCAAGTGAGAAAGACTTCTCTCTAGACAACCATTTACCTTCGGAGCCCGAGGACCACCCCCGATCTATGATGAGCCCACCTCATTTAAAGCATTGCTTAATAAATTAATTGATTTAGAGTGGATTGACAAGAATGGGTCTACCCCCATCAAAATTTTAGAGGTTATTTTATCAAATCCTCTCGAACCTTCAATCAATATTAAAAATCAAGAAATAAAACTGATCAAGGGGAAGATACCACTCTTTGTAGACCCGAATCCCTTCCCCATGCCAATACCACCACTCGAACCCCATGCAACTCCTTCTAAAACACCCCCACAACATGATCAACCACTCTTGAACACATAATCTCCAAACACCCCTGTGTTCAACTTGAATACCCCACAATCGCAGCAACCCACATAAGCACAAATGATAGATTGTAGAGAAAAAAGAAAGAAAAAAAAATGGTGGTGAGCAAAGGGCCAACACACCCTAGCTTGCATTATCGAGCTTCTTCCCCACAATTCCCATCCATCTACCATGAAATATTATCAATATTATCTTTGACATTCACAATACCACAAGATTTGATACCATATACGAGTTGGTATAAAATACTCTACACCATGCAAGATTTGGATGAAGATTATAGCCACCCAAGATCTAGGAACTTCGTGAAAGCACGGGAGAGACCAAATATGAGAGAATAATTATATTCTATCAAAGGATGAAAATGATAAATTGCGATTGTATGATTATTGATTTACACATAGGAACCTTGGTTATATAGACAAGGTGAGACATAGAATTAGACAAGAACATGACAAGTGTCAAAATCCTATGTCATGAGACAACTAAATCAACAAATATTAAATGAATTAGGACACAAGAACTAAATGTAAAAAGATAAGATAAGATCTTATGAAAACTAAGAACCTTCTAGAAATATTCCCTTGGACCTAAGTAAACATGTGAAATGACCCACATAAGCTAGTTAGGTAGAACACCTAATTCACAACAACAATTTTTTTCTAAAACCAAAAAGAAAAGCTTGCATATTGGATCATAAAGCTCCTCTTTGGTAGGGAAATTTCAAGTCTACTCCAAGATTCTTGCAACCACCCACATCTATTATTATCCATGTTGGGCTATTTCTAGAGCCTCTTACATGAAGTTGGAAAAGATTCTCCATGATTTTCTTTGGGTTTCCTTAGAGAACCACAAGGGTTATCGGGTCACTCAATGAGAATTTTGTTGCCTCCCTCATGAATTTGGAGGTTTAAGGATTTTATCCACATAGTGGTAAGGTTTGGTGCTTTGTACAAAATGTATTATCCATTCCCTCATTGGAGATGAATCTTGGAAAATCCCAATTTGACATTGTATCTCCTATAGGCATCTTGCTAGATGACTTGCTTGGAAGGAGATTGGTTTTCAAACCCTTCTCATCATGAAGAACGTAGTTCATGTAGAAATAAATTTTGTTACTAAGAGCATCTGGAGAGATTGGGAAGCCATGAAATCCTAGATGTTTTGGAATGGTTTAGGCTTCCATTATGGCATTTCTATCAACCAAAAAAAATCTAGTGGTCCCCCATTCTATAAGATCAAGGTCACCCTTTTTATAGATTGCTTTGGGTGTGGGCCTTGATATTTCAAAAGAAAGGATTTCAATGTCTTCCAAATTTATTCTCCATAAATTTTATGGGTATCATGTCATGGAATGAAATTAAGGCTAAATTTTTACCTTTCTAATCTGTATCAAGAAATTTTTGATACTTCATGGGGGGGAATTCTAATTGATATGGTTCAAGAAATTGGAATCCATTCCTCCAAGCCTTAGTGGAAATATTAGAAGTGGGCTCGAAACATTTCTTTAGTAACTATAAACCTTGACATGGATATCATTGGCTCTCTCCCCATTTGTCTATGGTGCCAATTTTAAACCATAGTTGACATTTTCAATCAGTGATTTTTATGTGGCAATGCAACTATCACACCATTTGGTCAGTAGTTCTGGAACTAAAATTGGCCTATTTTTCTAGTGTATTCTTTTCCAAGGTCTTCCTATGGGCTCTAGAATATCTCATTTGGACATCCAAGATCCTCATTACCCTTTCTATGGGTAGCCAATTTTTTAAGCATTTCTTTTGCTTTTGTCCTAGAGCCTAGAAACTCTAGACCTAGATTCATGACTTCTTCAAGCCCTTCTAGCCAAATCCTTTCTCCCTATTTGTTATTTTTTAGAACCAAACTTAATCTCACCAAATTCCTATGAATTTTACATAATTCAGTAATCAACAAAGGTAAGTATCGGCCAACGAACAGGTACAAGATTTATAGGCTTGACCTCTACACTTCGGGCTCTGTGAAACCTAGGAGGGTGATCCTAACAATGTTGGAATTGATACTCTTGTATCAAATTACCAATAACATTGTAATTAACAGATACATTCCTATTGGCTGCAAATAGACACAATTCTTCAATAATTTGGCTGATCCTTTAACAAACTATTATCTAAAAGCAAGGAATGGGTAGATCTCATACAACTTTGCAACAATTTATAATGTATAAGTGATTTTCAATAAGAATTTGTTCTCTAATAGGTAAGACCGACTCAAATTAATTCAAAGATGACCAAACTAATAGAACAATGCTTTATCCATGGGTGATAGACTCATATTTGTAATAAACTATAATACATCAACAATTGAATCCAACATTTGAAGACTTGTTATATTGCTTTGTAATACACAACTCGATATATCCAGAACACAAACTTCTTAGTAATCCTAATACTCCACTACATAGATCTATGATTTCATCAAAGCATTTAATTAGTTCCTTGAACTAAAGAAGAAACAAAACCATACATTCAACCAAAGATATTGAAGACAAATAAACGATCATTGATCATTCTATTCATGATTTGTGTAACAAAATACATGGGAGAGAAATCATTCCAAAATTTTCAATTTTCATTCATATTCCATTTGTTGTTGTAAAACTATTATGCCTATTACAAGCTAGAATTCACACCTAAGACTCATAACTATACTATTCCTTTGTGCTTGAATTTACAAAATTGCTCTTGCATGAGCTTGAATGCTTAACCATCAAAAGACCCATGTAATTGGCCCTTAATTCCCATTTATAGAAACATGGGAGCAACAAGCTTAAGACCAAATTACAATTTCAACCACATTTTACATTTGACACACATTTGCATTTTAATTTCAAAATTCCCCAAGCAATTATATTTGCATCTTTGAAAAAAAGGGGGAAAGCATATAAGACAAAATGCATTTTCATTTGTTGAAGAAGATTTTACCTGCCTTCCAAACAACATCCTTCATTCATTGTAGCAACATCAACTATCTTTTTCATGAGCCAAAATTGTTCTCCACATGCATGTCCAATAAGCAAAACTTTTAAACAAGAAAAGAAATTAAAAGAGAGAAAACAGACCCGTCCATGTCAGCACCCTTTGTCATCAATCTTAATGTTGGAGAGAAAACAATATTTTGCAATACTTTAGAAAAATCCTAATATGTACTACTTCCAAGCTATGTATTTTTTTCTCCCATTCATTATTCACCATGTTTGTCATTAACTTTCATAACACAGGCTCAATCTATAAACATTTCCATCCATGTGTTATACTCATCCTTAGTTGGTCATTTTTTATCCAACAACTTTTGTATCTTTGCATCAATTAAAGCTTTGGCTTCTTTAATTAAAATGTCCATTCTTACTTCAACACCAATCATATTATCAATGTTGGGATTCAACATGGAATAATCAGTAACACTTAACATCATCTTAGCCTAAGGGAGAAAATCTACTAACTCATCTTTCCACTTAGCAAACTCCTTTATTTCTCCCTTATCATTCAAAATGTTAGGCATACCATTCCCTTCCATTTCTCTAAACATCCTTAATTTTTTTTGGAGTTGCATTCCTAACTTTCCATGGAAAGTTGTTATCTCATTAACAAGATCAATTGCCTTTAGCAAATCAAGAAGGTTAGTAGGGTCTTCAGGGTCTTCTTTCATCTGAGACATCATTTCCTTTAGTGTTCCCACCCTGGTGCTCCATTTGCTCCACTCAGTTTGGAAAGCCTTTTGAACCCACAAATATTTGATGTTGGCCTCATGGATATTCTTGTACGCAATCCATACATCATCAACTTTGTTCACCAACTTTTTTACCCTATGTTTTATTACATCTTCAAAGATGTCATTGGCCATTTTAGCTGTTTCTATCTTGGCCTTCTTTGTCTTGTCCTTTTTTGTTTCCAATTCCTTTTTCAAACTCTGAATCCTCAATGCTAATGTTTCTTTGTCTTGTGTAGACACATATGAAGAGGAAGGTGATGAAAATGCTCTTATTGACTAGCTAGCCTGAACAATGGCTCTCATTTTATTAATCTCATCCAGATCTTTTTTGTAATCCTTCAATAAGTAATCATATTTCTTTTGAGAGATCAATGTTTTATCAACACTGAGCATTGTAACATGTACAGTCAATTTTGTTGCTTGAACATGAGTTATATCTGCTGCTCTTTCACCACCATTGAATCGATGACTTCTTCTACATGCCTAACAGCCTCATGTTTACCAATGTTGGGTGCCATAGACCAAATTTCAAGAGTGTGCAATTTTGGACTATACCCGGACCCAAATACGTGATTATCAAAATTCTCCTCAGATACAGAGCCATGTGGGTATCTTCTTATTGCATCAAGTGCAATAGTTGAGGTGAGGGTACATCTAGGAAGCACCATTATCCCACTTTCTTCAACAATTTTTTTGGCTTCTGCAAGAGCAATGGTTGCAATCTCAGCTATGATATTTTCTTCCTCTGCCTTTTCTGCCTCTTCTTGTTGAGATGGGTCCATACCAGCTTTAGCTTGCTCAATCCTCTCTTTTATTTCTTTATTTCTCTATTGAATAATAAACTCTTTGAATTCATTTATTTGCAAAAATGTATCATCAGCAAGGAATTCATCACACGCCTTGATCCTTGGATCATCATCGGCATTTTCATCATACTCCCATTTAACTATTCCGTCTGGGGGGATATCTGAATCAAAAGCATCATTAATCTTAGGAGAGGGAAATCTTCTCTCCACTTCTTCATCACTAGGAACATGCTCTATCATTTGTTCTTCCCCAATCACTTCAACATCCCCTCCTTGAAATTTTGCATGCTACTCTAGAACATTCATGGCCTGGGGTTGTGGCTCTAGGAGAGCTTGTGCTCTCTCAACAGCTTCCTTGACCTTTGCCTTAAATTCTCCACTTTGATAATCATTTAATGTTGTAAAATCCATTTCAAAAGGGTCCTCAACTACATCATATAGACTTATATAGAAAGCATTTATTTTGATGATATCTTCCTCAATGTCACATATAGTAATCCATTCCTTTTTTTATTGAAATGACCACTCCATCATTTGTCAAGTTTCTCAAAACATCATCTGTATATAGAAATTGGTGGGAGAATCTAGATAGACCCTTGCTTCTTCTTTTTTGCATTGACAAAACCCTCTGGGTCAAAACTCCTTACCTCATCAATAGGTAACCTTAGGTTATTCACCATTATTCTTAATTTTTCATATGCCTCTTTGGCAGTGGCTTTGAAGTAAGCAAAGGCACATTGTGGCACCACCACAAAACCTTTCCTAGGAGTTATAAACAACTCCTTGTCCATAAAATCTAGCTGCCACATCAGCTCCATGAATGCTAATCTGTTAGAAACATACAAGGGTAGATAGTGTGGTGCCACCTTAGCTCCATAGGCCCTAATCAAAGTGTACTCTGAATGTAGAAACCAATCATCCCAAATGTGATTTTCTTTTGTTCCTTCCACATATTTAGGGTTCATGATATCCATGTTTAATTTTGACAATCTATAAATGGGTGCAACACCCAAACTTTGCAATATACCATATCTAATGACATTGCAAAATAAAAAATAGTTTGAATGAGGACAATTTTGGTCCCAAATATATGTCCACATTTGGACAGGTAAGTCATTATTCTCATTATCCTTCTACCTCAACTTCAACTTCTTCTTCCATTTTTGTTGTCCCACAAATAGAAGCATGTGCATTAATAGAGAATAATGTGGAAAAACTAGAGGGACATTCCCTTTCTTCAAACTGATAAAACCATTGTGCATTTGTTCTGCAATGTAGGCAGCATAATCAAAACCCCTGTTTGAATTCAGTTTCTATATGTCTATCACCATCACCAACAAGTCAGTGCCTATTCTAGCATCAAATCTGTGAGCCAGAACCTGATTTAAACAATAATATGTGTTCTTGAAATAGTTCAAAAACTCTTCACATTCGAAGGGCTCAAGGTCCCTAGGACCAAATCCTCCCTTATTGCCCTTTTTGTGCCTTGCAAGCATATTCTTCTTGTATGTAAATCTATTATGTTCATACTCATTGTACAAATTTGTACTGTTGATGCTAACTATATAATTAGGGTTCAAATTGAACACCTCTACAATTTTATCCCTTGTTACTTCAAGGATCAGAGTCCCATTCTCACTCTTGATCTTCATGTCCTTGGGATCATAATGCTTAGAAATTCCATCATTACATCCACTTCCACAAACACATTAGGCACAACAAGCTTCCCAAGGTTGATACCCCATAGATGCATATATAATTCCCATCCATTATGTGGCTGAGTTGGTTCTCCAATTCCACTAGCAAGGTCAATTAATCTACTTGTTACAACATCCTACCCAGTAGGTCTCTTGCCAATTTGTGACCCACCCTCTTGTATGTCTTCAGAGGCACTCTCCATGAATCTGGCATGGGTTCTTTTCTCACCCTTAGGCTTTGGAGACGCTGTAGGGACATTCGACGTAGGGTTAGGTGCTTCGGGTAAACTTGGTTTAGTCATTGATGTAACATCTTGGGTCTTGGGTCTCTTTACCCTCTTCTGCTTAGGTTTTCTTTTAGGCCTGATGCTAGACTCACTAGGTTTGGGTTCACTCATTTTCTTAGTGTATCAAAACTAGAGTTTGCAAATTCAATTCACAGAAGGGTCTACTAGTTTGTACATTCAAGAAACAATGTTGCACAATGAAAACCCTCATAGACCTCAAGAAATTCTCACTTAACCCAATTTGAAAATGCACAATAGATAAACCATAGTAAAACTTAAGCACTTAGAATTCTTAGACCTCTTACTAACCCAGACCAACTCAATTCAATGCAATTAACACATAAAGTTTGATTATTTGCTTACCCGGATAGAGTTTGTTGTTATTGCCTTCTGCAACTATTTTTTGGAGCCCTTCACGTCATTTCCTCAAACTCGATTAGTTTTTCTGCTCTTGAATGATTACAATTGTGTGAATAAATAAGCCAACTACCTTCTTTATGGCTAGGAGATGGAGCATATCACCATTAATGGTTGATAGAAATATCGAGTGAGTGAGATGACACTTAGTTGTTTGTGTTTAAATCATGGTCGTTTGATCATTTTGTTTTAAAACATATCAATGGCTCTCCTTTCAACTCACTTCTTTTCTTTTTTTCTTTTAGCGATGCCCTCTAGATGCTACCACATAGTCCTTTACTTTCCTTATTCACCTTTTATTTGGTAGCCATCGCTCATCGCTAATTTGGTTCGTGCTCCTTCTAGCGAATCCGCAATAGTTCAAAGTGGCACGATGGGCAGTGGACTTAACAGTCTGTCGCTCATTGCGGATGTGTTTCTTCTTTCAAGAATACTATCAGCGATGTGAACATCCACATGATAAGATCTTGACTGTTGGATCAAGGTCCTCCTTTGACTATATCCATCTCACATTGCGCATCATGAATCCATATCTCAATATCCAGATTATATCAGTGATGGGAGAGAAGTGGCGATGGAACAAGATCAAGCCACGTGTACCTATTTCAAAATCAAGGGCACAGGAAACATCGTCTACAACAATAATTCAAATCAGTAGTGGAACATTAGAACAAAAGACCTCATCGCTCATTGCTACTTTAGAAAAGATAAGTGCATAGCTATCCACGATGAGTGATGAAAGGAATTACAAAGAACTTTAAAGGTTATGACATATCGCTAATTCAAGACTTAGAATTCATAAGAAATTAGCGATAGCAATACAACCAATGATACAAAGGAAATCACTTACTTCGCTCATCGCTACTTTGAAACTTAACGTTTAAACTCTATCTGTGATGAGCGATACAAAAGAGGATGAATTCATCGCGCATTGCTAATTGGAAACCCACAGTGTAAAGGTTATCAACGATGAGAAATATTGAAGGTGATGAATGAGAACTTAAGTGATTCAATTATGCATGTGCTTATATGTTGTTTTAAAAAGGGGACTACCTAGGACAATGTAAGATAAAGCCTTAAAAGACTTAGTAACATTTCATGCAAAGGATGTAAAGGAAAAACAAGGCCGAATTATCAACCTTATAAAATGAAGGATTTTCTCGGACCAACGCATATGAGAAAAATTAAGCGACTAGTAACAGGGAACCCTAACCACAAGGGGTCGTTCATTTCATGAACTTAAATGACACAAGTTGTTTTAAACTGATCGAAAATGGGCAACAACAGGTCAACAAAGGATTAGAACAAAAGACCAAGGGTTTAAACCAAGGAGAAAATCTTCTGAGTAAAAACAACTCCCCACCTAAAACCCTAAACCCTAACCCTTTGACAGACCAAGAGGATACCAAAGACAAAGCATTTTTAGACCAGTGGAACATGAAACATTGAAGGTTCTACTAGTGGCTCCGATTGGGGACGCATGCCTCTCACAAGCATGGAGAGATTCTAGATCTCATGGTTGAAGCAGACTAAGCACATGGACACTAAAGAACAAGGACTTTCCCGGACAAGGTAAGAGAACTAGACCAAAGTAAACCAACATATATACAAAAATTATAGGACTATACAACATACATGGAAAAGAACATATTTCAAGAGAAATATAGCTTCAAGAACTGTCCATGTACTGACAGTTCAAGAAGTGCACTTGTTAAGCTCTGAAGGAAGTAAGAATCCTCTCTATGTGTGTTGGATACCAGATAAGGGCCTAGCCATAGTGCCTCAAATTTTCCATGCTTTCCCTTATCCTGATCCCTTGCATTCCACATCAACACAATACTTCCAACTTCAAATTTTCTGGGAGAAAACACAATACTTCCAACTTCAAATTTTCTGGGAGAAGCTTTCTTGTCATGCAAGTGCTTAACTTGCAATTGCATTTTCGCATTCTTGTCATGAGCTTCTCTTCTAGTTTCATCCAGTTGTGTAAGGTTATCAATCCTTTTTTGCATATCATCATATATATTCTCATCATACTCCCGTACAAACTTGTACATCTTTAGCAAATTATTTTGAGGAATTCTAGCATCCAAACCATAGACTAAACCAAATGGTGAATGTCCAGTAGCATTATTTATAGTAACCCTATTAGCCCACAATGCAAGCTTCAACTTCGAGTCCCAGACCTTCTTATTCTTTTCAATCACTATTTTAATGATCTTCATTAGGATCTTGTTGCTAGATTCAGCCTGACCATTCCCTTGAGGATGGTAAGGTGAAGAATAAGAGATATGTATGCCATGTTTTTCACAAAAATCCTTGAACTCTTCTGACCTGAAATACATAGCATTATCATAAATGATCTTCTCTGGAACTCCAAATCTAATTAGAATGTTGTTCATCAGGAATTCTATCACAACTTTACTTGTTTCCTTCTTTGTGGGAATTTCTTCCACCCACTTTTTAAAATAATCAATCGCAACAAGTATCCATGAATGCCCCCCACTAGACTTTTATGATATTTCACCAATGAAGTCTATACCCCATTATTGGAAAGGGGCCTGAACAAAAATAGGTTTGAGTGGAAAACTCCCTGAGAACTTCAACTTTCCTACAAATCTCTGGCACGCATCACAAGTCTTAACAAACTTGTGGGAATCTTTGAAAATAGTGAGCCACTAGAATCCTACCCTTAAGATCTTATGAGCAATTGTCTTAGCCATGTAATGGCTGCCACACACTCCATTGTGCAATTCTTGCAAAAGCTCTAATGCTTGTGTTCTATCCACACACTTGAGCAACACGCCATCTGGGCTCCTCCGCCATAGTTTGTTATCAATAATAACATACTTAATGGTATGCAACTTTAATGTTCTCTTTTCATTATCAACCATATCTGCAGGGCATTGCAAAGTTTGTAAATACTAAACAATCCTTTTGTACCAGCCACATGTTTGCATATCACAGATAGGTGCAACGTCAACACATTCCACTTGATTTATTTTATTTTCCTCCAAGTTAGTCTCAGCCATTAGCTTTGTCAAACCTTATCCTCTAACTAACTTGGTACTCTGCACATCAATGTTGAACTCTTGGATCCTATTGATCCATCTACACCTCCTGCCTTTAATTTCTTGTTGAGTGAAGATGTCCTTCACTGCAACACTTGGTACAAAGGCTATGATTGTAGCTCCCATTAAGTAGGTTTTAAATTCTTTATAGCCTTGATTAAAGCATATGCTTGCTTCTTAGTCATATCATATTTAAGTTTCATGGCCTATAAATACTCTAAAGAATGCAATAGGTTGTTCAAATCCTTCATCATTTTTCTGCAACAACACAATAGCAATAGTATGGAAAGAAGCAAAAGAGAAAATATGCATTGGTTTAGAAAAATCAGGAGACTTCAAAACTGGAGCCTCTTTGATAGCCTGCTTTATGCTCTTGAATTCTTGACTAGGCTCCTCACTCCAAACCACCTTTTCTCCCTTCTTTAACATATTAGAGACAGGTCTTCTGATATCAGCAAAATTAGTGACAAACCTGTTGGTGTAATTAATATTTAATTACACATTTGCATAAGTTTACTTAGGTAATTATTTAATTCCTAGGTTTTAGGCTTTCATCTTTATCTTATCGAGCTATCCTGTTGCTCAAGATAAGATTAGGTTTGCATCTTTGCTTTTATAAAGCAAATCATATCTTGTAATTAATTGAATTCTCGAATATAATATTTGCACATCTTTTTGCAATGGCTTTTGCTTTTTTGATTTTCTCTGTGGAAGGTCTTTTCGGTTTGCAGATCTGATCTTGGCAATTCTAACATGGTATCAGAGCCACGATTTGCAGCCCCTTCTCAGATTTTTTGAGAAAATCATAGCAGGGTTCGTTCGGGATCCCTCAAGGGTATCATGCCTTGAGATCATTCATGCGGCGTTTTTGGATCAGATCGGGCCTCACCATTGGATTCAGAGCGCTGTAAAAAGTCAGGATTGACTTTTATTTTACAGATTTTGGCCATCATTTGCCAGATCTGTGAGGGTTTCAGTCTGGGAGTTTTTTTCTGCAAGATCTAGGGGTAGCCAAATTTTTGGCTCACTTTGGGCTCAAACGGACACCGCCATCGCGTTCGCAGCGGCCAAAAACCCTAAAAACGCCTGTCGTTTCGTCGATTTTGGAGCAGTTGATCCGGAAGGCAAAAAATTTTTCCCAGGGGGCCGTACGGCCTCCCCAGCACGTGGATCGAGGCAAAAAAAAAAATCGTGCAAAAGGGTCCCCTCCTCAGACGCCCAGCTCGGAAGTCCCCGCCCCACGGCGGCCACCCATCCTCCTCCTCCATCTCCTGCTCAGACCCGGCTCCGCCTCTAGCCCCCGCGGCTCCAGACCAGCGGTCATATGGAAACCGGGGCTCCGCCCAGCGACAGATCCAACGAGCTCCCGCGGGTATGCACGACCAAGGGCCAAATTTTTTGTTGAGGGATTTTCACCGACCCCCAGGCCGTCAAATTTAAGCTCGTGAACGGGGACGTCAGCATGACGTCATCGGCCGTACGGCCTCTTTGCCCCCTCCTAACCCTAGTTTTCCTAAAGAAGCAGTTTTTTTCTTTTGGCCATAACTTGGGCATACGGTATCGAAATCGGGCAAACGAGATATCGCCGGAAAGCTGATTCCGAGCTCTTTCATGTAGTGCAGTTTATTTTACAGTATTTTTCTGTTTTACTGAATTTATTACTGTTTGAAGTCAGATGTTGTTTTTGGACTTCCGAGCTCATAACTTTTTGCCACGATCTCCAATTTTTTCCTCGTTTGCAGCGTTGGAAAGGTATTAAGGAGCTCTATATTGCTGTCCATACACTTTTTCTGTATCTATCCCAGGTTTATCAATTAGTCCATATTTGGCCCGATGGGTTGTTTGGCGATTACTTGGATATTTTGGCAGTTGGGAGAGTGCATCTTGCATCTTTGCACTTCATTTTACAGTAATATATCATTTAATAATCACTTGCTGCATCATAGATTCCAGAGTTGTTCCAGTTTGGAGTTTTCGAGTGTTCCGTGGCATCAGGGTTTCTGTTGCTTTAATCATGATTCCTTGAGTCAATCAGTGACTCTCATCCAGTTTCAGTAGTATACAGAAGAATATTTCCTTGCTTGCCTATATCAAGTTCCAGTGTTACTCTACAGAGTTCTTCCAGTGCTTCTTTGCAGCATGTAATCTCATTGTAGGGGGGTTTTGTCCCACTGGGTTTTTCCTTCTCTACTCCTGTTTTGTGTTGTATTGGGTTTCTTGCACATCACTTTGTGCCATATTTTGTACTCGCACTGTATTATAAAGTGCCATGGGGGGTTGTGTAGTGCCCTTGTTTTGCCATCACACCTTTGTCCGGTGAGTGTCCCTCCACGACAACAGTGAATCCAGATGATTCCAGTCTCATGTATGTGTGCTTTATTGTGCACACCACTTTTTCAGTTGCAGGTGCTTTCTTGTGCACTTTCAGATGTTTTTGGTTCCTTTTCATGCACTTTATTTTGCATTGTAAATGGGTACCTAATCAGGCCTTGTTGCCGGGACCCATTCATGCTTTCTTGCATTCATCTTAGTTTTAGGTGCATGCTTTATTTGCTTCTCCCTAAGTTGCACTTATGGGGGGGTGTTGGTGTAATTAATATTTAATTACACATTTGCATAAGTTTACTTAGGTAATTATTTAATTCCTAGGTTTTAGGCTTTCATCTTTATCTTATCGAGCTATCCTGTTGCTCAAGATAAGATTAGGTTTGCATCTTTGCTTTTATAAAGCAAATCATATCTTGTAATTAATTGAATTCTCGAATATAATATTTGCACATCTTTTTGCAATGGCTTTTGCTTTTTTGATTTTCTCTGTGGAAGGTCTTTTCGGTTTGCAGATCTGATCTTGGCAGTTCTAACAAAACCTTCTCAAGAAATTGATTTGACCAAAAAATGATTGGATACCTTTTGCATTTTTTGGTTGTGGATTCTTGTTTATTGCAACTACTCTCTTAGGATCAATCCTTATCCTATCCTTAGACACAGTGTGACCTAGTAGCTTACCCTCCTTGACTCCGAACACGCATATTTTAGAATTTGAAGAAATCCCACACTCAAGTGCTTTCTTGAACACTTTCTCCAGATGCATACAATAATCTTCCTCTTTCTCGCTGTATGCAGTCAGGTCATCTTGATACACTGCTAGAAATATGTCTATGAAATCAACAAATGCCACATCAATGGCTCTCTGAAAGTAGCCCCTACATTTTTTAATCCAAATGGAATCCTAACATAGATATAAGTGCTCCATGGAGTAGTGAAAGTTGTCTTATACTGTGTTGTGCCTATAACACACATGCCCCATTCGAAACGGGGACCCTCTCTCTCTTTTTCGCCTTTGTCTGGTCACTTTTTTCCTTTGCCTTATTTTGCATGCCCTTGTTTTGAGTTCCAAGTGGTCAAGGAGTCCTAAAGTTATCATCTTGAGTTGACCAAAGTTCACCACCCAAGAAATTTCTAAGTCCTTCACTTTTGTGGAATTTCGTTGGCAGTTTTCCCTTAGCTTTCAAAGTTGGCGTCTTTCTCCTGCTGCAGGTTTCCCCGTGCGGGTTTTCGCCTTAATTTCATCGTTCCATCGATGGCTGACCCGGGACGTCTGCCCGTATGGCGGGCCCTGCGTCCTTTGTCGCTACCCCCTTTGTGAATCCATCAAGTGGTGATCACCTGGGTTCTGTTCACACTGCAGGCTTCGACCTTCCCACCACCAACACTTTTGAAAACCGCACCCAACTACCCTGACATTCATCGTACAAGCAATTAATGTGGACCATTAATGCCGAATTTCCTATAAATAGGTCTTTTGACCTGTCATTTTCATCCTGCAAGTCAGAGAATTTGTCAGAGCTCCAGCCTACCGCCGCTGCCTTTGCACCCGCGCAACCTTCCAGGTGATTTCAAGTGTTTCCTCTGCCCTTTGCTTTAGGATCTATAGGTATGTTTGTCATCAAACTCCTTTAGGTGGCTAGTTAAAACATCAAACTCCACAAAAAAACCCACCTCAGAAAAACCTTAAAAATCATTCAAAATCAGCCCCTTAGGACCCTGCAGAACTTCAACCTCTGGCCGCCGTTCTTCACTAGGGTGTTCATGCCCTTACAACTCGCAAAACCCTCTTTGATGCTGATCAGACTCTTAAAACTTTAAGTGTGAAACTTGAGGCCTTCGCCGTCACTATCGAAGCTAGAGAAAACTAAGTTAAAATTGAGAATCTGTGGGACCTTGTGGGTCTGCTCTTATGGACTTCCACATGCTAGTTTCCTATGGCAAGACTCCAAGCTACCTTCGTCATTCCCAAACGGCTATCCAACATCGACACTCCACCTTGCGGGTCCCGCAAGGTCGTGTCTGCCTAACTTTTAAACACTAAAGTTTCCTTTGCGGGCCATGCTTTGCGAGCTTCTGTCGCCTCATCATCGTCGTTTTAACACCCTTCATTTGCGACCGAGTCAATTCACCTTCCCACACTACAGACCTCATGGAGTCCCTTTCAGTTGAGACTCGCCTGAAGAAAACACTAAGTCTAAACCCCTTTACGAGGTGAGCCTTGCGGGAGTTCGTCCACAGACCACCCCATTCTCACCACTGTTTGTGAAACGACCGATGACCCACGTCTGTCTGCCTTGCACAACCCGACCTTGCCATTTCCCCTCAAGATTTTGGTGAAGTGACTAAGTAAAGCACCTTGCGGGTATTCCTCTACGACCCACCGTCATGTGACTATTGTTTATGAATGACCATTCTCCACCTGCCCTCTGCATGGTGGAACCCAAGCTCTTCTCTGTCGTCCAGCCTTCTTGAAATGAATGACGTCTCACTGGGATGCTTTAAGGACCCGCTAATGCGGGTCTCCTGCTGCGGGACACCGTCTTGTCCCCATCATCCCTGAACACCTATCTGGTGGTGGCTTTCCACAACTCCCTACCTGCAAGTTCCTAAGTGACCAAGCCATAAGGATTGAACCTAAGCCATCTGAACCGCCTACGGGTCCCACCTTGCAGGATTCCCTTTGTGGGTTTCCTCCTCCTAAATGTTGTTATTGAATGACAGAGCCATAAACAACCTTGATGTCCCCTACCTCTGCATGCCTTATGCCCACGCTAGCAAACGATCAATCAAATGTTCCTAAGGACTTCATGGCGGACTGCCCAATGCTCCAAATGCCTCAACACCTTGATGAACCCTTGAGCTTCAAATGCAAAGATCTAGACGTGGGTGGCCACCTGCGGGCCGTCATGGCCCCAATGCTGTTTCATCCTGAATTGTTCCTGACGACTACCAGCCTAGGGAAACCTGCATCCTTGGGCCCACATTCCCTTAACAGACCTAAACGATCATTAAATGATGAGTTTTAATGAATTTTATGATCTTTGATGATGATTTATTTGATCTTACCTTCATTTTTGTAGGATTTTACTAACACTTCTCTTGCTTTTTATATGAATATGCTTACCACATTTTTGTTTGCAGGATTTATGGAATCAACTACAGGACCATTGGGAGTGTCCACAAAGAAGGAAAAGGGGAAGATGTCAGCTAAGGTATCGAGGGAAAAAGAAGATAAGGACCAAATGAAATATCAATTCCAAGGGGTAGAGATCACCTTCAGAGTCACCTCTGGTTGGGACACAGTCTCATATACCAACCTTAGGCACATAGACATAGATGAATTTCGACAAAGGGTCATAATCAACCCAACCATCGACAATACCAGAAAAATCTGAAAGAGTGGCTTAGCCAAGGCAGCTGGCTTTTCTTCGGCTCTTGTGGCCTCAGAATTAGTGATGGAATGTAGAGAAGCTTACCATGGGCGTAATAGGAAAATCATTGACAATGAGGGTAGAGTGTAGGCAGATTTGTTTGCCAAGTCCATAGGTGAAATATTTCATATTCCTACATTTGACCCTATGGAAGAGACAAAAGGAGTACGCTGAAAACACATGGAAGGCTAACCCCTTGGGATGCAAAAAGCTAATCAACCAACATTGGTTGAAAGAAAAGAGGGGAAATGCCACTAAGGTTCCCTAGGAGCTGTTCCGAAGTGATTTCTATGAAGATTATCATGACCTGGTGACCTTGTTGAGTCGGTTGATGGGTATTCCCACTGCTGCCTACTTCCAAGAGTGGATGTTCTATTTCATTGAGGAAATTATCTAGGGAAAAACAAAATTCCATTGGGCTAAAATGATCAGCGACAATTTGCATAACTAGTTCATGGCCATGAAGAAGACATCACAGTTTTATATGACCTCCTACTTGGTGTACCTCCTAGCAGAGTCGTTCCCTTACAAAGGCCTATTTGTTGCTCAGAGTCGAACTCCAGGAAGGGAATTGAAGGTGTATGATAGGTACCCACAACTACAATACCAAAACTTCAAGAAGGAGTATCACAGAGTAAATGATGCTTTTATTGGGAAGATTATCAGACTTCTTGGAGCGGATTTCGAAAGAAGAGTTTCATATAGTGCTTGTGCGTTTATCCATAGATTCAGGTATTTGTTTATACAAATCCTAAAATTTACTTACATCAGAACATAAGGCTTCTCTGAAACGCCTTACAAGCTGCCCCGGTACCCTAATGACCAGATGATCATACTAGAAGTCTCCTGAAAACTACATAATGCTCACACTCTACTGAGCCATAAACATCGGGTAGCAATTCCCTACCCTCTCACCTTTGGTTAGGGCATGTACGCTATTCTTGTGGCCCAATACACAAAATACTCAGAGAAGAAAATAGTGGAGTATAATTTGGACCTCCACACGACCAGACCCAAGATGGATCCCTATGGAAAACTAAAGAAGTTTTTTGAAAAACCATACACCCATCTTCCCCATATTGAAGACTTTTGGGCTAATTGCCAAGATGATAAGGAGGTGTGCATGAGGCACTACATGCGTATGACCACTTAGTTTATGAAATCAATCAATCTGTTCCCAGTGCCCGACCAGGTCGTGGAAGAGGAAGACACCATTCTGGATCCAAGGTTTGATGTTGTGGCTAACTTGCCACTACCACTGATAGACTAGAATGAGGAGGAGGTCAATGACCTTGATATTGTAACCAAGCTAGTGGAAAACAAAACCAGGCAATGGGTTGATGCCCAAATCACTCAACTCAATTTGCAAAGAGTTACACTGACATATGGTGAGCTCAAGGATGAACTCGAGAGTGAGACCGACAGCGGGGCAGCTGCCGCTCCAATAGAGGAAACCCCAAAATCTCCTTCGGCAACACGATCAAGAAAAATAAAGGAAGTATCAAAACAACAACCCAATCCTAAAGTATACTCCAAGAAGACTGCAAAAGAGGAAGCTTCAAAAAAGGCAAAGGAGTCAGGAGGATTTACTAGGATGTCAGCTATTGAAGAAGACCTGCAACATGAAGGGGAGGAAGAGGTTGAGCACCCACAATCATCACCTACCACCTCTGCTCCTACTAGTGCTACCATTGTTGCTACTACCCCGCCTCTCACATTTCAGGCATTGCCTGTCTCATCTCCGCCCGCCGTGGACATCTCTATCAACCTTGCTTCCACCTCGATAACAACCCCAATTCTAGTGCGGGATTCCTCCTCTACCACAACCTCTCCATTATCATCCTCCTTGTTGTCTCCCTTTGCTGCAATCCCCTCAACTACCACAACCATTATGCCTTTGCAAGGCATATGCAAAAGATAACCATTGAACTCTCTAGGGTGTTGATGAATCTCGTTGTACAAGTTGCAATGGCTTAGGTTGTTGCTGGCCTCCCCTTCCTTCATCTAATAAAGCCACCAAAAATGCAGGGTACAATGCAGATATCAGAATAAATGTAGAGACGTCAGAGAGAGGTCGCTAAGGGAATAACTAAGGAATCTGAAGATCCTTTTAAGGATGATTACTATGATCACCCTGAAGGTGGGATGAATGTGACCATAGATGAAGTAGCATATAAGGATGGAGAGTCACAGTCTTCGAAGGAGGACACGAAGGCACTCAATGAAAGATATATAATCGAGACCTCAGATCAAGAATTAGAAGAGGAGTTTTCCCAACAGCTCAAAGATGCTGGAGAAGAGGTTGAACTAGAAAAGTAGTCGTCCAAGGAAAAGGACGTCACTGATGATAATATGGAAAAGCCATAAGAGCATCCAATGGTTGGGTAAGACAAAGGCCCCATTCAGAAAGAGGAGATACCTCCTAAGAAATAAGAAGAGAAAGAGGTTGAAACAAAAGAAGAAAATAAATACAAGCCTAAAGAAGAAGTTGAGCCTAAAAAGATCCTTGAGCTAGAACATCACGTAGAGCTCAAAAAAGAAGTGGAAGGGGCACCACAAATAGAGGGTTTCACTAAGGATAAAATAGCCACCACTGAGCTAGATAGAGAAAAGGCTTTATTGATTCAGAACTCAGATGAAGAAGAAGAAAGAATAGAGAAAGAAGCCCCAAGTCATGAGGAGAAGCAGCTCTAACTTGAACAAAGAGTGGAAGGTGATCATGAATCACCAAAAGGGGAGTCTCAAATGCCCGATTGGCTGTAGAAGTAGCTACAGAAGAAATCCCCTATCCTCAATGATCCAAAGACTAGACTTGAGGCTATCTTGACGCGAGCACAAACAAAGACAAGGAAAGAGAAGAAGTCAAGAGTCCATTCCAACATCACAGTCGATGCATCTGGATCGAGGACCATGCAAATTGCCACCCCAGTGACGGACAATGGAGAGGAGGCCAGTTACAATATTTCCACCATTGACTTTGGTCCTGCCACAAGAGAACAAAAGATTGACCATCTCCAAGGATCAGTGGCGATAATCGTCCAATAGATGAATAAGGATCAATCTTCCAAGGAAGAGCTAAAATCACAAGTAGCGGACTTCACTACTTACATCCAACAATGGACATGATTTGCATAGGATTGCGTATCCCAAGCTCAATGCCATTCTTAAGATGACCAAAAAGACATGGGAGAAGGAGTCGGCCCTTGCCAAGGATGATCATTGGCTGGTAGAGATGTGGAAGATGGGTCTGGACCACAAAAGAGACATCCTAGAAAGAGTATTGCACGAAGTTGAGCTTGACCTTGAATGGGTCAAAGATCACAAGACAGATGGCGAGGAGTACTTAAAGCTGATGACAGATTATGATATGCCCGTTGTAGAATTGGTCCTAGAAAATATCAGACCATACTTACATAAGAAGATGGAACAAGGGGCAGTAGATGTACTAATGCCAGACTTCATGGATTTTTCTACCAGATCCTTTGCTCAGTTAAAATAGGTGATCAAGGCCACACCAAAGTGCACAAAGAACTGGGAGATGATCACTAGCAGGTCTAAGAAGTTGACCTTCTAGGTTCTTCAATCTGATATCCTAGAATGGGATAAACTTCAGGAATTGATTGGTAAATTTTTGGAGTACGCCACTATTCAGAAGAATGAGGGAAAGCCTATAATAGATGATGAGTTCCTAAATGTATAGTTGCAGCCAAAGAGCAAGCCACTATAGGATGAAAGTGCTACAGTGTCAAGGCACTATAGGACAAAATAAGGAAAAAGACAAAGATGTATTTATATTAGTAAATTTTGGGGGTAGGTGAAACCCTAGCTTGAAATGAATCTGATCCATACAATGTGAATCAATCCTAGCCATTCATTTTGGCTTTGGAAAACTATAAATAGGGGGTATCCTCTCATTTTCAGAGAGAGAGTTGAGTTGTTGTAATGACATGTTGTAGAAATTTTAATAGAATTTCATTGCTTTTGGTGGATTATTGAGTTTCTCACATGTTGCATAATTCATCTTCTCAAATTTGATAGATTAGATTGCTTTAGTTTGTTTTTCTAAGTGCTTTGAGTAGTTTTAGTAGTTTAATTGATGTTGTCCATTGATATTGAAGAATGCTATTGTGTTGATGCTTTCCATGTTCTTGCTTTTTGTTGGTTATTGATGGTAAACAATAGTGTAAAGCTAGTCTAAACATAAATTCATTGTTGCACTTAAGTTTCATTTTTCATTTATGCTTTATGGTAAATGAACAACTAAAAAATCTGCAAACCTTAGAAGATAGCACTAGTTTCATGATACTATGTGTTTTAGTTAAGTGGAACTCAGTTATAGGAAGGTTGTCCACTGTAGCATCCTCCATTATCACTATTCATTGGTAGTTGCAGGTCTAGGAACTCTTACCTCCCTTTCCCCTTTTGACCTTTCTTTGAAATAGTAGTTTATTCAAAGTTCCAGCATCATTGTAAAGCCAAATATGATGTTGAATATGGAGTTTAGACTGTTGTTCTGAACTTGTAGCAATTGCAAATTACTCTTGAAATCTTAGAAACTCCATTTGAAGATCCAATATCCTTCCAGCTTAACAATCGTTCATGCCCCTTGTGATTGCCTGCAAATCACATAAATCCACTGAGTTGTTTTTGCAAGTCATGACATGACACCTAAGAGACCTTGGGGTAATTTTCTGCAACTTATTTGTAGGGAGTTTCGTTTCAAGAGAGGTAGTGCACTTGTGTGCTACCTGTGTTGAGGAGGTGCAAAAACACCCATCAACATAGTGCTCAGATTCTTTAACCACCACTTGATTGTAACTTGAAAATCCATCCATCATAGAAAACAATTCACAGCCAGTTACCTTTTGTAACATGGCTTCCATGTTTGGAAAAGGATAATTATCCTTTAATGATGACACATTACAAATTTTGAAGTCTACACAAAGTCTAATGTCACCATTTTCCTTTCTGACTGGAACAAGGTTCGAAACCCAAGTAGAATGCCTGATAGGCTTGATAATCCCAACATCCCTCAACTTTATAAGTTCTTCCTACATTTTAGGTTGCAAAATGGGATTAATTGGCCTTTGCTTTTGTCTGAAAGGCTTGGCATCCGACTTCAAAGGTATTTCATGTTGAAATAAATCTTCTCTATAAGCTTTCAAATCATCATAAGATAGTGCATACACATCTCTATATTTTCTCAATAAGGCATTCAACATTTCTCTAATCTTAGGTTTCATCTTCTTCCCAATGTACACCTTCTTGGGAGAATTTCTATTCTAAGATTAACTTCCTCCAAGTCCTCTTTGTCAGTAGTTGTTTGCTTAGCATTACTTCTATCAAGGCCATCAAATACCCTCTTCAATGCTACTAGTCCTTTGGGAATCTTGTTAGTTTTCAACTAGATAATTTCATTCCCAAATATAGTCTCTTTTCCATCCACTTTTTCCACAAAGGTAGCAAAATCAATTTCTTGACCCTCATATCCATCAATACATTGCAAAAACTTCAAGATATCATCATCATTAAAAACTTTATAATTCTTGATATTTCCAAGAACTGAGGGTCTAATTTGCACTTCAACCTTTGAAATGCCAGCAAATGTAATATCATTTGGTAAGAGGGAAATGTTAGCAAGTAGGTCTACTACTCTGTTGTTGCCCCTGTCAAACCAATCAATTCCAAACGCATCAAACTATTAAATAGAATCCCAAACAACATTCTTATACTACCTCAATCTAGTATTCTTTGATGCATACTTTCCTCTAACCTGAGAAACCACTAGGTCTAAGTCTCCAATGACTCAACTTCTTGATACCATGTTTTTCAGCTAACCTCAAACCTAGTAGTAGGGCCTCATATTCCGCTACATTATTTGTGCAAGAAAATTTCCATTGAAATGAAAACTTGAAGGCCTTACCATGAGGAGAAATAAGTAGGACCCCTGCACCAGCTCCTTCTTTTGAACAAGCTCCATCAAAACACATACTCAAGTCATTGTTGCTAGCCTACTGCAACACTTCTTTCTCCAAAGGTGCAGGTTGTTTTTCTTCCTTTGTCTTTAATTCTTCAATTCTAAAGTTATCCATGCTAGTGTCAACAAAATGGATCCTATCTGCTTCCTTAGCAAACTCAATTATATGTGAAGCTCTTGGCTCCATCACAAGTTTGACATCCTTTCCCTCAACTGGAAAAGTTGCATAGAACATGTCATATTGCATGCTACCTCCCATGGAGGCATTCAAATTTATTGACAACAACATACCATAGCTTGGTGGGATATCCACCACAACTATACTCATAAAAAACTCCTTATCAGGCAAAGTAGCTAGTCTGTATGGAACACCATTAATGACACCAATAACTGGGATCTCTCTTGAGTCCATGGCATAGCATTTTCCATATGCACAATTTATTTTCAGACCCATTTCCTTCATTATCTCTATTGGCATAATGTTTAATGAAGTCCTCGAATCAATCAAGCAATTCCTTATTAGCTTACCATCAACAATTAAAGTCACATAGAAGGGGTCAATGTTATCTGGGCATGTTGTAATGGTACTGCCCAAATAAATTTGAGGATTTTCACCAATGTATCCTTCTATTATTTCTTTAGTAACTTGATTCCCACTCACTTGGGGCTGAGTAAACATCATTTTATCTTCACAGGCCTTAGTGGTGCCATTAATAAGGGCCACTGCCTTCTGCTTGTGTTCATCAATTCTCATCGTTTCCATTAGAGGGACAATCACCTTCACTTGAGACAACAGTTGAAACATATCAACCAGATTGTACTTTCACAATTCATAAGGAATTACACTCTTTTCCTCCCCTTAAATCTTTTTTTCTCAGACTTCTTCTCAGTCTCTTTCTTCCCCATTTTCTATTTTAAATCAGTATTTGAATTTTTAGTTTTGTCTTTCATAATATGAGAAGTGACTTCACCAGACTTCTTTTTCGTGGTATCTTTTTTGGCCCAAATTCTTCGTCCCTTACTTTCTTTGGCTTTGGCCTCTTCCTTCTTAAACTTGGCCAATTCTTCTGATTTAGTCCCCTACTTCTTTGCACTTTGTTCCTTTATGAACATGATACTAGGCTTGCCTTGATAACAATTAACAACCCTACTTCTCAGATTGTGAGTATTCCTGGCTTGTTCCACCAATGTTGCAGTCATTTGCTTATACTATTCATCAAAAGTTATTCTTAAAGACACATCCTCTTCCTCCAATTCCATAGCACAAATATTATCCTCAATCTCCTCATCTTCATCAAGGAAAATTTGCTTATTATATGAATCTGACTTTTGTCTTTGGCAATCAACATCAAGTTCCTGTGACTCGTCCTCAAAAGAAAAATCCTCATCAACAAAATCAAATCTATGCATAAGCACAATGATTTCAACATCATTTTCTTCCATTGGCTCATAGTCATCTGACTTAGCCTGTTCTTCCTCAAATTTCCTTGCCACTAAACATGTCTGAGAAACATGTGGTAACTGGCAGACAATACTCCAAGGTGTCTCATCAACAAAATTGACTGAGTTTTTTCTAAAGGATCCAGAGGAACCTTGTTTTGAGCATTCTTTTGATTGTTAGGAATGGGCTTCCCATTATGCCAGTTTTTGTTATATGGATGGTCTTGTAGCCGAGAAGGTATCTCATTCTTGTGATAGTTGGACTTTTCATTTGACAGACCTTTTTCTTGCTTAGCAAGTCTATAATTGATATCCTTCATATAATTTGTAACATTGTCAATCTTGTCCTCAAGTGAACCTCCTTGAGCACCAGAGTTTTTATCCTCTCTCTTTGGATTTTTGAGGATTTTTACATCATCCCTTCTCCCAACCTTACCAGTTACTCTACTGAACTGCCAATATGGATTGCCATCTTAAAAGCTTCTCTTAATGTCTGAGGATTTTTATCCAATAGGTGATAGCTCATCTTTGCATCAAAGGCATTGCAATAATTCACCAGGAATACACTATCATTTAATTGTAAATGAGGGGGTAACTGTTTCATGGCCTTTTGAAACCTCACATTGAAATCAGCTACATCATTTGAGCCTTTAGCAATAGTATTAAACTGATTTTTTAAAAACCTTGAATCAGTTTTATCACCATACTGCTCTCTGAATAGCCTCTTGAACTCCTCCCAAGAGCCAATACTCTTAGTAGGTAAACCTATATACCATACTCTGGCATCCTCAATGAGTGATTGCATGAAGTTTCATCATCACATCCTCAACTTCTACTTCAAAATAATCCATGACATTAGCAAATACTTTGAGGTGGTCCTCACCACTTAAGGCATTGTTGCCAAGGAATTTAACTAGAGAAGGTTTGATATCCTCGGGGAATTGGTTATGATAACCAAGAATTCCAGTAAAGCATAACTGCTAATATCTTTCCACTTGCATTGGCCTCCTAGCAGTTCGTTCTCAATGATTATTTCTAGGTTGATCATCTCCTTACTTACTAGATTGTTTGTTTCCCTTACCCTCTCCATCTCTATCATTACCACCACCTCCAGTCTTCTTTCTACTACCATTGCTTTTGTCACCTTCTTCAGAGCAGGTGTTTTTATTTTTATTATTTCCTCCACCACCACCACCCTAATCTCAACCACCACCTCCACTAGGAATATTTTCATTTGAATTGGTCTTATTAGGCTCAGGATTAGTATGTCCAGAGCTTGAAGCTACTAGATCAGGTATAGATATCTTAGGGAAAGAGATCTTTTTTGCCATCTTTGCATTATCGGCCTCAATTTCAGCTTTCTTCAATTTCTAATGCAGCTTCTCATTTTCTAGTTGCAATCTCGAGATCTCAGGGTCAGGTGGTGCATTAGATGAAATGGAATTGTTCTGAACATTCTTGGTGGATGTATTAGTGGATGAAGTATTTGCATTTGTAGTGATTTTGGTGTTAAAAATAGTTTTCTTATGCGGTTCAAGCGGCTTCTTCCCATGATCTACAGGTTGTGATTGCTTAGCAACAACAAATGGATCTGAGGTTTTAGTGGATGCAAAAAATGTAGTATAAGTACTTGCAGTAGAGGTTCCCATTGGGATGGTTACCTTAGGAGGGTTAGGAGTTGCCTAGCAGCAGGCTTAGAAGTACTTTCAGAAATTACCTTCTGCTTTGCAACTTCTTTCATCTTCTCAATTCTTTTCTTCTGAGTGTCTCTTTCAAGCATTTTAGCTTTAACTCTATCCTACTTCTCCCTCAAATACTTTGCTTGTTTCTCCCTCAATTCCCTAAGTCTACATTCTTCTTCTTCCTTAAGCCCGAGCTCTTCCTCTTCGAGGGCTTACATATCTCCATCTATATCCTCTTCATCTTTTAGGACATCTCCAGACTCACTTGGCTCAGGAGTATAGAAGGTAAGATTAATTGGTTCTCCTTCATGGGAATGGTGCAAGGCTACACTAGGGGATTCACCCTTTGGATTAAAATTACCATCACTAAAGACAGATCCAACTCCAGGAGTTGAAGGATCTGAGAACTTCTTACCCTTTTCCCATAATTCCCACCTATCCTCCTCTCTTGACACATCAAGTTCATTCTCATAAACTTCCTCAATGGGAAAACTTACTTCATTTACATTAGGCACCTCAACTTTATGTGCCTCTTCATGAACATTTACATTATTTACATCATTATTTAAAGTAGGAGATGCATCAATAGGAAATTAATTAGACTTACTTGATTCAACATTTTTCTTTATCCAGGTTGGTTGCTTGTCCTTTGAAGCTCAGACTCCAACTTCTACTCAGGATGCTTCTTCATGTAGCTTCTGGTCTTCCTCATGGTGTCAAATTTCCTCTCAAAATTCTCCCTCTCAATTTCTCTTGGGGAATTTAATCTTGCATTGTCACAAGAGACTTTAGAGTCACCACCCAGGATACTGGGAAATAGAAATTGATTACACTTTGGAGTTGCACTTGCAATCCCAAAGAAGACTTTGAACATAACCCAACACAAGATGGAGGAATGAACCAAAATTTGATGCATAAAATTGGACTTGAATTATGTGATGAAAATTTTAACAAATTGCTCTCCAATCAGTGAAGAATAATAAAATACTTGACTCTAAATGTACCAGATCTAACCTAGAGACGTTGGACTAGCAATGTCCCCAACAAAGTCGCCAATCTATTGGTTATTTTTTAGAACCAAACTTAATCTCACTACATACCTATGAATTTTACATAATTCAGTAATCAACAAAGGTAAGGATTGGCCAACGAATAGGTACAAGCTTGCTAGGCTTGACCTCTACACTTCGGGCTCTGTGAAACCCAGGAGGGTGATCCTAACAATGTTGGAATTGATACTCTTGTGCCAAATTACCAACATTGTAATTAACAGATACATTCCTACTGATTGCAAATAGGCACAATTCTTCAAGAATTTGGCTGATCCTTTAACAAACTATTATCTAAAATCAAGGAATGGGTAGATCTCATACAACTTTGCAACAATTTATAATGTATAAGTGATTTTCAATAAGAATTTGTTCTCAGACAGGTAAGACTGACTCAAATTACTTCAAAGATGACCAAACTAATAGAACAGTGCCTTATCCATGGGTTATGGACTCATATTTGTAATAAACTATAATACATGAACATTTGAAGACTATTGTTATATTGCTTTGCAATACACAACTCGATATATCTAGAACACAAACTGCTTAGTAATCCTAATACTCCACTACACAGATCTATGATTTCATCAAAGCATTTAATTAGTTCTTTGAACTAAAGTAGAAATAAAACCATACATTCAACCAAAGCTATTGAAGACAAATAAATGATCATTGATCATTCTATTCATGATTTGTGTAACAAAATACATGGGAGAGAAAGCATTCCAGAATTTTCAATTTTTATTCATATTCCATTTGTTGTTGTAAAACTATTATGCCTATTACAAGCTAGAATTCACACCTAAGACTCAGAACTATACTATTCCTTTGTGCTTGAATTTACAAAATTGCTATTACACGAGCTTGAATGCTTAACCATCAAAAGACCAGTGTAATTGGCCATGAATTCCTATTTATAGAAACATGGGAGCAACAAGCTTTGGGCCAAATTACAATTTCAATCACATTTTACATTTGAAACACATTTGCATTTTAATTTCAAAATTCCCTAAGCAGTTATATTTGCATCTTTGAATAAAAGGAGGAAAGCATATAAGACAAAATGCATTTTCATTTGTTGAAGTATATTTTACCCACCTTCCAAAAGGTATCCTTCATTCATTGTAACAACATCAACTATCTTCTTCACAAGCCAAAATTGTTCTCCATGTGCATGTCCAGCTGGCAAAAAATTGAAACAAGAAATCCTAATCTGTACTAGTTCCAGGCTATGTATTGTTTTCTCTCATCTGTTATTCACCATGTTTGTCATCAACTTTCATAACACAAGCTCAATCTGTAAAATTTTCCAGCCATGTGTTATACTCATCCTCAGTTGGCCACTTTTCATCCAAAAACTTATGTATCTTTGCATCTTGCTGATTATATCTTGCATCAATTAAAGCTCTGGCTTCTTTAATGAAAATGTCCATTCTTACTTCAACACTGGTCATATTATCAATGTTAGGATTCAACATGGAATAATCAGTAACACTTAGCATCATCTTAGCTTGAGGGAGAAAATCTACTAACACATCTTTCCACTTATCAAACTCCTTTATTTCTCCCTTATCATTCAAAATGTTAGGCATACCATTCCCTTCCATTTCTCTAAACATCCTTAATTTTTTTTGGAGTTGCATTCCTAACTTTCCATGGAAAGTTGTTATCTCATTAACAAGATCAATTGCCTTTAGCAAATCAGGAAGGTTAGTAGGGGCTTTAGGGTCTTCTTTCATCTGAGATATCATTTCCTTTAGTGTTCCCACCCTGGTGCTCCATTTGCTCCACTCAGTTTGGAAATCCTTTTGAACCTACAAATATTTGATGTTGGCCTCATGGATATTCTTGTACGCAGCCCATACATCATCAGCTCTATTCACCAAATTTGTTACCCTATGTTTTATTACATCTTCAAAGATGTCCTTGGCCACTTTAACTATTTTTTATCTTGGCCTTCTTCGTGTTGTACTTTTTTGTTTCCAATTCCTTTTTCAAACTATAAATCCTTAATGCCAATGTTTCCTTGTCTTGTGTAGACACATCTGAAGAAGAAGGTGATGACAATGCTCTTATTGACTGGTTAACCTTAACAATGGATCCCATTTTATTAATCTCATCCAGATCTTTGTTGTAATCCTTCAATAAGGCATCATATTTCTTAAGAGAGATTTGTGTTGTATCAACACTAAGCATTGCAACATGTACAACAAATTTGTTGGTTGAACAGGAGTTATATCTGTAGCCCTTTTCACCACTGTTGTACCAATAACTTCTTCTATAGGCCTGCCAACCTCATGTTTATTGGTGTTGGGTGCCATAGACCAAATTTCAAGAGTGTGCAATTTTGGACTATACCCAGACCCAAACACCCGATTATCAAAATGCTCCTCAGATACAGAGGCCTATGGATATCTTCTTATTGCATCAAGTGCAATAGTTGAGGTGAGGGTACATCTAGGAAGCAACATTATCCCACTTTATTCAATAATTTTGTTGGCTTCTATAGGAGCAATGGCTGCAATCTCATCCACGATATTTTCTTCCTTTGCCTTTTCTGCCTCTTCTTGTTGATATGGGTCCATACCATCTTTAGCTTGTTCAAACCTCTCTTTTATTTCTTTGCTTCTCTACTGAATAATAAACCCTTTGAATTCCTTTGTTTGCACAAACGCATCATCAGCAAGGAATTCATCGCAGGCCTTGATCCTTGGATCATCATCGGCCTTTTCATCACTCCCAACATATGATTATTTTTTAGAGATTGTCCTTGTATCCCTGAAAAATTCAACCAAATTTGGCATAATTTTAATGTGGAGATTCTCTTCAGCATATGAAAAGAAAAATAATGCATTTTTGCTAATTATTTTGTTGATCAACATATTTCACTTTTTTTGAAAGCAATTATTTGTTATAATGTGTTATTACAAATCGAGGTGCAAACCAATAAAGTTGCATTGGAAGTGGCTCACTTATAGGTGCTTATTGACCACTGGGGTAATTACCCCTTGTGTTGCGGCCAAAGTTCCCACATCTACCTCCTCCTCTAATGACAACTCACCTCCTCATGGGAACCAATGAGGAATAAACCTTTTCTTTCTCATTCATAGGCTTCTCCTTCCACTACTAGAGGATATTGTGAGCAACAGGGATGGTCACGACTTGCTTGATTTTTTTCCTCTCTAAATCCTATTGGGGGAACTTCTAGTGGTCTTCTAGTGGAGCTTCTAATCTAGGTTGATTCTTACAAATTTCCTTAGTTCACTCTTGCAATTTTACTAGGCTGTGAAGAATAAGATAAAGATGAAGATGATGATGGTTGGTACCCTCCCATGGATACTCTAGACCTTGCTAATACATGGGGTGAATTGAGTGATCAAGACCCACATCGTACCCCTCTTCTATTATTGTTGCCACTTAGCGGTTTATTTTTTAATATTTTATGATATGAGCATTAGCCCCAAATAGACAATAGAGGTGTGATTTTATATCCACCCACCTTTTTTTGTGAATATGTGTAATATTATTCTTTATAAAAGACAAAGAAAACACTTATTAATAGAATAAAAAAATACTATAACAATTTACATTTAATTTCTAAATTCATATTAAAAAATATTCAAGATAGTCTTGTTAAAAATATTCTAAAAATTATAAACAATTATATTCTATATGTGAAAATATTCTAAATTAATCTATATTTTTCTCATAAATATTATAAAATGATATATATTAATATATAACAATGTAACTATTAGTAATAAATGCAGAAATATTAAATTTACTCTACAATTCAAAACAAATTTTTAAATTCATATTAATAAATGTTCAAGATAATATTATTAAAAATATTCTAAAAAGTAAAAACATTTATATTCTAGCTTTTAAAATATTCTAAATTAATATTTATTTTTATAATAAGCTATTATAAAATGATATATATATATATATATATATATATAAACAAAATATTATTAGCAATACTTAATGTTCCTTGTGATTTCTCTCGAGCAAATATCAAGGAGGCAAATGGAGGAGTTATTCAAGGTGAAGTCGAAGTTGGAAGAGGAGGCCATAAATGTAGTCATCAACAAAAAACACTTAAATTAGGCTCACATCCACAATGCTGAGAAATTATTGTATAAATTTGTGAGGACCTCTCGAAACTTCAAATAAGTGGGAAAGGTGGTGGATAACTTTGTAAATTCTAAGTATTAGGTGGAGGCCATCAATGCCTTGCCAACGTTGAGCAAAGACCCAAAAATGGACCTAGTGGGAGACATTATCTGCATTGCGACAAAATAGAAGAAATAAAACATCAAACATGCCATCACATTGATGAGGGAAGGGCTTACAAGAAATAACATGGAGACATACATTTTTCATGTCCCATAATAATATGTTCTCTCCTACATAGTTTGAGTGACTTCAAGAGGTCATTAAGGGTTTGAGAACCCTTTTCTTCAGTCTTGGCTAATTTTAGGCCTCTACAAAGTTGTATTTATTTTTTTCTTTGATATAATATATAGGGATTTGTCCCCATGACATCAATTTGCTAAAAAAAAATGAATTAAAATATTAAATTTACTTATAATATTTTTTACGCTTTACGAATAATTTAAAATATTATATATACACTAATATAAAAATATAGCATGTCAAACTATACGATCTAATAAATTTTAAAATTATAATATATGGTCTAAAATTTTAATAAATGATCACACAAACCATCAAATTCCAAGCTTGTTATGCACTTTTTAATTACAAATAATTATACATTTTATTTTCCTACCCTTTATTTATTTTAAAATTTTATTAAAATAATAAAATAAAATGATTTAAATTTGGCAATTGTTTGAAATAAGTAATAAAAAATAAAAAATTATTAGTTGCTTATTTTTTTCTAAAATAATTTGAATAAAATCTTATTGTAATGGTGAAATTTACACACATATGTTAAGTTTCATTTAGTATTATGTTATTTTGAGAGTGGCCCAACACATTGACATATTGGTGAATGGTTACATAATATTGTGTGGAGTCAGACTTCTTTCCCATGTTATTGTTGGACTAATCAACGTCACCATTTGGATTTGGGACATGGACTAGCCACCTCTTGTGGATTTGTTTATCTTTGGTGTTTGTATTGGGCATTACAAGATGATCTTTTGGCACAACGACAAATGTGTTCCAACAAATGGTATCAAATTCGTGGTCGCGGGTTCAAATCCCCTCAGGTGATGTTGAGGGAGGGGGATTGTTGGACTAATCACCAACATCTCCCTTCAGATTCGGGACATGGACTAATCACCTCCCATGGATCCATTTATCTCTGGTGTTTGTATCAGGTGTTAACAAGTCAATCTTTTGGCACACCGATAAACATGTTCCAACAATTATTAGACATCTATTTACATATATTCATGTATATTTATATTATCCTTATCCATATACACACATATTTTTGATATTTTTTGATGAATAGGCATCATAATCTATTAATTAAAGATAAATATTACACATGTTCACAAAAAGAGTTTGGGTGGTAAGAAGGCACACCCCGAAGAGTCACATGGGCATCACCTAGATAGCAGAAAGCATGAAAAAACAATAAAATGCTGCTAAGTAGCCATATTAGTTCCAACAGAGGGAGGCAGATCCCTATCATTTGACCTACCCCATACATCAACGGGGTTCGAAGTGATGTCAGGGGGTCCTAACCATTGTTATCTTTTTCTTTATATTTTATTTGAGAGGGAGAAATCACCAGATCCAGTCATGAAAACCATTTGGAAGTATCAGTTGGCCAACCAAAAGCTCCATCAGAAGCTTTGCCAGAGGGCCAGCTAGAAGCACCACTGCCACCTCCAGAAGGCCACCCCAAGTTAGCCCAATGAGGCAGGGAGGGAAAATTCCTGCGAGGATGCGGGCTACTACAATGAGGGGCTTGTGAATAGGGATGAGCTTGAGAGTCCCTAGTAGAGCCACTCTTGCTCTGACATTGGCTTCGTGAAGGCAAGTCGCCCCGAGGGGAAGTGGGAGAGGGAGGCACACAAGAAACCATGGAAGGTGAATTCCTCTAGTGGTCCAGGAGCTCCTAAAGGTGAGCCACCTCAAGTGTAACTTTTTTAGCTTGCACTTGAATCTACAATAACAAATTAGAACATATAGTAGCTTTAAAATAAAGCGATACATGTTTATCAATCTGGCTATGAGCAAAAATGTAAGAGTTTCTATCTTTCCAAATACTGAAGAGGATTTACACCCTGAAGTGTTCCAAATTTGGCTATACTTATGAGGAAGATGAGGCCCATCGCCTAGCAATACCATATGCCAGAAGAAAGGCTTAGGCTAGAAGGGTTGGAAGAAGTCATGAATCCAATTCCACAACTGTTGATTTCTGGAGTAGAACCAAAAGAGGTGCTTGAAAGACTCAAGTTGCCCATAAAAAGGAAAATGAGGGTCATGAACCCCCATGTGGATAAGTTGAGATCCCATAGGTGAGACTTGGAAAAGAATACACCAAGAAAAGTGGGCAAGCTTGGGCTCAACAATAGCAATCCACATAATAGTAAATCCACGACACCAAACAAACACTGGGGATTGAAGATTCCACCTCTAGTTCAAATTGCTAACCATCGAAAGATGAGGATAAAGCCATTGGTAGCCAAGTTGGGGTTTGTAGTTTTTGAAAGGGGTGTTTGGACCCCACTTCTAATCTTTCCACCAAGGCTTGGAAAAATAGATACCAACTTTATGAAGCATGTCAACTAGAATGGAATTAACTAGCCCTTCAAAAGTTTCCCGATCATGATTTTGTAAGCCAAATTTGGCTTTGAAATCTTCCCATGACATGAGGTTCATCATGGGTCTAGAAAACAAGTCTTGAGGAGATTGAATACCCTTCTTATGAAATCTGAGAGCCTTAAGCTAGGGAAACTTGGCCAAAGGATGACCTAGATTGGTGAACAAAGGGGAACACTAGATATTTTGTTGATTAAAAGATAAACCATATTTAAAACCAATTCCATTCCAAGTGAGCCATGGGTTGAAATCCTCCCAAGCATGCCAAATGCTTTTGGAAACAAAGGTTCCTTCAATTTGAACAGGCTCCTTCATAATGAGAAGGGTACATAAACCAATCCCTTTCCAAGCCAGTTTGTGAATTGGATATCTCATGGAAATATAATGCCTGAGAAGAATCTTCCAAGTATCATTGCTAATGAGGGCACATATGATCCACTTGGTGTAGAGAGCAATCCATTGCCTTTGAGTGGCCAAAATGTCAAGCCCACCAGACTCTCTAGGGAGACAACAAAACTCCCAGGCAACATGGTGAAACCCTTTGTGAGTCTCAAAAGAGGCCCAAAGGAAGTCTTTGAGCAACTTTTCAAGCTTTGTGTAGGCCTTAGAAGGGTTCCAACAGGAAGAGTAGTAAACATGAGTTGCTACCAGAATTTTAGAGCACACCTATACTTGCCAACCAACGAGAGCGGCTTAGTGATTCAAAAATCCAGTTTCTGCTCAATGTGAGAAAGGACTACTTGCCATAAGTCTAAAGAGGAAGACTGGAAAGTAAATGGAATGCTAAGAAACCTGAATATTTACCTGCAAGCAATCCACTTGCAACCTTATTGATGGATCTAGAGAGGACTAGGAAGAATGGATTGATGAGAGCATTGAGTTTTATACCACTACATAGAAGAACCAGAGGCAAAGCAAAAGGTCTCAAGAAATTTGAGGGAATCTTTGACATTATCCTCTGCTTCCAATAGAGTAAGGACAAAATCATCAAAAAATGGCCATTGATAAGTTGAGTCAATGAGTTGGGAAGGGTAATCCCCTGGACAAGCCTGCGGGAGATAGGGTGAGCCATGAGATAACCAACACCTTCAACAAGGACATACAGAGAAGGATCCAGAGGGAAACCCTAGCGAATGGAGCAAAATAATCCAAAGGATTGGGATTGTCGGCCATTGATGGTAATGCAAGTAGAAGCATAAATAAAAAGCATGTTCATAGATTGAATAAAATGGGTACCAAAGCCTATTGTAGAAAGCATAACAAGAATAAAAGGCCATTCAATGCAGTCATAAGCTTTAGCAAAATCAATCTTCAAAAAAATTGCTTTTTGATGTGAGCACCTAGCCACTCCATACCTTCCCAAACTGCAATGATGTTATCCAAAATGAATATGGATTTAATGAACCCAATCTGCTCAAGGCGAACAACTTGAGGGAGAAGGTGGAAAATTTTCAAGGTAAGGGCTTTAGTAATGATTTTGTAGGAGACATTGAGGAGCGTGATGGGCTGCCAATTGCAAATATCTTTAGGATCACTAGAATTAGGTATGAATTTTATGTTGCGTTTGTTAATAAGTTGGCTGAGGTATTTAGAATGAAAGGCTTCTAAATAGACCTTATGAAGGGCTTCTCCCACACAGTCCCAAAGGGATTTATAAAATTCACAAGGCAAACCATCAATTTCTAGAGCTTTTTCATTAGCCATAGTGCTCACAGCCTCCTTGAGATCTTCAATGGTGAGCAATTGCTCACAGAAGGCCTTCTGAGCACAGGAGAGTTCATTAGGCACAAATCTGAGGCATTCTTGGAGAGCATTGGCATGCTCTAGAGTGTAATCTTAGGCTGTGAAAACTTTTTCATAATGCCTAACAAAAGCTTGGATAATGACAAATATGTGAGCAAATGATTGCCTTCTATGCTTCGTTTGATGCCATACGAATTGTGCCTAGCACAAAGAGCAAGAAAAAACTCTTTCGAGGCAGGATCCCCAATTTTAAGCCAGTGAAGTTTGGCTTTGATTTGTGCACCTCTCACAACATAATAATCATCAACTTGTTTTTGATGTCTTAGCTTTGCTACTCTAGATTGCAAGGCTGAGGAAAAGGGGTTACTAGCTAAGGTTTTAGTGGCCTTTTGTATATCTGAAGTGTTGGCCTCATAAGATCGCCAATGGAAAATGGCCAGCTCGTACCCATAAATGCAAAGAAACCTCACAATGAGGGTAATGGCATCATTCCACCACCTAATCCAAACCATAGAATAGGTAGGTCTACATTCAAGATTCTAGATAGTTTCAATGTGGGCCAACATGGGATGATGACTTAGCAAAGATGTATTCGGAAAAAATTGAGACTTGTTGGCATGAGGTGGCCCCACTTTCCATTCAATACAAAAATGGATAGGAAAGTGGTCTGACAGGGTCACATCCACTAATGACATAATTGAAAGAGGGGGCTAGCTGGAAAAGGAAAATAAAGATTGAGCAGAGATCATAACACGATCAAGACACTTAACTATTTTGTTAGACCTAGCTCAAAAATTTCTCCAAGTGTGCCATAAAGAATGAGAATGGCGACGACCCATATTGGGGTAAAAAAGACTTGTTATTGTGCATGTAAAATAAAGCTTCTCTCTCACTATCTATCCATCTAAATGGTAGAGTACCTTATTTTTTGTATGCCACGTCAACCATATTAAAATCGCCACAAAGGACCCAAGTGGTAATTGGTAGAGAGTTTTCAATCCAATGCTAGAGAAGAGATCCTTTGACAACAACATTGAGGCATAAACATTAATAATCCCAAAGGAATGATTATCAATGTTTAGAAGAATCTAGATGAGTTGGTGTGTGGGGTCAGACCCATGATCCATGACACAATCATGCCAATGTGGGAACAAAAGGGTGACTAGCCCGCCATGTCCACCAACATGATCGGTGGAAAACATTTTGCTTGCTGGCCAAATAACTCGGCAAATAAAAGATAACAAAAAACCAACGACTTTCACTTCTTGTAGGTACAAAACATTAATGCTAGTTTACTTCTTAAGACTATCCTTAACAAAATACTTCCTAGAGAGGTCTGTCAGACCTTGCACATTTCGAGAGAGAAAATTCATGTATGGGACTCGATCATGTCATTGGAGTTCAACTCTTCCACTGAGAAAAAACAATTCTTCAAAAACTCTGGTGGCACTGAACCCAATTGAAGCGGAGGAGAGGAAAACCTTCACTTTTCTAAAACAAATTCGCCCTCTTCAAGAGCCCTAGAAGGGTTGTGTGACCTCCTATGAGTTCCCATAATGGGAGGATACATAGTAGGTTGAGGTGTCATGGAGGGCCTTGGCTAATTTGGGATGGTGTAGCAGCTTCTTTCCACTTCACAAAAGGGTTTGAACTTTTAACTGAAGGCTTAGGTACCTTGAAAGTCATCGTGATGCCATTGGACTTATTCTACTAATTTGTAGCCATTGACCACTTATCTTCTAATAAGCCCCATTTGATGGCTAGGTTTTCTACCAAATGAGGCTTATCAGCTTCCCATGGCATAGATGGAGTGTGAGGGGCAACAAGAGGGTAATCTCTGATCTTGTGATGGATAGATTGGCACTGATATAAAGTATTAGGCAGATTAAAATAAATGACCTTCTAGGAATGCCAAAAATTTCCAATTTGAATATCTATGGACTCTTTCAAATCTTGTGAAAGGTCCACTTCAACACATACTCGCTTTTGAGGGTGAGCTTGAAAGAACCGACCAGGTTCAACACAAATAACTTTCCCCAATGATGAAGCTATATGG
The DNA here is from genome assembly GCA_007258455.2 of Sequoia sempervirens. Lineage (NCBI taxonomy): Eukaryota > Viridiplantae > Streptophyta > Pinopsida > Cupressales > Cupressaceae > Sequoia > Sequoia sempervirens. The sequence continues at coordinate 128,840,447 of VDFB02000015.1, read as the reverse complement.
TACAAAAAGTGCAAGCATGACAAAGGAAAGCTAGGAAACTCAATCCAAGCTGGGACCCATTCCTATCCTCGAAGACAGAAAAATTTTGGGTTCAAGGTTGAAAAACAAGCAAAGAAGATTAGACATATCAAGGACCATGGTTCAAGATTGCCTAAACATGACTAATTCCACAAACGAAAAAGAAAAAAACCTTTGGTCAAATTCTAGACCATATCAAGGCAAACCTTATGAGGGACCCAACTTTTATGGACATAGTCTTTTTAGCACACTTTCAGGGGGAGTCCTCCCAACAAAGTAACCTACAAGAGTATGTTTCTATAACCAATGACATGCAGTATCAAATTATGGGATGGGAAGCACCACATCTATAGGGGAATCAAAATACTTACCTCGTGGAACATCTTCTAAACAATTTTTTGGGGTCGCTTGTTTGGAGGAGTCTTTATGTAGATTCATTGAACCGCTAACACCAACAAGAACTACTGGGTTGGAGTCGGCTGAAGGCATAATAAAACAACTAAAAGTTGTAGTAAATGCTGCCATGCAAAGCAAAGGAAAATCCTACGCCTAAGTCACGGTATGACTCAAGGAGAGCTAAGGATGACTGCAAAAACAAAAAACCCTAGCATAGCTCATTCACTGAAAGTCATCATTTTTTATATATTCACCTTAATTATATGTATTTATTATGTTTATTCATGCAATAATCCTCAAAATTCTATTACTCATCTACTTACATACATTCATGTATATTTATATTATCCTTATCCATATATATACACACATTTTGATATATTTACCTTAATTATATGTATTTATTATGTGTATTCATGCGCCCATCCTCAAATATTCGTTAGTTACCTTATCTTATCATTTCAATTTCCTAGGTCAAATATGTGACCACAAGATCAATCTTGGGGTCACAATTTTGACCCTTGAAATTTCAAAATTCAAATTCAATTTTTTATTAATTCTTTCCTTTTCCCATAAAGCACTCATTTTCATGATTTATTAATATATCATTATATTTAAAGATATTTAATTATCTTCATCATACAATATCATTTTATCTTAATCATTCACATTCAGGAGTGTTTTAAGAACACTTCCATAAGTACACTAAAACAATCTAGATTTGCATATTCATTTTAGAGTTTTTGCATCACTAAATCTTGTTATTTTTTTTTATCATTGACATGATTGTAAAGTTGATCCTTTTCTAGGTGTTGACCTAGGAAAACATGAACCATAAAAATTCAACGAACCTCTAAAAGTATTGTGAGATTCACTAACTAGCCTACCCAGGAATCTAATGATTAAAGGAAAGCAAAACCAGAAAAATGAGGAGGAATAAATTGTATTCTTCTTAAGAATGCAAAGCTATATTCAACTTGAGAATTGAGATTAAACAAAGGAAATTCCTTGGTTATATAGGCCAAGGGGAGAGATAAATGCAACCATATTATGACAAGTGTTGGCATCCTATGAGGTGTGACAACTCATGTCATTAAAGGCTCAACCACCTTATCCCTATGTAAAGTTAAGCTAGTGTGAAGAGGAATTTAGTGGAGAACTAGCTAAGAATGAACTAGTTAGATAAAGTACCCCTTTCACACTAACACCCCCCCTTAAGTATAAATTAGGGAGAAGTATACACTGCAAAGATGCAAATATGGGTCTTGGCTACTAGGCCTGATGAGGTACACATGTACATAATAACCTCTCAATGATAAAGAAGGAGAAAACCTAGTGGGAAAAAACTCCTTCCCATGAGAGGGTGAATGAGGAAGGTCTAAGTGACCCCCCATAAGAGATTTTCCTCACCCCCAAGAGAGACCAAATATGAACATAGTTTCTCTTAGTGAAGGGTTTGGTGAAGATATCCACAACTTGATCTGCTATAGGACAATATTACAAATCAATGACTTGCTCCTGAATCGGCTCCTGAAGAAAATGTATATGGATCTTGATGTGTTTCGTTCGTTGATGATGGATCAGGTTCTTCAAGATCTGGATGGCACTCTGGTTATCATAATAGATAAATGATGGCTTTTGAAAGGTGATACCAAGTTCAGTGAGGATATTCTGAAGAAAAATAGCCTCAGTGGCATCATTGACAACCTTCTAATACTCAGCCTCAATTGAAGAAAGAGCAATGGCATGTTGCTTCTTTCTCTACCAACAAATGGGGCTAGAACCATAGTGAAAAATATAGTCATATGTGGACTTGTGATCATCAATATCACTAGCCCAATCAAAATTTGTGTATCCAAGTAAGTCTAAACTTGTGCCTACTGTATAGTGAATCCCATACCGATGAGTGCCTTGGATGTAGTGCAAGATACGTTTGGAAGCTTTCCAATGAAGCTCATGTGGTTCTATCATGAAGTGTGAAACATTGCCAACTACAAAGGAAATGTCGGGGTGAGTATGAGTCAAGTAGATGAGGCTACCAACAAGTTGACAATACAAAGTAGCATCAACTAGTGGTGTGGAAAATTTTGCCTCAAGCTTAATTGCAGACAGAAAGGGAGTTAGTGCAGGCTTACAATTAGCCATATGAAAATGTGACAAAAGATCAAGAGCATACTTGGGTTGTACAAGTGAAATCCTAGAAGAGGTCTGTGTGATCTCGATCCTAAGAAAGTAGTGCAAGAGACCCAAGTCAGTTATGGAAAATCTATCATGCAAATCAATCTTAATAGTCAACATGATGGATGAAGTGCTCCTAGTGACAATCAAGTCATCAACATAGAGAGCCAAGAAGAGAAGAGCACCTTCCTACAACAAGATGTAGACATTCAGATCTTAGTGGCATCTAGAGAACCCAATGGAGAGAAGAAAGGAGTCCATTTTGGCATACCAAGCTCGTGGAGCCTATTTGAGGCCATAGAGAGACTTCCTTAATTTACAAACCAATGAAGAATCTTGAATGAATCCTTGTGGCTGCTCCATGTAAATTTCTTCATGTAGATCTCCGTGAAGAAATGCACTGTTCACATCCATCTAATGTACAACCCAACCATGAGTTGCAAAAATAGCAAGTAGCGAGTGAATGGAGTTCATTTTGGCAATAGGGGCAAAGGTATTAGTGTATTCAATACTTGGTACTTGAGAGAAACCTTTGGCCACAAGTCATGCTTTATATTTGTCAACCGAGCCATCTGCTACAAATTTGGTTTGATAGATCCACTTACACCGAACAAGTTTTCTTCCCTTAGGAAGTGGAACAAGATCCCATGTTTTATTCTGCATTAAAGAGTTGTACTCTTCCTCCATTGTGGAATCCCACTCAACAATACCAGAAGCTTCACAAAACGATTGTGGATCTGAAGTTGTGGCAATGTAGGAATGTGGAATGTCGCGATGTTGTGATCGAGTCCTCCTTGTATTTGAAGGAACGCCAACAAGATCGCTTGCAGAATAGTGTGTTTGATGAGCCCAACGGGCATGGTAGGGGATGGAAGAGGAGATTTTGAACTCTCTAGAGAGGAAGATGAAATATCATGATCAACTCGATGGCTAGAAGAAGCTTGAGGAAAATCCCCGATGTCAGAATCCTCTAAATCCATTGCAGAGGAAGGAAGAGTAGAGGATGAGCTAGAAGAGCTTTCCTCAAAATGCACACTACGCTCAATGAAGATTTTATGTGTTGTAGGATCCATAAGCTAATATCCTTTGACACCATCAGGGTAACCAACAAAGATACAAGGCTGACTCTGAGGTTCCAAGGCCTTGCGCTTCTCTGAAGGAATATGTGCTCATGTTGGGGAGCCAAAAACTCTAAAGTGCCCTAGAAAAGGTTTCCGACCACACTAAGCTTCAAAGGGAGTGATGCCTTTTAATGCCTTATGTGGAACTCTATTCTAGATGTGAGCATCACAACTGATAGCTTTTTCCCAATATGCAGGGGCAAGGGAGCGAGCGTGGATCATGCAACAAACCATCTCTTTCAGTGACTTATTTTTCCTCTCAGCTACACCATTTTGTTATGGTGTGTAGGCAACAGTATGTTGAAGATCAATCCCTTCAAGAGTACAAAATTGCTCAAATCGGTGGTTCACATATTCTCTGCCATTATCTGTGCAGAGAATTTTGACACACTTTCCAGATTGCTTCTCAACACGAACCTTAAACTCTTGAAATCTATCAAAGACTTCTCCTTTGTTTCAAAGGACGTAGACCCATGTGTATCTGGAATAGTCATCAATGAAGGTGAGCAAATAGCAAGCCTTACTAAAAGATAATGATGGAAAAGGACCCACCAAGTCACTATGAACCAATTCAAGGACTTATGAAGCCCTCCAAGCCTTCCCTTTGTCAAAATTCTCCTTAGGATGTTTGCCCAAGGCACAACTTGAACATACACCATCTGAAAAATTGATTTGAGGAAGACCTGTGACCATATTTTGTTTGTTGATCAGTTGTTGAAGATAGCGGTAGTTGAGATGGCCAAACCACTCATGCCATAGTTTGCTCACAACATTTGAATGGGTGAGCAATCCAGTTGAATGTGAATCGGGTACAAAATGAGAGAAAGCATACAAGCGAGACTCATGATTGGCCTTACCAACTACAAGGAGTGCATTGTCTTCAAGATTCTGGATGTTGATAGAATCTGGAGTGAATTCAACTTTCTTACCATTCTGAGTGATTTGGTAGAAAAAGAGAAGGTTGGTTGATAGATTAGGCACATAGAGGACATCCTCAAATGTACCGTTGTCAATATCAATTGAACCCTTCCCAATTACATCTACTGAAGAATCATCCCCTATGAGAATGTGGGGCATAGAACAAGTCTCCAACAAAGAAAATTGTTCTTTAATAGAACCCATATGATGTGATGCACCTGAGTCAAGAATCCACTCTTTTGAAGAATCGGTAATAGCAACAAGTGCATGTGCTTTCCCTTTACCTGATTTGGAAGGAGTAGAGGATTGTTGAGCAAGAAACGAAGGAAAATTAATGTTGTTCTTTTTAAGAAGATGCTTTGACTCATCAATTTGCTTCTTATGACAAGAATGTTCCTCATGACCAGGTTTCTTGCAATAGCTACAAGTTGGCCTTTCCTTCTTTTGAAAATGTATAGTCGTAAAATTGCACCCCTTGCAATTTTACATACATTCTTATATCCACTTTAGTGTCCACTCCCTTAGCACTTGAGTAGGCTCATTTTAGCCCCTGCATTAGCTTTTTTCCCTTTTCAGGATGCTCCAGACCCCTTTTTAGCAGCTACCCTTATGCGTCCACTTTGCACCAAACCTTCTATTTTTCCCGTTGATGTTGTTTTGTAGCGTGACATGTCCAAACACTAGCACGTCGCGCAGACGTCTGTGCACCACGCCAACATCTTGTGACATTTCAACGTTCAAACAACTATTTCCATGCATGTTTTCCACTTGTCACCTCCTTTGGTCGATGGTAACAGTTCGGATTGCCTTGTAACAGATGAAGAAGCTTATTTTCCCTTATTAAATGCTATTATTTCAATTCATTTGTCTCTTAGAATCTCTCTAGCTCCATTCTTCCAAGTGCTTGTAGCTTCACTCTAACTTCATTCCAACTTCTAGCCTCCTCTTCCACTACTTGGTACTACTCTTTGCAACACTCTCAAGCTTTCACAAGCTCATTACAACAACACTCTTGGCCCTTGCAACTCTATTGCTCTCTTCATTTGGATTCCTTAAGCCTTGTAGTTCCATCTCCCTTATCTCATACTTGTGAGCATCCTAGGATTCCATATGGACCCTATCAATCACATTCATACTTTGTGATACGGGTTCTCCTCCTCAAGTGGGGATTGATTTTATCACCTCTTTTGTGATACATGTTCTCCTCCTCGAGTGGGGATTGCTTTTATCACTCATACTTGGTGGTGAGGGTTCTACTCTTGAAGTAGGTTTTGCTTTTACCACACACTTTATTCATTTTGTTCCATTTCTCTCTATCTATCTAGCTATCCGTGGAGGTGAGAACACTAAAACGGGGGTTTGACTAAGGCAAACCCGTATACAGCCCCAACACTTTCTCCAAATATTACACATGTAGGTTTTGAAGACATTCATTTCTTGGAGGCTTCATTACTTAGATTGTTGTGAGCATCTTCTTTCCTTTCTTCTCCTTGTCTCTATCATTTCTACTTCACTCTATTTCAGTTCTATCACTTTTTGTTACTTTCTTATATTCTAGAAGTCCTTAGCAATTAGAATAGAAGTAGTCACTTTGTCATTTTCTATGATATTCTCACTTTCTGGTTCGTACGAGACAGTAACGCGTCTCTGGGATGCTAGTGCGCCACACTGTCGTTTGTATCCCGCATTGTCGTCCTTTGGCTGAGAGCTTATTAGTTTGTCCAAGAAATCTTCGTGACCTACTCTTTTTGATTCTAGAACTCTCGTGCTATTCCTTGAGGTAGTTTAGGGCAGTTTGCCCTATGAGGCTCTCTGAATGAAGAGAACTCGTGAGTAGCGAATCCCCCTTCTCTACAAAAAATTATCCTTTGAAAAGGAGTTGGAGTAAACTTTTGTTGTTGAAAATGATTGTGCTTGATCTCTTTGTTACTTCTTCTTGAACTTCTTTTGTTAGTTGTCAAGTTTCCTTGATTCTTTTCGATGATTTGGTTGACCAACCATCAAATCTTGTGAGTGTGAAGGCTTAAGAAGACCCATTGATAGAAACTTACCTTGTTCTTGCATCAACATTTTAGAAAATGAAGCAAAAGGTGTAGTGAATGTGGATCCCATTGCCAACCTATGAGTATGAAAGCTAGAAACAAAAGCTACAAATTCAGATCCAAGTTTGTTTAGAGTCTTATAGACAAGTTGAATGTATTTCTTCTATAAGCCACATGATTTACATTGTGCTTTAAGGTCATTGACCTTTGTTACATAATCCTGGATGTTGTCAAAAAAAATTGGATCAAGACTAATTAGTTCATTGTCAATTTGATAACCACGAACTTCATCAATTGTACCATAGAGAGTTTTTAATTTGTCCCATGCATCATGTGAATCTTTACATTCTTAAATTTGAAACATTATATCAAGAGAAACTAAACTCCTTAGACAACCAAGAGCTTTTGTATGTTCAAACATTCAGAGTAGTTTTTCCTTATCATTTGTGGGTTCATTTACCTTCTTCTCAACATAAGGAGTATATCCTAGTTGCATTAAGGAATTCCATGCATTTTGATGCCATGTGTTGTAGTTGTATGGCGTTAACAATGGAAACTTAAATGTACCCATTGTGAAGGAAAAACATAGCACAAAGTATGAGAGATGTTCAAGCACAAAGACAACAAGAGACCCCCCTTCTTTACTCAATCAAAAAACCCCCCTAGAAAAAAAATGATTTGGCACTTTATATTCAGTGCAGTTACAGATTTATGGATTTCAATGCTTTTACAAATCCTCAAGAAAGGAGCATGTGCTGAAAGTATACATTTGGTACAATATCACATCAAAAAAACAACACCAATACGAAGTACACAAAAAATCATGCACTTTCAAAAAAAGAATCAATTCGATCTGAGGTCATATGCAAAAGCTATACAACTTTGAAGTTTGCAAAATGAGAACGACGATGAGTCCTCCCGAGAATTAGAAATTTCTAAAAAATACATGCACCAAAATCTGAAATTTTCTTCACCAATGCATAGAGCGCGAAGAATTAGCCAAAAGCAAAAAAAATTGCACTGAATTTGGAGGTCGGGAGCCTAAGTTATGAGCTTTCAAAGTTGGCCTTGAAAAATCAATGCATCAATGGAAAGGGGGTGAAAACTCTTCAAAAAAAAATCCACCAAATTTAGCGGAACTACCACCAAAGTTAGCGGTCCGTCAAATATATATGTTTGCCAACTAGTTTAGAACTCTACCAAGTGTAGCACTCCGCTAGATAAATTTAACACTCCTCCAATTTAGCCATTCGCCAAATTCCTCTCCAATTTTGACAGAGTTTAAATTTTTTTATATTTTTTTAATTAAAAAAATATTACAATTTTTTATAAAAATCAAAAATTATATTTTTTTTCAATTTTTTTGAAAAATCAAAAACAAAATCAAAATTAAAAAAAATCAAAAAATCAAAATTTCAAAAAAAAAAAACAAAGCAAAATATAAATGCTTTTAAAACAATAAATATTTTTATTTAAAAAAAATATTATTTTCTAAATTCATGGGAGTCAAATGGCTCCCTAGACAAAATATTTTTTGCCTCACTTGGAAATTTTGTCCAAAGTTGACGTTTTGACAGTCAATTTTATGGTTTTCGGGCCTTCTGAGCACGATGGCAAGGTCGGATTTGACTGCTCCGAAATGATGGCTCTTTGTTGGATCTGACAATGAACCTCCTGCTTCAAATTGTTCTAGATATGGCCTCTGGTGTCCATTTCAGGTGAAATAAAAGGCAAATTTGCATGTCTCGATTGCTCTGGACTTAATGGTGAGTTTAGAATCTCTCCAGGAAGCTTCAGAAGACTTGTAACTAACAAGTCAATGCATGAACCCCCCCAAAAACTGATATTTTTTTCACAACTTTCTAATTCTCCAGATCATTCGAGGATGCAGGAGAAGAGCATACTCAATTTTATTGAAAAAAAAACTCTGCACTCTCAGATTTCCTAAAGGAATGCTAATCCACAACTCAAATTTGGCTCTGATACCATGTGAGATTTGCTAACTAGTCTACCCAAGAATCTAATGACTGAAGGAAAACAAAACCAAAAATATGAGGAAGAATAAACTGTATTCCTCTCAAGAATGCAAAGCTATATTCAACTTGAGAATTGAGATTAAAAAGGAAATGCCTTGGTTATATAGGCCAAGGGGAGAGATAGATGCAACTAGATTATGACAAGTGTTGGCATCCTATGAGGTGTGACAACTCATGTCATTAAAAGCTCAACCACCTTATCCCTATGTAAAGTTAAGCTAGTGTGAAGAGGACTTTAGTGGAGAACTAGCTAAGAATGAACTAGTTAGATAAAGTACCCCTTTCACACTAACAAGTATTAATGAGTACTCCAAATAATATGATAGACATAGACAAATCATAAAATTTAATGAGCAAAACTATATAAATAACCAAATCATTTATATGAACTATATAATAAATCCATATAATTAATTCACATCTATAAAAATACCTAAACTTATAAATTAGTCTTCTCACAAAATACATAGACTATTTAAGTTTTAAGGTAAAATACATATAACAAAAAACAAATTTTAATATCAAAACATTCAAAATACAAGAGCTTTTAAGGAGCTAGAGTTCTTGCCAAAGGGGAAAAAATTGCTTATGGATATTTGCAATTGAGCATGAAAGTAACATCAATTTAGATGGGAATAGAAATATTTTAGAAATAAAGTGACTAACTAGAAATCATTTCATAAAATTTATAATCTTTAGTCTTGAGTATTATAATATGTATATGTATGTATATATATACATATATATTATATATGTATATATGTGTGTATGTATATATACACATATATTATATATGTATATATGTGTGTATGTATATACACCCATACATATATGTATATAGTATACATATATATATATATATGTTAGTGTAGGTTTTTTATTTTCCTTATGTTTGGGGTATTTATTTTTTCCTACACATATTATTTAAGCTTGCTTAGGTTTATTAGGCGTGGTTAATATGAGGACACGTGGCGAAATACATCAGCTACATGTGTCACTCTCTCCCCACACATGGGTAGTTGAGTTACACATCCTCTTTTGGCTTGTTGTGCCACCTCTCATAACCACTATTTTGTTTTTACCTAAGTAGTTTATGGGGTAGTTGGGTTTCTCACCCTCTTTTGGATTTATGTGCCACCTCTCTCTCGTCTTCACTTGAGGAGGTTATGCCACATGTCTTGTCATTTACCAAGTAGGTGATAACCTCCCACCTTTTATGGGTAGTAGGAGTTAATGCACCTCTTGGATGTATTTGCCCTTATTTTTCTATATATTGAGCACTCTCCTCTCACCTTCACTAGTTCACCTAGTTCAGCTAGTTCGGTGATTGTTTCGTGGGAGTATTCAGAGTATTCTATAATTTCTCTTGCCTTGTCTCTATTTTTTCTCTCATTTCAGATTTCTCTTCATTCTGCTATTTTGATCTTCGATCATCTGTTGAGTGAAGTTGCATGTGATCTACGATCAACATCAGATCCTGGCTCAGTTCTTGCTTCTCGCAGAATCCAACAATATATATATATATATAGTAATGACATAGACATATATGTATACATACATTTGTACGTATGTACATATACATACATAGATATACATCCATACATACAAGCATACGTACATACATACATACATACACACATACATATATACATATATTGAAAATAGTAAAGAAGAAACAATATTGGATTTGAAACAAAAAGGTTACAACACACATCGAAAGAGAGATAGTTGGGCATATTAGTGGCAATACAAAATATCATCAATATCTAAATCAAAATTTGAGTGCAAAACCAAGGAGCAAAACCAAGGAGCAGAGAAAGGCACACAACCTAATGTACGATGGTGGTAGGAATAAAATGCTCATTATCACTTTGTCCATAAGATGGTTGTAGGTGGTAGAGTCACAATATAGAAGAATGACACTTTGATTAATATTGTGGATTTTTTTAGTAAGCCAATGATTAGATATAAGTTTTGTTGGTGTAGATCTAGGCTACACATCTTTCGTCTTGTAGCACTTGATTCATCATTTTTAATTTTCTTATTGTGCCTTTGCAATGTGAATGTTAAGTGGGAAAATGTTAGGATTAGGTGTACGATTCATCTTGTAAGTTTTATGTCTTGATTACTCATATTTAAGCATGTAGATGATAAAAAATTTATGATCTTCAAACATCATGAGATGTGGACATTATTTATTCTTTGAAATACTTGGAATACTATGTGGGAAGGTATTGAATAGGGATGTTACATTGAAAATATCAAAGGTAGTAGTTATAGAACATCCTTCGAATTAAATACTGTCATGGAGTGCATAGATTTGAGAAACTATTCATTTTGATTGTTATGAGACAATTTATGATATATAAAGATGTGTAAGAGGAGTTACTTTCTAATCTAGGATGTTGATCATGACCATGTGGCTTTGGAACTTTAAATATTTTGACAAAATTTATAATGTTGACTCAAGTATTATAATATGTATATATGTATATATACATATATACATATACATACACACACACATATATTTCTATATATATGTATGTGTATGTATATACACTCATACATATATATAGTATGGATGTATAGATATATGTATAGTAATGGCATACACATACATATAGATGTATATATATATATATATATATAGATACATATGTACATATACATACATACATATACATCTATAGTGCATCTATAGATAATAGGTATACACATCTATATGCATATATATATATATATATATATATATATATATATATATATATATATATATATATATATATATATATGGTGTTCATATGTTTTGAATAGTTATGTTCACGTCTCCACCATGTCATTAATCTTTATAGTTTAATTACATGTTTAATTATAGTGGTAGATTAGTATTAGACAAATTGATAAGCATATTATATTGATGTAGTTTTTTACTTTGATTGATACAAGCTTGAATCTTTTTGGTGGTGTTTTTGTTGCAAGGTTTTCTTGACACATACTTATTGTTCATAGGTTGTGAATATTTATGTTCACTTCTCCACCATGTCATTAATCTTTATGGTTTAATTACATGTTTGATTAGATTGGAAAACTTGATTGTTAATATTTTCTTTGTGTCATTGACCATTTATTCAATAAGCATGTAAGGTAGAGTGTGAAGATGCACAAGACACATGAATAGTGAGACAAAGAGAGAAATATGATCATTAGGAGATAGAAATATGATCATTAGGAGATATAGGAAAAGTGCTTAAGTTAGAAGATCAGATAAATGAATAATGGCTATAAGATAATGCTATTGTTTGAAGGATTGCTTAAGGTATTGAGCACTAGAAGAACAAAGCAATGACGCAGTAATGTACATTAATTAAGGTCATATCGAAAGATGCAAATAACAGTAACCATGAAATAATATATGATAGCAGGATATAGGATGAAATTATAAAAATTTCTTAAGTGCCTATTTGGAAACATCAAAGGACGATGCAATGGAATAAGGTGAAATCAAACAAACAACATATGAATAGCGGTATTAAGAAACCTTTGAACACAAATATGATGAGATAACTTATGTTAGATAAATTTTATCAAAATGAGGATAAATATCCTTGAATGAGTCATCCAAATCAAGAATGTGATATTCGATAGATTACAATGAATTATGAAATATGTAATTTATATAATTTCAAATAGTTTTATGTACATTGAATCAGTCAAATTGATGCATGTGGAAATAATAATTTCATTGTGATCATAGCGGCATGGATATCAATGAGCGCCAACTGATTTGATTTTTCAAATTTCATTGGTTTAGGTAGCTACATTGAGAAAATTGAAAGTAGGAATTAGTTGACAAAAGAAACACTTAAAAGAAAAAACCATGAAAAAGAGAGGCAAGATGCAAAAAATATTACAAATGTCAATTCAAGTGCTTTTGACAGGGCAGCAAGGCCAGGAACTTGTTGTGTGGTTACATCTGAGAGATCAATACTTGTAAAAGAAGATCGTGAATTAAAGTTGTTTAATTTTAAATCTAGTTAGTGAAATGAAGAGGAAAGATAGAAAATTACTAATCTAATATCATTGAAGAACTAGATGTCCGCCAAAACAAAACATTGCATATTGATGAAATATTATAGATTTTACACTGACCAATTTTGTAGTTATCTAGACCTAATTTTCATTTAATAGATTGAAGTGCATCTGGAATTCATGCATTGGAGACAAAATATTAGTTGCATTGTTAATGGTGATGAACATACAACTCTGCATTTATGAATTATGGTGTAAAGTCTTTAACTGAACAACAGGCATCAAACCATAAAAGCATGCAATAGATATAAACAATGCAGGAAAAAAACTGTAAAAGATATAGGGATTTACAATTGCTTCCTTTTTTGATAGATTTCATTGTCATTAAGTAATCTATGCAAATGAATAAACAACACAAATAATATTAAGGCTTAACACCAAAATGCATTGATGACAGTTACGGTTCAATCCATTGACAATAAATGAAAATTCCATGAAATGTTTCCAATAGCAACAAAACATTACCAATTGATGAAATGATTTTGATAGATTGAAGTGCACCTGGCATGGATGCATGGATAGAAAATATTAGTTCCATTCTTAGTTGTGGGAAACAAAGAAATCAAAATTAATGAAAAATGGTGTTAAGTCTCTAATTGAACAACAGACGTTGACCCATAAAGGCACTCAAAGATAGGGAAGAATAGACATTAACCCATAAAATGAAGAGAACAAAAAATAATAGACGTTAACCTATAAAATGCAGAGAACAACAAACAATAGATATTAACCCACAACATGTAGAGATTTAAAAAACTATTAAATGACATTGTAAAAGATATAGGAACTTACAAATGCCTTGTTTCTTGTTTCCAATACGATAGACATAAACCCTGCTAGCAGACATAGATTTAATCCTCATCAACCTTTCTGAGCAAATGAATAAACAAAGCAAAAATGAGACTGGGAAAGATATAGGAACTTACAAACGCCTCCTTTTTCGTTCCCAATATGATAGATGTAAACCCTCTCAACATACACAAATTTCATAGGCTTAAAACTTTACACCATAAGCCATTAATGATGCCTGCAATTCAATCTATTCATAATAAATGAAAATTAGGGACTAGTAAATGTAGGGAACAACAAATAATAGAAATTAACCCTTAAAATGCAAATATGCAAAAAACTATAAAATGACACTGTAAAAGATATAGGAACTTACAATCGACTCATTTTTTGCTTCCAACATGATAGCCATAACCCTGTCAATAGACACAAATTTCAGTCCCATGAAACAATCCAAACAAGTGAATAAACAACACAAAAATGACAGTGTAAAAGATATAGGAACTTACAAACCTCTCTTTTTTCTGCTTTGAATGCGATAGATATAATCCGCCTCAATAGATTCAGATTTCATTGTCATCAAACAATCTAGGCAAATGAATAAACAATGAAAATGAGAATTAGGGACTATATATGCACAATGTCCTTGTTAAAACGACACATCTAGATAGAAAACTGGGTGCAAAGACATGACCACGTCAAAGAACATTAGAAAGGCATGAAATATGCTCAATAGCAAAAAAAATTACGAATTGATGAAATTATAAAATGGCACTGTAAAAGATATAGGAACTTACAAATGCATTTTTTTTGCTTCCAATACAGTGGACATAAACCCTATCAACATAAACAAATTTTACCCCCATCAAACAATATGAGCAAATGAGTAAACAATGCAAAAAATGACAGTGTAAAAGATATAGGAACTTACAAATGCCTCCTTTTTCGCTTCCAATACGATAGATATAAACCCTCTCAATAGACACAGATTTCATCCTCATCAAAGAATTCATAGACTCTTTCAATAGACCATATTACCCATACAATAGATATAAACCCTCTTAGTAGACCATATTACTGAACAAATGACTTTGAGAATATGGAGGACTTGGCAAGCCAAGCATGCTGGGGAAATGGGAGCTGTGAAGATACAAAATCTACCTATCGCCGCTTCCATGCTTTGAATGCAAACAAGATTAAAATAGTTATGTGGCAAGGCTCTTTGCGAAAGCATTTATCTCCCTCAGAGGTCCTCATGCTGGTTCAAATGCTATGTGAGAAGGCAGGAAAACCAGATCAACTTCTTTCCAATTCCCCCCATTCTGAACTTGAAGGAAATTGGTCTTACGGTAGACATAAACGCTGTCAAGAGACAGAGATCTGAGCTTCATTAAACAATCCAAGCAAGTGAATAAACAACACAAAAATTGCAATATAAAAGATATAGGAACTTACATATGCCTCCTTTTTTGCTTGCAATACGATGGATATAGACTGTGTCAATGGACATAGATTTCATCCTCGTCAACCAATCTAAGCAAATAAATAGACACTGCAAATCATTGTTTGCTCAAGAGACTCAAAACTTTATACGATAAGCCATTAATGACAGTTGCATTTTAGTCTATTGACAATAAATAGAAATTACAAGTTATATATGCATAATGTCCTCATTAAAATGCCATGTGTGGATAAAAACAGTGGGTGCAAGAACACAACTATATCAAAGAACATTCGAAAGCCATGAAATATTTCCAATAGCAATAAAACATTAGTAATTGATTTTATTTTTTTTGAATCTGAACATGATTACAAAATAAACATAGCATATTGATGAAATGTTTGTCATAGCAAATTGACCCATAAAATGCAGAGATCGAAAGAATTATAAAATGGCATTATAAAAGATATATCGACTCACAATCGTGTAGTTTTTTTTCGCTCCCAACACGATAGACATAAATCCTGTCAGCAGAAACAGATTACACACTCATCACACAATATTAGGAAGTGAATAAACAATGCAAAAATGACAGTGTAAAAGACATCAGAAGTCAATACCGACTCATTTTTTGATAAAAAAATCTGAGCAAGTGAACAAAAATGACAGTGTAAAAGGTATAGGAACTTACACACACGTCCTTTTTTGCTTCCAATAGGATAGATATAAACTCTCTCAATAGACATAGCTTTGGCCCACATCAAACAACTTGAGAAAATGAATAAAGAATGCAAATAATCATTTGTTCAACATACTAAAAACTTCGCACCATAAGCCATTAATGACACTTACACTTCAGTCTATTTGCAATAAATGAAATTTGGGGACTATACATGCACAATGCCCTTGTTAAAATGCGGTGTGTGGATAGAGACAATGGATGCAAAGGCACGACTATATCAAAGGACATTACAAAGCCATGGAATAATTTGAATAGTAAAAAAACATTAGGAGCTGATTAAATTTTTTCCTTTCTCATGTTGAGAATAATATGAAATTAGAAAGATAAAAAACCACGAGGCAAATAAAGGAAGAGTGTTCAAGTTAGAAGATTAGATGAATGAGTAATGGGTGTAACATAATGTTGTTGTTTGAATTCTTTAATGTATTCAACACTAGAAGAATAAAGCAATGAAGTATCAATGTACACTAATTAAGATCATATGCAAAGATAGGAATAGTACTAACATTCTAGGACCCACTACAGATGCAGAGATGTACGAAACTATAAAACGACACTCTAAGAGACATAGGAACTTACAAATGGCTTGTTTTTCATTTCCAATACGATAGACACAAACCCTATCAAGAGGCACAAGTTTCACTCTCATCAAACAATCTGATCAAATGAATAAATAATGCAAAAAATGACAATGTAAAAGATATAAGAACTTATAGATGTCTCCTTTTTCACTTCCAATATGATAGGTATAAACACTTTCAATAGACACATATTTCATCCTCATTGAGCAATCTAAGCAAATGAATAAGAAATGCAAACAATCCTTTGCTTGACAGATTTAAAACTTCACACCATAAGCCATTAATGAATTGGAAAGGCATGTAAACTATAAAAAATACATTGTAAAAGATATAGGAAGTTACAGATCCAAATAAACGCATGATGTCCTTACACACAAAAGACATGTGAACTACCATCAACAACCATAGTCTATGGCACATGAACAATGACTCATTTGAGATATATGTAACAAGATGTCATTGTTTAAGAGACTTGGTTGCATGATTTGTAAGATGTGCCACCATTTTGTAATGAAATTGATAATTTAATATACTAATCACCTACTGTGTATTGTTCATCCATTTTCAAACCCATAAACCAAGTTGTTCAAAATAACATTACAAAAAAGGCCATAACCATTTTCTTGCTATCCAATTCTTGAAAGAATACATTGTATGTAAAAGCACTAGGCATCTTAGTAGACATATCTTCTATTCCACACACAAGCAACATTGGTTCATTGTAGTTTTTGTTTCACCATAAACATGTATTAGTATGATATGCATAGAAGAAAAAAATGCAATCCATGAAACAATACTAATTATTATTTTGAAATGCGAAGCAAAGTTGTTTATATCAAAAGCATATATGTTTGAAAGAGACCAATAGTCAATTGTGAAATTATATAGCAAACATAAGAAGTTAAACTAAATCACCAGATTATTCTTCATTAAAGCATCAATACAATTGTCTTGTCATTGATATTGTTAAAAAGAGCCATGCTATGCAACTTGTTTGACATCTTGCTTTTTGATATCGTTCTATGGTGCTATGTTTTGTTGCATGTATCCTGCATCACAAAAATTTAGCATTATGCTTCTCACAATGTAGTTGTTACAGTATGCTATGAACAAATGAGAATCTGAATTGCAATACTGCAAGGTAAGCACTCGTTCTAAGCCGACAATTTGGATGATGCAATTATCCACTACAAGTGTAAATGTTCCTTGTAATTGAAACTTTCATAACAAGAAAATTATTGCAGACATATCTTTCCTG
This sequence comes from Sequoia sempervirens, assembly GCA_007258455.2. Lineage (NCBI taxonomy): Eukaryota > Viridiplantae > Streptophyta > Pinopsida > Cupressales > Cupressaceae > Sequoia > Sequoia sempervirens. Next base: position 128,822,835 of record VDFB02000015.1, on the reverse strand, counting down.
TAATTTCAAATGGAATTGCAACTAGCTAGGGGAAGTTGTTTTGTAGTTGTTGTTTGTGCAGATAACAATCCACAGGTCCATCTACTATTTGAACAGTGCATTGGAGAAAAGGCATGTATTCAATTTTTTTGTCAGCTGCACATGGTGTGCATCGTGCAAGATCATTTTTTGATGTTTGCGTTAAAAAAACCATTTGTTTACATGACGTGCAAATTGGTTTGTATGGGGGCAAGTAGACATTTTTAGGCCTCAGTGTTCCAGTCACCTAGAATGGCAATGCACATGTAATTAGTGTCAAATTACAAGAATGCAATTTCAAAAGTTTTTACAAAAGCTATAAACAACATCACAATAGCAAGGCATGTATGACAATTGCTTTGAATCAACATCCTATACTATTATGTGAAACGTAAATGTTTTAGGTGTTTACTTCCATGTTTGAGGACTTACGTGGTTCTAGGAAGGATTTTGTAGATCCGTCATTGATCTCGTCAATGAAGTTGGACTATGTTGTTTTCATTACACTTGTGCCTTTTTCCCCAGACTAAATAATATTCCTGAACAATATGAAAGGGGTTTTTGCCAATGCTAGGATTAGTTGAAGTGTGGCATACAACTTTGCATGGCTGGTGGGGACTATAACCTGTAAAATATAGAATTGTTTAGATGGAGAATTCCAAGGAAAATTAGTTTAAGAATTCTATGGCACTAAACTAGATTAAAAATTGTATGTCATATAAACATGTACATTAATTTAATCAAAAGGAGAATGTTAAAATGTAAATGTTGTTAATGCAGAAAGGCGGCTTATAAGATGTACATTAATTGTGCAAAACATCTTACAGTAGCCATATCATCCTAGGAATCTCCATCTTTAACTTGCAACTCATATTGCATTGGCGCTTGATGGTGACTAGTAAGAACAATGCCAATTGCTCCAATAATGTATTGGTCATCTGATTGGATGAGCTGCAAGATGGTTGTGTTAGGAATCAGTCTATGTTCCTTGCAAAATTTGGCAATGGATTGAATGGTGCTTTGAGGGGTTAATACAAGGGAGTAGTCAACATCTCCTCTTTCATATTGTGTTTTTTTCCTAATGACAAAATTTGTGAGACGCACACTTGTATGAGACAATAACAACAATAGAAATGTGTCAATTAGTTTGTTGTTAATATTTATAGTGATTGTCATTTGGCCATGGTTGTCAACCAAATCAATATGCACAATTTTTGCTTTTGCTGGTGAGCCTGGATTTTTGCTAATAGTAGGGCCATAAATGGCTAAAATATCGCCTTCAAATGTTGAAGCCGATTGTTTTATGCATGTGTCAAGTATGCTTGATGGCTGCATAGTTTCTGCCTTCAATTTGTAAATTGAAATTTAAGCAATGACAAAAACTAAATGGACACTTAAGCATACATAAATTCAAGCTATATATGACATAAATGGGATACAACATTTACCTCTTTTCTTCTTGTTTGTCCTCCGAGTGATGGACATTTTGTGTTGTGTACAAAATGTGGCTAGTGTTTTGCAAGTGTTTCTGGCAATATATGCAATGAGATACTTGTCTCAAGAACAGATTAAAAAAAACTAAAAAGAAAGCATCAATGAGATCTAATATGGTTTTCAAGTTTGCTGGTGTCAACTGTTAAGCATTTACCTGTTTGTAGATGGTTTGAATGTTATGCCGCAACCTGGAAAATGTTAAGATATATGTTGTATGAACTAGTAAGACATGTTCCCACTGCAGGAATCAATTAAAATAATTATTATATGGATCTGCTTCAAGCTAGCTCTGTGATGCATAACAATTTTGAATTTGTGATTTGTTTGTAATGAAGAAATGTATGATGTGCAAAGTTGTAATATTTTTCATAATAACATATTTGTTTCAAAATAGTTGTCTACTCATTTGCAACAACATAAGCATGTGAGATATCTCCAAGAGTGTGATTGGTAGTGTTCTCTCCAGACAATAGCCAAAGCTGAAATCTACATTGGTAGAAAACACAAGCAGCGAGATACGAAGCTTATAGCAACTACAATGGAAGGATAAGTATTATGATTAGAGGCACGACCAACATGAAGAACAATTAATCCAACAATTTTTTCATACTTAAAAAAATTGCACATTGGTTTCTTGCAGTAGCAAGGAGCAATGATAATAGCACGTTGCAAAGAGAATGTTGATAGCAAATAGTTGCACTTGCAAAACTGTATACTATGTTGTCCAAATGACTGTATAATAGCATTGAAGTTGGTGTGAATAAATGGCAACAAGTGTAGAGAGATTAGAATTCTATTCCCTAGGACTACATTTGAAGGGATATTGCAAAGTGGTTTGACCAATATGTATCTAGTATTGTGAACTCAACAGTAGCAATTTCAATGCCATGTATCCAAAAGTGATCCAATAGACTGCCACCATGTGTTGTTGGCTTGTCAACAATCAACGACAGCTTTTGTTGTTGCATAAATTCAAGAAGTGTTTTTGTTGTTGTGGATTGTAACATGTCAATGTTAAAGTCTCTAGCGATAATCAATTTCAAATTAGGCGACAATGAGGTGACAACGATTTGTATTAAATTGAGAAGATCATGAATGGGTGTGTTTGGTGTCAAGTACAAATTTATGATGTAGAGAGTAATGTGCATATGCAATAGGTCAATGGTTATTTATTCTAGATATTTTGTCAAAAAATTGTCAAAGTTTTACACTGGAACTGTTTTCTTGCAACATGTTAATAGGCCATGCATTCCTGTTGTAGCATAACAATTGAATGTTTTGTTAAGGAAGCCAATGTGGTCAAGCACATTGTGTTTGGTTTCTTGGAAGCAAAGGATAGTTGCTTGAAGCATATCATGGTCATGGGAAATTTCTTGTGCGTGCAATGCAAAACTACGTGTATTCAAAGAGCACATGGTAAAATAACTTGGAGACACAAACAAAAGGCTATGTTGTACTTTCCACTGTGTCGAGGCCATAAGGCATTGCATTTCACCATTTACTTTTTCTGAGACTTTGAAGTTTTGTTCTTGTAGTTTATGCATGAGATATAGTGACTATATTTCTTACACGTGATAAGGTAGTGTATGCAAGACCATGTTGGTAGACCTTACATGGGTCAAAAGAAATTGTGTCCATTGTGAGCCCTTGTGCTCTATGAACAGTTCGTGTGCATGCAAGTTGCAAAGGAAATTGTGCTCGAGTGACTCTTTTTGTAGCTATCTCGACTTTTTTAATGATTCTTGTTATAGGTGTCCAAGTAGGAATAATACAATTTATGTATAGAATTTGCATTCTTTGTCGACATGATTTGCCAACAATGGAATCATTGAATTCTATCCAAACAATGTCTTCTTGGTCAGTTGTATGCAATTTGAAAATGCCATCTCCACCATTGACCAGCCCATCCTGTGTATCAATGTTGCTAGCAATCAATTTAACCAAAATGTCTTGCTTGAGCAAAATTATGCTAGGAAATGATGACTTTTGGGGTTGAAATTGAATGTTATCAATTGTTGTGTCTTGTTTATCAATTGCTTGTAAAACATAAAGCTTTGTCGATAAATAGTCTAGCATTTTTTTGTTGTGCATATCGACTACTCTATTTATGTGAAACAATTATGGTAACCGTGGATCATTTGGAGGTGTCTTAAAGCACATTGCATTCAAGTAGTCGATGTCTTCATTGGTTTGTTGACCAATCCTAACATGGTTAAGTATGGAAATGAAATGTTGATTTGTTTGTCTAATTACAGTATGCAATTCGAAGCACTTGACATTGTTGACCCAAAAGGTATATGGAATTTTCTCTTTATCTATTATTGGTTCTTCAAGTATCCAGGTGTCGCATATAGGTTGTGCTTGGTAGAAGTCACGAAAAAATATGATATCTATGCTCCCAAAATGTGTTGGTGTGTGCTTGATTTGACGAAGTCTTATGTCAATGCTGTAAAGCATTTTTGAACCAATCAATGACACTTCATCAATAAGGATAATTTGTAATTGGTCTAATTTTTTGCTTAAGGCATCAACTGTGTTTGAATCCAGAGGCAACATTTTTGAAGAATTGCATGGAAATTGGAAGATTGAATGTGCAGTAATGCCACCTGCAATGAATGCAACTTTTCCTGTTGAAGCAACAATAATTCCTTTAGGGTTGAGCAGGTCACTGTCTAGTTGTTTATCATAATATTGGATCATTGCTTCAAAAATTGCTTTAGTTGTGGTCTTTCCTGTGCTAGCCCCACTTGTTAAGAATAAGTAGAATGGTTTTTTCAGAGAAAGTCTTTTTGTCATCAGTATGTCCTTTACTATTGATTGTTGTTCTTTGTCCAATTGTCTTCGTAGTTTGTAGTATTCTTCATTTCTTAGTAGAAATGGATGTGCAATCTCTGAGAATAGTTTTTTGCAAAGTATTCTTCATATAGTTCAGGTCACTATGATTTCATACTTTTCCATGGGATTCTCCTATTTGTCCCTGTCGAATTCATTTCCAATGTCTATTGCTGGGCAGTTATTGTTTTTAGCTTTTGTGGAGGCTTCATCAATGTCGCCCCATTTAGAAATAGTTTACGCAGTGAACATCTTTTCGATATTTGCAACTTGTGTTTTGTTTGCATTAAATGTTGCACTCCATGTTTCATATCCAGTTAACAAGGTTTGCTCACTAGATCTAAAAGGCGCATACAACATAAGTTTTCCTCTGCAATAATTCTCAGGGTCAATGTGCGGATTGTATCTTACATAGCGTATGATCTATGGAGTTGCTCTTTTTTGCAGCTTCTTGGAGTTGCCCGAATAAAAAGCAGTGTATTCAACTAATGACAAACTATCAAGAGCTTTTGGTCGTTGTGTGTATTTTTCTATTATAGAGGCACACATGATGTTTTCAGAATCATTTTTCTCTTTTTCCAATAGCTTAGGGCTTTTTAACATGTACACTCTGCTTTCTAATGGTGCAATATTGATGAAAACAATTTTCCTTGAGCATTTCTGCAATGGCAATGAGAGAATGATGTGAACAACTTGATGACTAGACATTTGTTGATAGTTAAGAAATGTGTTTCCAAGCTTCTTTATAAATTGCACCTTTCCATCGTAAGCAACAATGCATTGTTGCCACAATTATCTGAAATGCAAGAGACAATGTTCTATCTTGTTTCGTCATATATGAGCTGCAGTAAGATGAAGTAGCATGTACATCTAAAATAAATTGTGTATTTGTATTTGCATACCATAGTTTGGGCACTTTCTTTGCAAAGGTATCTATCCAAATGTCAAAAGGGTCTCTTTTCAACATGACAATTTTGTGTGACAATGTTGATCGAAGCATTGTAATGTAGTCATTTTCATCAATCTCTAATTCTTGCAAGAAACTTTGAAATGAATGTTCCTTTGTGTAATGTTTATTTTCCAGTTGCTTAAAAAAAAAATCTTTCTCCTTGATTGTAGCATCAGGCACTGGAAGTGGTTCTAAAATTGTTGTTTTTCCCATTGGAGGCAAGGGGAAACTAAATCTGTAACTTGAGTTTTTGTATTTCTTGCAACTCTTTGTATGATGATGCGTTTGCATTTTGGCAAGGTTTGTATCAAGTAGCAATGATTCACATGAAACATACTTTTCCACAAAGCTTTCTATTTCACTATTTGAGCAATTGCCATAGATAGGTGCATTTTTATCCATAAGAAAAAATGAACATGCACGTTGCCTTAATTTTGGAATTCTATAACAAAAGAATAGTCCATGACTTCACCAAAGAGCTCATTATTTTTTAGCATCATTTTCTAGAATGTGTTGACCCTATGGTTGAAATAACGACTGCAAAGTACTGGATTCTTTATGATTTCAAAATCCAAGTCCCTATCTTCTATAGTTTCATTAGACTTGGATTGTTGTGAAATAAATATTTGGTGCAAAGCTTTGCACAATGGCTACCAGAAATGCTCAACACTTGTTAATGTTACAAAAAAAATTGGAGGTTGCAATTGTCTCATCATTGCAAATATGTTTTTTTTAGTGTTTTCTAGATAATCTAGCAAGGTTTGAATGCTTTTTAATGTTCTATAGCCCAATGGAGATCTAATATTTTTTCAAGCTTTGCTGGATTGCACACATCTTTTGCAAGCAATTTTTTACCTTTCAATTCAGTTTTTCATATGCAAATCCATGCCAGTGAGGATACTTGGTGAATAATAATTTTAATAGCTTTAAAAAATATATTTGTTATGTGTGTTGCAAAGTCATTGTCTTTATGCGTGGGAAGTTGGGCGGGCTCCCCCTCCCTCCTTTCTTTATCTCATCTCCGCATTGACGTGTTAGGAGGGCCAGTTGGGAGTTGAGGTGGCGAAAAGTAAAGGGCCAAGGGGGATGTAGAAGGGTGTGACTAGGATGTCGATCACGTAGTGGAGGTGACAATTCCCTTCCTAGAGCTCGAGGATGTTGTAGGCATCATTACCTCGAGGCCGTTTAATACAGATTAAATGCGACACGTTTGGATGGTTGTCATTAGCAAGGGTGGCAGCTGGCTAGTACCTAGCAGTAATTGAATTGTAGTGTTTAAGTGGGCAGTTTATCACCTTTATTTCATTCATCTGTGTTGTTCATACTAGTTAGTGGTGATTTTAGTGGCGAACTCTATTTGTTCTGGTGGTGGCGCTCATGGCGAAGCACTCTCGCTTCGTCATTGAGGTCTCTATGGATGGTGTGGCAAAGTTTGGGGCGGACACGCCAATCTCTCTAAAATCTTTGGCTAGACAAGCCTCCTTTAGAGAAATCAAAGACCAACGACTAAAGCGGATTCTCACAAACAAGGATCTACTAGTCTTGGTGGCGACAAAAATGATCCTGGGAGCTGGTCATTTGGCCAACAAGGAGTTCATAAGGGACAACCTTCACATCTCTTCTTGGTTTTTGGCCTCTCTTCTAGACAACGGTGAGTCTAAGGCCGAGGCCAAACTGTTGCTAGTTAATATGTTTTGAAAGGATTTGGTGGGTGGTTTAGATGAGGTGTTGAGCTTTGTTGTGAAGGGCAGAGGTGTTCCAAGGCTGAGTGACTTCACAATTGTTCGAGGCTCAGATGAGGCCATGAAGCTATTTCTGTTCCTTCTTGACTTGAGCGGTCTGGCGTTGACCAAACATAGAATGGTGGTGGCGGTGGCTATCAAATTCCTGAAGAAATTCTTCGGCCTGATGGTAGCGGGTGGTGTCGAGTGGGTAAAAGTCTTTGAAGAATTTGCTACTTTGAATAACTTTCTGTGAATTTCCTTTATGTAGATGTTGGTTCTGGTAATTTTTAGAGTTTCTTTCTCTTGTCCAATGGCATTCTCTAGTCTCGGGGTTTGTAATTTTGGTCTCTTAATGGCCATTTTGTGAATTTTGGGAGCTTGGGATTTGTCTGTTCATGGTTGGGGCTGAACCTTTATGGCCTTTTGGGTTGGTTGATGGCTTTGGTGGCTAGGTGGTGGGTTCTAGAAGGCTAGGTTTCTTGTTTCTGGTTGGTTGGGTTTCTCGTTTTGGCTTGTCTTCGGGGTGGTTTTCTGGTATAGCTGGTTGGGTTGGGTTTTGCTGGTACTTGATGGTGGAAACATTTCCTGCATTTGCAGACGATTGTACTCTCTTTATCTAATTTATAAATCAAACTTGCATATCAAAAAAATAAGTCATTGTCTTTATGCATAAGCTCCCATTTTGCTATTTTTTGGTATGTCAATTTTTGAGTAACGTCAGTTGGTCGAGCCAAATCATAAAACAAAGTTGGAAATTTCTCCTCTACATACATGTCCTGGAAAACACCAAAAGGTTTAAACCCTTTTGATGGTGCAATTTCAATGATTGTTGTGTCAAGGTCTTTGATTGATCGTGTTTCATTAAACCAATGTATAACTAATTCAATTATTGGTTCTTCATCATCTTCAAATGTGTCATCTTGCATACTTGGTTTTGTTTCACAATCTGTTTGCTTTTGTATTGTCTTCTTTACCAACAAGTCATTCCATTCTCTATTTATAGATATGTTCTCTTTTGTGTACAATGGTGTTTTGGATAGGGTAATTAAAGCATTCATGACTATAGCAAGTCTAGCATTACCTTGTGCGTATGCAATATCGTATTCTAGATTTCGTTTCAATCTAACTGCTATTGCCATGGTTTCATCTAGTTGCCTAGGCAATGCTTGTTTCACTTTATCAAAATCTACAAGAACATTGATGATTGTCCCAAGCAAGCCATATTGTGCTTGTTTATATCCCAGTTTCCTGATTTGAGCAAAAGCTATGCACAAAGACACAAGCCTTTCCTCTAGAGTAGTCAAAGAGTGAACAAAATCTATTTATGCATTTCATCTTATTCTTTAGGGCATGGAAAAATATGGGATCTTACCATCTAATGTGGCTTTTATACACTGTTTGTAAACGAGTTGTGTCCTATTGCTATATTTTTTTCATCCATCTGAATAGAAATCAAGGACAAAGCTTTTACAATTGCAACGTAAACTTTACAAATGTCGTGATGGAAATGAAGCATGTCGCAAATAGAGCATGGTTGAGTGGGTGTGTCGTTTATCATTTGCAAGGATGAGTTAACAGATTTTTGGATTGTATTGTTTTTTGTGCATATATGTTTTTCTTTTGTTGGTCGACAAGTAGCGTTTGTCTTCTAGACCATAGAATATGCATATGGCCTATGTTTCAATTTTGGAAAAGGTAAAGCATAAGCCTTTTCTACACTTTGCATTTGTTTTTTCAAACAACGTAATGATTGTTTTTGCGTTGGATTTTGGCTATGATCACAAAAGAATTTTACTTTGCATATGCAAATCATAATTTTTTTGTGCATTACACATTTGTTTTTTTAAAGAATGTAATGATTGTTGACAAATTGGCTTTGGGGTAGCTTTGTAAGACTGAATTACTCTTGTAAGATTGGCAATGGATAGGACATAAGTAGATTTTGTAGTCTATGACGCATTTGCATGAGATACTTACACATTGCGGATTTTCGCTTTTAGGTAGTGTATTGTCTCATGTGATTTTGATTTTGTTTCAGTTGGTGTATTTGTTGTTGTAGCTGTTTGTTTTTTATGAGGACTAATTACATTGTTTTTTATTTCCAATTCGGAAGTGCTTGTCATATGTTGAATACAAATTTGATCATTGATATGGATGTTGTGAGTCAATCGTTCTTTTTGTTCAAGCGGTTCATAATGACAATGTCCTGAGCTATTTGCAAAGCAAATTAAGTTTAGATTTTTCTTGGGATTCATGAAATTAGAGTATGTTTTGGCCCTGGGATACAAAGATGCTTTCCATATGTGTATTCTTGCAGCAAACATGTGGGACAACCATAGTACACAATTCAAATCCTTCAAGGCCACTTTGTGCATATGACATTCTAATCTTGGAAACCAATGATTGTATTTGCAATAGACGATTGTTGCTTCCTATGCTAGATTGATCGAAAGCGTCAAAACAAGCCAATGTATATTTGTTTTCAACTAAATGCATTGGCCAATGACTGCATCATAAATAATCACAAAGCAACTAGATCAAATTGTTCAGCAAGCAAAAAAGCTATAGCAACAAACATGATTAAATCACATGTAGTAGCAAATGTAGCCACTCTACAAAGTCCAAGTGTATCAAACGCATTTGTTATTGTTTTCCAAGTGTTTTTCAAGTTACAATATGTGATTTGCAAATGTTGTTGGATGTAATTGTATGTATTTAGCCATGAAAACACAAGCTCATAATGGCTAGCAACAAAAATTGTATCATGGAAAAGAATTGATATTGCAGGATTACATGCATCCTTGTTGAAATGCAAGTACATTGTTTTGTATGTTAAAGACCAAATGCATATTGGTATGCTTAGCTAGTATGCTAGCCATTTTAGATAGAATATGTCACCCCAAAGCCCATTTTCACCTCTATCGTTAATCTTTGTGGCTGAAAGCCTCATTCTTCATAATATGTGTTATTTTCATGTATATTATGCAATTTAGTTAGCAATGTTGAGTGCAAATTAGTATCATAGGAGCCTAAAGCTATAGGGCAGCGGTTGTGAAGGCAATGCAAGAAATGGTCCACAATACCATTGCGTAGCTCTTTCGATGTATAACGGTAATGAAGTAAAACATGCACTATGTCAAATAAGCAATCACCAACTTTGTAATTGAATGAGTCAATTTGAAAACAATGTGCATAGTGGAGAGCTTCATTGATTGACATGAAAGGTGCATTTGCACTTGGTTTGTAGATTTCTACTACAATTGGCTATTGTGACAGTTTTTATCTTTTAAGAATGTTTGTAAGAATGTTGCCAGATTTCATGTTGAAGGACAAGAAATACAAATTGTATTGATGCTATTTAGTACAGTAATTACTATAAAACAATGTGTGAAGCTTAAAATGATGAATACATAGAAAGAAGAATTGAACAGTCAATTACTCATCGCGATCAACAACAATGCAAAATTTGCAACTATAGCCTCTGGTTCACTACTATGCACTAAAAAGCGTACAAGGAAAGAACAAACTCTTAATATCAATTCATGTGACTAAAATGAGACTTGTTCTAGAACTACTGAGCAAGGTAGTGGATATTTGAAAATAGGCAAAAGAGAAACAAGGATGGTAATCTATTACTCACATTGATAAAAAATAATACAAAATATGTGACGATATTATGAAATTGGAAATCCTATGTTGTCCAGTCCCTTGAAAAAAGGAAGAAGATAAACTCAGCAATAGGAAATGAATCAAGGAAAAGCAAATAAATTGAGCAAAAGCAAATAAATTGATCAATTTTGGTATTAATCTTGTTATAGTTTTGAAATCCATCTATGGTTTCACCTTAGATACATATATGTGTACATACAGGCATATGCATATATATATACATAGGCATGTACATACATACATATATATATATATATGTATTAATGCAATTGTAACCTTGGAATTTGTGAGCAAATTTTTCTTTATGAATCTGTAAATAGTAGAAACTTTGTCGAGTAAAAGTGTTTTATGCTTTTTTCGTTTGGTCCAAGGAATCAAACGATAATGTGCAATGTCAAAAAAAGAGAGGATATTATGGTATATCTATGTGTTGCTGCAAGTGAAACTACGAAGTGCAATATGCAAGAAAATTTCAGCAATAGGAAATGAATAAAGGAAAAGCAAATAAATTGAGCAAAAGAAAATAAATTGATCAATTTTGGTATTAATCTTGTTATAGTTTTGAAATCCATCTATGGTTTCACCTTAGATACATATATGTGTAGATACAGGCATATGCATATATATATATATATACATAGGCATGTACATACATACATATATATATGCACGCGCACGCGCGCGTGTTTGTGTATTAATGCAATTGTAACCTTGGAATTTGTGAGCAAATTCTGCTTTATGAATCTATAAATAGTAGAAACTTTGTCGAGTAAAAGTGTTTTATGCTTTTTTCGTTTGGTCCAAGGAATCAAACGACAATGTGCAATGTCAAAAAAAGAGAGGATATTATGGTCTATCTGTGTGTTGCTGCAAGTGAAACTACGAAGTGCAATATGCAAGAAATTTTTTCTTTCTCAATTCCTAAGGAGCAACAATTTTGCAATGTCTAAGGCAATTCCACCAAGGTCCATGGAAACTATGAACTACCAAATTCTTGCAACAAAATTGTGTTTGAAAAATTACAATTTCCCTTGCTAGGATTAAAAACATAATCAAATATTTCTAATATGACTTTGGTGATTGATCAATAGTAACTAGAACAAAGCAGTTGCGACCAACATCGATGCCTAAATAATCATAGACGTTTCTGATTTTGTGAGGCTAGCCAATTTCTATAGGCTCCACTTTGCGTCCATGAACACCATCCTGTCAAAGGTTTTTTCTCTATCGCACTTGATCCCTATACCAAAATAGAGTGCATTACAAGTAATTGGAAGCAAATGATGGAGTCATTTTATGTATAATTGGAAATATAAGTGAAATATTGATTGAAATATGTAATTACCAACTGTACATAATATATTTGATGAATGTCACTGTAATAATATACAAGCAAAAGATAATAATAATGGATAAAGCAAAAAGCAATACACTGGTTACAAACCTAAAACTCTAATGCTTATTGTTTTGTGATTTCGATCTATAGAAAATATGGTTTTAGACTCAGTTTTACTAATAGTAACTAGAGCTTACCTTCCTCCAATGCAACTGAATAAGCATTTGGGATTTTCCCATGAATGACAACACTATCACAATTACATAAAGACCCATCGTTATCAAGTGTTTTCCTAAGGACCTGCACAAAAGCAGGAGAAGACAAAAGTAGAAAAAGGCTATAATTGCAAGGAATAACACAGGAAAATAGACTTGATGCATGACTATAGTTGTAATCTAGTAGGTTTTTTATATTTAACCAGAATAGTTTTCTTGCATAAAAAATAGGCTGCGATGTATAAAATAGGAATAAAAAATAGAGTCCACTTGTACATTTAGAACACAACACCTCATAAAGTTCCTCTGCTATGTATTCACACACGTAGTAGATGATCCAAGAAACAACCACCACCTGAGAACAAGAAGACACCTATCAATCTCAATAATAAATAGAAAATTTGTGTAACAATGCATTTCAATTTCCAACATCCAACATTAACATAAGTTTAAGACAAGGCATGTGAAATACTATGAACAACACCACCTATCCATAGAAACATTTGTAGTCAAGGCATGTGTATAGCAACAAAACATTAGCAATAAATAAGTGTATCACAATTTGCTATACAACTATGAGATACTCGTTATATTTTGTGGAATCGTTTTATCAATAGGGTATTTTGGCCTTTTTGTTTTCCAACTTGCTCATTTTTTGTTGGCATTTTCTCGCTTTGCCCATGCCTATTAATGTGTTCATTGGGAATCATGCTGACAATTTTAAATTTTTGTGATGCTAATGTTTCTAGGATTATTTTATTAAAAGGAAATTTTGGCCTTTTCTTTGCAATTTTGTCATTGGTTGTCGCGATTTTCCTTGGGGTTTTGTGTTTTTTTAATAAATTTAATTATTCTAATTAATTTAACGAATTACTAATGTTTTGTTGCTATTAGAAATATTCCAATGCTTTGTAATGTTCTTTGATATAGTTGTGTCTTCGCACCCAATGTTCTTGTTGATGCATGGTGTTTTAACGAGGACATTGTACATTTACTATTAGCACATTTAAATTTATTGTAAATAGATTGAAGTGCAGGTGTCATTAATGGCTTATGGTGTGAAGTTTTAACTCTATCGAGGAAAGGATTATTTGTGTTGTTTATTCATTCGCTCAAATTACATGCATGATGTACATGCATCAAAACATGCACAGTAGATCAGACATATCTTAAACAAATACACACCATTCAATGTCTATGACTGTTTCATGAACACACAATTAATTTGGATTGAAAAAATACAAAACCACGACCGAAATATCAAAACCCAATGAGGAAATTGCAAAGACAGAGATTAATCCATAAAAACATTCATCGATAAGGAACAACAGAGATCAAACCTTTGCATAAATGTAAAAAACGATTGAGAGGGTGAAATCTGTGTCTATTGAGAGAGTTTTTCTATCGTATTGGAAGCAAAAAATGAGGCTTTTATAAGTTCCTATATCTTTTACAATGTCGTTTTATAGTTTTTTACATCTCTGCATTTTATGGGTTAATGTCTATTGTTTGTTTTTCTCTGCATTTTATGGGTTAATGTCTACTCTTCCCTATCTTTGAGTGCTTTTATGGGTTAGTCTTTGTTATTGAGTTAAATACCTAACACCATACTTCATTAATGTTGACTTCTTTGCTGGCCACAATCAAGAATGGAACTAATCTTTTCTCTTCACACATGCATGCCAAGTGCACTTCAATCTATTAAATGTGTAGCACCCCTCCGGTTTGCTATCCTATTAGGCAGTGTGTTTATTTTGACAGACTCAGATACCTTGTTATGGTTTTATGATCGTTGGCTTTAGAGCGATGTGGATGTTATACTGTGATGAAATGATGCACTATATAGATGTTATGTTTCATGCTATGCTTTTGATTAGCATAGTTGTTAATATTGATATATGTTTATTTGTTGATTAATGATGCTTTACTTTCGTCAGTCTTAATGTGACTGTATTGGTGAAGGGGACGGGATTACATCACTTGCATGTGAGTGCTATGTGATTCCGTGATTTCTCTTCACAGTGTGACTTTTATGTTTTATCTATGTACGACATTCATTTTGATTACAGGATTGCAGGTACAGGACATCGTCTCCATCTGTTTTCACAGGTCTGAGCGTGTCCATATCCCAATGGTTTTATTGATTGGGAGATAGTAGCGGGGTTCCCTTGTCAAACCACAACCCTGTCATAGTGTGTCGTCAGTTTGTGTCTGGTATGTTGTTGAGTCATGTCGTTTTTGATGTTTTGATAATTTATTATCGGTGGGAATTATATGTGAAAATTAATGTTTAAGTGGATTGTAAATGATTATTTATGTATTTTAGATTAAAGTGGTTAAAAGCTTTAATTTAATTTAATTAATTAAATTTAGTTTATGTAGTAAAGTAATTTAATTCTAGTGGTTAAATTTATTAGATTAAGTAAATAAATAAATTAATTAAATTTATTTTGTTGGGTAAATAGATTAGTCAATTAAATTTAATTAAGCTAATAGTTTAATTGTATTTTTAAAGTGCATAGAATTAAATGATTTAAATTTATTTGAAATGAAGTTTTGTTTTAAATTATCTAAAAAACAAAATATCTTGAAAATGCATAAGGGGGGAAATAACTATGGTGGTTGAGGGGATATTTTGAAAATTTGAAAAAAGTTGGGGAAAATTAATTGGAGATATTTTTATTTTTTTGGAAAATTTGCTGTTAAAAAGAGAGGAAGGTTTTCTTTGGAAGGAATTATGAGAAATTGGAAATTGCAGAGCTGTTCCCAATTTCTGCTTTTTTTTAGAAGCTTTGATTTTTAATTTTGAAGAGGTTGTAAATCTTGCTGTAAATTCTTAGAAAATCTTTGTGGAAAAATTGGGAAGCTCAACTCCAGTTCCCAATTTCTTCAGACTTCAGTAAACAGGTTCCTTTAATTGCTTTTTTTTAGAAGCTTTGATTTTTAATTTTGAAGAGGTTGTAAATCTTGCTATAAATTCTTAGAAAATCTCTGTGGAAAAATTGGGAAATTCTTAGATTTTCTGTAGGGAAAACAAAAATTGAATGAGAAAATAAGAGAAAACAACAAAAAAAATTGCAAATCAAATTTTAACAGTAGAGAATTGAAAGGGAAAACAACATAATTTTTTGCAAATCTCTATTTAAATTGTGGAAATTGAGTTTCTCTGTAAAAATTGTGGAGATGGAATTCCTCTGTAAATTTTGTTTAAAAAAAAAAGGCCTCTTAGTTTGTCAATTTTTCTGTGGGAAAATTTCTTTCTTTGAATTTTTTTTTTTTCCCTTTCAGCAAGTGAGATTGAATCAAATTATATGTATATATATATATAAATTCAATTTATATGAATTTTATTTTTTTGTAAGAGTGCTTCTGTTAAAAAAAGAATTTTATTTTGTGCCGGGCTATAGCGTCGCATAGCAAATCTGGAATAGGGGTATTAAAAAAATAAAAAATAAAAATTATAGATGAAGTTGGGGGGCGACTGCCCCCACAACGCCCGCATAGAGGAGGCATTGCTTCGAGGCAGCGTCACTGCCTACACAACAACGTACCTCCCCATGGGAGGGCTACGTGGGCAGCAGTCCCCTGCCACAGCCGTGGCTGTTGTGTGCACCCGACTGTGGGTTGGGGGTTTTGTTTTTTTATCATAGGAAATGAGAATTAAATTTATGTTTAAATGTATATTTATTTAAGAATAATATGTTTTTTTAGTGCATGTAAGTAGAATTGGACAAGTTATGGTAAAAGATTTTATTTAAAAAATTGATTTTTATCATTAGTGAAATAGAGAAAATTGAAGTTAAACTCAGAGTCTTAGTTTTTTTTAATTTATAATGTAATATTAATTATAATGATTGATTACATGCAAAATGTAATTGCTTTACTTGGATTTAGAAAATCCTAAAGTAGGTTATTAAATTTTCTAAATTGTCTTTTCGTTATGTTATCTCTCTCATTCTTGTTGTTGGGTAAATGGAGTTATTTGTTTATGTAAGACTTCCAGATGTGTTTTCTTGAGATGGGGATTGTAACTTATGTTGGTTTAGCTTAGAAATAAATATGTTAGTGGAATTGATCCCTTAGGTTGTTAATATGGGAGTGGCTTTTCATGAGGGTCGACACACAAAGTGGTGTCAGGGTAACTCATGCAAAGTTAGTTTAATCAGTGAAAATTAAATAAATATGTTAGGGGAAAAGGGTAGTTTAAACACTTAACTTTTGTTAATGCCTTGTCAGAGATGGTAAAGACTTGGGATGAGACGAGAAGGCCTGGAATGGCGTGATCAATATCTTGTTTCTCAGAAAGATAATTGATTTTGCATTGGATTGCATGTCTGGCCGGGTTTCGTAAGAGGTCACCATGGTAACCCAATATGGGGGCTGGAGCCTAGGAAGATTCGCCAGGGTAACCCATGCAACTTTGTGATGACACTCCTCCTATGACAACAGTCAATCAGTTTTTTGTATTGTGCAGTTGATCATTGTTATCTGAAAGCATTGTAATCATTTTTTAGTTTTGTACTTGAGTAGTTTAGTATTGTTTTGCCTATGTCTAGAGGTTGTAGGTTTTCCTAGGAAGCTCTTTTACTATCTCCTAGCACGGAAGTTGGTCCTTCGGGTACCACATGGTTGGGTGGAACATGCACCTTACACCATTGGGTCCCCAGTTCTTGTTCGTGATGACGAGTACTTCCGGATTGGAAAGCTCATGTGTACCAGTGAATTTGTAATTCTATCATGTTCTCACTTGTATCTATTAGATACCTTGTAACTTGTAATTATATCACTCCTCATTTGTATTCAAGGAGAATATTTGTAATTTGTAATTGTAACACTTTTGTATAAACTATCTCATTTGGAAATGAGAGTTGTAATTGTAATATTGAATGGATGCAATGTACGAATGGATCATTATTGTACTTTATATTTTATGTGATGTATTTTAAATGTTAATAGATGTATGATCTTTAATTCATGAGTAATAATCTTATGTTATGTTTAGTAACTTTTGTTAGTAATGGGTATTGTAAGTAAGCGTCGTCACGTACCTTAGAGAATGTATGTATAAGTGTAGTTTACTTTACTTGTTTAATTACACTTTAAAAAAAAAAATTGTTCGCTTCCGTTATGTGTGTGACATTCTCTAGGGTTTCGTGGCGGGCATTACAAAATGAAAATAAAAATTAGGTCTGCATAAGTGCAAAATGTCTCCATATAAAATCATTTCATCAATTGGTAATGTTTTGTTGCTACTACAAGTATTTCATGGCTTTGTAATGTTCTTTGATATAGTCATGTCTTGACACCGAGTGCTTCTGTTAATGCATGGCGTTTTAACAAGGACATTTAGCATTTGCTAGTCCCTCATTTTCACTTATTATCAATAAAATGAAGTGCAACCACCATTAATGTATTTTGGTGTCAAGTTTTAAGATTGTTTACAAAAAATATTATATGCATTATTTATTCATTTGTAGAGATTATTTGATGGCGGTGAAATCCATAAAAAAAGAGGCATTTATAATTTCCTAAATCTTTTACACTGTCTTTTTTGTGCTATTTATTCATTTACTCAGATTGTTTGATGAGGGTGAAGGTTGTGTTTGTTGAGAGGGTCTATATCTATCGTGTTGGAAGCAACAAACAATGCATTTGAAAGTTGCCATATCTGTTACACTATTTCATATATTTTTTATGTCCCTCTAATGGGTTAATCATTGTTCTTCTTTATCATTGAATGCTTTTATGGGTTGATGTCTCTTGTTCAATTAAATACTTAACACCATAATTCATAAATGTCAAGTTCTTTGTTGACTACCACCAGCAATGCAAATAATCTTTTATCTGCCATGCATGCATGTCAGATGTTGTTCAATCTATCAAATGAAAATCAAATCTAGGTAAGTGCAAAATTTTCCAGTGTAAAGTTTGTTATATTTCATCAATATGCAATGTTTTTTTGTTAAGCACATCCAGTTCTTCAATGAGGTTACATTCATAATTTTGTATCTTTTCTCTTCATTTCACTAACTAATAATGGAAGTAGTGTTTTTTCTACATGCACACATGCCAACTACACTTCAATCTATTAAATGAAAATGAGAATGAGGTATAAATAAGTGCAAAATGTCTCGATATAAAATTATTCCATCAATTGGTAATATTTTGTTGTGACTAGACATATTTCATGGATTTGTATATCTCCGCTGCTCCCTATCATGACTGCTTTTATGGGTTAATCTTTGTTGGTCAGTTAAAGACTTAACACCATAATCCATTAATGTCGACTTCTCTATTAGCCATCAGTAACAATGCAACTAATCTTTTCTCTGTCACACATGCATGTCAACTGCACTTAAATCTATCAAATGAAAATTAGGTCTAATTAGCTACAAAATTTGTCAATGTAAAATGTGTCTGTTGAGAGGATTCATAACTATCCTATTGGTATGCATACTATAACAAATATCTCTGCATCGTTTTAAAGCACTTGTGTTGTCTTTACCATGTTTAGCGTCTCAGAAAGGTTTTTCATAATTCACTCATGATTTTTGTAACAGTTATTGATGCAAAGACTAATGTTTTCTATGCAATATTGCCTATTTATGCATTGATTGAAAATCATCCCACTAATGTTTATCCTATGGTTTGTGGCATTATTTTATTGAAAGGGAGTTTGGTCTTTTTTTTTGCAATTTTCCCATTCAATCCAAATTAATAGTGTGTCCATGAAACAACAATAGTCATTGAAACATGTCTATCTGTTCAAGATATACCTCATGATTGATGTATTTTTTGATCCATGGGCATCATGCATATCTTCAAGAAACAAGACTTCTGCTCAAGATGTCTATTTGAAACTATTAAAATGAATTTTGGTCTATTTTTTTCATTTTTCTCATTGCTTGTTTATATTTTGATTCTGGTTTTGTATTTCCCCAATTGCAAATTATTCTTCGGAACAGTGAATCAAAAAATTCATCAATTCCTAACATTTTGTTCCTATACACATGTATTCATTGCAAGTGTTTTTGTGAACACATGATGGCATTGTTAATAGCAGTTCACATGCCTTGTGTGTGTGAAGATATTTTGCATATATTTAGATCTAATTTTCATTTATTGTCATCAGATTCAAGTGTGGTTGCCATCAATGGATTATGGTACTAAGTTTTACAGCTGTCACCCAAAGGATTCTTGTCTGTGAAATTGAAAGATGTCTATGTATTCAAGATATATGTCATGTATCGTGTATGTCTTGATGCATGGACCTCGTGTATATCTTGAACAGATAACACTTCTATTCAAGATGTCTATTTTCATTGTTTAAATCGAATCTAGTAGCTCTTTCTTTTACAATTTTTGCACTGGACCAGATATTTTGGCCATTGTTTTCTATTTTCTAAATTGCAAATTATCGTCGAGCCGAAGAAACAGAAAAATTTCATCCACTTCTAATGTCGTGTTGCTTTAGACATATTTTCACTGTGAACACCTGTGGTGGGTAGGTTGCATTGTTGATAGTAATTAACATGCCCAATTGGAAATTGGAATGCATCTTTACATAGATTTTATTTAATATTAAGATTGATAGGTGCATTGATAATGGAAGCACTAGCTTACTGCTACATCACAATCAATAGAAGTGTAACAACCTCTCAATTAATCACTAATAAAATATGTAAATCAACGAATAACATGAAGCTACTGTAGATCAATCTAAAGTAGTTAAACAAACAATTAAATTTTTTTCTTCTAAAATGTAAAATGATTATGACTATTACCATTATCATATCATTATCACAAATCTATTTACAATATCTTGGCATAAGTATAAAATTTGAATCATAATAAGTTACAGAAATTAGATTAATAACATATGCAACCAATCATAATTATAATTGCCATGCTCTCTCATAACAATTCAAAGCTATCATGTTGTAGATGACAAATTTACTCAACTGAATAAATAAGACTCAAAATAAACAATGTATCACCATTCAAGCATTATTTAATCTATACCATTTACTTCTTTAACTTAAAATGGAAAGAGAATGAGTCTATTTACAATACTTGATGTAACTTTAAAACTCAAGCATTTTGTATGTAGATGTACAGATACACACACTTAAAAACTAATTGATGACATACACAATAAAATTAATTACAATATGCATGCTCTTCCATAGAAAATTGAAATTGTAAAGGACAATAAATAAAAATATGTGAATAGATGAACACTTGCATTACAAACCCTTCTCTATTTCCTTTATTTATAATTTTATGCAGAAGAGAGAGAGTATCATCAAGGTGATATCCACCCTACCATGAAGCATTAGCTTCCCCGTGCTAGCCTACTTGGAGAAGCCCGACCCATCACAAGGATCTAGCAATATGAGGCAACATGCATGATGGAATCTAGTTCACTACGTGAACACTGTCAAGATAGCATACTTATATGTCCAGCAAGCCCATAACTGACTTCTAATCTCTTAAATTTTAGCTTAAATAATATATATCTCAAACTAATGATGTTTAGGGATCAGTCCACCAAGCAATACAATCTTCAATGCTATCAAATTTATTGATTCTATTCAAAATAAGTAGATTTAGGGACAAGAGGTCCTTCTCCTCCGTTGTTGTTTCCCCAATCTAGAATCCTTCTAGAATCAATAAAGGGATAATACAAATTGATAAACTCAGTCCATTCCATGATAATACCTTTGCATATAATGATAATATCCATTGGAATCATGTGTTTTCATCATATACTACTTAACAATTTCCAATTTGCTGATTGGGACAAAACAGGACAGCGCTTAAACCACCATATCTTCCACATTTTCAAGTCAAATTTAAAACTTTGATATGTTCCGGAAAGGTGGAAGGATGGAGAACAAAACCCAGAAGTGGTTTTCCATGAATCCCAGCCACTTAAGACCAGTTTTATCTGACCTATAACTCACTATT
>VDFB02000015.1:128747690-128801528 GCA_007258455.2 Sequoia sempervirens | reverse complement strand
CATGCACTATGTCAAATAAGCAATCACCAACTTTGTAATTGAATGAGTCAATTTGAAAACAATGTGCATAGTGGAGAGCTTCATTGATTGACATGAAAGGTGCATTTGCACTTGGTTTGTAGATTTCTACTACAATTGGCTATTGTGACAGTTTTTATCTTTTAAGAATGTTTGTAAGAATGTTGCCAGATTTCATGTTGAAGGACAAGAAATACAAATTGTATTGATGCTATTTAGTACAGTAATTACTATAAAACAATGTGTGAAGCTTAAAATGATGAATACATAGAAAGAAGAATTGAACAGTCAATTACTCATCGCGATCAACAACAATGCAAAATTTGCAACTATAGCCTCTGGTTCACTACTATGCACTAAAAAGCGTACAAGGAAAGAACAAACTCTTAATATCAATTCATGTGACTAAAATGAGACTTGTTCTAGAACTACTGAGCAAGGTAGTGGATATTTGAAAATAGGCAAAAGAGAAACAAGGATGGTAATCTATTACTCACATTGATAAAAAATAATACAAAATATGTGACGATATTATGAAATTGGAAATCCTATGTTGTCCAGTCCCTTGAAAAAAGGAAGAAGATAAACTCAGCAATAGGAAATGAATCAAGGAAAAGCAAATAAATTGAGCAAAAGCAAATAAATTGATCAATTTTGGTATTAATCTTGTTATAGTTTTGAAATCCATCTATGGTTTCACCTTAGATACATATATGTGTACATACAGGCATATGCATATATATATACATAGGCATGTACATACATACATATATATATATATATGTATTAATGCAATTGTAACCTTGGAATTTGTGAGCAAATTTTTCTTTATGAATCTGTAAATAGTAGAAACTTTGTCGAGTAAAAGTGTTTTATGCTTTTTTCGTTTGGTCCAAGGAATCAAACGATAATGTGCAATGTCAAAAAAAGAGAGGATATTATGGTATATCTATGTGTTGCTGCAAGTGAAACTACGAAGTGCAATATGCAAGAAAATTTCAGCAATAGGAAATGAATAAAGGAAAAGCAAATAAATTGAGCAAAAGAAAATAAATTGATCAATTTTGGTATTAATCTTGTTATAGTTTTGAAATCCATCTATGGTTTCACCTTAGATACATATATGTGTAGATACAGGCATATGCATATATATATATATATACATAGGCATGTACATACATACATATATATATGCACGCGCACGCGCGCGTGTTTGTGTATTAATGCAATTGTAACCTTGGAATTTGTGAGCAAATTCTGCTTTATGAATCTATAAATAGTAGAAACTTTGTCGAGTAAAAGTGTTTTATGCTTTTTTCGTTTGGTCCAAGGAATCAAACGACAATGTGCAATGTCAAAAAAAGAGAGGATATTATGGTCTATCTGTGTGTTGCTGCAAGTGAAACTACGAAGTGCAATATGCAAGAAATTTTTTCTTTCTCAATTCCTAAGGAGCAACAATTTTGCAATGTCTAAGGCAATTCCACCAAGGTCCATGGAAACTATGAACTACCAAATTCTTGCAACAAAATTGTGTTTGAAAAATTACAATTTCCCTTGCTAGGATTAAAAACATAATCAAATATTTCTAATATGACTTTGGTGATTGATCAATAGTAACTAGAACAAAGCAGTTGCGACCAACATCGATGCCTAAATAATCATAGACGTTTCTGATTTTGTGAGGCTAGCCAATTTCTATAGGCTCCACTTTGCGTCCATGAACACCATCCTGTCAAAGGTTTTTTCTCTATCGCACTTGATCCCTATACCAAAATAGAGTGCATTACAAGTAATTGGAAGCAAATGATGGAGTCATTTTATGTATAATTGGAAATATAAGTGAAATATTGATTGAAATATGTAATTACCAACTGTACATAATATATTTGATGAATGTCACTGTAATAATATACAAGCAAAAGATAATAATAATGGATAAAGCAAAAAGCAATACACTGGTTACAAACCTAAAACTCTAATGCTTATTGTTTTGTGATTTCGATCTATAGAAAATATGGTTTTAGACTCAGTTTTACTAATAGTAACTAGAGCTTACCTTCCTCCAATGCAACTGAATAAGCATTTGGGATTTTCCCATGAATGACAACACTATCACAATTACATAAAGACCCATCGTTATCAAGTGTTTTCCTAAGGACCTGCACAAAAGCAGGAGAAGACAAAAGTAGAAAAAGGCTATAATTGCAAGGAATAACACAGGAAAATAGACTTGATGCATGACTATAGTTGTAATCTAGTAGGTTTTTTATATTTAACCAGAATAGTTTTCTTGCATAAAAAATAGGCTGCGATGTATAAAATAGGAATAAAAAATAGAGTCCACTTGTACATTTAGAACACAACACCTCATAAAGTTCCTCTGCTATGTATTCACACACGTAGTAGATGATCCAAGAAACAACCACCACCTGAGAACAAGAAGACACCTATCAATCTCAATAATAAATAGAAAATTTGTGTAACAATGCATTTCAATTTCCAACATCCAACATTAACATAAGTTTAAGACAAGGCATGTGAAATACTATGAACAACACCACCTATCCATAGAAACATTTGTAGTCAAGGCATGTGTATAGCAACAAAACATTAGCAATAAATAAGTGTATCACAATTTGCTATACAACTATGAGATACTCGTTATATTTTGTGGAATCGTTTTATCAATAGGGTATTTTGGCCTTTTTGTTTTCCAACTTGCTCATTTTTTGTTGGCATTTTCTCGCTTTGCCCATGCCTATTAATGTGTTCATTGGGAATCATGCTGACAATTTTAAATTTTTGTGATGCTAATGTTTCTAGGATTATTTTATTAAAAGGAAATTTTGGCCTTTTCTTTGCAATTTTGTCATTGGTTGTCGCGATTTTCCTTGGGGTTTTGTGTTTTTTTAATAAATTTAATTATTCTAATTAATTTAACGAATTACTAATGTTTTGTTGCTATTAGAAATATTCCAATGCTTTGTAATGTTCTTTGATATAGTTGTGTCTTCGCACCCAATGTTCTTGTTGATGCATGGTGTTTTAACGAGGACATTGTACATTTACTATTAGCACATTTAAATTTATTGTAAATAGATTGAAGTGCAGGTGTCATTAATGGCTTATGGTGTGAAGTTTTAACTCTATCGAGGAAAGGATTATTTGTGTTGTTTATTCATTCGCTCAAATTACATGCATGATGTACATGCATCAAAACATGCACAGTAGATCAGACATATCTTAAACAAATACACACCATTCAATGTCTATGACTGTTTCATGAACACACAATTAATTTGGATTGAAAAAATACAAAACCACGACCGAAATATCAAAACCCAATGAGGAAATTGCAAAGACAGAGATTAATCCATAAAAACATTCATCGATAAGGAACAACAGAGATCAAACCTTTGCATAAATGTAAAAAACGATTGAGAGGGTGAAATCTGTGTCTATTGAGAGAGTTTTTCTATCGTATTGGAAGCAAAAAATGAGGCTTTTATAAGTTCCTATATCTTTTACAATGTCGTTTTATAGTTTTTTACATCTCTGCATTTTATGGGTTAATGTCTATTGTTTGTTTTTCTCTGCATTTTATGGGTTAATGTCTACTCTTCCCTATCTTTGAGTGCTTTTATGGGTTAGTCTTTGTTATTGAGTTAAATACCTAACACCATACTTCATTAATGTTGACTTCTTTGCTGGCCACAATCAAGAATGGAACTAATCTTTTCTCTTCACACATGCATGCCAAGTGCACTTCAATCTATTAAATGTGTAGCACCCCTCCGGTTTGCTATCCTATTAGGCAGTGTGTTTATTTTGACAGACTCAGATACCTTGTTATGGTTTTATGATCGTTGGCTTTAGAGCGATGTGGATGTTATACTGTGATGAAATGATGCACTATATAGATGTTATGTTTCATGCTATGCTTTTGATTAGCATAGTTGTTAATATTGATATATGTTTATTTGTTGATTAATGATGCTTTACTTTCGTCAGTCTTAATGTGACTGTATTGGTGAAGGGGACGGGATTACATCACTTGCATGTGAGTGCTATGTGATTCCGTGATTTCTCTTCACAGTGTGACTTTTATGTTTTATCTATGTACGACATTCATTTTGATTACAGGATTGCAGGTACAGGACATCGTCTCCATCTGTTTTCACAGGTCTGAGCGTGTCCATATCCCAATGGTTTTATTGATTGGGAGATAGTAGCGGGGTTCCCTTGTCAAACCACAACCCTGTCATAGTGTGTCGTCAGTTTGTGTCTGGTATGTTGTTGAGTCATGTCGTTTTTGATGTTTTGATAATTTATTATCGGTGGGAATTATATGTGAAAATTAATGTTTAAGTGGATTGTAAATGATTATTTATGTATTTTAGATTAAAGTGGTTAAAAGCTTTAATTTAATTTAATTAATTAAATTTAGTTTATGTAGTAAAGTAATTTAATTCTAGTGGTTAAATTTATTAGATTAAGTAAATAAATAAATTAATTAAATTTATTTTGTTGGGTAAATAGATTAGTCAATTAAATTTAATTAAGCTAATAGTTTAATTGTATTTTTAAAGTGCATAGAATTAAATGATTTAAATTTATTTGAAATGAAGTTTTGTTTTAAATTATCTAAAAAACAAAATATCTTGAAAATGCATAAGGGGGGAAATAACTATGGTGGTTGAGGGGATATTTTGAAAAATTTGAAAAAAGTTGGGGAAAATTAATTGGAGATATTTTATTTTTTTGGAAAATTTGCTGTTAAAAAGAGAGGAAGGTTTTCTTTGGAAGGAATTATGAGAAATTGGAAATTGCAGAGCTGTTCCCAATTTCTGCTTTTTTTTAGAAGCTTTGATTTTTAATTTTGAAGAGGTTGTAAATCTTGCTGTAAATTCTTAGAAAATCTTTGTGGAAAAATTGGGAAGCTCAACTCCAGTTCCCAATTTCTTCAGACTTCAGTAAACAGGTTCCTTTAATTGCTTTTTTTTAGAAGCTTTGATTTTTAATTTTGAAGAGGTTGTAAATCTTGCTATAAATTCTTAGAAAATCTCTGTGGAAAAATTGGGAAATTCTTAGATTTTCTGTAGGGAAAACAAAAATTGAATGAGAAAATAAGAGAAAACAACAAAAAAAATTGCAAATCAAATTTTAACAGTAGAGAATTGAAAGGGAAAACAACATAATTTTTTGCAAATCTCTATTTAAATTGTGGAAATTGAGTTTCTCTGTAAAAATTGTGGAGATGGAATTCCTCTGTAAATTTTGTTTAAAAAAAAAAGGCCTCTTAGTTTGTCAATTTTTCTGTGGGAAAATTTCTTTTGAATTTTTTTTTTTTCCCTTTCAGCAAGTGAGATTGAATCAAATTATATGTATATATATATATAAATTCAATTTATATGAATTTTATTTTTTTGTAAGAGTGCTTCTGTTAAAAAAAGAATTTTATTTTGTGCCGGGCTATAGCGTCGCATAGCAAATCTGGAATAGGGGTATTAAAAAAATAAAAAATAAAAATTATAGATGAAGTTGGGGGGCGACTGCCCCCACAACGCCCGCATAGAGGAGGCATTGCTTCGAGGCAGCGTCACTGCCTACACAACAACGTACCTCCCCATGGGAGGGCTACGTGGGCAGCAGTCCCCTGCCACAGCCGTGGCTGTTGTGTGCACCCGACTGTGGGTTGGGGGTTTTGTTTTTTTATCATAGGAAATGAGAATTAAATTTATGTTTAAATGTATATTTATTTAAGAATAATATGTTTTTTTAGTGCATGTAAGTAGAATTGGACAAGTTATGGTAAAAGATTTTATTTAAAAAATTGATTTTTATCATTAGTGAAATAGAGAAAATTGAAGTTAAACTCAGAGTCTTAGTTTTTTTTAATTTATAATGTAATATTAATTATAATGATTGATTACATGCAAAATGTAATTGCTTTACTTGGATTTAGAAAATCCTAAAGTAGGTTATTAAATTTTCTAAATTGTCTTTTCGTTATGTTATCTCTCTCATTCTTGTTGTTGGGTAAATGGAGTTATTTGTTTATGTAAGACTTCCAGATGTGTTTTCTTGAGATGGGGATTGTAACTTATGTTGGTTTAGCTTAGAAATAAATATGTTAGTGGAATTGATCCCTTAGGTTGTTAATATGGGAGTGGCTTTTCATGAGGGTCGACACACAAAGTGGTGTCAGGGTAACTCATGCAAAGTTAGTTTAATCAGTGAAAATTAAATAAATATGTTAGGGGAAAAGGGTAGTTTAAACACTTAACTTTTGTTAATGCCTTGTCAGAGATGGTAAAGACTTGGGATGAGACGAGAAGGCCTGGAATGGCGTGATCAATATCTTGTTTCTCAGAAAGATAATTGATTTTGCATTGGATTGCATGTCTGGCCGGGTTTCGTAAGAGGTCACCATGGTAACCCAATATGGGGGCTGGAGCCTAGGAAGATTCGCCAGGGTAACCCATGCAACTTTGTGATGACACTCCTCCTATGACAACAGTCAATCAGTTTTTTGTATTGTGCAGTTGATCATTGTTATCTGAAAGCATTGTAATCATTTTTTAGTTTTGTACTTGAGTAGTTTAGTATTGTTTTGCCTATGTCTAGAGGTTGTAGGTTTTCCTAGGAAGCTCTTTTACTATCTCCTAGCACGGAAGTTGGTCCTTCGGGTACCACATGGTTGGGTGGAACATGCACCTTACACCATTGGGTCCCCAGTTCTTGTTCGTGATGACGAGTACTTCCGGATTGGAAAGCTCATGTGTACCAGTGAATTTGTAATTCTATCATGTTCTCACTTGTATCTATTAGATACCTTGTAACTTGTAATTATATCACTCCTCATTTGTATTCAAGGAGAATATTTGTAATTTGTAATTGTAACACTTTTGTATAAACTATCTCATTTGGAAATGAGAGTTGTAATTGTAATATTGAATGGATGCAATGTACGAATGGATCATTATTGTACTTTATATTTTATGTGATGTATTTTAAATGTTAATAGATGTATGATCTTTAATTCATGAGTAATAATCTTATGTTATGTTTAGTAACTTTTGTTAGTAATGGGTATTGTAAGTAAGCGTCGTCACGTACCTTAGAGAATGTATGTATAAGTGTAGTTTACTTTACTTGTTTAATTACACTTTAAAAAAAAAAATTGTTCGCTTCCGTTATGTGTGTGACATTCTCTAGGGTTTCGTGGCGGGCATTACAAAATGAAAATAAAAATTAGGTCTGCATAAGTGCAAAATGTCTCCATATAAAATCATTTCATCAATTGGTAATGTTTTGTTGCTACTACAAGTATTTCATGGCTTTGTAATGTTCTTTGATATAGTCATGTCTTGACACCGAGTGCTTCTGTTAATGCATGGCGTTTTAACAAGGACATTTAGCATTTGCTAGTCCCTCATTTTCACTTATTATCAATAAAATGAAGTGCAACCACCATTAATGTATTTTGGTGTCAAGTTTTAAGATTGTTTACAAAAAATATTATATGCATTATTTATTCATTTGTAGAGATTATTTGATGGCGGTGAAATCCATAAAAAAAGAGGCATTTATAATTTCCTAAATCTTTTACACTGTCTTTTTTGTGCTATTTATTCATTTACTCAGATTGTTTGATGAGGGTGAAGGTTGTGTTTGTTGAGAGGGTCTATATCTATCGTGTTGGAAGCAACAAACAATGCATTTGAAAGTTGCCATATCTGTTACACTATTTCATATATTTTTTATGTCCCTCTAATGGGTTAATCATTGTTCTTCTTTATCATTGAATGCTTTTATGGGTTGATGTCTCTTGTTCAATTAAATACTTAACACCATAATTCATAAATGTCAAGTTCTTTGTTGACTACCACCAGCAATGCAAATAATCTTTTATCTGCCATGCATGCATGTCAGATGTTGTTCAATCTATCAAATGAAAATCAAATCTAGGTAAGTGCAAAATTTTCCAGTGTAAAGTTTGTTATATTTCATCAATATGCAATGTTTTTTTGTTAAGCACATCCAGTTCTTCAATGAGGTTACATTCATAATTTTGTATCTTTTCTCTTCATTTCACTAACTAATAATGGAAGTAGTGTTTTTTCTACATGCACACATGCCAACTACACTTCAATCTATTAAATGAAAATGAGAATGAGGTATAAATAAGTGCAAAATGTCTCGATATAAAATTATTCCATCAATTGGTAATATTTTGTTGTGACTAGACATATTTCATGGATTTGTATATCTCCGCTGCTCCCTATCATGACTGCTTTTATGGGTTAATCTTTGTTGGTCAGTTAAAGACTTAACACCATAATCCATTAATGTCGACTTCTCTATTAGCCATCAGTAACAATGCAACTAATCTTTTCTCTGTCACACATGCATGTCAACTGCACTTAAATCTATCAAATGAAAATTAGGTCTAATTAGCTACAAAATTTGTCAATGTAAAATGTGTCTGTTGAGAGGATTCATAACTATCCTATTGGTATGCATACTATAACAAATATCTCTGCATCGTTTTAAAGCACTTGTGTTGTCTTTACCATGTTTAGCGTCTCAGAAAGGTTTTTCATAATTCACTCATGATTTTTGTAACAGTTATTGATGCAAAGACTAATGTTTTCTATGCAATATTGCCTATTTATGCATTGATTGAAAATCATCCCACTAATGTTTATCCTATGGTTTGTGGCATTATTTTATTGAAAGGGAGTTTGGTCTTTTTTTTTGCAATTTTCCCATTCAATCCAAATTAATAGTGTGTCCATGAAACAACAATAGTCATTGAAACATGTCTATCTGTTCAAGATATACCTCATGATTGATGTATTTTTTGATCCATGGGCATCATGCATATCTTCAAGAAACAAGACTTCTGCTCAAGATGTCTATTTGAAACTATTAAAATGAATTTTGGTCTATTTTTTTCATTTTTCTCATTGCTTGTTTATATTTTGATTCTGGTTTTGTATTTCCCCAATTGCAAATTATTCTTCGGAACAGTGAATCAAAAAATTCATCAATTCCTAACATTTTGTTCCTATACACATGTATTCATTGCAAGTGTTTTTGTGAACACATGATGGCATTGTTAATAGCAGTTCACATGCCTTGTGTGTGTGAAGATATTTTGCATATATTTAGATCTAATTTTCATTTATTGTCATCAGATTCAAGTGTGGTTGCCATCAATGGATTATGGTACTAAGTTTTACAGCTGTCACCCAAAGGATTCTTGTCTGTGAAATTGAAAGATGTCTATGTATTCAAGATATATGTCATGTATCGTGTATGTCTTGATGCATGGACCTCGTGTATATCTTGAACAGATAACACTTCTATTCAAGATGTCTATTTTCATTGTTTAAATCGAATCTAGTAGCTCTTTCTTTTACAATTTTTGCACTGGACCAGATATTTTGGCCATTGTTTTCTATTTTCTAAATTGCAAATTATCGTCGAGCCGAAGAAACAGAAAAATTTCATCCACTTCTAATGTCGTGTTGCTTTAGACATATTTTCACTATGAACATCTGTGGTGGGTAGGTTGCATTGTTGATAGTAATTAACATGCCCAATTGGAAATTGAAATGCATCTTTACATAGATTTTATTTACTATTAAGATTGATAGGTGCATTGATAATGGAAGCACTAGCTGCAATCAATAGAAGTGTAACAACCTCTTAATTAATCACTAATAAAATATGTAAATCAACAAATAACATGAGGCTACTGTAGATCAATCTAAAGTAGTTAAACAAACGATTAATTTTTTTTTTCTTCTAAAATGTAAAATGATTCTGACTATTACCATTATCATATCATTATCACAAATCTATTTACAATATCTTGGCATAAGTATAAAATTTGAATCATAATAAGTTACAAAAATCAGATTAATAACATATGCAACCAATTGTAATTATAACTGCCATGCTCTCTCATAACAATTCAAAGATATCATGTTGTAGATGACGAATTTACTCAACTGAATAAATAAGACTCAAAATAAACAATATATCACCATTCAAGCATTATTTAATCTATACCATTTACTTCTTTAACTTAAAATGGAAAGAGAATGAGTCTATTTACAATACTTGGTGTAACTTTAAAACTCAAGCATTTTGTATGTAGATGTAGATACACACACTTACAAACTAATTGATGACATACACAATAAAATTAATTACAATATCCATGCTCTTCCATAGAAAATTCAAACTGTAAAGGACAATATATAAAAATATGTGAATATATGCATATATGAACATTGCATTACAAACCCTTCTCTATTTCCTTTATTTATAATCTTATGCAGAAGAGAGAGAGCATCATCAAGGTGATATCCACCCTACCATGAAGCATTAGCTTCCCCGTGCTACTCCACTTGGAGAAGCCCGACCCATAACAAGGATCTAGCAATATGAGGCAACATGCATGATGGAATCTAGTTCACTGCGTGAACACTGTCAAGATAGCATACTTATATGTCCATGCAACATATATCTAATGCACTAAATTCCAATGAACATATTTATGTGAAAGAGAATATAACTCACTATGACAACCAGACATTCAAAATATGGATAAGCAATACCAACAAGCAAGCCCATAACTGACTTCTAATCTCTTAAATTTTAGCTTAAATAATATATATCTCAAACTAATGATGTTTAGGGATCAGTCCACCAAGCAATACAATCTTCAATGCTATCAAATTTATTGATTCTATTCAAAATAAGTAGATTTAGGGACAAGAGGTCCTTCTCCTCCGTTGTTGTTTCCCCAATCTAGAATCCTTCTAGAATCAATAAAGGGATAATACAAATTGATAAACTCAGTCCATTCCATGATAATACCTTTGCATATAATGATAATATCCATTGGAATCATGTGTTTTCATCATATACTACTTAACAATTTCCAATTTGCTGATTGGGACAAAACAGGACAGCGCTTAAACCACCATATCTTCCACATTTTCAAGTCAAATTTAAAACTTTGATATGTTCCGGAAAGGTGGAAGGATGGAGAACAAAACCCAGAAGTGGTTTTCCATGAATCCCAGCCACTTAAGACCAGTTTTATCTGACCTATAACTCACTATTTACTCAAACAGCAGTTTGACCACATGATAGTCTTATAATTTTTGTTATTTGAATCCTTTGGTAAGCAACCAACTAATTGGATAGCAAAATAGTGGTTATATTCATGAAAACCTTGGATGGCATTCTATAAGAATTAAGGGTTCATATAATTGAAAGAATTATGAGACAAGACATCATTGGCTTCACACTCTAATATGATGTTGAACACATAGTTTCCAGAAAGATATATATATATATATATATATATTGAGAGGTCATACACACTTCCATATAAAACTGATTCAACGGTTTCCATTCTAACCTCAAATATAATTAACTCATGACAGATCATACAAATGGCCAAATTGCTTTTAATAATTTTGAAGAGCAATAAAACCTATACCAACAAGGATCTATGTGGAGAAATAACACAAGGAGGAACCAACATTATCCTACAGAGTTTAGCTTCACTGTCATTATCATTAAAGGTCTACATAAGGGAAAGCAAAAAAATAAATCAAATGGAGGAAGACAATGCTCTCAGCCAAATAAGGGCATCCTTTGCATATAGATTCAGATGTTTAGACTAGTATGAGGGAAACATTTATGGAAGAATAAGCAGTAGGGTACCTGTATTATTCAGCCAAGAAGAATCATTATACTACCAATAGAAATCAAGCCCTAAAACGTTTCTTCCTCCATTACTCAAGCTATGTAATTTCAGTTTGTTATTTTATTTTATTTGTTGTTTGGCAAAACTATTTAGAATGCTGGGAACTATTTAAAAATCAGTTACAGACTTCAGCTTTCGAGGTTTATAAACTATGATACAATGAAAGGAAAAAAATATGAAGTTCCTGCTTGTTTAAATGACCATAATCTATGGTGGCATATCATGTGATAATGAGATATATGGCATATATAAACTGTATCTATATTTGGTCATTTGGTTGTATAGTTTTTTATAGATTTGTCAAGGTTTTGATGTACTCTTTCCATGTGGTTATCTTTATCATTTGAGTTCTTCCTACTTCCAATCCATGCAAATTTGGATGAATTGAACTTATTTTATCAAGGCCCTTTCATAATTCAGCCTGTGTAAGGATTTGATCCTCATGGGAACCAGCCTAACAACCATATTATAAATACACACAACAACATTATGATCATAAATGATCAAGTTATCTTACAACAGCATAAGAAAAGGGGTTGGGGGTGGCATACAGCAATTCATTGCCAGCAATTCACCGACAGAAAATTCACCTTAAGAAATTCACATGAAAAATTAATTGCATGAATTTTTGGCGGTTAATTTTCCATGGCAGTGAATTGCTGGTGGCGGTGAATTTTCCTGCGATGAATTGTTGACGGTGAATTTTCCATCGATGAATTGCTGACGGTGAATTTTCATAGAACCCTGAAATTTCTATACTTACAGAAAATTACCTCAAAAAGCCAAGTGCCTCTGCTCTAGGTTGGGAAAGGTGAAGGGAAGGAGGTTTCTTGAACAAGTCTCCATGTCCAAATCCTGAGTGTCATGCTTGTCTACAATAATATATCTGAAACACTCTCAATCATAGGCTTCAACTTCTAACAAGATCTCTGATAATGTGGTTGTCTTTTATCTTCCCAGGTGAACACAAATATGATTCCTAACTCAGGCCTAGCATGCTGAGAAATTCTCTCTGTAACTCTCCCTCTTTCTTAAAAAGAATCCTTTGAAATTTTTAATCAAATGCAACTGCCAAGTGTATGCCTCTTTTTCTCCAACTTCTACCAGCATCCTCCACGTTTACACCTTTATGCAAATTTCTAGAAACATCAACCAAGTACGAGTGGAGGCTATTTGATTTGTTTTTTTTTTCTTTTTCCTAAAGTCCTTAGAGAATATTTGAGCAAATGCAATTGCCAGGCGTAAGCCTGCTTTCACAACCTTTGCCAGCAACTTGCCATGCCTCTTACACGTGCACTTTGTGGGGACATTTGCAAGACACGTAGGGAAAGGAGAAGCCTTTGAGCTTACTCCTATTTATTTTATTTTATTTTATTTCTTTCCCCTTGTTTAAACTTTTATATTATTCCTCCTTTTTTTTTAATTTTAATCTTTATTTTATTTTATTTAAAATAAAATAAGAATCATAACATTCGTTATTGAAAGTATAATTTTATAATGATAGGGGAGAAGAGCCAGTAGCTACCACCCATTGAATAACCGCCACCTCCAGGTTCACTCCACCCCCCAAAAAAAATTTAACTCTGATCCACTAAAAAACTTTTTATTAACAAAAAGAAAATTACAACAATACCAATAGAAAATTACAACAACACCAATAGCTGCTCATAACAGAATGAGTCACTCACCAATCAAAGTACACAACTAAACATGCCTTTGCATTTATAAAAGAAGTCCACTTGCACATAAAAAGGCCCATTTACAATTTCATTTAAATCGTTTACTTTTTACAATTACCCCCACTTGCAAATGTTTGTCCCTCACTACATTTTATATTTACAAGTATACATGCACAGCTACTGGTGCTTTAGATGACATAAGCACAATCTCCTTTGCACAGTCTTTCACACACTCCCTATCAGCTATATGTATTTATTTCATTTCTTCCTGCACAATTAAATATAGGTGTAAGGCTCCCCAATTAAACATCAAATCCAAATGTAATGCATAATTCAGTTATATCATGTTTAAAAACCTACGTAACTTGCAGCTTCAAATTCAAATGCTCAAACAAATTCAAAATTCAAACACAACCACCAAATTGAATGCACCAAATTGAGTGCATATCATCTTTAAAAACCTATGTAACTTGCAGCTTCAAATTCAAATGCTCTAACAAATTCAAAATTCAAACACAACCACCAAATTGAATGCATTCAATTGTCAGATTCAAATTCCTAAATAAGAGGGGGGAAGTAGCCAGCAGCATTCACAATTGGATGTTACTCGCACCAAAGTTGAAAGCAACGACAAAGATTTTCTCCACATTCCTCTGCACATTCCTCTGATATCCAAAGTCTCAGGTATGTACTTATATTTATTTTCATTTATGCAATGTCTTCTTACTTTATACATTCTACCATTTCTTAAAAAAATTCTACTTATTTTTGCTCTGATGGGCTAGCATACATACTTATTTGTGTTTTATTACATGTCTCTGTTTATTCAACAAATACGATGTATATGTGTTTCCTTTACTATCCATTGAAAATCACGGTATGTATATAGTTATTTTCATTATAGGTGTCTTGCACTTCTTGTTCTCCTGCATTTGTAAAAATTTCTACTTTCCATTTTTGAGTATTACTTTTATATTTGTCATTTTATTCACGTGTCTCTTATTCATTAATAAATCAATGTATATATGTGTTTCTTTGCCTATTAGAAGCTAATCCCCGAGACTACCATTTCTATTATATTTATCTGTTTTCCTCATTTTGTCATTTACTTGATTATTATACTCGGGGTTTATAGATTTATTATTGTTTTTCTTATATATCTCTTATTTATTTTGGTCATTTTGTGAGTTAATTATTCAGGGTTTAATATATATGTGTATATATATATATATAAATATATATATATGAATAAGCTCTATATATACGTCTATTACTCTGTTTAAATACATTTCATTTGGCTGTCCAATACAATAGCCTAGCATTTGTTTATATTTTTCTACTTCCCATTGCACATACAGCAGGCTACCATACATATATTTGTCATTTTACATTATGTGTCTCTTCTTCATTCAGCAAATCGATGTATATGTCTATCCTTTGCCTATCCTTTTAAAATGCAAACAATGGTACTGGTTAATCATTTTCTTCTGCATCTTTCATGACCCATGAAGGATTTATTCGATGATTGAAAAATTATTACTGCTTGTTTATGAAATAAATCATTCCTCTTACACTCCTTTTCCCACATTGCAGTTATGTATGTATGTATGTATGCAGCTTCATACACACACACAGACACACACACACACATATATATATGTATATGTATGTATGTATGTATGTATGTATGTATGCAGATACATACATACATTGCACATACAGCAGGCTACCATACATATATTTGTCATTTTACATTATGTGTCTCTTGTTCATTCAGCAAATCGATGTATATGTCTATCCTTTGCCTATCCTTTTAAAATGCAAACAATGGTACTGGTTAATCATTTTCTTCTGCATCTTTCACGACCCATGAAGGATTTATTCGATGATTGAAAAATTATTACTGCTTGTTTATGAAATAAATCATTCCTCTTACACTCCTTTTCCCACATTGCATGTATGTATGTATGTATGTATGCAGCTTCATACATGCATATGTACATATGTACATATGTATGTATGTATTTGCATACATACATACATAGCCTAAAAAAAAGTGAATTTGGTTTTCTTTTGTGCTTAAATTATTAAATACGACCTGGTAAAGTCGATTGTCTCATGATTTTGTCTCCAGAAATGATCAGGAATTTCGTGGGTTTGAACACATGTCTATAAAAAACCCAGGTCACTTTGGGCATAAATCGACAAACCCATTAAAAATAAATATGTTTTTGTTAAAACCCTTGCATGGTTTTTTCCAAATTCGTGTGCTTAATAAATTAATCTCATGAAACCCTTGCCTGGAATATTCTGCATCTATCTCAAAACACACTTCTGTATTCCTACCAGTGAGGAATTATTCTGCATATATGTATGTGTGTATGTATGTATGTGCATATATACATGTATGTATGTCCATATATGTATGTATGTATGTATGTATGCACATACATACATATATAGATACATATATATATATGTGTGTGTGTGTGTATGTATGTATGTATGTATGTATGTGCAACTACAAAGACAGCGCGCGGTAAAGCGAATGAATAGGATGGGACACCCACAAAAAAACATTAGTCATATGCATCAATCGGACCCCAAATGAAGATTAATTGGGGTGTAATGTGTTTGGTGTCCGGTGCTTTAGTAAGGAGATTAATATGTATGAGTGATTTGTAATGGGTGTGAAATTGATTGTAGAAGGTGCTAACATGAATTAAACCCATTCACTTTCGAGCGGATTTGAATGATAAAATAGATCTGTTTTATATTTTGCAAAGTTTATACCTGTGTTTTGTATTTATATCTGTGTTTTGCAATGTTTATATACTATTTTTCTGACACTTGATCACTTACAATGTACAGGATCATTGACAATCATGGCACCAAGGCACAAGAGGAAAAGATCGGGTTTGAGGCGCTTGAATAGAGTACCTCATGTAGTGACATTCGATGTTCCAGATGTTGACGAAGAGCCAGCAGTGAACATGGACGAGGAAGTTATTTCTGAAAATGTAGAACAGACCAATGAAAATGATGGTTTTCAACCTGCTGTTCATAATACTGACGTAGAAATGGAACCGCCATCTGCTGACCAAGTGACAACCCTAGATCATAGCATAAAAAGTTGGTCTATGGATGACATGGAAAAAGCCATTGCAGATGTTGAAGACCATCACATGACAATCAGAGGTTCAGCGATCAAATGGGGAATCTCGCCTAGCAGTTTGCGGTCATGGCTCAATGGTGTGACATCCACAAAAAAGAGGGGGCCACCAACAATCCTGACTGACGAAGAAGAAGCTGAAATTGTGCAATGGTGTAAAGATATGGCTAATATTGGCCATGGCCTTCAAGTGTCACAGCTTAAGTCAACGGTGGCCCACATGGTTGGAGTGAGGCCTAACCCATTCACAAATGGGATACCAGGGAGGTCATGGTGGGTTGGATTTCGTCAAAGGCATCCTGATCTGACAATTCGAACACCCGAAGGAGTGGACACAGATCGAGCTATAATGCTGCGGCCCGAAATAGTTTCTTCATTCTATGATAACTTGGAGGAGTTGTACAACAAACTTAATTATGGGCCCAACAACATATGGAACTGCGATGAAACAGGTGTGCAAGCTGGCAGAAATTGTGCAATGAGAGTTATTGCAAAAACAGGGACGAAATGTGTTCCACAATTAATTGCTAAAAGCAGAGAATGGATCACTGTTCTAGCTTGTGTTAGTGCAGCAGGTCAAGCTATACCTGGTTACTATTTGTTCAAGTCCAAAAGGAACATTAAAAACTATATTGTTAACTGTGAGCCAAGGGCATGCATGGCAATCCAAGAGCATGCTTGGATGACCAAAGAATTATTTGTGGCATGGTTAAAACACTTCACAAAAAATGTCCCAGGAGGTGTGTCACCAACCAACAGAAAGCTTCTAATCTTTGACGGTCATGGCAGCCATGTGGCATTCAAAATGGTTGAAGTAGCAAAGGCTATGGGAATAGATTTGCTCACACTTCCAGCACATTGCAGTCACAAATTGCAGCCCCTTGATGTTAGTGTGTTCTCACCATTTAAGAACTACTTCAAACAGCAAAGGACTATATGGCTCTCTGCAAATCCTCAACTTGACATTGGAAGGGAAGAGTTGGCAACACTTGCCAGCAAAGCTTTTGCACAAGCTTTGAACTCCTAATAACATTGCAAGTGGTTTTAGAAAAACAAGAATTTGGCCATTAGATCGACATGCACTTGACTTGGATATGGGGCCAAGCCAAGCTTTTGTGGTTGAAGAGGAAGGAACGACATTGGGAGCAGAAACTGAGGGTGATACAGCTGATGAAGAGACACAGTTCATGGCAGCTGAGACTTGTTTGAGGATAGCAGGTTGGAATGAGGAACAGATTGGACAGTTTGTGGATACCTTTTCTGCAAATATTCTCCCAAATCCAAAAAACATTGAGGCAACAGAAATTCAACAAGAACTAGCAGTTCGATCATCTAATCAGGTAGCTGAAAATGAAGAGAGTTTGAATCTACCATCTGAATTTGAAGATGCAGCTTTGAACCTAGGGGTGCATGTCAATTTCACTCAAGTGGATGAAGGGTTGTCCATGCCATCACCACCGAATGTTGATCCTGAAGATGTCATCCATTACTTCACAACTAGGAGAAATTGGGAGGCTGAAAATGATGAAGAGGATGGAGTCGATGGTAATGACTCAAATGATGAAGAGGTTGATTATGTGCCATGCACACAAGTCAATGATCAGCAACCAGCAGGCAGCAGAAGCACTTTTTTGCAACTCCCAATGCAACAAGTGCGCCAATCATCTAATAGAGGTCGCAATGGGGTCCTACACCTTAGTAGACAGTCTCAAATTTTGACATAGGATGATTTCTTCAATTTGTTGAATGAACAAGAGGCACAGAAGCAAAGAAACCAAGAATTGTAGCAAAGGAAAAGGGAGCAAATGGCTGAAAGGAATGCAGAAAGAGAAGCAATCCTCGCACAGAGGGAGGCAAATAGATTGGAGCGTGCTGCAAAAAAAAAAAAATTGCAGAAGAGAAACTGAGGCAGTGACATGAAAAGGAGCTTCAAAGGGAGCAAGAAAAGATTGCTAGGCAGTTGAAGGAAAACCAAAAGCAGGCGGAAAGAGCAGAAAGAAACAGAAGTAAGAGTACTCCTACAACTCCTCTTCCAAGTCAACATCCAATTTTAAGGGACATGTTAACATTTTGTCTCCAGCCTTTGCAGCTCTTAGCAGCCTACAAAATGGGTCTTCTGAAGGTTGCTCTCCACAGTTACAGCTAACTCCAGAGGAAAATCATGCATTGCTTGCTTGTATAGCAAGTGCCATACAGAACAATCCGCAGTCCTCAACATCTTCTCCAGTTAACGCAGAGTCAGTTGACCCCCAAGGACACACCACTTCATAATCAGATCTGTGGATGTTTGATTACGATTTTTTGTTGTCAATTTTTTGACCTCGAAGTGTGCTAGAGTGTTTTTTGTAAAACTGAATGCTAGTCTATTGTATTGGACAGTCAAAGGATACTAGTTTGTTGTATTGGATAGCATTTCGATACTAGTGTCTAATTTTGTAGAACTAAATGGTAGTGTGTTCTCAACTTATCTAATTCGATGTGTTCCAATGTGTTTTTTGTATATATGAAGACTCCTTGTCTTCTTTCCAAGTTAATGATCTATGCTTTTGTGATTCGAAATCAGTTTTGTGTTTGTTGTATTCATCTATCATTGATGTGATTTAAAAATATGACTCACTAGTCTATTGAAGATCTATGTTTTGTAAATAATGCATTTGGTAAAGGTTGAAAACATTATAATTCAAACTTTGTATTTTTCCTGACATCAGACTTTTTGAAAATTCAAACTTAATAATTCAATAAGTTTCTATGTATTTTCTCACATCTATTTATTTTGAAAATTCTAACTTCACATATGTGTTTGTTTGTTGCATAGATATATATAATATAACTATACATCTATATGTAAGTTTACAATGAATAAGTAAATCCCACCATAAATCAAATCCCATTGTTCAGGTTCATGAATGAACATCATCAGAAAAAAGAACATCATAAATGAACACAATGTCTAGCAGGTCACAGCCAAGGTAAGCTCTTGAAAGACTTGACTTGAAATGTCATCATGTACATACATACATACATACATACATATATATGTATACACAACTAAGTATATGCATACATATAACTATACATCTATATGCAACATATCCATAAATTAATCTATTTGAAATTATAAATTTTGAACACATACACTTGGAA
Source organism: Sequoia sempervirens (assembly GCA_007258455.2). Lineage (NCBI taxonomy): Eukaryota > Viridiplantae > Streptophyta > Pinopsida > Cupressales > Cupressaceae > Sequoia > Sequoia sempervirens. Next base: position 128,781,715 of record VDFB02000015.1, on the reverse strand, counting down.
ATTAATTTAATTGTAAATTGTAAATGTAAGTTTGCAATGAATAATAAAAATGAACATTATAAATGAACACAATGTCTATCGGGTCACAGCCAAAGTAAAGTCTTGAAAGACTTTACCTGATATGTAATCTTACAAATTGACATGGTCTTCACAACCTCCTAGCCATTTGACATGCCTGCCACAACAAACAAATATAATACAACAAACAAACATGGACAATAGTTATTGAAATAAATAAAAAGATATACTAGTTAGTAAAAAATATAGAACAATAATTGAAACTTAGAACAATTTGAACAAAAAATCCTTAATTATTTGGTGTGTTGATAAACACAATTACCAAACTGCCCACCATGAACATCGTTACACCACCTCTCCTTGTTCTCCCATGCCTGCAAGAAAAGATTTACAACCACGGGTAGTCACAACCGAGGCTAGTAACATACAAACATCATATGACCTTTGAAATAATGCATGTACAACAACACATAATTAATCAAGTTCAATTGCGAATATAGTAGTAGAGGAGAAAAATTGTGAATGCCACTGGCTGCTATCCCTCTTATTTAGAAATTTGAATCTGACAATTGAATGCATTCAATTTGATTGTTGTGTTTCAAATATGAATTTGTTATAGCATTTGAATTTGTAGCTGCCAGTTACGTAGGTTTTTAGAGATGATATGACTGAATTCTGCACTATATTTGGATTGGATGTTCATTTGGGAAGCCTTATATATCTGTGATTTTTTGCAGCTTTGCATGCATGCATAGAGTCATACAATCATATATCAAGTAATATACATTGCAAAGCAGAAAAAAACACCTAAATGTGTCACTTTTAACATCTAATTAAAACTCTTTTATCATTCAAATCCGCTCAAAAGTGAATGGGTCTAATTCACGTTAGCACCTTCTACAATCAATTTCGCACCCATTACAAATCACTCCTACATATTAATCTCCTTACTAAAGCACCGGACACCAAACACATTACACCCCAATTAATCTTCATTTGGGGTCCGATTGATGCATATGACTAATGTTTTTTTGTGGGTGTCCCATCCTATTCATTCGCTTTACCGCGCGCTGTCTTTGTAGTTGCACATACATACATACATACATACACACACACACACACACATATATATATGTATCTATATATGTATGTATGTGCATACATACATACATACATACATACATTCATATATGGACATACATACATGTATATATGCACATACATACATACACACATACATATATGTATGTATGTATGTGTGTGTGTATGTATGTATGTGCATACATACATGCATACATACATGCATATATATATATGTATATATGTACATACATACATACACACGTACATATATGTATATATGTATGTATGTACATGCATAAATACATACATACATACAATAATAATTTTGACATCATCGAATAAACCCTTAATGGGTCGTGAAAATGCAGAAGAAAATGAATAACCAGTACCATTGTTTGCATTTTGAAAGGATAGGCAAAGGATACACACATATACATCGATTTGTTGAATGAACAAGAGACACAAAATGTAAAATGACAAATATATGTATGCTAGCCTACTGTATGTGCAATGGAAAGTAGAAATTTCTTTACAAATGGTAGAATGTATAAAGTAAGAAGACACTGCATAAATGAAAATAACTATAAGTACCTACCTGATACTTGGGATATTAGAGGAATGTGTAGAGGATGCTTGTCGTTGCTTTCGATACATACATACATATATACACGTATGTATGTATGTGCACATACATACATACATACATACATTTTTGTAATATGAAAGACGCAGAAGAAAATGATTAACTAGTACCATTGTTTGCATATTCAAAGGAGAAAGATGTTAGATGTTACCTGAGGCCTGCTGTATGTGCAATGGAAAGTATGGTATGTATGTATGTATGTCTGTATATGTATGTTTGTATGTGTACATACATACATGTATGTACATATGTATGTATGTAAGTGTATATATGTATGTATGTATGTGTATATACAGGTATGTATGTATATATGTATGTGTGTATGTGTACATACATACATGTATGTAAATATGTATGATATGTGTCATACATACATACATACATACACATACATACATATATGTATGTGTGTACATACATACATACATGCATAATGTGTATGTATGTATGTACACATACATACATACATACATGTATGTATATATGTATGTGTGTATGTGTACATACATGTATGTACATATGTATGTATGTTATGTATATATATGTATGTGTGTATGTGTACATACATACATGTATACATATGTATGTATGTATATGCATATGTGTGCATACATACATACATACATGCATCTATACACATAACATGTTGTATGTATGTACATACGAGACATACATGTAAATATGTAATATGCAGTACACATATATACATAAATAATGTATGTATGTACACACATACATACATCTCTATGCATGTATGTATATATGTATGTGTGTGTATGTGTACACATACATGTACAACATGTATGTGTATGTGTACATACATACATGTAAATGTATACTGTATGTGTATATACATACATATATGTATATATGTATGTACGTATGTGTACATACATACATAGATATGTATGTATGTATATACGTACGTATATATGTATAGTGTATGGATACATACATGGACCATACATATATAATAATAATTTGTCAGTTGCAGGAATACAGAAGTGTGTATTCAGATAGATGCAGAATATTCCAGGCAAGGGTTTCATGAGATCAATTCCTTAAGCAAACGAATTTGGAAAAAGCCAAGCAAGGGTTTTCACGAATTCGTTTTTGAGATAGATGCAGAATATTCCAAACAAGGGTTTCATGAGATTAATTCATTAAGCACACAAATTTGGAAAAAACCATGCAAGGGTTTTGACAAAAACATATTTATTTTTAATGGGTTTGTCGATTTATGCCCAAAGTGACATGGGTTTTTTATAGACATGTGTTCAAACCCACGAAATTCCTGATCATTTCTGGAGACAAAATCATGAGACAATCGACTTTACCAGGTCGTATTTAATAATTTAAGCACAATAAAACCCGCATTTGGAAAAACAAAGCAAGGGTTTTCACAAACCCACGAAATTCGTTATCATTTCTGCAGACAAAATCATGATACAGTCGAATTTACCACGTTGTGAGCGCACGGTAACACGAGGACAGGAAATCATTTTACCCCAAAAAAAACCCGTGTGTATAACGCCAGTACCATGACATTAGCGGAATAAAACAGCACATGGCGAGATGCATGTAAGATGCATGATTTACTTCATAGACAAGCAGTAATAATTTATCAAACGTCGAACAAACCCTTCACGGGTCATGAAAGATGCAGAAGAAAATGATTAACCAGTACCATTGTTTGCATATTGTAAAGGTAGACGATGTTAGATGTTACCTGGAGCCGTGCGCACGTGGAGGAGTTGTGGGGAGCCGTCGCCATCCACAGCCTTCTCCATCACCGGGAACCTTCCAGACAGTGCGCGGCAAAGCGAATGGTTATGATGGGATACCCACAAAAAAACATTAGTCATATGCATCAATTGGACCCCAAATAAAGATTAATTGGGGTGTAATGTGTTTGGTGTCCGGTGCTTTAGTAAGGAGATTAATATGTAGGAGTGATTTGTAATGGGTGCGAAATTGATTGTAGAAGGTGCTAATGTGAATTAGACCCATTCACTTTTGAGCGGATTTGAATGATAAAAGAGTTTTAATTAGATATTAAAAGTGACATATTTAGGTGTTTTTTTTATTTTTTATTGGTGGTTATATGTAGGGGGTATTGGGACGTTAGGTGATGATAACCGGGCGGCACCTCTAAAAGGGGTCTTTTTGACATACGCGCGCATATCAGATGCTACCGCACTCTACCGAATTGCCCAAAAGCCAAAACCTTAGTTATAAGATCTTAACTCATGTGCGAAAAAACCCATAAATTTTTTTCCGATTCGACATACGGTTTGTATTCTACGGTTGCGCGAAGTTAGCCCTGGCGGCTACTGGCTCTTCTCCCCTAGTATCAATATTAATATTAAAATACAATATTATTTATTACCCTTTTTATTATAATAATAATTTAATAAAAGAAAAAAAATATTATCTATATTTTCATGCAAGCTCCTATTTAGTTTAGTCCATTTTGATGGAATTCAAAATACAATAAATATCAACAAGTAACACACTTTTGTGTTAAGTTTGGCTCCTAACCAATCGTCGACACAAGCTCTCCAAATAATTCAAATAGCCTAATTTTATATAATATGAGATTTTACTCTCATGTAATTCAATTATCACCCTTGGTCAAGAGAATCATCAAGTAGCGTACTCTTGCACTAAGTCTGGCTCATGACCCAATATTGACATGAACTCTCTAGGTTTCATCCTTCGGCAATTATATGCAGGTAAGAACACCTATATACACTCATTTTATGTAACTTAGGTACATGACTCTAAGTGTGTGTGTGTAATTCCATCACGACAAGTTACCCTCACTGGCTAGAACCTTTTCCCCAATGATACTCTCTCTCCAATATAGAAAAATGTTAACGATCCATGATGCAAGTTTATAAACTAGAATGCATAATTAACTGTCATCATTATAATCATTTTTCTTAATTACCCTTCAAGTAACAATGAATGTAATCAAATTATCTTTCATAATCACTTGTTATTAAACAACTAATGCCACAATTCGAGTGATTAAGATAAGCTAATTAAACGGGATGTGACAAGAAGTAGCTACTAAACTCAAAAATCACTTTAACCAAATAGGTTTTTGGTGTCTACAATTTTAGGTACCTATTTGAGATGGAGTTTTCCAACAGTTGAGCAAGCAACACCAATGGCTACATCCATGTGAGCACGAGAAATATGTTCCATAGTATACAACATTGTCATAACTATGAGGCCAAAAGCATCAACAATTTCCAAATGAGCTAAAACATTCTCTCTTGCATCCATCATTACTCGCCAACACCCAGGCAACATTAAAATAAAAGTTGAAAGAATGGCTATCACACTTCACATAGATTGCATCAACTTCATCAGATAACATGCAACAAGCATATGTCGATAACACAATCTTAGTCTCCATACTTCATATGATTTTGGAAACATTTAAAAATTAATCTATAACTTAAAATAATAAAAATGTTACTCACATATTAGTTGAACTTTTCAATGCTTATTTCTACTTTCTCATTAGTGGATATTGTCACAAATGCAAATCCTCAAGTTACAACATACATGTCCTATAAGAGATAGTTGTGCACATTAGTGGCAATACAAAATATCATCAATATCTGAATCAAAATTTGAATGCAAAACCAAGGAGTGTAATAAGGCACATAAGCTAATGTACCATGGTGGTAGGAATAAGATCTGCGATCAACCACAAAACCGGTTCAAAGATGAGATTACAAACATATGCTCTAATACATTAAATAGAAGTGTTAATCCTAGAAAAGCAAATGACATTGCAATTTACCTAGAGGACAATTTATCAACCTAATCAACCATACACAAAATATAGTAGTTTAAAGTTTTTTGATCAATATATTTAGCTGTCAGTATTTATTTTTTTCCTAAAATTAAGAAATTCTAAAGCCATATCAAGTTGTCATTTAGTATTGAACAAAAGTAAAAATCAATGCTACCATTCACATTTATTTCTACCCATGCTACTTGCATATTTGTTTAGATGTATTTGTATACATCCATTGCCACTTGAACAGAGAAAGTTAACATATGCTTACATGTATACATGCTTTTGAATTAGTTTACACTAATCTCTATGGATTTTTTATTCTCTTTTTCAATTTTAAAATATTTTAACTTATTTCCATTTAATGGATTTAACCATGATTTTATTTACATGTATACAGTAAGGCCAAGGCAGATTAAAGATATATATATTTTTCCATATACATTTCAATATGCCATAGTTGAGCTATTAAAATATTGATTCTTTGTATAGAACAAATTGAGACCAATTAGTTATGTATCAATGAATATGCCCTATAACTATAAATGTAAAATGGAAAAGGCTGGTTAATTAAAAATTTAATTAAGTTATGGACTTTAAATGACAGTCATATGTCCTAGACTAATTAGGACCAGTCAATGCATTCAACTATAGATGATGAAGTTGATCAATTGGGGATTAAGTCATGAATAGTCCTAGGCAATATTTTAGTTCTTTATATTTTCTTCGTCTTTGATACAATGCAACTAACTGGTGTTGTGTGAAAGAAGAATTAAAAGTAGGGTGGATTGAAACGAAGCTTAAGTGGCAAATTGCACCAATTGGTTAGCAATTGTGATGTAATTGATGCCTCTTCAAGAGAATTGTTGAGTGAAATGGAACCTAATTGGTATGTTGAAAAGACACAAGAGAAAGCGACTTTAGATGATATGCATATCATTAATATATAACTAAATGATTTATTAATGATTGATCATGTTGATTCATGCCACTAGGATGACTAGATTTGATTTGCATGAATTTACGTCTATGATGATGAAATCTCCCAAAGATGACAATCCAACTCAATGACACATGATGATGGATAAATGGCGAGGCAAAAAATGGAATAGATAGGTAAAACATGTTGTCATAGAGACTTCATGTGCAAGTAGCCACCTTTATTTTGTCGCGACACTTAGTGCTATGCACCATGATATAAGAGACCATGATGACTATGAGTCATGTGAACATAGACTGTCACACTAATAGAATAGTGACCCAATAGATACGTTGTCTTTAGCAAGCAAAACAAAATATGAACCAAAGATAAAATAAATTAAAATATGTAAAAGTGATGCATCATCTATTGGAAAAAGGAATGTGCAGCAAAATTCCAAAAACCTATGAATGGAATGACATCGTAGCAAAAGCTAAGTTGGGAGCACATGCAATTGATTTGAAAGTTTTGAAATGGGGTATTGTACATACTTGGTGTCGATGTAATTGTTAAAGCTATTAGAACAATCATTATGTTCTCTTCCTTTTAGATCTCATTTCATAGAATCCACAAATGCATAAACTGGTTTAGAACATACCTTTTCACATTGTTGTAGCAGTAGATCCATGTCTTCAATGAACGGAAGATGTGAAACAATAAACATTTGGCAAAGACCATTGCAAAACACATTATGCCATGTCTCTAAATAAATGGGCCCTGAACATCACACAGGTATCTGACATGTGGTTATAGACAATATACATTGTGCAACAATTTTATCTAACAACTTCCAAAACTTCCTTCTATATAGTAACTTTGCTCCAGGGACTGCCACTATTCAGTATTTGCTTCATGCAAGTATGCATAAATAATACACACATGCCTTCACCCATATATATACACACACACACGCATATATATGCATACATATATATACATATGCATGCATATATATACATATACACATACATATAAATTTATATGCATACATACATATACATATATACGTAAATATATATACACATATATATGTATGTATATATACCTATATATATACATATATATAAGCACATATATACATGTATCTATATATATACTTATACATATATATACATACATATATACACATTTATACGTATACATAAATATATGTGTATGTATACATGTGTATATATATATAGATAGATAGATATATACATACATACATACATACATACATACATACATACATAGCATGTTAGCCAATGTAGACATGAACCTATGATTTTGTTTTAATAGTTTGAAGTGGAGTTGGCATCCATGCATGGCAGAGGAAATATTAATTGCAATGTTAATGGTGGCTAACATAGAAGTAGACATTAATGAATTATGAAATTAAGTCTTTAACTGAACAATAGAAATTAATCCATTTTCCTTGTGGTCTCGTGTTTTTTTAAATTAATTTAATTATTCTAATTAATTTAATGAGTTTCTAATGTTTTGTTGCCAAAAATCTCCTTTTTTGGCTCCAACACAATAGTTATAAACCCTCTCAAGAGACACAAATTTTATCCTGATTCAATGTTATGTGCAAATGATTAAACAACACAAATAATCCTTTGCTTGATAGGCTCAAAACTGAACACCATAATCCATTAATGGAAATTGCACTTGAATCTACTCATAATAAATGAAAATCAGATCCAAATAAATGCAAAATGTGGTCGCACACACAAGAACCTTTTGCTTCATAGCCATAAAACTTAACACCATAACCCATCAACAATGAGTGCACTTGGATCTATCTATATATATATACACACATTTATATACATACATACATGCATACAAATATATATACATATATATATATATATATACATACATACATACCTACATACATATATATATATATACACACACACAAATATATATAGACTCAAAAGTGAACACCATAATCCATTAATGCCAACTGGACTTGAATCTATTCACAATAAATGAAAATAAGATCTAAACAAATGCAAAATGTGGATGTACACACAAGAATCTTTTGCTTGACAACCATAAAACTTAACACCATAATCCATTAATGACGACTGTATTTGACTCTATTTACAATAAGTGAAAATTAGATCCAAACAAAAGCAAAATGCGCTCATACACACAAGCCATATGAACTCAAATCATTACAAATTGATAGTTTTTTTCCCTTCATTGCTCCCAAGAATAAAATGCAATTGGGAAAATACAAAATCAAAAAAAAAAATCAACTGCTAATGAGAAAAATTGCAAAAAAATAGCACAATATTCATTTTAACAGTTCCAAATACAAATCTTCAATAGAAGTCTTATATGTACAAGATATGCATGTCGTGCATGCATCAAAACATCCATGGTACATCATACATATCTTGAACAGATAGACATCTTTCAATCTCTATCACTATTTCATGAACACACAATTAGTTTGGATTAAAAAGATACAAAACCACGACCAAAATATCAAAATTCAATCAGGAATTGCAAGAATATAGCTCAAACTCCATATCAATAACGAATATGCTACAACAAAATATCATTTGCACTTGGGAAAATTCAAACCAGGAACAAAATATCAATTGCGAATGAGAAAAATGCAAAAAAATAGCACAAGCTTCATTTTAACAATTCCAAATACACATTTTCAACATAAGTCTTATTTGTTCAAGACATGCATCAAAACATCTATAGTACAATAGACATGTCTTGATCACATAGACATCTTTCAATATTTATCATTGTTCCATGTGCGATAGGTCGAATAGAGGTGTTAGAAATCAAGCAACAAGTAAAAGAGTGCAAACAAACAACTTAAAACAACCTACACTTCAAGATTAGCCTAAGTTGGAAACAAAACAAGACAAAGCCACAAAATGGAACTTTATACCTTGCGTTGAGTCGATCCTTTGGTTGGACCTTCGATCTTTGATGTGTATGCTCCTTGGATGGCACAAGATGTGAGATGTGAGATGCAAATGGTGCTTGGAAACATGAAAATAGCTAAGTGTTGGTTGAGAAACAAAACTGCAAGAGTTTGGCTGGCACAAATGATCTGCCCAAAATGAGAGAAAAGAGGGGGTATTTATAAGATTTTTGGGAAATCCTAGGGGAAATGGACGGTTGATATTGATCCACCAAATATCAAGATGTAGGGCTAAGGTGAGTTGAGAACTCACAAGCCCTCACATCTTGACATGTGGCATGTGAGATAGCCCTAAAAGGTGAAGTGGACATGAGGTGGAAGGAGAAGGACATGACATGGAGGGGTACAAAGTACCTTGGGATTGGACAAGATCTCCTCATAAAGGAGGTACTTGTCCCCATGTGGGTGAGAGGACAAGTGGGGAATTAAAAATTCCTCAAATATCCTTATGGGGAGGAGAGAAGGAATAAAGAATTTCTTAAATGCATTGGGGGATTAAAAGGTGAATTAAAAATTCACATGGGGAAGGGGATGCCTTGTCCAAAAAAGGAGAAAGCCTTTAATAAGGTTGACTAAGGACACATGTCATAAAGGACATGGGGAAGAGAAAAGGAATTTAATATTCCTTGGAAGGATAAAAGGAATTAAAAATTCCTTTTGAGGTTGATTAGGCTAGTTAATGAAAAGATTAGAGGATGGTTAGGTGGCTAAGAGAGATTAGAGGCCAACTTGCAAAAGTTGGAGGATGTGACACATCATAATCAAGGATTATGTGCACATCCACATGATTAGAAAAGGATTAGTATAAAATAAAAATGATGGAGGATGTGACATGAAGGGAATTAAATAAATGGAATATTTATTTAATTCAATTGATGGAAGGAGGATTAAAGAGATAAGGTATTATTGATTAAATACCTTAGGGATTTGGCAGAATTAAAGCTATTAATTAAATAATAGTAGTATTACTTAATTAACAAAAATAAGACGAAAGGGGATGAATTTGGATAAATTAAGTGTCCAAATTTAGATTTCCACACCATGAACACACAATTAATTTGGATTGAAAAAATACAAAACCACAACTAAAATATCAAAAGTTGATGAGGAAATTGCAAAAATAGAGATTAACCCATAAAAACACTCATCAATAAGGAACAACAGAGATTAAATCATTGTACAAATGTAAAAAACTATGAAATCACAGTGTAAAAGATATAGGAACTACAAATGCCTCCTTTTGCGCTCACAATACCATAGATATAAACCCTCTCAACACACACAAATTTCACCCTCATCAAACAATCTGAGCAAATGAATAAATTGCTCGACAGACTTAAAACTTCACACCATAATCCATTAATGATGGCTACACTTCAGTCTATTCACAATAAATCTAAATGTGCTAATAGTAAATGTACAATGTCCTCGTTAAAATGCCACATGTCAACAAAAACACTGGACATGAATACACGACTATATCAAAGAACATTACAAAGCCATGGAATATTTCCAATAGAAACAAAACATTAGGAATTTGTTAAATTAATTAGAATAATTAAATTTATTAAAAAAACACAAAACCCTGAGGAAAATTGTGACAACCAATGACACAATTGCAGAGAGAAGGCCAAAATTGCCTTTTAATAAAATAATCCCCGAAACATTAGCATGGTGGAAATTTAACATTGTTAGCATGATTCCCAATGAATGCACTAATTGACATGAGTGCGGTGAAAGCATTAGTCTCCCACCTTAAAAGGCAGGGTCTAATTGCATAAGAGCTTTTAAATGATGCAAACTCGACATTTATGACTTATGGTGTTAAGTCTTTAACTAAACACAATATGAAATGACATTGTAAAAGATATATGAACTTTCAAACGTGTCCTTTTTTGACAAATTGTTTGATGAGGGTCAAATTTGTGTCTCTCGACAGCCTTAAAACTTGACACCACAATCCATTAATCAATGAAAATTAGGGAGTAACAAATGCTAAATGTCCTGGTTAAAACGCCACACATCGACATAAACACTTGGTGCAAAGAAACGACTATATCAAAGAACATTACAAACCCATGAAATATTTCCAATACGAACACAACATTTCCAATTCACAAAATGATTTTATACAAAGAAAATTTGCACCTATTTAGACCTAATTTTCATTCCATTTAATATATTTAAGTGCAGCTGGTATGCATGCGTGCAGAGAAAAGATTAGTTCCATTCTTAATCGTGACCAACAGAGAACTCAATATTAACATGATTATGGTGTTAAATCTTTAACTTACCAACAAAGACTAACCCATAAAAGCACTCAAAGATAGCGAACAATAGGCATTAACCCATAAAATGTATAGATGTAAAAAACTATAAAATGACACTGTAAAAGATACAAGAGCTTACAAACACCTCATTTTTTGCTTCCAATATGATAGACATAAACCCTCTCAACAGACATAGATTAGAACACAAAAATGACAGTCTAAAAGATATTAAGAACTTACAAACGCCTCCATTGTCCCTTCCAATATGATAAATATAAACCCTCTCAACATACACATATTTCACTCTCATCAAACAATCTAAGCAATGAATAAACAACACAAATAATCCTTTGCTTGATAGACTTAAAACTTCACACCATAAGACATCAATGACGTCTACATTTTAGTCTAATATTTCCAATACAAACAAAACATGATCAATTCATGAAATGATTTTATATAGAGACATTTTGCACTTATTTAGACCTAATTTTCATTTCCATTTAATACATTGTAATGCAATCGGCATGCATGCATGCAAATAAAAGATTACTTCCATTCTTAACCGTGGGTGGCATAGAAGCTGACATTAATGAATTATGGTGTTAGGTCCTTAACTCGACAAGAGAGACTAACCCATAAAAGCACTAAAAGATAGGGAAGAATATACATTAACCCATAAAATGCAGAGAAGAACAAACACTAGACATTAACGCATAAAATGCAGATATGTAAAAAACTATAAAACCACACTATGAAAGATATAGGAACTTACAAACACCTTGTTTTCCGCTTCCAATACAATAGACATAAACCCTCTCAACAGACACAAATTTCACCCTCATCAAACAATCACAACAAATGAATAAACAACACAAATAATCCTTTGCTCCACAGGCTTAAAACTTCACACCATAAGCCATTAACAACACATGCACTTCAGTTATACCTAGACATTTTCCACCTATTTAGACCTAATTTTCATTTCCATTTAATAGATTGAAATGTAGCTGGCATGCATGTGTTCAGCAAAAAATATTAGTTCCATTCTTAACCATCGCCAACAGAGAAGTCCACATTAATAAATTATGGTGTTAAGTCTTTAACTCAACAACAAAGAGTAACCCATAAAAGCAATCAAACATACAGAGGACCAGACATTAACCCATAAATGCAGAGAACAACAAACAATAGACATTAATCGATAAAATGTAGAGATGTAAAAAACTATAAAACTACACTGTAAAAGATATAAGAACTTACAAACGCCTCGTTTTTCGCTTCCAATACCATAGACATAAACCCTCTTGAAAGGCACCAATTTCACCCTCATCAAACAATCTGAGCAAATGAATAAACAACACAAAAATGATAGTGTAAAAGATATAGCAACTTACAAAAGCCTCCTTCGTCGCTTCCAACATGATAGATGTAAACCCTCTTGATAGACACAAATTTCACCTTCATCAAACAATCTGAGCAAATGAATAAACAACACAAATAATCCTTTGCTCGACAGACTTAAAACTTCACACCATAAGCCATTAATGACCCCTGCACTTCACTCTATTCACAATAAATGTAAATGTGCTAATAGTATATGCACAATATCCTTGTTAAAATGCCACACGTCAACATAAACACTAGGCGCAATGACACGTCTATATCAAAGAACATTACAAAGTCATTAAAAATTTCCAACAACAATAAAACATTATGAATTCGTCAAATTAATTAGAATAGTTAAATTTATTAATGTATAGGCGTGAATTTGTACCCTTTACGCAAATACCCCTTTTGTACATCCTAACCTTAGAAAACCAAATCTGAAGGCAAAATTCCATATTAGCCTGCTGCCTTCATTCCACTTGGTGTCTGTCCTTTGTTTCAGTAGAGGAATATTTGTCGGGGATGCCCGTGCACCGCATAGATGTCTACGCAGCGCGCTTATGTCCTCGACGGATTCTTGCATCTGAAATTGGCATAGGTGTTACACTTCCCATTGGGGTCGGTTTGTAACATCCCTCTTCGACCAACCAACCCCGAAAATGAAAATTTCTCTCATCCCACCTTCAAAAACACTCTTCATTCATTTCATCTTCTAAGCATTCAACTCATCCTCTACACAATCTCTTCTTGCATTCTCAAGCACTTCAACTTCATCCATCACTGCAAGCAACACTTTGGCACCCCATAGCAGCAGCAACAACACCCCATCAACTCCGTAAAGCAAGTGTGGAACAAGCCATTGCAATAGGGGCTTGAGGTTTTACGACACCTCCCTTCATCACAGTTGAAACTGTGGTGATTGTTCAAGCTCTCTTTCTCCATCATTGGCTAGTGAGCTCTTGGTGGAGGTGGTAACGTTTTCACTCCTCTCCTTTACAATTGGGTTGAGTAGCTTAATATTGTTTTGTAGTGTTATTCCTGTACTTTCTTTCTTCACTTCTTTATCATACATTTCTCTATCATTGCTATCCTGGCTATCCGTGGAGGTGGAAACACCAAAATGGGGGTTTGACTGAGGCAAACCCCTATTCAACCCCCAACAATTTTCCCTCTTCCTTGTGTGTAGGTGGACGTGCATGTGGAGCTAGCTGGCGAACAAGCATCTTTGTGAGATTATCTTTGTTACCTTAGCCTTCATATATTTGCTTTATCATATTCATTTGTATCACTCCTACTTCCTAGTTATGTTTTGTTCCCTTAGAAGTGACTAGCTAGGTTGTCAGCTTATTTTCTAGCGGTTCATACTATGTTTTTGGTCTTTGGGCAAAGAGCTACCTGAGGTATAGTGTTGAACCCGAAAACTAGCTCGCCTAGCCCCAGTTTAGATTTCGGGTTTGAAGAGTGGTTGCAGGGTCTTATAGCCCTCATCATTCTCGTCCCTCATTTGAAACATTCCTTTAGAGTGAGGTAAGTTAGGGTAGCCTTCCGCTCTTGGCTCTCTGTGACCTGGGGCCTTGACGTGGTTGGTTCCCCTCTATTACATTTTTAGTGAACCTGACGTGAACCAACGTCTGTTCATTCGTTGGTGTTGAGGATTTTCCCCTTGTACCTTGTGATTGTTGTGCCCCTGAGTGTTGTGAAGGTTTATGAGCATCACAACCCAGTCCACAACCTCCGGGTATATTGTTAGGAGAAGTGTACGACACCTTCCGATGGAAAGGATGAAGGTCACTACAGGTTTCTCTACAGGCCTTTTTGTTGGATCCATTGTTGGTCTTGCCACACATGAGTAGTTTTCAATGGGCGAGGTAGGATTCTCTAATGATACTAACCACATCCCCACTCCTCCTACATCTCCCACACAATTGTCGGTAGACGAGCATGAGGTTGTTCACATTCCTTCCGAATATGTCTCCACCCTTAGTAAAGGGTTGGGTGACTTGGAAAACCATTTGGAAAGAAACCCGAAGTTGGCTAGGGCCGCTTGGGTTATCAACGAATTAAAGTATATGGTGGGAAAATACTGAATAGGCATAGACTCCTAGCTAATCTCTCTAGTCTAACCAAAGCATGTGCTCCCTCAAAAAATGCTAACATTGTGCAAGGGACCACTTTTGAAGATCATGAAAGATAGCTGGGAATGTCGATGCCTCCTATGTCTATGTACATGGTTGATGTTGTTCCATCGATCAACATCCCCTCTGGCTCCGAGACTATCAAAGCGAACAGGGTCCCTTTGGGCTTCAACTTCACCCCCTGTCACCTTTGGCGGTTGAGGTTTTGGTGGGATGAGTGGTGGAGGCTTTGGTAGTGGTGGTGGCTTCAGTGGCAGGGGTGGTGCTAGTGGAAGTGGTTACGGTGGTCATGGTGGTGGCTTCAGAAGAAGAGGTGGATCCAGTGGAGGCCCTACTGGTGGAAGTGGCTTCGGTAGTAGTTTTAGCGGTGGCCACGGTGGTGGTTTCAGAGGTGGCTCCGGTGGTGGTTCTGGAGGAGGTCCCTCTGGCTCTGTGTCTTCTAATGACCCTATTCTGAACACTCTTCTCCAGAATATGGGTAAGATGCAAAGCTAGTTGGTGAGTCTCTCCCAGACCTCTGCCCAACCTATCTTTCAACCCTTTTTTCGACATAGCCCGTTATCGGTAGCAATCTTAAACACTCCCTCCCCTCAAGGAATGGAGATTCCTAAATTTGAGAAATATGGCGACAAAGGTGACCCACAAACACATGTGTCTGCTTTTAATGCCCTATGTACAAATTTCTTCCATCATGATGCATTGATGGCGAAGCTATTCCCTTGATCTCTCAAGGATACAACACTTGAATGGTACTGTTCCTTGCCCGATACTTCCATTTTCTCATTTGATCAACTGGTGAACCAATTTCTCTAACAATTTCAAGCTAATATCAGATTGAAGATGACCTTTTCGGATCTCGTTTGGTGCAAACAGGGTGATAACGAAAAGATTATTGATTTTATAGCGCGATACCAAGCGCTCTTTTCACAATTCTCCTATCGCTGCCTGATTATGACATGCAAAAGGTATTCATAGGGAACTTACAAAGGCCTTGGAAAGAGAAGTTTTCCCTCATGAAGTACCCTTCTTTCGTGCATTTGTGTGCAACACTACGAGAGTATCAACAAATGGTAGTTTAGTTTGGGGGATCTTCCTCGTGCTCTCGTTTTGAAGGAAAATCCATCGTATCAATCTTTGGGAAAGGCAAGGCTGTTGCAAATGTAGTAGTTGCTACAACTGATAATGACCTCAGGTGCGACTGAAAGTTCACAAAGTTAGCATAATCGTACTCTTCTATCTTGTAGAAGTTGTTGAAGGATAAGATCATAACTTTGGAGAACCCTAAGCCTCTTAAAGAACCTTTCCCTAGTTGGTACGATATGAATACCTACTGTCAATACCATTGAGTCAACGAACATGATACCGAACGTTGTATGTGCCTGTGTCATGAGATACAAGACCGCATCGACAATGGTACTATTCATCTCGATGGAAGCAAACAAAATACAAATAAATCAGTGGAGAAAGCATATAGCGAATTGCAGATATACACAAACCTGTTTCTGACACATTTTTCCAACATGATTGTCAATCCCTATGATTCTATCACAAAACCTAAGGCCTATGTCAACATGGTCACGATTACTCCTACTAAGCAGCTTGCGACTGGTTTGCCAGATGTGACATTTACTTCATAAGACTTACCCTTAAACAACAAGCCCTCTCCTCTCTACATTCCCTCTCGCCTTAATGACAACGTTGTGATAGGAGTCCTAGTGGTCCCCATGAGCCGTGTGAATGTCATTATAGAAGAAACACTGTTGCTAAATTTGTTGCACATAGAGGAGTACGAAGAAACGAAATCCACCATCCGTACGCATGATGGTCTTTGTCTTAAACCATATGGCTTGATAACTTTGTCTGTCCTAGTTGGACCTAGGGCTGTCGACATAGTTTTTTATGTCATTTTGGAGTCAAATTTGTTCATGACGAAGCTAGGCATACCTTGGCTAGCTTCCATGAATGGAATCGCCTCCATTATTCAAAAATGTTTAAAGTTCTCCCACGAAGGTGATGTGCACGTAGTGTATGACACTAGATACCAACCTTTGGTATCCCGTGGGGGATATTCATTAGACCACTTTTGGTCCACCCCGGTCGGTTCACTTCCTCCAAGGACAGACCTACTTTACAAAACTTACATGAAGTATAAGACCGGGGGCAAGGGATAGCCGAATTTGGCCCTTCTGATAGCACAACAGTCGACTGCCTCCTCTTCTCGAAAAGGGAAAGAGAAGCTCCCCAGTTCTTGGGATGGCTCTCATTCTCTTTCCAGAGAAGAGTTTTGGATGAATATGCCTGGTTTTAATTTGTTAAGTCCGATGATACCATCCTGGCGCAAACCCAAGATCAGGATATCAGACCTACCTACGAAACCGCCTAGACCTTGGTACTATTTGTATGGCAAAGGAAAAGGCCCCCATGGGGGATCTTCTATGTATCGACCTCTACAGCCTCCTATTGCTTTTGCTCCCAAAGTAGTAAACGGGAAGAGGCTCGCTACCGAGGCATTAGAACCAACTCTCCCTGCTGCTTCTCAACCTGCTCCTCCTGCTCCCATTCAGGAGCCTATCCCTCCCCTAGAAATAGCTGTGGAGCACACTCCCATGGCTGAGCAGGAGCCTTCTGTTCCTTTGCAACCTCCGATCTCTAGCTCAAAGAGTCGTAAAAACCGCCTTGCACATGAGTGCAAGCACTGACAAAAGGCTCTTGCAATTGAGCCGGCCACCTTACAGAGAAAGAAAGAGGAGACGACTACCCTTGTATCAGGGCTTCCTATTGTGTCCTCCTCTCTGCTCCCCTCTGCTTCCGTTCAATCTAGCTTTGCATCACTTCTGGCTTCTGCTGTGAGTATGAATGCGCCTGACCCTAAAAAGGTGCAGGTGTTCATCGCTCCTTCAGTGGAGCTACCTTTGTTGATGTCCCTTCCAGATGTCCCACCTTTCTTGCAACCCATAGACATGCCGAACACTTTGGTGGTATCTACTACGATTTTCTCTTCCTCCTCTTCCTCTGCACCTCTCGCCTCGTTTGTGGGGAGTTCACATCCTCCGATGGAGTAGAAGGTGGAAAGTGGTCCTTCCAGCAATGAGGGACGTAAGAGGAGCCCACCTTCTCTGAAAGGTGGTCCCACGCTGACTTGTTCTGTCCTAGTGATAGAACCAATCCTAGCTTCTCTTGAGTTCGTCACCACTCTCGAATCACTTGGTGAGCCTAGTGGTGAATCTCGGGCACAACTTTCTCCATCCGTTGAGGTGAAACATGGCACTCCTGTAGAATGCATGTTTAACTCTCTGGATAAAGTTTCGACCTTGTCAGAGATCTTTGTAAAATCATTGACCTTAGTTCTACAAGAGTCGAGTGGAGGAGACCTTGCGTGAGATTCTTCCTTAGCCCTTGTTGCGGGAGGGTTGAATGCTCCTCCTCTTAACATTCCACCACTGCAGGCTTGTCCTCCTTCCCCCTATGATGATCTAGAGTGGGAAGCGAATGACCTCTTGGTCGATTAGTGTTAGGGGGAGGCCCCTTCTTTATCTTTAGAATAGATGTGTGTGTTGTGATGTATTCTCCCATGATCGTGCTATGTGTGCCTGGATGACCCTTGTCACCCTTGTTGGTGCTTGGATACATGCGTGATTTTTGTGTCGTAAACTTTCTTCTATGTGTATCATCATTCTTCCATGTTGACCCAATTTTTTATTTTTACTTTGTTTTCTTGTGCATTATTCACATGGTCTGATATAGTAGGGGGTTGATGATAGTTCATTTCATATACTACTATTATACTTATATATATTTATGAGCAGTTTTGACCCCGAAATATCAGACTACCCCTGTGCCCTGTGTTTATGTTCATTTCTCCTTTGCTCTTTTCTTATCTTTCTCTCTTCTTTGCTTGAGTTGTCCCTCTCATGTGTGACAACGCCACTTCTATGACACTTCAATTTTCAAAAAATGCATTCATTGTTAACAAATCTTTTCTCGAGAATCTTCACAAACTTCTTTTTCAAAACCACATTCGTGACTAGAATCCCTAATGGAACGTGTTTCCTTCATCATGTGTTCGTAAAGAAAGAACTTAAGAACCTTTCCTTCGAGGTGGGAGCAACTCTGATCTTCCCCTTGCAAGGGGGCATTTTCTTCCTTTCAAATTCCTTGATGAAGTGAACATCTTTTAAAAGGATTCCTTGATGACGAATCAATTTGAGAAAAAAATGTCCTTTTTGTACTTTCAAACAATGCATCCCTTGAGTGGACCCCTTTCTTCATGTCGGGTTCCTAAGGGACTCCTTTGAAAGCTTTCTAATCTATCGACGATCTACGTGACTATCTGCTTACTTGCCTGTGTGGCCACTTTCAGACATGTTCTATCTACAGGTAGACATGTTGCTTTGCAGGTGCACCTATGAAGCCGCTTTTTGACTTTGCAGAGTCCACTTCCTTTGGTTTTCTCCATGCGAGAGATCTTGGGGGATACCTCCCTACAGGTCTACTGGTCTGTGGGGTGCTTCTTCTGAGCTTCCTCCATGTGAGAGATCTTGGGGGTCGCTCCCCTGTAGGTCTACGGGTCTGTAGGGCACTTTCTTTCTGGGTTTCCTTCATGTGAGAGATCTTGGAGGATACCTTCCCTACAGGTTTGTAGGTCTATAAGGCGCTTTCTTTCTGGGTAGCCTTCATGTGAGAGATCTTGGGGGATACCTTCCCTACAAGTCTGCAGGTCTATAGGGTGCTTTCTTTGGGTTTCCTTCATGTGAGAGATCTTGGATGACACCTTCCTTGCAGGTCTGTGGGTCTATAAGGCACTTTTCTCTGTATCCTTCATGTGAGAGATCTTGGGGGATATCTTCCTTGCAGGCCTGTAAGGTGCTTTTCTGGGTATGCTTCATGTGAGAAATCTTGAAGGACACCTTCCTCGTAGGTTTGCGGGCCTGTGAGGTGCTTACTTCTTGGGGATTTCTCCATGTGAGAGATCTTGGGGGTCACCTCCTTGTAGGTTTGCGGCCCTGTAAGACACTTTCGATCTACAACTTCATAGTTCTGCGGGGCTATGAAGTCCTTTGCTTACCCTACACTATCGAGCTCGCTAGATCACGGTCTACTTCCTCGACGGTTCAGGCATAAATTTCTAACCCTATTCACTCTTTGATCTAATTTACCAAAGCACTCATCAGTATTTGTGCTTGCTAAAGTGGGGGAAAAATGTATAGGCGCGAATTTGCACTCCTTACACAAATTCCCCTTTTGTACATCCTCACCTTAGAAAACCAAATCCGAAGGCGAAATTCCACATCTGCTTGTTGCCTTCGTTCCACTTGGCATCTGTCCTTTTGTGTCAGTAGAGGAATATTTGTCGGGTATGCCTGCGCGACGCACAAACGTCCGCGCAGTGTGCTTACGTCCCTAACGGATTCTTGTGTTTGAAGTTGTCAGAGGCATTACACTTCCCATTGGGGTTAGTTTGTAATGTCCCTCTTTGACCAACCGACCCTGAAAATGGCAGTTTCTCTCATCCCACCTTCAAAAACACTCTTTCTTCATTCATTGCATCTTCTAAGCATTCAACTCATCCTCTACACAATCTTTTCTTACATTCTCAAGCACTTCAACTTCATCCATCACTTCAAGCAACACTTTGACACTCCATAGCAGCAACAACAACACTCTGTCAACTCCGTAAAGCAAGTGTGGAACAAGCCATTGTAGTAGGGATTTGAGGTTTTGTGACACCTCCCTTCATCACAGTTGAGGCTATGGTGATTGTTCAAGCTCTCTTTCTCCATCATTGGCTAGTGAGTTCTTGGTGGAGGTGGTAACGTTTTCACTCCTCTCCTTTACGATTTGGTTGAGTAGCTTAATACTATTTTGTAGTGTTATTCGTGTACTTTCTTTCTTCACTTCTTTATCATACATTTCTCTATCGTTGCTATCTTGGCTGTCCGTGGAGGTGGAAACACCAAAACAAGGGTCTGATTGAGGTAGACCCCTATACAACCCCCAACAATTTTCTCTCTTCCTTGTGTGTAAGTGGATGCACATTTGGAGCTAGTTGGTGAACGAACATCTTTGTGAGATTATCTTTGTCACCTTAGCCTTCATATATTTGCTTTATCATATTCATTTGTATCTCTCCTACTTCCTAGTTCTGTTTTGTTCCCTTAGAAGTGACTAGCTAGGCCGTTAGCTTGTTTTCTGGCGGTTCATATTGTGTTTTTGGTCCTCTAGTTGTACGGACGCCAGCGCACCTGAGAGACGTCAACACACCATGCTGTCATCTTGGAACCACGCTTCTGTCCTTGGACAGAGAGCTACCTAAGGTACAGTGCTGAACTTGAAAACTGGCTTGCCTAGCCCTAGTTTGAATTTCGAGTCTGAAGAGTGGTTATAGGGTCTTATAGCCCTCATCATTCTCGTCCCTCATTCAAAACATCCCTTTTGAGTGAGGTAAGTTAGGGCAGCCTTCCGCTCTTAGCTCTCCGTAACCTGGGGCCTTAAGGTGGTCGGTCCCCCTCTCTTACAATTAAAAAAAACACAAAACACCGAGGAAAATCGTGACAACCAATGACAAAATTGCAAAGAAAAGGCCAAAATTGCCTTTTAATAAAATAATCCCAGAAACATGAGCATGGCAAAAATTTAACATTGTCAACACAATTCCCGAGGAACACACTAATTGGCATGAGCATGTAAATGTAAACGTGCTAATAGTAAATGTACAATGTCCTCGTTAAAACGCCACGCGCCAAGGCGCGAAGACACGACTATATCAAAGAACATTACAAAGTCATGAAATATTTCCAATAGCAACAAAACGTTAAGAATTTGTTAAATTCATTAGAATAATTAAATTTATTAAAAAAAACACAAAACCCGCACGAAAATCGTGACAACCAATGACAAAATTGCAAAGAAAAGGCCAAAATTGTCTTTTAATAAAATAATCCTAAAAACATTAGCATGGCAGAATGATGCCCGAGGAACGCACCAATTGACATGAGCGTGGTGAAAACATTAATCTCCCACCTTTTAAAAAGAGGAACTAATAAAACTAAATATTTTTATTTATCACATTTATTTTCCACATTTAAATATTCTAATACTCAATATCCTCAAATAATATTTAATTTAATCTACATTAATTAACCTAATTTAAAGAAGTTTACTTCCCTTTTCAATTGCATGGGACCTGATTTATGCCTTTTTCATAATTAAAATGGAATCATTTCATAATATATTTCTGTAAAGGACAGAGCTACGGAAAAGCAGCATCTACTTTGCCTCAAAAAATGGGATAACTAAGAAATTCAAAATGCCGTGGAAAATATAAAATATAAGTCAGCAATGATTACTCACTGGACTTGTTGAATAGTTGGAGGTTCATTTAATCCCTATCCAGGGTAAAGAGGAGAAGCTGCAAAATAGAGGTAACATCGTTACTGTATATTTTACTCTACCGCCTTTGTTGTGTACTGTAACCAGAGAAGAAGAAACAAACAATAAATTATATTGATGCTCACCTGAAAATGAAACAGGTCACTAGGATTCAGGAACATATTTATTGTATGGACAAAATAGATTTACGCCCAAATGATACTGATCCCTTGGCACATACAAATGCAAATAAATGTGCACAAGTTAGAGAAATAGATCAAAGAAATGAGCAGATGAAGTCTAGAAAATGCTAAGAACTTCATCCAAGAAAACCTACTTAATGATGAATCATAACACGTTGTTATTTTGCATTCTGAATGCCATATTTTAAACTTCTTTCATTCCAGTAAAAGCTTAATCTCGATGTTAACAGTGACTGCAAGAAGCAGCCAGGCCATAGATTGCATGCCTCCAGAATCTTTAAATCCCACATTGTTATTTTGCATTCTGAATGCTATATTTTCTTCTTTCATTCGTGCAAAAGCCTAATCTCGATGTTGAGAGTGACTGGAAGAAGCAGGCAGGCCGTAGATTGCATGTCTCCAGAATGTTTAAATCCCACATTGTTATTTTGCATTCTGAATGTTATATTTTAAATCTTTCATTCCCGCAAAAAGTTAATCTCTAAGTTAAGAGTGACTGCAAGAAGCAGGCAGGCCACAGATTGCACGTCTCTAGAATCTTCAACATTAACCATGTAAAAGGAAAATAACTCTATTATTTCAAAGGATGCCCTACATTGGTGAGACAAATTCATGCATGAACGATTCATATTTATGAGATGTTGAGTAGTTAATAACTTTTTTGCTCCTCATAATATTTTCGCAATGTACTTATCAATAACGGGATTTGTAGAAGTATAGAATGAGAATCAACCTAATTTGGACGGCATGAGCAAGCAGCTCTTTCAAGCTAAGCTTTGATGGTGCTTTTAGAGGCATCCCAAGGTTATCAGACAGAAAAAATCTTCAGAAATAATTCAGGAGAAGCAATAGCATTATGGAGGGGACTAACTATTGTCAAGAAGGACGATCAATACTTTTTGTTAAAGGCAATTCTTAAATGTTTATCAATCCTTCTATAAAGAAGTAAAGTAAACATTGGCAAATCAATAAGATATTCCAGGACTACACTTTCATAGATCAACCATTTCATATCAACTGAGTTGCATACATATGACGGGTAGGGAATAAAATAGCAGACTACTTAGGGATTCAATTTGGGGAACCTAAGGGACCATCTTCGTGATAGAAGAGACCCTTCTTGGGAAAACCCATTTTGTCAAAATTAATATTGGATGATCATGATATTGTAGAGTTCGGATACTGATAAACTATGAAGATCCTCTTGGATTTAATTTCCCTCCCCTTGTGCTGATTAATGGGGAATGTCTCTCTCACAAGATATGCTTATTGCATTGCCACCTCCATAAATTCTCACGGGGGAATAAATGAGGACTACTAAATCCTCTTTTCCTTTTTCTTTCTCTCATTTCTGCCTGAATTTGGTGTTGGAATGACATTCTACTAGGGATTCTTGTTACTTCAGACCATTTTAGTGCTCTCTTCAGGTGAATTGTACCACACTATGGCCTTTTTCTTGTACTTTTGATCAGTGTAGACTGGTTTTTAGAAAAGAAAAGAAGAATTAGAAGGGGTAGACTATTTCAAGAAGTATGATATGCCAAATCCAAGAGAATTTTTTTTCTTCCTCTATCCGCTCCATTTGGTTTGTGGATAGTTGCCTCTGGTTCAGAAAATTGTGGGAGGAGGATGGGTTGGAAACTTAGCTAGGTTGGACTCTACCTAATTGAGCTTCTCTAAGATTTGAAAAGCTCATATCTTGCCCCTCCATTTTGCCCTTATTAATTTGTGTGGAACTGCCCATGCTTCTCTGTTGCCATTGTGTCAGTAAGAAATCCCATCAATTTGATTTCCGTAATCATCTTCTTGAAGCAGGGTCTTTGTGTTTCAATTCTTGCTATTGAGTGTTCAGTCGGTGGGAGATGAGAGGTCCTGTGCTAGAAAATAACTGTCTATTAGGAATTTTCTGCTCTAATTCTGGCCCCTTTTCTCTGATTCACTTTGCCTTTGCAAGCTCATCCTGGGGTTGTGGCCTTTCGTTGTACAGTAATTTTGGGGAAAGGTGTTTGTCTGATTTTTGAGATCTCAAGTCCAATGGATGATGATGCCAACAAACATGCTCAAGATTGGTCGAATAAATAGAGGCAGTAATGATGGTGGGTCAGTGGAAGACTGAGAAACTCATCAATTATTGCTCCCTGGATGATGTTCATCAGGTATGCTATAGCCTTAGTGATGATTTGAAATTAAAATAACTGTAAGAAGGTCAGCCCATTGTGGATAAGAATGCAAGGATTACAATTGAGGCTACCACAGAATCATGGAATTGAGCTCTGGTTTAAGGCATCATAAATTGAGCGGCGCCTAATCTATTTTGTGCTCAATAATGTATGAGGTTGGGTAAAAACTCATTGGTGGATTGTATTTTGGAGGCCATGAATTACCCAAGTTCACTTTTAGAGTTAATTTAATGAACGTTTCCTGCCTTATGGGAGTACAGAATGTATTGCTCTTCAGACTTATGCTTTTATCCTTATTAGTGGGAGGATCATGGTGTTCATCACAGGGACATTCTTTATTGTAATTGGGTCTCCCACTGATCCAGTAATTTTAGAATGTAAGATCATTTTTGAATTTTTTTTGTGAATTGATGTATATAAGCTCATTAAAAAAGGTTTAAATATTGCTTTTATTCATTACAGTGCACTTAAAAATATTTCTATTAGGCAGTATTGTAAACTGATTCCCAGTTGTATCTAATAAGTTGTAGAACCATTTGATAGAGAACAATTGTGATAATGATTTGTCAGAGGTAGATGAGAAGCTTTTGAATTCTATTGTGTATATACTCTAATTTCATCAGTAGGCAAAAAAGTTAATTTTTAACTGCTTGCCACAGCTAGGGTTCCGACCAAATAAAGCAATTTTTAACAAATAATGTCTATTTCATTCAGTAAAATATGAAATAATGGAGTTTGAGTATCCACCTTATTCATCCAGGAAGCCCTTAATAATGTAGAACATTGCAAGGTAACTTCTACAAGGCTATAAATATATTGTATTGGTGCTGCATTTTTAGGACCTCTCTTTTTGAGTGTTTCATCAAAGTTTCAAATGTTAGACATGATGGTAAGATATTTGAGTCTTTGTATCTGTGAGCTTTACTCAGGTATTTAAGCTTCTCTATTTTTACCCATTGTCTTAATGAAATGTTGAAAGATCGAACATAAAAGGTCTTTCTTCATGCTATCAAGGAGGGCTTTTGATTTGAGAAAGCTCAAAGCGGTCACTTTGTAGATCTCAATAAGTAGTGTGTATGGTAGATGGTATCATCTTTCTTGTTGTGGATGCCACATAGAATGCATCTTTGGACAATAGGGCGAGTAAAGGGTTTGGTGTCGGTTGGGAATCAAGTATGGTTGGAATTTTATGAATTTTCTTAGGTTTGTAGTTTTCTTTGTGAGGAGAATATGATGTGAATTGAATGGAATGGGGGGAAAAAGTATTTAGATTTGGCTATCTAGTGAGCCACCTTGGTCGTAGTGGTCTTGGTTAGTGTAAAGACTACACCCACTTGAGCATCAACATTTTTCTTTTATGGTACTGTTGACATTTCATGGCCCATCAACAATAACTGATCTAAGAGATCTTACTTGGGCCATCTTGCATGATGTTACTCCTTTGGACCTTGCATTAAACCTCTTCGTTCATGCCTTAGTCAAAATCCAAGTTGTAAAAAATCTAAAAATGATCAAGTGTTGGACTTGTCGAGCTTTCGCTTACCCTCTTAAATGCATGCCATCTTTATTGGCTTCTGAATTTACCTTCCTTTCCTTTGAACATCTTCTAAAGATATAGTTTTGTCGGTCTTTTGGGTTGTCGGTGATCCCCTTAATCGTTTGCATACCTTAAAGTTTCCCTAACTCCCGAAGTCTGAGTCCTTGAAGAAATGCCTAAGTGTTAGTCTTGTCGGGGTTTTGGGCCTTTGAGTTGTCGGTGTTATCTTTACCTTCATCCTCTTAAAAGTATGTTGTAAATGACATGCCAGACGCTTGACGAAGAAAATATTGTATAGACGCCTATGTTTGAGGTTTTTAGGGGTTTTGGGGATCACATTTTCTTGATGTATTTTGGTATGTGGTAGACGTTCCCCTCGAAGCCCGATGCCTGAAATCTCCCCTTCGCAATTTTCCCAAGTCCTTTCGTTGGTTTTCGGCCTTTGGGATTTCTCTTTAAGCTCTTTCCTCTTTGGCATGTGTTAAGTGTCATTCCCGATCCCCGAATATCGACTTCTCCCTTTCACCTTGCATTCTTCCAAAATTTTTCACCAAACTTTTGGAATTTTTGGCATCCCTCTTCCTCTCTTTTAGCAAGTGATAGGCAACATTTCCGATGCTTGACAAAAGCAATCTTTCGGGGTTCAAACTTTCAACATTCTTCATTTTCCTCTTCTTCAACAGGCGGTAAGCGGGAACCTCGAAGCTCGATGCTTGATGTCCGACAGAGGTCTTCTCTTCGAGGTTTCAGGATCAAGGGTGCTCTTCTCCCTAACTTTCCAACAAGCATCTCTTGGTAGGCTCGATGTCCGATGCCCGACAAAAGTAGTCTTTTGTGGTTGTGAACAATTTTAATGCTTTACTCATTGGTTTGATCATAGGCTCAAGCTTAAAACTCTGAAAATACTCCCAGGAAACGTGTTTTGGACCCAAAAACACCATTAATGCTCAACGACTCCTTTCAAATGTCTAATCTCAGCTTCTAAGGCTACAAAAATGGCATTTAATGCATTTGAGCATGGATCCAGGATGAGGAAGCTGCCCATACCTCATTTATTATTTGTAGGGTCCCTTTTGTCAGAGTTCCATACTTGGATCACGATTTTTGTGGGCGATCTTCATTCCTCTAGCACTCAAACTCAAACACTTGTTTGCACTTCTTTGGTTTTGGCTAGTGGTTATGGTTTGGGCCCGAACTCCCATGTTTTGGCATGGATTTCTTTGCTTTCTCTCTCCAAAATAAAGCCTCTAAGGTTCATTTGTAGGGGTTTCTTTTGTTTTCTACATGAGAGAGCTCTAAATTTCTGCAACTCTTCTTTTGTAAAATAGGTTCCATGCCTCTGGATCAATAAAGATTGCTATTTTCACCTCTTCTCACTTCTTGCACTTTGTGTGAATGTTACTTATCTTTGTATGATATTTTGTTATTTACTATGTTTGTATGCCATGTTGAACCTATTTGTAGGGGTCGACTATGGACATCTCTCTTTCTTTTTAGCACTTGTCAAGCCCTAACTCCATACACACCTCTAGGAGTTAATAGAATAGAGACCTATGTGAGCTTTGCTAGCAATTTTCATTGATTCCCTATGCTGTAGTGGGCATGAAGAAACTCATTTTAATCTAGGTGCATCACCACCCTTTCCCTTTCATGCATTCCTTCTTACCTTTTTCCTTGGAAATCAGTAGAATAGGATTAGTTATAGGTTTATGTAGTGCTGGGTTGGTCCAACACCCTTGCATCTAGGTTAGAGAGGAAGTTGGCCTTCTTCAGAGGTTTGATCTCATTTGCAAGGTTCCACACCTTGAGATCATTCCTATGTTTCAATAGAATGTTGAACAATAGGTTCAACAGGGTGGAGTTCTTATTGACAATAGGTACCAAAAGTATAAGATTTGGAAAGTATTTGTTTTTTTAAAATATGTTTTTGCATTGTGATTATGATTGGATAGGTTTTGTGCTAGGCTTTGTTTCTCAGTTCAATATCTAACATTCCTTCAATGTATTATATTTTTATATGTTTTCTCTTACCATAGATGTGATCTAAATTGTATCTTTTATATCTAGTTTCAAAATAAAAAATGTAAATGATTAAATCCAAGTCCAATGTTTAGAGCTAATGCAAAATATTTTGTTATGTCTAATTTCTCTTTGGTTTTCCATCAAAGATATCTCACATTGACCATAACCCATTTAACTGATCACAATGTCATCTCATCATGATGCTAGCCCTCTTAACTTTATCTGTAGATACCCAGTCTCCTTTTTGAGATCATCACTATCATTGCTTGGTCAAGGATTCTAGTGATTCATTGAACGTTGCCTCTTTCTGGCAGTCATGGCATCTACTCTTAAACCATCATGTCCAATGCATCACTAGGCAAGATTATTTTTGGTTTGATACCAAATTGAAAAAATGGTAGAGCATACATGATAAAACTCATAGATTACATCTTTGCACGTGTAAAACACAAATAATATATTGTATTGATTTCCAACGGGATTCTTTCATTCATTTAGTCAAAATAATTACAATGTTAATATGTATTGGCTTATAAAGCCATTTATTTTTTTCCCATGCCACCTGATAACTAACCCTACGGGAAATACCTGCACAATTAACCTTCTAACTCATTTATTTATTATACTAACACTTGTAAGTTTTATTTATTTAATTAACATTTATTATTTATCTATCTATCAACCATACTAACCATAGATGTGATATATGAATTATAATAGTGACATATTATATTTTGAGGATGCACTTATTGTACATTTTAAATTGAAATGTTAGTTGTCTTGGATACTTAAAAG
Organism: Sequoia sempervirens; assembly: GCA_007258455.2. NCBI lineage: Eukaryota > Viridiplantae > Streptophyta > Pinopsida > Cupressales > Cupressaceae > Sequoia > Sequoia sempervirens. Next base: position 128,752,335 of record VDFB02000015.1, on the reverse strand, counting down.
TGATTTTTGTAATGGCCTAGTAGAGAGGTCATTACATTCAAACTTTTGGTCTTTCGGTTTTGTATGATATATTGAATTTGTGAATATGAAATCAAGGAAGGATTTTGATTGAAATGGAAATCGGAGAGTTATTTTTATCAGGCTTTGGCCCTTTCCAATCCTTCATTTGCTTCCAATTAAGTAAATTCATGAATGAGAATGAGAGGGTTTTGTGATATTATGTTCCCCTTAAATTTAAAAGAGAATTGTTGGCCTCACGATTGCCGTTGCACCAAAAGGTCGACCTGTTAATGCTCGATACGAATGCCAGAGTTAACGGATCCACGGGAGGCGGTTAGTCCATGTCACGAATCTCGAGGGGAGCGCTGATCATTTGCCAACAATCTCTCCCTTAGCGCAAGCCGAGGGGATACCAATTGTTGGCCCCACGGTTGCCTTTGCACCAAAAGGTCGACCTGTTAATGCCTGATACAAATGCCAAAGTTAATAGATCCACAGGAGGCGGTTAGTCCATGCCATGAATCCCAAGGGGAGCGCTGACAATTTGCCAACAAGAACATCCCTTTAAATTAAATTATTATTCATTTATTATTTAGTCACATGAAAATAATGTGGTTAACATTTTATGATTAATTAATGTCAATATTGGATTAATCATGATGATATTTTCTTGAACCTCTAAATTGTTGATTGAAAAAAGACAAATTAAACACTCACTAAGAACAAGCATTCAAAAATATCAAATGTAATTTAAAAATCTACCATCAAATCAAACACAACAAAGAAACATCTCCATTAATGAATATCAAGATCAGATGAATATATCTGTAGTGTCGTAAATTGTCACCCTTGGCAATTTCACAGTACTTGGACACCCTATTTTGCTTACAACATTAATTATATTAATAATTTGTTCATTTGGGGGCCAAATTATGAAAGTATATTAAATTTCCTGACATCCCGACAAATTTGGGGCAAAAACACCCAGTGAAGGGCGGTACCACCCTTGACCTTAAAGGTGACCTATATCAAATTTAATGTTTTGGTGTCAGTCCTTGGAGATTTCAAAAGGATCCTAGGTTGGCCTATAATCAAAAATATCAGTTGGGATGCATATATAAGCAAGTTTTCTTCTGATTTGAACATTAGAAAGAAGACAATTATGAACAAGAAGCTATTATGGTGCACTTATTGTGAAGATGCATTGAGTTATCTTCTACATGCTAGCTACAACAATCTATTGTGTTTTGTGGACTAACCTATTGCAGGTCTTCAAGCCATTCAAGCATCCATCAAACAACCTTTGGTGGCAATTCACGGTGTGAACATCACTTTGACAGAGATTTCATACCAAGGTAACATTACCATTTATCATTTATTGTTTCAGTCAATTATTGTTATTTGGCCTCCGCTCGACCCAGGGTAAGCCCTCTTGATCGTCCTCATTTGCTGTAAGTGGAGGTGGAAGCACCAAAATGGGGTTTGACTTAGGCAAGCCCTATATAGCACAACCTTTCCCCCTCTTTTCATGTGTGGAGGTCAAATTCAGAAGTTTCGTCAGGAGCAGGTCACAGGAAACATAGAGCAGACTGTAACCTACCATCTGAAGTTTGCAGATCCCAAAAAAGCAGCAACTCTGGTCTAGGGTGCCCACGCCCCTGTCCACCCAATTCAGACTCTACTTTCAATCACTGGTTCCTCTTTGTATCCCTTTTCCAGATTTGCAATTGTTCCGATAGTTCCTGTTTTCGTCTGTGTGATAAATTACGTTTTCAGATCTAGGGTTTATGTCAAATAGGCTTGTTAAAACACATATCAATTTTCTCCTCTTTGCAACACAAACCCTAGGAGATTGGCTTTCCCTTGTGGCAGCTAGCCAATCATCAAACGCTAGTTGGTTTGTGTTTGAATGTGGAGTCAAAGTGAAAGAAAGTTGATCCTAGTTACTCTACTAGTTGGATGTAGGATCTCTTTTCCTACTCTACAATATCATGCCATTTAACTTTCTACCTTTTTCTACTGTATAATACAAGATTGCATTTGCAGTTTTTAGTTGCCAGGAAGATGTCACATTTCCCCCATACTAAGTTTTAAACTCATCCTTAAAAAAAATTTATCTGCACTTTCCAACTTTCTCTAAGTGGATTACTATTAGATCTTGCACAATATATACGTACTGCTATTTCATTTCACAGATCATACCTCAACTCCAATGCAATTTAAATAAAAAACTCACTGCTAGGAGCTTGAAGCAATGCGTCTCTTGTTGATAGCATGAAGCATGGTTTAGGAAAACGATAAGCATTGCAAAAGTTTGATATTATAAGCACAGGAATGATGACTAAAACTGGCCTACAAGATATCTGAGATAAAAGGGGCCCATAAATCTACAAAACAAAATATTTAGAGAGAAAGCATGGCTTTTTAAACGAGAGTACATTAGATATGTAGCTGCTGAACAAGATAACATTTAAAAAGAGCTAAAATGGCTCGTTGTTGAACAAGCCCTATTTTTGTTAGGTCCCAAGGTTGAAGGAGGAAAGAGGTTGTTTTGCAGGGAAGAAGAATGCAGCAATCTAACAAGCTTCTGGTTTATTTCAAGCTCCTCTTTCTAGACCTTCCTTCTATATGTAGATTGTAGTTATTACGTCCCACAGTAGGAAGTTGCCTTCATAAGTTGGCAGCATGTCTACCTGTGCTGGTTAGAAATAGGCTTCTTCCACAATTGTAGTTTAATTGCATAAGTGGGCAGTGAATGAGAATGCAAAAACTGCAATCTATTAATACAGAGTCTTATTAATTCTGGTTTGCAATTGTCTTTTTCTGCTCTCTTGTTTATGGGATTGGATTGACAGTTTTTAGGCCCCCGTGGTATGAAAAGTAACTTTATAGGTTATTATTGTTGGTATTACTCTATTATGCCATGTCTCTGTCATTTTGGCTGTTTCTCTGCTTTTGTTGAATGCAATGTGGGAAGTCTTAGTTAGATCGTTGGAATTATTTAAAGCTGCATTACTTTAGATGATGTATGGCAAAATTTTAACACTTCTAGATCTCAAATGTGATATGGTCATTGATTGTAAATTGTAATGTTTAAACTGAGTGGTTGTATGAAGGGGTATTTATCTGTGTAATTAGCTATGTTATCATCCCATATTTACTTTCATGCATTTTGTTTGTGGCAGTGAAGTAATGCTATCCAGAAGTTTGCATAGATAAACTCATTTGAGCCGGTTGGAGAATATATCATTTCATCTAAAGCATTCCTGCAGATATTATTATTATTTTTTCTTTGTTTGATGGCCATGCCCTCCCTCTCTTCATGCTCTATCTGTACTGCAGATTTTGGACCAAATGTTTCTATTTCTTTTTCAAAGAAGGGATCTGAACCTATGAAAGAGTCTTCAGGTTGGTATTTCAATTCTAAATCATTAGGACGACACCCATTAGTGATTCGCCAGAGAAATCCATATCCTGTAACATCTATGTCTTCAAGTAAATTGTCTATTTCTTTAGGAGCTTTTCATTCTTCCATGTCAAATGGAAGTGCCATTGCTAGTGAAGTCCAATTAGGTGGAGTAGTTTTCCCAAGTCAGTTTAAGCCAATAAGGCAAGGAATTAGAGAAAAGCGATTGAGTAAGCTGTTTTCTAGTAAGGCAACAGAATCCTATACTTCCAACAGGACAAAGCCCTCTGCATTTTCTGTAGGCAAGAAATTTGACCTTGAAGATGTCATTGAAGCTCAACAATTCAATAGGGAAATTTTAAGTGCAATTTTTGAGGTGGCAGAACAAATGGAAAAGATTGAGAAAGATCCAGCTAGAGGACAAATTTTGCGAGGTTACTTGATGGCTACTTTGTTTTATGAGCCCTCAACAAGAACTAGACTTTCGTTTGAGTCTGCTATGAAACGGCTTGGTGGAGAAGTTTTGACAACTGAAAATGCTCGAGAATTTTCTTCTGTGGCAAAAGGAGAGACTTTAGAAGGTATTCATTCTACAAAAGTGGATTAAAATCAAGATATATCAGCTTCCTACCTTATTTTTCAAGGATTTACACATTTTGCCCTTGGCAGATACAATAAGAACTGTGGAAGGATACTCAGACATTATAGTTATGCGGCATTTTGAGAGTGGAGCTGCAAGGCAAGCTGCAACTGCTGCCAAAATTCCTATTATCAATGCAGGGGATGGACCTGGTCAGCATCCAACACAGGTATTTTTCTCTCTGTATGCTTGGAAAAGTTTTAGTCCTCCTGGTATCAGAAGTGAGGTTCTACATCCCTTATGAATCTCAGTCAGACTGATCTAAAGCTCAATTTTTGCCTCTGCACTGGTTTCTAAGGACGATACTTTTGTGTTTCATCAAGATGTCATTATCTGCTATTTGAAGTCAATGATTTATTCTAACAAAGTCCCCCTAAGCTTAACTAGAGGTTAGTGTAAAAGTAAGAAGGCCCTTACAGATAAAGCTTGTTGCTGACAAAAAAAACGTAATTTCAATTTGGATATTTGAGATTTTTATTGTAGTGATAGACCATTTCCAGGATTTTCATCATCTCATAAATAAAATTTTAATTATTGAACCTGATTTACACGGCTTAACTTCTAAATACCCATTCTTTGAATAAATTATTCATGATGAC